>CM042175.1:46134179-46191679 GCA_023376005.1 Doryteuthis pealeii
GGTAATTAAGGGATGATTCTATTTGGGATCATCAAATTCTCATTGTACATCCACAATGGATGCACATATAGGTACAAACGATTCATACAAGGATTTTTATAAATCCCCAAGAGAGCTCAATGTATAATAAACTAATAAATTAATCATATACAGAGCAATATTTAACTTTCAAAGAAAGAAAAACCTAAATAAATCGTCATTTGTCTATTATAAATTTATTTCGACCAGAGACTGAGTCTAGTCTCATCAGATACTGTTTACAAAATCGAATAGAAAAAATATTCCACCAGAAAATTCTATCTTCTCATACGTCCATTATGATAACAATAATAATAATTCAAATATTAAACATATATATATATATATAATATATATATATATATGTGTGTGTGTGTGTGTGTGTGTGTGTGTGTGTGTATGTGTGTGTGTGTTTGTGATATCATACAAGAGTGTTAGTAATCGCACTACGGGAAGGGCACCTGGGGACGGGCATTATAAGATATTATTTAGACATAATTATATCTTGTTTTATGGATTATACCATTTTGCACTGTGGGGGGTATAGGTTTTACTAAGCTCTATGAAATGGGTTGATTAATTTCGCCCATCGGGCATAAATCCCCTGCAATTTCAACAGATGGTCACGTCGAGACGCGGTGGCATGTACCAACTTTTAATTAAATCCAGAATCTCTTCTTCTTCTTCTTCTTCTTCTTCTTCTTCTTCTTCTTCTTCTTCTTCTTCTTCTTCTTCTAATTATTATTATTATTATTATTATTATTATTATTATTATTATTATTATTATTATTATTTTATTCCTTTTGAGTTTTCACATCAGCATTAGCTAATGGTCTTTCAATGGAGTCTGAGTGACAGCAAGTCTCCTCAGGTCTCCAGGACTCTTCTGAGTATTCTGGCAGATTGCAGCAGTGCAGTGTTCTGAATGGTTTCAACCCTTCCTCTGATTTCCAAACATTCCAGACCCTTTTCCAATCCTTTTGGGACTGTTCCAAGTGCACCAACTACAATTGGTATCACCTTCACTTTCATATTCCATAACTTTTTTAGTTCTCTGGCAAGGTCCAGATATTTGTCTATTTTTTCATTTCTCTTTAGCTTCACCCTGTGATCTGCTGGCACTGCAAAATCCACCAGTTGTCAAGTTCTTTCTTATTTGTTTATCAACACTAGGTCTGGCCTTCTTGCTGGGATAAGGTGATCCGTTTTTATTTCAAAGTCCCAGAGAATTTTATGCGTTTTGTTCTCAAGAACAGATTCTGGTTTATGCATATACCATTTTGTTGTGTGGTCAAAATTTAATTTTTTGCATAATTCTCAGTGGATCACCTTCCCAACCCAGTCGTGTCTAGTTTTGTATTCTCGTTGTGCTAGTTTGCTACATTCGCAGAGTATATGGTTTACAGTCTCATCTCTATTACCACCAAATTCTACATTTACTATTTTGTTGGGTCTTATCAATTTTCGCTTTTATATAGTTTGTCCTTATGGCATTATTATTATATTATCCTTATCAGCAATTATTAATGATTCTGTTTGTTTTTTGAGGTTTCCTTTTCTTAACCATATCCAAGTCTTTCCATGTGCAACCTCTTCGATTTGTCGTTTGAAGTGTCCTATTATTATTATTATTATTATTATTATTATTATTATTATTATTATTTAAATCTTGCAAAAAGCTAGTCTTAAAGTTAGATTCGTTTTAATTATTGAAACTTTACAAAGTCCTACTTCTCGCTATTCTCTGTTTCGACAACTGCATTCTATTTCTCGTGCGATAACGTACGCCGCTAACGTAAAATGACTAAGTAAATTTACGAGACATTCTATTTCATCAATATAAAAAGAATTTTAAATAGAAATGAAATTCATTAAATTTGAAATGAGCAGCCAATTAAATAAATTTACATCTATCTATTAATAATGGAGATTCGCTTCCGGTTTTTGTCTGTAACAAAAAATATGTCACTGCTTACGTCACATTACCCAAAATCGTCATAACCTAGAATAAATACACTCAAAATTTGAACATGCAGCATTAGACAGTCCTCATTGTTTTTTTAAAACAAGTTTTAATAAATACATGACTGGTATTATATATCTATATATAGTTTGTTTTATTTTAATACATATTTAAAGTTTACATTTCAAATTGTTTTATTTTTGAATCTTTTAATGAATTTGATGATTTTACTTACTTAGGGTACAAACTCGCTGACATTGAAATTTTTACTCCCACCCCTCAGGCAATATGTTTCAAAAATCTATTTTTACATCGCCCGGAGTGCGTTTTTAAAGTTTGTACTAGTTAATAATAAATGTTATGCTAAAGTAATAGAAAGAAAAGGTACTTTTCGCACTACCTTTTTCAGCATACATCTCCGATACCTAAATTTTGAGCGGGGTCCGGTGTGCTTCGGCCACTGGATCGGTGTGTTGAATTAATAGCGTCGATCCCAGGGGGCTATCCCAGCAGGCAATACAATACCTGCCCCCTTGATTTAAAGGGGCAGGGCTGGGTTTATAGTCCAACGCCTGAGGCGCCCCCTTGAGGGGAAATGCCGATGGGGTCGACGCAATTTTTCCACCTGTCACGCATGAGTCTCGGCTTGTGGGTGGTTCCACGTAAATAGGGCCTGTGTGCCTGACCTTGTACAAGTGGGGTACGAGGAAAATAATATACCTAAATTTTGACCCCCCCCCACACACACACACTTCAAAAAATGTGATTATATCAGCAAGACACTCTTTGCTCTTTGCTTTGTAAAATAAAAAAAAGGCTTTCTTTCTACATATTCATCTCTTCGATATGAAACCATATGATAAATTAAAGAATAAATGTCCTGTTTTATTTGAACGTAACATTAATTAATTCGAAAGATTCTCGTCTTTGAGAATTACCAGCTTCCTCAGACTGTCTATAAGTAATAAATTAAAGATTTACTCGGATCTGGCTAAATACGTAAGTAGTTTAAGTCATTGTCTATTGTATATTACATTGTTTAATATATATATATATATATATATATATATATATATATATTATATATATATATATATATATAAACACAAATACACACATGCTCGCGAAAAACTCGGTAGAGCTCGCTAGGACCAATTTTGATTGACTTTCACCGCCAGCATAAAACAATGATCGTCTGTTGTTTACAGATTTGATCTCTCTGGTGATCGGAAAATATATACACATATGTATGTATTTAACAGTTAAAACACAGCCCTTAATGGCAGCTGTCGATTGCTGATGAAATGTCAGTCGGGTTGCGCTCTTGATCGGAGGTAGTTGCTGTGGCTAGTCACACTGATGTGATGGGAAACATCGAAACACTGTGGATGACGTATTATACACACACACACACACACACACACACACACACACACACACACACACACACACACACATATATATATATATATATATATATTTGAAAATAAAAATGGAACTTAATCCGACAGTGTGAAATTGATATGTTGAAAAAACAAAAGATGTTTACAAAAGCATGGGATCGTCAGGAGAGAATGTGCAACCGTTTCGGGGGCCTTCCTCTCCACGGTTTTAAAAGATATTCCGAGGGACCTCACATCAGTGAGGGGGCCGATGTTGCTTTTTAAAACCGTTGAGAGGAAGGCCCCGAAACGGTTGCACATTCTCTCCTGATGATCCCATGCTTTTGTAAACATATTTTGTTTTTTCAACATATCAATTTCACACACACACACACACACACACACACACACACACACAAACACACACACACACACACATATATATATATTATATATACTAGCAAATATATGCACCCTTCGGTGCAAGTATTTAAGTTTTAATGTAATAAAATATTGTATTAAATTAGAAAGGCTAATGAAACTAAATAAGAATACAGATAAAAAGATTTGAAACAGAGGGAGTATAATAAAAAATGGAACAACTGAAACTTACTCTTCCATCACTCTCGTCTTTCATTGTTATTTTTTTCTAATTTAAGTATTTAGTTATAAGAGGAAGTAAAGAATAAAATGACAGTTATTTTATCTTGTTAATGGATTTCATTTAAGATTCATTGAAGAGATTTTTGCTTATATTCATTAAAATAAAACCAAACAGTTAGAAATCAATAATACTAAGCACATATTTATTAAATTCGATTTTTTAATATTAATATGCAAATTAGCCTTCCCGTTCACACTGTAAACCGCTATTTTGTTGTATATATAAATACAATTGCATGTTGTCAGTATGTAGACATAGTTAACAGTATTAATAATGTAAGACAATTTTATTAATAATTGAGGTTTAGATAAAAATAAAATCATGGAGAATGTGATGTCATTAACTAAGAGAATTGTGACTTGAGTAGGAATATAGTTTCGGTTACAGACAGAAAAACACACAATCTCCATTATATATATTATATATATATATATATATATATATATATATATATTATTTCTGCAGAACGGAAGGGGGGCCCTTGTTCCATAGGTATTCCCTGAGCATCGTACTCGAGAGCCCTTTTCAAGCCAGTAAGTGTTTTACTTCACTAATCAGCTGCCACAAGACTTAACATTAAAAAAGGCCTTTTTGCCTATAGGTCATTTCACCCTGTTTTCTATTCTCACGCAATAGACTGCCCAGTCGGCTGAGGCGTTAGAATACACCAACTGCAGAGGGGTAACACTCCACCAATGGGTCCACCTGTTAGTCGTGGGTGGCCAGCCGTGATGCTTAAGGATGGAACCCAGGTGGCTGAGCAGACCATGACCTGCAACACTCCACTTTGGCCCTTACTTAGGCTAAAGGGGCGGTCGGAGAGGCCCCCACCGATCAATCAGCTGGTCACATATTTGTGTATGTTCATATCTATCTATCTATCTATCTATCTATGTGAGTCTGTTAATATGTATGTATGTATGTATGTATGTATGTATGTATCTATCTATCTATCTGAGTCTGTTCTTGTCTATCTATCTATCTATCTATCTATCTATCTATCTATCTTATCTATCTATCTATCTATCTATCTATCTATCTATCTATTTGAGTACGTACTTATCTATCTATTTATCTATCTATCTATCTAAAATGTTCTTATCTATCTATCTATCTATCTATCTATCTGTATGTATGTATGTATCTATGTATCTATCTATCTATCGATCTATCTATCTATCTGAGTCTGTTCCTATCTTTCTCTCTCTCTCTCTCTCTCTCTCTCTCTCTCTCTCTCTCTCTCTATATATATATATATATATATATATATATATATATATATATATCTGAGTCTGTTCTTATCTATCTATCTATCTATCTATCTGTCTGTTCATATGCATGTATGTATGTATGTATGTATCTATCTATCTATCTATCTATCTATCTGAATCTGTTCATATCTATATATCTATCTATCTGTCTGTCTGTTCATATGTTTGTATGTATGTATGTATGCATGTATGTATGTATGTATCTATCTATCTATCTATCTATCTATCTGAGTCTGTTCATATCTATCTATCTATCTATCTATCTATCTATCTCAGTCTGTTCATATGTATGTATGTATGTATGTATGTATCTATCTATCTATCTATCTGAGTCTGTTCTTATCTATCTATCTATCTATCTATCTATCTATCTATCTATCTATTTGAGTCTGTTCTTATCTATCTATCTATCTATCTATTTGAGTCTGTTCTTATCTATCTATATATCTATCTGTCTACCTATCTATCTATCTATCTATCTATCTATCTATCTATATCTGTCTGTCTGTTCATATGTATGTATGTATGCATGTATGTATCTATCTATATATATATATATATATATATATATCTGAGTCTGTTCTTATCTATCTGTCTATCTATCTATCTCTCTATTTGAGTCTGTTCTTATCTATCTATCTATCTATCTATCTATCTGAGTCTGTTCATACATGTATGTATGTATGTATGTATCTATCTATCTATCTATCTATCTATCTGTATATTCATATGTATGTATGTATGTATGCATGCATGTATGTATCTATCTATCAATCTATCTATCTATCTGAGTCTGTTCCTATCTATCTATTTATCTATCTATCTATCTGAGTGTTTTTATCTATCTATCTATCTATCTATCTATCTGAATCAGTTCTTATCTATCTATCTATCTATCTATCTATCTGTCTGTTCATATGTATGTATGTATGTATGTATCTATCTATCTATCTATCTATCTATCTGAGTCTGTTCATATATATCTATCTACTTGCCCTTAACTCAAAACCTATTGAATCTCGGCTAGAAATGAAAATGAATGACCAATTCCAACCGTGGCAGCACGTGATTTCTTTTGAGATTCTAAGAAACAAGATGAAAACGGCGTCCGTCGAGTCTTTGAGAAAAGGTTTCCAATTTACATTTAACGCAACGAACCGTCGATAAAGTGGCGGGAATTGCGTGATGCATGGCAGTTCGTGTTGCTCTTTCCGGTCTGAAAGGTTGCACTTTCTTCATTTCGTTAATACTGCTTTGGAGAGAGAGAGAGAGAGAGAGAGAGAGAGAGAGAGAGAGAGAGAGAGAGAGACAGACAGACAGACAGACAGACAGACAGACAGACAGACAGAGTTAGTGGATGCAAGTCAGGTGAAGACAGAAGAGAAAGCCAAAGACATCATTAGAGACAGATAGAGAGAAAGAGAGAGAGAGAGAGAGAGAGAGAGAGACAGACAGACAGACAGACAGACAGAGAGACAGAGAGAGAGAGTTAGTGGATGTAAGTCAGGTGAAGACGGAAGAGAAAGCTGAAGACAGCAATAGAGATAGATAGATAGATAGATAGATAGATAGAGAGAGAGAGAGAGAGAGAGAGAGAGTTAGTGGATGCAAGTCAGATGAAGACGGAAGAGAAAGCCAAAGACATCAATAGAGGTAGATTGATGAAAAAACACAGAGAGAGAGAGAGAGAGAGAGAGAGAGAGAGAGAGAGAGAGAGAGAGAGAGAGAGAGATGCTAGCCCTATCTAGCTAATGTCTTACAATTGAACAGACTCAAATATATAGATTGGTAAATAGATAGATATTCAATCAGTCATCAATAATTAAATTTAGTTATCTGATTACCTTAATTAAAATTTGGGAACTCATCCAACTACTAGGTTTAAGGTATATCATAGGATAAAACGTATGTAAAGTCACCGGGGCGGTCTAATATCGGTATCAGCAAGACAGCGAGGGAGTCTATCCCCTTTCCATTACGGCTAGACCATGGAGATTATTCTAGCATCTGAGGTCGAGCGCCACACCTACCTTCAAACCCTCACTTCCCCACGCAGATCCCTGTGCTACTCATACGCTGAGTTGGCGAGGGCCGGTATCGAACCAGGAACCTTGTGATTCCTAGTCAAACACTCTACCGACTGAGCTGACCTGGCTCAGGTAGTGTAAAAGTAAAGTCGTCGGGGTGGCCTTATGTCGGTATCAGCAAGACAGCGAGGGAGTCTATCCGAGGCCTACGTGAAGGCCTGTTCATAGGAGGTGTGATGTCACAAAAGTAGGCCTTCTTTCAGCCTTCGAAATAGGTACCGTTGTTAAACTCATAAAGACAGTAAATAAACAAAACAAGTTACGTTTCATTAAACTTTAATAACTGAAATTCGTTCATAATTTTATTTATTTCAAATTTGAAAATAATCTTTATAAATTATAACAAACATTGTTTTGATTTGTGATATAATGAATATGTAAATACCTAGGTACCCCCTCACTATAATCTGATTGGACAGTGTCCTGTATAAATAGTCCACTGTGTTGGTACAGGCACCTACACCTATACCTAGTGTGTTTCGGCCACTGGACAGGTTGAGTTGGTTAATAGTGTCGATTCCAGGGGACCGTCCCCCCAGGCAATACCTGCCCCCTCGATTTAAAGAGGTAGGGCTGGGGTTATTGCTCAGCGCCCGATGCGCCCCCCTTGAGGGGGAATGCCGACGGGATCGACGCAATTTTTCTACCTACCACCCATGACTCTCGGCTTGTGGGTGGTGCCCACATAAAACGGCCTTGTGCCATATCGTGTGAAAGTGGGACACATGTAAATACCCCTATACCTATACCTAAGCCTACTCGCCACGACCGCTCGGAAGACGTATTGCTATTCGACGTACCGATTACTACTGCGATAATATACCAAATACCAACTTCAGAATATATCCCTTAACCCGGATATATCAATTTGCATGGTTTTTAATTTGATTAAAAAAAAACCCTGTAAAGGCAGCATTGAGGTACACACACACACACACAAAAAAAAAAATAAATACCGTTACATTAAACTTTAATAACTGAAATTCGTTCATAATATTAATTTTTTAAAAATTGAAAACAATCTTTTATAAATGATAAGCAGCATTGTTTTGATTTGCATGTTTTTTTTATTTTAATTTTAAAAAACTGTAAACTGAATTATGAATAAATGAACAATCAATTATTAGATAAACAGACAAACAAATTACAATAAATATAAATAGATATATTAAATATAAATTTGATAAAGTTTAGATAAATTATAATCAGCATTGTTTTGATTTGATTTTTTTTTCAATTTTAATGATTATTCTGTAAATATACAAATTTGTAATTATCAAGGGATTATTATTTAATACAGGAACAACTGAATTATGAATAAATGAACAATCAATTATTAGATATAAACAAACAAATTACAATAAATATAAATAATTATATTAAATATGAATTATAATCAGCATTGTTTTGATTTGCTTTTTTTTTTTCAATTTTAATGATTATTCTGTATTTTTACAATATTATATATAAACAGACAAACAAATTACAATAAATATAAATAAATATATTAAATATAAATTTGAAACCAAGTTTAGATAAATTATAATCAGCATTGTTTTGATTTGATTTAAAAAATTTTTTTAATGATTATTCTGTAAATTTACAATATTGTAATTATCAAGTGATTATTACTTAATACAGGAACAATTATGAATTATGAATAAATGTACAATCAATTATTAGATAAGCAGACAAACAAATTACAAGTAAATGGTGAATAAATAGAAAAAAATTACGACTGGGTTGGGAAGATGATCCACTGGTAATTATGCAAAAAATTAAATTTTGACCATACAACAAAATGGTATATGCATAAACCAGAATCTGTTCTTGAGAACAAAACGCACAAAATTCTCTGGGACTTAAATACGAGATAAAAACGGATCACCTTATCCCAGCAAGAAGGCCAGACCTAGTGTTGATAAACAAAAAAGAAATAACTTGTCAACTGGTGGATTTTGCAGTGCCAGCAGATCACAGGGTGAAGCTAAAGGAAAATGAAAAAATGGACAAATATCTGGACCTTGCCAGAGAACTAAAAAAGTTGTGGAATATGAAAGTGAAAGTGATACCGATTGTAGTTGGTGCACTTGGAACAGTCCCAAAAGGATTAGAAAAGTGCTTGGAAAGTTTGGATATCAGAGGAAGGATTGAAACCATTCAGAACACTGCACTGCTGCAATCTGCCAGAATGCTCAGAAGAGTCCTGGAGACCTGAGGAGACTTGCTGTCACTCAGACTCCAGTGAAAGACCATCAGCTAACGCTGATGTGAAAACTCAAAAGGAGTAAATAATAATAATAATAATAATATCCCTTTTTTTATTTGAATGAATTTATATCGAAAAAATTGTGTGATTATTAGACATTAGACAAATATTTACTTTCTCGCATTAATATTGAGAATTTCTTTAGAGTTTATTTTTAAAATATGCGCTCTTATGTGAAAAATGCGCTCTTATGTGAAAAATTTGTTAACTTAAGACAGTGCTTTTAATGTCTTAAACTTGATTTTGTGAATTACAAAGACTTTAAAATACTTCAATTATTGAAGTTTAAATTAAATTTAATTAAAGTTGTTTTTTTTTTATTATAGTATCTTTGAAGCATTGTGTGTATGTGTAATATAAAGATTTTTAAAGGCAATTTACAATGCAATATGTGTTGAAAATTATATTTATTTAACTTTTTTTTTTTTTTCAAAACTAACTATTTTCGGAAGTAAAATTCCATCCTCAGAGTTATTGAAAGTACTAGGTGTTTTTTATAGTACTTATCCCACGGCGATATTTATAGTAAAAATTAAAAGAATTTCGAACAATTTCCACGCACGAAGGAGCAACCGAGCCGAGTTAACATCACGGAATTAGCCGATTTAACATCACGGAAAAAAATTTCAAATATACGGTGTTCATCAACTTCTTAAACAACAGATGATTACAATATCGCCGTGGGATAAGTACTATAAAAAAACACTTAGTACTTTCAATAACTCTGAGGATGGAATTTTACTTCCGAAAATATTTAGTTTTGAAAAAAAAAACAAAAGTTAAATAAATATAATTTTCAACACATATTGCATTGTAAATTGCCTTCAAAAATCTTTATATTAAATTTAATTAGTTTTAATACAAAAAAATTAACTCACTCTGCAATTCTTTGTAGGTAAAAAATTTTCTCATCTGATTGCGTGTATCCATTTCTCGCACAACTTTTTATCAGTAGGGGTGTAAGAATGGTTCAAAGTTATATATACTTTGAATACAAAACTCCGACGAAGGTTAACAATAAAACATTTAATATAGTACAGCACATGAATATGACGAGATACAAAGTACATGAAAAACAAAGTTACATGTAGAAAGATAAATACACATTCATGAATGGTACAAGATAACATATAAAAGTACAGACATGAAACTAGGGATAGTCGATGCTGTGTGAAGAACTTACAGTAATGTAAGTGGGGCCAAAAGCCCCAACGAGAAGGAGTAGACCGTATCTACTCCATGTGGCTCGTAGTTACCGGAACAGGAAAAGAGGGAGAAGCCTTTTGAACTAGCCGCTTAAATACTAATTCCCCTAGCGGGCACCAGCAAACTAAACTGGGCATACAACTCTCCCAGGCAAATACGAAACTAACGCTACAGGGGAAAGAAAAAACACTTTCGGTCCATTTTTATAGTTCCAATTACAAAAAGGCGCACTACACTTAAAAGGCATTTTTGTTTATAAATTGAAATAAAATTGATTGACTGAATAATTACAAGGAAAAAGTTGTTGACTATTTGCAAAGAACTTCGATGAATCAGTCGTGTTTGGGTAAAAACAAAATGTTTGTAAATTTGAAAAAGTATGGATCTTGCAAAGATTTAAAATTTTATCTTTTTATTTTTGTCAATTTATAGAAATTAGAAAAACAAGGTGTTCCAAGAAAGATGAATTTATTATGTTTATGTCAATGCTTAAACGTTTTGGTTTATGTAAAACCTTCTCCAGGACAATATAGTAGAAAAGAAAAAATATTTTTTGTTGTTCAAATGGTGATGGATTTTTTTAAATGACTTGAGTTGAAAATGTGTATGGCGAAAAAGGCTCATAACCATTTATTGATCAGCATTCATTTTGAAAGTTTATGACGTGATTGGTATATGTAAAGACGAAAGTCAAGATGTTATTGGTACATGTAAAGACGAAAGTCAAGATGTGATTGGTACATGTAAAGACGAAAGTCAAGATGTGATTGGTACATGCAAAGACGAAAGTCAAGATGTGATTGGTACATGTAAAGACGAAAGTCAAGATGTGATTGGTACATGTAAAGACGAAAGTCAAGATGTGATTGGTACATGCAAAGACGAAAGTCAAGATCTGATTGGTACATGTAAAGACGAAAGTCAAGATGTGATTGGTACATGTAAAGACGAAAGTCAAGATGTGATTGGTACATGCAAAGACGAAAGTCAAGATGTGATTGGTACATGCAGAGACGAAAGTCAAGATGTGATTGGTACATGCAAAGACGAAAGTCAAGATGTGAAAAGTCAAGATGTGATTGGTACATGCAAAGACGAAAGTCATTGTACATGCAAAGACGAAAGTCAAGATGTGATTGGTACATAATGCAAAGACGAAAGTCAAGATGTGATTGTACATGCAAAGACGAAAGTCGAAAGTCAAGATGTGATTGGTACATGCAAAGACGAAAGTCAAGATGTGATTGGTACAAGACGAAAGTCAAGATGTGATTGGTACATGCAAAGACGAAAGTCAAGATGTGATTGGTACATGCAAAGACGAAAGTCAAGATGTGATTGGTACATGCAAAGACGAAAGTCAAGATGTGATTGGTACATGCAAAGACGAAAGTCAAGATGTGATTGGAAAGTCAAGATGTGATTGGTACATGCAAAGACGAAAGTCAAGATGTGATTGGTACATGCAAAGACGAAAGTCAAGATGTGATTGGTACATGCAAAGATGAAAGTCAAGATGTGATTGGTACATGCAAAGACGAAAGTCAAGATGTGATTGGTACATGCAAAGACGAAAGTCAAGATGTGATTGGTACATGCAAAGACGAAAGTCAAGATGTGATTGGTACATGTAAAGACGAAAGTCAAGATGTGATTGGTACATGCAAAGACGAAAGTCAAGATGTGATTGGTGCAAAGACGAAAGTCAAGATGTGATTGGTACATGCAGAGACGAAAGTCAAGATGTGATTGGTACATGCAAAGACGAAAGTCAAGATGTGAGACGAAAGTCAAGATGTGATTGGTACATGCAAAGACGAAAGTCAAGATGTGATGTGATTGGTACATGCAAAGACGAAAGTCAAGATGTGATTGGTACATGCAAAGACGAAAGTCAAGATGTGGTACATGCAAAGACGAAAGTCAAGATGTGATTGGTACATGTAAAGACGAAAGTCAAGATGTGATTGGTACATTGGTACATGTAAAGACGAAAGTCAAGATGTGATTGGTACATGCAAAGACGAAAGTCAAGATGTGAAAAAAGACGAAAGTCAAGATGTGATTGGTACATGTAAAGACGAAAAGTCAAGATGTGATTGGTACATGTAAAGACGAAAGTGTCAAGATGTTATTGGTACATGTAAAGACGAAAGTCAAGATGTGATTGGTACATGCAAAGACGAAAGTCAAGATGTGATTGGTACATGCAAAGATGAAAGTCAAGATGTGATTGGTACACAAAGAGATATAGAAAATGTGTGATGTATTCCTGTATGACTAGATTTGATGATGTCACAATGACATCAGACTCATTACACTAGGCCTGTATGTATTAGAAGTGATGGCTTGATCCTCCTTACATCAAACTCCTTACAGCTACCATCGGCATGGCCTTTCAAGAGAAAGTGTAGCCAGACACCCACTTCTGTTAATTGGTCCTCATCGCTATAACTGTCTTCCACAAGGGCCTCGATGTCTACCCCATATTAAGAAAGTTTGTCAGGATTCCAGTTCGTCATTTGAGCACCTAGGAGTGGAAATAGTGCCGTAACAGTATAATAGCCGATTTCTAAGCTTTTTTCCTTACTAATTATATTGCTCTGTTTATAAAAAATTAAACATCGAGCTCTCAAATCGTACCTGAAGTCTCTAACATTTTACCGTTTGAAAAAAGGACCAGCTTAAAATCATCCTAATACCAAACTACATCGTATCCCACCTACGAATATATATATATATATATATATATATATATATATATATATATATATATATATATATATAATCTTCATACAATGACTGTTATTTACACAGTAGCATTGCAACCAACAAAGCCTTCATCAGATGATGACTCTGGGTTCAGGCATGGTTTCGGGACCGAAGCATCATTACCAATAACACAGAGCGCCCCAGCAGTATCTCACGATACCACCAGACTTTGTCGGTTTGATGTCACAATATAGGACTGCCATATCCACGCTGATGCGGTTAGAGCTTTCTCCTGAATCTTTTTTAAGTATTTCCTCTTGTCTGGTAGAGAAAGTCCAAGTTTAGACAAAAATGCCGAGGTTGAGTTGGCAATAAACCCCCGACATCCGACCTCAATGGGAAATACATCCGTTATCCATCCGTTTCTGACGCATTGTTCACGTAGGTCTTCATATTTTTCCAACTTCCGCTGATGGGTCCAATCAAGATTTTCTTCAAATGGAACTGTCAATTCAACGATAAAAACTTTCTTTTGATTAACAGACCAAATGACAATATCAGGACACTGGGTCGTTAAGGTTATTTCAGTTGGAAAAACGAGCTGATGTTCCAAGTCGCACGCAATGCGCCAGCTCGTGGAGCCGTCAAATATTGATGACACGTGCCTATTTTTACGCGAAAATTTCGAAATGTTTCCTTCTTTAACAAAATGTATTGCTTTGTTGATGTTATTATCAGCTTTATTTGCAGTCTCACAACCTATCTTCGACGCCTCCGCAACAATCTCGAGGACTTCATTGTGTCTCCACGTGTAGCTTCTTAGAGCATACTCGCATCCCGTGAGAATATATTTCAGGCTAGCAGTTTTCCCACATGCTTTGCATAGGTCTGGCGTAGCTAAGCCCCAGACGTGAAGATTGACTGGTGTTGGCAATATATCGTTAACTGCCTTTATCAGGAAACTTAATTTTTTAGGCTCCATATGTCTGATGTCGCTCCATGTTACAACCCTCTCTTTTGCACTCTCCCACCTGGTCCATGCGACCTGTTTACTTTGTCCCACAGCTGTAGCAATACGCTTGACTTCCTCAAGTTGGTGGATTTCCTCCGAAATCATCATCCTTTTATTTGACGTGGATTCTTTCGACCACCAACGCTGTGGGTGAAGACCCAACCCTGATCTTCCCTTTGCCACAGTTCCAATTATTTCTTTCATCTTGAGGGATGATTCTGCGTTTTCTACAGCTTGTTGTGCCTTCCATTTTCGACCAGTTATTACGGAAGGCTGGGCGTTCTTCACCGGTGGGTCGCGAGAGTCACGCAGCATTTGGAAAAGTCGCGCTTTCCCTAATTTGAATTTCTCAACAAGTGACACCATCAGAAGTTTTAGCTTCGTTGATGAACTGTATAGTGCCACATTTGTTAAGGAATTAGGTACCCCTAAACATTTCTTTACATAGTTACTGATTAAGCGCTCCATTTTTTCAACCTTTGTCAGTGATACCTCATATATTTGCATGGGCCATAATAGTTTAGGAATTAATCCAAAATAGATGCACCATATTTTGTCTTTATTTATGAGATCACATTTATCAATGGAGCGAAGGCCATCCTTTAGTTGTTTCATAATGTCCTGCCAACGATGTCGATCAGTAATTGGTAGGGAGTAGCAGCGACCGAGGCTTTTAACACTTCTTTTGCGGATTGTGGGGATTTAATTTCCATCGACGAAAAACCTGACTTCTTTGCAGATTCCTTTCATTATGGAGACACTGTGGCATTTAGAAGGCTTTATCTTCATCCCAGCCCATTTGAAGAGCTCCTGTAGGCGATTCATAAGTTGTTTCATATGGGATCTGGATTCTGTGACGAGGGTTACATCATCCATAAAAGCCTTCATAGATGGGACGGTTTTCTTATTGGTGTGGTTTTCAGCAATACGCAGTATCATCTCCATTACCAGTACGAAAAGTAATGGAGAGATAACGCATCCCATCATAATCCCAATATTCAACTTTTGCCAGTTAGTAGAATATTTATTATTAGAAAATCTCATATATGTACATTTAAAATACGTTGAAATGAGATTTCTAATGTCTTCTGGAATCCAAAAGAACTCCATTGCTTTCTCAAGTAGTTGGTGTCTTACTGAACCATACGCATTTTCTAAGTCAAGCCAAATGACGTGAAGTTCGGCTGACTTATTATTTTTTGCCGTTTTTATGGCGTCCCACAGCATAGTGGTGTGTTCAATACAACCTGAAAAGCCGGGAATTCCAGCTTTCTGTATGGATGTATTAACATAAGCATTGTTAAGTATAAATTTAGTCATTTATATATATATATATATATATATATATATATATATATATATATATATATATATATATATATATGCAACACGTGTTTCAGATCCTCTGGTATCTTCTTCAGGCTTTGATTGATAATATGAAAATGAATTCTTACATGCATGTGTATATATATACACATGAGTATTTAACTCCCTCTTCCTGTTTTTGTGGGAGTGGAAAGGAATTTCATTTTTAACATTAGTCTTTTAAACAGGTATTTTTGTTTTTTGGGTGGTTTGCTAGTAAATTCATTAGCTGAGTTTTATAACTTTTTATTACTTTTTTATTTGGGTTGTCTTAATAAAGTTCATCAGATGTTCATTTGATATATCTCCCTGATGAAGGTGTTGGAGTAACACCGAAACCGCGGTCGGGAAATAACTTCTTCTACGACTATTAATGCTCTATATTCACAATATATTGAGCCCTATTGGATTAACTACTTAACTATATATATATATTGGCATCTTACGTCTACTAAAGACAATGGCGTAGTGTCCACTTTAAAAAAAAATCTGCAACTGTGTGAGTGGCTGAACAGACCAATTTTTGAATGGTAATCTCTGGTGCAGTGAGTGCAAACAAACGGTGATGCTTGCTGAAGATGCTGTTGTCTCTCCTTCCTTATGACTCTCTTTTCTGCGGCGGCTTCTTTCTTCTGTCTTACCCTCTTTTTCACCAGGTCGTACGGTCTTCTGCATAAGCCTCCCATGTGTTGATGTCGATGTGGCATGTCTTCATGTCTCTCTTGCAGGCATCTTTAAAGCGCAGGCGTGGTCTCCCTACCGGTCGGGTACCCTCTGCGAACTCACCATACAGTAGGTCTTTGGGGGAGGCGGCCTTTGTCCATCCTCCTGACGTGGCCAAGCCAACGCTAACAATATATATATATATATATATATATATATATTCACAGAGTAATTTATAAGTAAGTGGATCTATCTATCTATCTATCCCATTCTGTTCCTATCTATCTATTTATCTATCTATCTATCCCATTCTGTTTCAATCTATCTATTTATCTATCTATCTATCTATCTATCTATCTATCCCATTCTGTTCCAATCTATCTATCTATCCCATTCTGTTCCAATCTATCTATCTATCTATCTATCAAATTCTATTCCTATCTATCTATCTATCTATCTATCTATCTATCTGTCTATCTATCTACCCCATTCTCTTTTTATCTATATCTATCTATCTATCTCTGTTCATATCTATCTATCTATCTATCTATCTATCTATCTATCTATCTATCTACCCCATTCTCTTTTTATCTATCTATCTATCTATCTATCTATCTATCTTTGTTCATATCTATCTATCTATCTATCTATATATCTACCCTATTCTCTTTTTATCTATATCTATCTATCTATCTATCTATCTCTGTTCATATCTATCTATCTATCTATCTATCTATCTACCCCATTCTCTATCTATCTATCTATCTATCTATCTATCTATCTATCTATCTATCTCTATCTATCTATCTATCTATCTATCTATCTATCTATCTATCTATCTCTATTCTCTTTTTCTATCTATCTATCTATCTATCTATCTATCTCTGTTCATATCTATCTATCTATCTATCTATCTATCTATCTATCTATCTATCTATCTTATGTGAGTGGATTGTGTTCTCAGTCTTTTCAGGCTTTTTTTTCATAAGTCGAACATATTAGTTGTCAAGTTGCAACTTAAGTGCAATTTGTTTGATCGACTAATTTTCTCGAAGGAATAGTTTTTTTTAATTCCCTCCTCCTCTCCTTCCGCCTCCCCTCATTCTCCCCCTTTCATTTTCAGACCTTCGTCGCCTCTCATAAGAGGATTATACAGAAATGGCTGTATTTTCTTCTAACAAAAAGCGGGATTTTATTATTATTTCTAATAGAACACTCTATCTATCTATCTATCTATCTATCTATCTATCTATCTATTGCATTCTGTTCCTATCTATCAACCTATGAATCTATCCCATTCTGTTCCTAACTATCTATCTATTTATATTACTCTGCGTGAATCTATCTATCTATCTATCTATCTATCTACTGCATTCATTCCCGTTATATCTATCTATCTATCTATCTATCTATCTCAGTCTGTCATATCTATCTATCTATCTATCTATCTATCTATCTATCTATCTATTGCATTCTGTTCCTATCTATCAACCTATGAATCTATCCCATTCTGTTCCTAACGATCTATCTATTTATATTACTCTGCGTGAATCTATCTATCTATCTATCTATCTATCTATCTATCTACTGCATTCAGTCCCGTTATATCTATCTATCTATCTATCTCAGTCTGTCCATATCTATCTATCTATCTATCTATCTATCTATTTATCTATCTATCTATTGCATTTTGTTCCTATGTATTAACCTATGAATCTATCTCATTCTGTCCTTATCTATCTATCTGTATTACTCTGCATCTATCTATCTATCTATCTATTGCATTCTGTTCCTATCTATCAACCTATGAATCTATCCCATTCTGTTCCTAACTATCTATCTATGCATATTACTGCATGTATCTATCTATCTATCTATCTGTCTATCTATCCCATTCTGTTCATATCTAAGTTTAGTTAGCTAAGTTAAAAGGCCGTTTACTCCACGTATGCGATTGAAGGATCCTAGGTTGAGAAAGATAGGAGGGCTTAGTATATGTGGAATGGTATTTTCATTTTTATGGGGTCAATCAGTTGATTTTGAAGAGTGGGTCAAATGTGTCACCAAGGGGTCCAGGGAAATATTTTTGTTTGAAAATATTTTAGAGAAGTCCTTAAAGATTTTGTTGAGATAAATGTATTTACTTTCTGCTTTTTTATGTTTGAAAGTTAATTGGATGAAGGTAGGATAGAGGGGGAGTAATAGAGGAGGGGGTGGGGTTTTTTGTATGTGGGTGGATAAGTTGCCTTTGAAGAAACTTGATAGTCAGTTGTGGGTCAGAAAAGCAGAATGTACAAGCACTTAAATCAATAAATATGGAGAAAGCTTCGACCAATAATGAGGCGAAATATCAATTGAATATAGTCGTTTGTGTTGTTATATCCACATTTTCCTCTACTCTCAACCACATTTTGTCGGATTTATTCAATCCTTCATTCCTCATACCCAACATAGTAAGGGTATATAACACACTATGCTGGACACTAATGTCATCGGGGAAACTTATTAACAGTTAACAGGTAAGTTATTTGATTACTTGTAAATGACCCTGATGTCGTCGGGTGCTTGCTAAGGAAAGAAAAGTGTAAATAATTACTTGAAAATGACCCTGATGTCGTCGGGTACTTACTAAGGAAAGAAAAGTGTAAATAATTACTTGAAAATGACCCTGATGTCGTCGGGTACTTGCTAAGGAAAGAAAAGTGTAAATAATTACTTGAAAATGACCCTGATGTCGTCGGGTGCTTACTAAGGAAAGAAAAGTGTAAATAATTACTTGTAAATGACCCTGATGTCGTCGGGTGCTTACTAAGGAAAGAAAAGTGTAAATAATTACTTGTAAATGACCCTGATGTCGTCGGGTACTTGCTAAGGAAAGAAAAGTGTAAATAATTACTTGAAAATGACCCTGATGTCGTCGGGTGCTTGCTAAGGAAAGAAAAGTGTAAATAATTACTTGAAAATGACCCTGATGTCGTCGGTACTTGCTAAGGAAAGAAAAGTGTAAATGATTACTTGTAAATGACCCTGATGTCGTCGGGTGCTTACTAAGGAAAGAAAAGTGTAAATAATTACTTGTAAATGACCCTGATGTCGTCGGGTGCTTACTAAGGAAAGAAAGTGTTACTAAATGGAAAGAAAAGTGTAAATAATTACTTGTAAATGACCCTGATGTCGTCGGGTACTTGCTAAGGAAGAAAAGTGTAAATAATTACTTGTAAATGACCCTGATATTGTCGGGTACTTGTAGAGGAAAGAAAATTGTAAATGATTACTTGAAAATGACCCTGATATTGTCGGCTACTTGCTAAGGAAAGAAAAGTGTAAATAATTACTTGAAAATGACCCTGATGTCGTCGGGTGCTTGCTAAGGAAAGAAAAGTGTAAATAATTACTTGTAAATGACCCTGATATTGTCGGGTACTTGCTAAGGAAAGAAAATTGTAAATGATTACTTGAAAATGACCTTGATATTGTCGGGTGCTTGCTAAGGAAAGAAAAGTGTAAATAATTACTTGAAAATAACCCTGATGTCGTCGGATTCTTGCTAAGGAAAGTAAAGTGTAAATAATTCGTCTCATATATTCTGGCATCAATATAGACACACCAGCACCAGCACCAGCAGGTGGGTGGGTGGCTGGGGGTTAATGCAACAGGTGATTTTTCCTTTTCCCAAGTGTGTAAGCGCAGAGTGAACGCAGACAGTGTCGGTCAGAGATTTCACTCGCCTCACCGATTTCATGTTCCGCACTGATAACCGTCATCCACTCATCCGTGCAATTTTGTCAAGAGTCAGAATTTCCAAAGAATATTTATTTGTCTCTTTCTTTATTCTTCTCTTTCTCTCTCTCTCTTTCACTTTCTTCCTTTCTTTCTTCTCCCCTCTCTTTTTCTTTCTTTCTTTCTTCTCCACTCTCTCTCTCTCTCTCTCTTCTCACTCTGTCTTTTTTTTCTTTTATCTCTTTCTCTTTCTTTTCTCTATTCTAGCTCTTTCTTTCTTTCATTCTTTCTTTCTTTCCTTCTTTCTTTCTTTCTTTCTTTCTCTCCTTCTTTCTTTTTCTCTCTTCTCCTTCTCTTTCTTCTCTTCTTTCTTTCTTTCTTTCTTTCTTTTTCTCCTCTATCTTTCTCTTTCTTTCTTCTCTCTTTATCTTTTTTCTTCTCTCTCTTTCTCTTTCATTCTTTCTTCTGCTCTTTCTTTCTTTATTCTACCTTCTCTTTCTCTTTCTTTATTTCTTCTCTTTTCTCTATGTCTTTCTCACTTTCTCTTTTTTCTTTCTTTTTTAATCTTCTCTCTCTTGTTCTTTCTCTTTCTTTCTTTCTTTCTTTCTTTCTTCTCGTCTTTCTTTCTTTTTCTCCCCTCTCTTTCTCTCATCTTTCTCTCCCTTTCTTTTCTGTCTCTTACTTTCTCTTTCTCCCCCTTTCAACTTTATTTCTCTAATAGCCTCTCTTTTTATTCTTTTCCCCTCTCTCTAACTGTTTCTTTCTTTCTTCTTTCTATTCCCTTCTTCTCTTCCCGTCTCTCTTTTTCTTTCGTCTCCTCTCTCACTCTATCATTCTATTTCTTTCAACTCCTTTTCTAAGCAAAAACGAGCTCATAAGCGACGTTCTCCTGTGGAAGCCAACACATGGACATGCTAATATGGGCCGGCCACCAAGGACCTACATTGACCAACTATGCCAGGATACTGGATGCTGCGCAGAGGACCTCTCTGGCACAAGGAATGATAGGGAGAGTTGTGCGATATGATGATGATGATGATTCTTTTCTAGAGCCGGGTTAGCTCAGTCGGTAGAGCGTTCGGCTAGAAACCGCAAGGTTCCTAGTTTGATTCCGGCCTTCCCTGACTCAGCGTATGAGTAGCTCAGGGATCTGTGCGGTTAAAGGGAGGAGCTGATGGTAGGTGTGGCACCCACCTCAGACGCAAAAACAATCAGCTTGGTATAGCGCAAGTGAAAAAGGGATAGACTCCCTCGCTGATTGGCTCATACCGACTTTAGGCCACCCCGACGATTTTAATTACCTCATTATTCCTTTCTTTCCCTATCTAACATTCTCTTTCTTTAATATGCTCCCCTTTTCCTTCTTTTCCCCTCTCTTTGACTTTCTATGCCTTTCTTTTCTCTCTCTAGATTTCTCTTTCTTCTCCTCTCATTTCTTTCTTTCTTTTCTTCTTTCTTTCTTTCTTCTACTCTTTCTTCTTTTTCTATCTTCTCTCACTTTCTCTTTCTTTTCTCTCTTTTTCTTTCTTTCTTCTCGTCTTTCTTTATTTTTCTCCCCTCTATTTCTCTTTTTCTTTTTTCTTCTCTTCTGTCTTCTTCTTCTCTCTTTCTCTTTCTTTCTTTCGTCTTTCTTTCTTTATCTTTCTTTCTTTCTCTTCTTTTTTCTATCTCCTTACTTTTTCTCTTTTCTCTTTTCTTCTTTCTTTCTTCTCGCCTTTTCTTTATTTCTTCTCCCTCCTTTTCTCTTTTTTTCTTTTCTTCTCTTCTGTCTTCTCTTCTCTCTTTCTCCTTCTTCTTTCGTTCTTTCTATCTTTCTTCTACTCTTCTTTCTTTTTCTATCTTCTCTCACTTTCTTCTTTCTTTCTCTCTTCTTTCTTCTCGTCTTCTTTATTTTCTCCCCTCTATTTCTCTTTTTTCTTTTCTTCTCTTCTGTCTTTCTTCTTCTCTCTTTCTTCTTTCTTTCTTTCGTTCTTTCTATCTTTCTTCTACTCTTTCTTCTTTTTCTATCTTCTCTCACTTTCTCTTTCTTTCTCTCTTCTTTCTTCTCGTCTTTCTTTATTTTTCTTCCCCTCTATTTCTCTTTTTTCTTTTTCTTCTCTTCTGTCTTCTTCTTTCTCTCTTCTCTTTCTTTCTTTCGTTCTTTCTATCTTCTTCTACTCTTTCTTTCTTTTCTATCTCTCTCTCACTTTCTCTTTCTTTCTCTCTTCTTTCTTCTCGTCTTTCTTTTTTCTCCCCTCTATTTCTCTTTTTCTTTTTCTTCTTCTTCTGTCTTTCTTCTTCTCTCTTTCTCTTTCTTTCTTTCGTTCTTTCTTTCTTTCTTCTACTCTTTCTTTCTTTTTCTATCTTCTCTCACTTTTCTTTTCTTTTCTTTTTTTCTTCTTTCTTCTCGTTTCTTTTCTTTCTTTTCTTCCCTCTATCTCTTCTTTCTTTTTCTTCTCTTTCTGTCTTTCTTCTTCTCTCTTTCTCTTCTCTTTCTCGTTTCTTCTTTCTTTCTTCTACTCTTTCTTCTTTTCTATCTTCTCTCACTTTCTCTTTCTTTTTCTCTTTTTTTCTTCTTTCTTCTCGTCTTTCTTTCTTTTTCTCCCTCTATTTCTCTTTTTCTTTTCTTCTCTTCTGTCTTTCTTCTTCTCTCTTTCTCTTTCTTCTTTCGTTCTTTCTATCTTTCTTCTACTCTTCTTCTTTCTACTTTCACTTTTTTCTTCTTCTCTCTCTTTTTTCTTTCTTTCTTTCGTCTTTCTTTATTTTTCTCCCCTCTATTTCTCTTTTTCTTTTTCTTCTCTTCTGTCTTTCTTCTTCTCTTTTCTCTTTCTTTCTTCTTTCTATTCTTCTTCTACTCTCTTTCTTCTATCTTCTCTCACTTTCTCTTTCTTCTCTCTTTTTCCTTCTCGTCTTTTCTTTCTTTTCTCCCCTCTCTTTCTCTTTCTTTTTCTTCCCTCTCTCTTTTTTCTTCTCTTCTTCTTTTTCTTTCTCTCTTTTCTTTCTCTTTCTTTCTTTCTTTCTCTTTCTTTCATTCTTTCTTTCTCTCTTCTCTCTTTCTTTTCTTTTTCTATCTCTCTTTCTTTCTCTTTTCTTACTTCTCGTCTTTTTTTCTTTTTTTCTCCTCTCTTTCTTTACTTCTTCTTCTCTCACTTTCTCTTTCTTTCATCTTTCTATTCCTCTTTTCTCTCTCTAGCTTTCTCTTTCTTCTCCTCTCCTTTCTTTCTTTCTTTCTTTCTTTCTTTTCTTTCTTTCTTTCTTTCTTTCTTTCTTTCTCTCTTTCTTTCATATCCTCTCTATCTTTCATTTCCCCTATCTACTCTTTTTCTTTCTTTTCTCTCTCTCGCTTCTCTTTATTCACCTCTCTTTTCGTTCTTTCTTTCTTTTCCTTCTTTTCCCCTCTCTCTTAACTTCTATGCCTTTCATCTTTCTTTTCTTTTCGTCCTCTCCCTTTTCCTTCTTTTTATTTTTCTCTTTCTTCTTTATTCTCCCCTCTCTCTCTACCTTCTCTTTTCTCCTCTTTCTATCTCTTGTTTCTCTTCTTTCTTTTTTTCCTTTCTTTTTTTTTCTTTCCCTTCTTTTTTCTTTTTTCTCCTCTCTCTAACTTTCCTTTCTTCCTCCTCTTTCTCTTAACATTCGATTCTTCCCCTCCCTTTAATTTCTCTTTCTCTCTATCTCTTTCTCTCTTCTCTCTCCTATCTCTTTCACTTTCTTTCTCTCCTCTCTTTCCCTCTTTCTCTTTTTCTCCCCTCTCTCTAACTTTCTCTTCTTTCTTCTCTTTCTCTAACCTTTCTATTTCCCCCCTCCCTTTAACTTCTCTTTCTTCTATCTCTTCTTCGCTCCTCTCTCTAACTTTCTCTCTTCCTTCTCTCGCTATCTTCTTTCATCCCTCTCTCTTTCTCTCTTTCTCTCCCCCTCTTAACTTTCTCTTTCTTTCCTCCTCTTTCTCTAACCTTCCTATTTCTTACCCCTCTCTTTAAACTTCTCTTTCTTCTATCTCTTTTTTCTCTTTCTTCTCCCCTCTCTCTGTCTTTTTTCTCTTCTTCCCCTCTCTCTTTCTTCCTCTTCCTCTCAACCTTCTATTTCTTTCCCTTCCCTTTAAACTTCTTTATATTTCTTCTATCTCTTTCTCTTTCTTCTCCCTCCCTTTCTTCTACTTCCTTTTCTCCCCTCTCTCTAACTCTTCTCTCTGTCTCTTCCTCTTCTCTCACCTATTTCCCCCCTCCCTTTAACTTCTCTTCTCTAACTTTCTTCTTTCTTTCATTCCCCTTTCTCTAACTCTTTCTTTCTTCCCCTCTCTCTCACCTTTCTTTCTTTCTTTCCCCTCTCTCTAACCTTCTCTTTCTTTCTTCCCCTCTCTCTAACCTTCTCTTTCTTTCTTTCCCCTCTCTCTAACCTTCTCTTTCTTTCTTCCCCTCTCTCTAACCCTCTCTTTCATTCTCTCCCCTCCTCTAACCTTCTCTTTTTTTCTTCCCCTCTCTTCTAACCTCTCTTTCTTTTCTTCCCCTTTCTCTAACCTTCTCTTTCTTTCTTCCCCTTTCTCTAACCTTCTCTTTCTTTTCTTTCCTCTCTCTAACCTTCTCTTTCTTGTCTTCCCCTCTCTCTAACCTTCTCTTTTCTTTCTTCCCCTCTCTCTAACCTTCTCTTTCTTTCTTCCCCTCTCTCTAACCTTCTCTTTCTTTCTTCCCCTCTCTCTAAACTTCTCTTTCTTTCTTCCCTTCCACCCTCTCTCTAACTCTCTTTCTTTCTCTTCTCTCTAACCTTCTCTCTTCTTTCTTCCCCTCTCTCTAACCTTCTCTTCTTTCTTCCCCTCTCTCTAACCCTTCTCTTTCTTTTCTTCCCTCTCTCCTAACCTTCTCTTTCTTTCTTCCCTCTCTCTAACCTTCTCTTTTCTTTTCCCTCTCTCTAACCTTTCTCTTTTCTTTCTTTCCCTCTCTCTATCCTTCCTCTTCTTTCTTCCCCTCTCTTCTAACCTATCTCTTTCTTTCTTCCCCTCTCTAACCTTCTCTTTCTCTTCTCCCCCTCTCTAACCTTCTCTTTCTTTCTTTCCCTTCTCTAACCTTCTCTTTCTTTCTTCCCTCTCTCTAACCTTCTCTTTCTTTCTTCCCCTCTCTCTAATCTTCTCTTTCTTTTCTTCCCCTCTCTCTAACCTTCTCTTCTTTCTTCCCTTCTCTCTAAACCTTCTCTTTCATTCTTCCCTCTCTCTAACCTTCTCTCTCTCTTTTCTTCCCCTTTCTCTCACTTCTCTTTCATTCTTCCTCTCTCTCCTTCCCTTCTTTCCCTTTCTCTAACCTTCTCTTTCTTTCTTCCTTCTCTACCTTCTCTTCTCTTCTTCCCCTCTCTCTAACCTTCTCTTCTTTCTTCCCCTCTCTCCTCTAACTTCTTTTCTTTTCTTTCCCCTCTCTCTAACCTTCTCCTCTCTCTTCTTCCCTCTCTCCTAACCTTTCTCTTCTTTCTTCCCTCTCTCTAACCCTCTTTTCTTCTTTCCCCTTTCTCTAACCTCTCTTTCATTCTTCCCTCTCTCTAACTTCTCTTCTCTTTCTTCCCCTTTCTCTAACCTTCTCTTCATTCCTCCCTCTCTCTAACTTCCCTTTCTTTCTTCCTTCTCCTAACCTTCTCTTCTTCCCCTCTCTCTAACCTTCTCTTTCTTCTTTCCCCTCTTCTCTAACCTTTCTCTTCTTTCTTCCTCCTTCTCTCTAACCTTCCCTCTCTCTTCCTCTCTCTAACTTCTCTTCTCTTCTTTCCCCTCTCTCTAACCTTCCTTTCTTTCTTCCCCTCTCTCTAACCTTCTCTTTCTTCTTCCCTCTCTCTTTACCTCTCTTTCTTTCTCCCCTCTCTCTTCACCTTCTCTTTCTTTTTCTTCCCCTCCTCTAAACCTTCTCTTTCTTTCTTCCCCTCTCTCTAACCTTCTCTTCTCTTTCTTCCCTCTCCTAACTTCTCTTCTTTCTTCCACTCTCTCTAACCTTCTCTTTCTTTCTTCCTCCTCTCTCTACCTTCTCTTTCTTTTCTTCCCCTCTCTCTAACCTTCTCTTTCTTTCTTCCCCTTTCTCTAACCTTCTCTTCTTTCTCCCCTTTCTCTACCCTCCTCTTTCTTCTTCCCCTCCTCTTAACCTCTCTTTCTCTCCCCTTTCTCTAACCTTCTCTTTCTTTCTCCCTCTTCTCTAACCTTCTCTTTCTTTCTTCCCCTCTCTCTAACCTTCTCTTCTTTTCTTCCCCTCTCTCTAACCTCTCTTTCTTTCTCCCCCTCTTTAACCTTCCTCTCTTCTTCCCTCTCTCTAACCTTCTCTTTCTTCTTCCCCTCTCTCTAACCTTCTCTTTCTTTCTTCCCCCTTCTCTAACCTTCTCTTCTTCTTTCTCCCCCTTTCTCTAACCTTCTCTTTCTTTTCTTCTCCTCTCTCTACCTTCTCTTTCTTTCTTCTTCCCCTCTCTCTAACCTTTCTCTTTCTTCCCCTATCTCTAACCTTCTTCTTTCTTCTCCCCTTTCCTCTAACCTTTTCTTTCTTTCTCCCCCTTCTCTAACCTTCTCTTTCTTTCTCCCCTCTTCTCTAACCTTCTCTTTCTCTCCCCTTTCTCTAACCTTCTCTTTTCTCTTCCCTCTCTCTAACCTTCTCTTCTTTCTTCTCTTTCTCTAACCTTCTCATTTCTTTCTTCCCCTCTCTCTAACCTTCTCTTTCTTCTCTCTCTCTCTTAACCTTCTCTTTCTCCTCTCTCCTCCTATTCTTTTCCCCCTCTCTTTCACTCTTCTCTTTCTTTCTTCTCCTCTCTCTAACCTCTCTTTCTTTCTTCCCCTTTCTCTAACTTCTCTTTCTCTTCTCCTCTCTCTAACCTTCTCTCTTCTTTTCCTCTCTCTACCTTCTCTTCTTTCCCTCCTCTAACCTTCTCTTTCTTCTCCCCTCTCTCACCTTCTCTTTCTTTTCTCCCCTCTCCTCTACCTTCTCTTTTCTTTCTTCCCTTCTCTCTAACCTCTCTCTTCTTTCTTCTCTCCTCTCTCTAACCTTCTCTTTCTTTCTTCCCCTTTCTCTAACCTCTCTTCTCATTCTCTTTCCCCTCTCTCTACCTCTCTTCCTTTTCTTCCCCTCTCTAACCTTCTCTTTCTTTCTTCCCTCTCTCTAACCTTCTATTTCTTTCTTCCCTCTCTCTAACCTTCTCTTTCTTTCTTCCCCTCTCTCTAACCTTCTCTTCTTTCTTCCCTCTCTCCTAACCTTCTCTTTCTTTCTTCCCTCTCTCTAAACCCTCTTTCTTTCTTCTCCTCTCTCTACCTTCTGTTCTTCTTCCCCTCTCTCTAACCTTCTTCTTCTTTCTTCCCCTCTCTCTAACCTTTCTTTCTCTTCTCCCTCTCTCTACCTTCTTTCTCTTCCCCCTCTCTAACCTTCCTTTCTTTCTTCCCCTCTTCCTCAACCTTCTTCCTTCTTTTCCCCTCCTTCTAATCCTCTCTTTCTTTCCCTCATCTTCTTAATCCATTCTCTTTCTTTCTCTTCCTCTCTCTAACCTTTCTCTTTCTTTCTTCCCCTCTCTCTAACCTTTCTTTCTTCTTTCCCTCTTCTCTAACCTTTCCTATCTTCTCCCTCCTCTCTATAACCTTTCTCCTTTCTTTCTTCCCTCTCTCTAACCTTCTCTCTTCTTTCTCCTCTCTCTCCTAACCTTCTTTTCTTTCTTCCCTCTCTCTAACCTTCTCTTTCTCTCCCCCTCCTCTCATAACCTTCTCTTTCTTCTCCGCTCTCTCTAACTCTCTTTCTTTCTTCCCCTCTCTCTAACTCTTCTCCCGCTCTTAACTCTCTTTCTTTCTTCCCCTCTCCTCTACCTATCTTTTCTCTCTTCTCTACCCCTCTCTTAACTTCTCTTTCTTCATTTCCCTCTTCTAACCTCTCTATTCATTTCTTCCCCTCTCTCCTCTCTTCTTTCTATTCTTCTAACCTCTCTTTCTTCCTCTCTCTTAACCTCTTTCTTCTTCACTCCTCTCTTCATAACTTTCTTTCCCTCTCTACTTTCTTTCTTCTCTCTTACTCTTTCTTCCTACTCTCTCTTCTTTCTATTCTCCCTCTCTCTAACCTTCTCTTTCTTTCTTCCCCTTCTCTCTAACCCTCTCTTTCTAAATTCTTGCCCTCTCTTCTAACTCTTTCACTTTCCTTCTCTAATCCCTTTCTCTGATTCTCTTCTTCTTCTTCACTTCTCTTCTTCTACCTAACTCTTCTTTCTTCCCCTCTCTCTTAAGTCTTCTCTTCCCGCCCCTCTCCAATCTTCCCTATCTCTCCACCCCCACTTCATCGAAGCTGAATTAATGACTGACTAATAAGTCCAAATGCATATCAATAAGAGGAGTCACAATAGTATCAGAGAGAATAAGTCCATCTCTGATTTGAGATTTTTTTACAAAAATGGACGACGAATTTGTTTATCGAAAAAATAAAAAAATTAGAGAAGAAGAAATAAAGTTGAAAATAGTGATAGAGGCTTTTACAGCGTTCTTTTTTATGAACAAAATAAAACAGGAAGACGAAAATGTTAGTCCGCAGTTGATCACTGTATCCATATTTGATTAAGCCTTGCTCTTACTATTTCATTCCCGCCTAAAACATGTCTGAGATTATTGTTGTTTCTGGTGCTGTTATTTTGGAACTTTAAAGTCGTTTCAAAACAATTTAAAAGGAACTTGCCTCCAAAAATTCAAACATAAGGAGAGCGATAAAGGATGAGTTTAAGGTTTGTTAATGGCAATTATAACAATATGCACACACACACCACAACACACACACCACACACAACACACACGATATCATATATAATTATATATAGTTATATATATCATATTCATAATATTATAATTATAGCTAATGAAGAAAAAGCTCTAAACTTGCTTATTTACAATATCTTATTTTCACGTTATAATACGCATCTTACGGTAATTCAACAAGAGACATGATGTTCACTGAGAATTGCACTAAGTAACATTCTTTTTTATTTATTCAATTGGGAGCGAGGTGTTGGTGTTTATTTTTGGAATTGGGTGGTGGTTAGTTTCGTTGGTTTGAGGGCGGGGAGGTCTATATGTTTTGGATCAGAATGTGAGCTCGTTCGCTTGGGGCATATCTCGGTGGAATAGTTGTAGGCAGCTGTAATGTACAAAATGAGCAGAATTTCAGGCTAAAAATATTTAAATAATTAAAAAAAGAGAAAAAGAGAGAGAGAAGTAAGAAGATAGAGAAAATAAAGGATACAAATGATGGTATAGACAAAACAATTAAAGATGAAAAAAATAAAAATAAAATTAACAAATTAAAAATTAAAAATTAAAAAAAATAAAATATAAATTTAAAACATTACAAATAATGGTAATGAAATTAAGGTAATGAATAAAGCATAATGCATAGTATACATCTAAAATGTCGTAAACATAATAAGTCATAATCTAAATAATATAAGGAAAAGAATTTAAGATTTAGAATAAAGAAATAGAGTTATCTAAAACAGAATGAAATAAATTAAATGTACTATATTACTAATAGCTTATATATATATATATATCATTTATAGTATATGATATATATATGCTGAACGTGCGTCTAGAACAACTGGTTGATGAGTGAAGGCGGACCATTTTCTTTTTTTGGAGTTTATGCGCATTAATTAAAGTCTCATACCTTAATTTTAGTTAAGCACATAATCTCCCTATACACTATCTAATATAATATATATATTATATATAGATTATTATATATATTATATTAATTATATTTATATAATACAAAGACTTAGAGATCTCTGATATAGACTATTTCAGGAGCTTAGGACAAAATCGTCTAATTCTTCACCGCTCTCAGATGCGAATGTGAATTCTTTATTTTAGGCATTTAAAAACGATTTCTCTATTTTTTTTTCTTTTTTTTTCTTTTTTTTTATTGTCATGTTTACGCTGACTCCATAGCCTGTATAGACTAATAAAATAGAGATAAAAATGAAGTAGATAATATAGAAACAAAATAAACCAACGACATCTTGACCGCTTGTCAGTATTTGTTTAGGAGTTACTTGTCAATTCAATTAATTCAGAATTCAGTACCACACCCCTTGTCACTATTTAGTAGTTTTTGTTTGGCTCTAATGTATTTGATCCCTTTCTTTCCTATACCTTCAACATATACCCACCCCTATCCATACGCCTATCTCACAATCTGTTTGACTACCATAACATACCAATGCAACTACACACACCACTCACATACCCCGATATACTTATAACACACATAGGTAGCACTATCGTATACAGCACGATACAACACTATAATGTGTGTGCGCTGATGGTGGGGGAAATTATGTGCTTTAATTAAAGTCATACCTTAATTTTGTTAATGATAAGTATAGATTAAGAGATGATGAGCGCGGGCATATCGCGTCTTTAAATGAAAGCGTAAACAAATCGTACAATATCCGGAACAGCGCTAACTGCTCGTGCATCGTCACGCACACAGAGAAGCGCAAGGAAATTTAAAACTGTTTTAATACACACATCGTAGTTGTATGCTAACGAAGCCGCCAAGAGGTGCTCCATCCGCTTTACTAGATGTATATGAAAATACACATAACGAAAAAGATATATATATATTTTCTTAACGATATGGCTTAATTGTAAGTCAATTACCTAACTTGAAAATAATTAGTTAATAATTAATGAATTTTAAGCCGGCATATATGGGTTCAAGACGAAAAGACATGTGAAATGGCAGAGGCCTAGGGTGTTGTAACGGGTTCAGAGACTTCGCCTGTTCACGCTGGTCAGAGGGTTCTCTGAGTCGTGACACACAGACAGCTTCCATGTCATCTGATAACCTTTGCTGATCGAGAGGCCCTAATAGTCCGAAATTACACTTCAGGATGTGGTGCATTCTCGATCGTGCCTTACATGGCTTGAATCATATAGCCGCTAAAATTTCCATTAATTATTATACTAATTTAATTTCAAACATTTCACGGTTATGACTTCAATACAGCACATATTCCTCCAAAAATTGTCGCGTTTAACAGCACATATAAAGAATAAACACATTTTGGTTACTTAGACCTCATATATTCATCTGGACTCTCTCGTCGATTCGACGGCAATGAGGGTTCATTACCACACAATGACTCCCACACTAGTATTGATTTCAAATATGGTGAAGGCTTGTGTTGGACCATATCCCTCTTGNAAGAGAGAGAGGTCGCAGTCTGAGATCTTCAGTTGTTCATGGTCTAGTTATTTCTATACTATCTGATCGTTCTATCTTCTTCTAGCTTTCTCTCGAGTTGTATTGACCGATTTTATTCTATTTTATCTATCTATCTATTGGATCTTTCTGAGTGTCACTCTGTTTGCATTATTTAATTCTATTCAGACTCTATCGATCTAGTTCTTTCTGAGGTATTTAAGAAGAGAAATGCTTTTTATCTCTCATTAATTTTAGGTGAGGTGTAGTTTATATCTATTAGGGCCCTTGGTTCTGTGTTTTGATTAAGACGAACGGTTTAGCTTCAGTTCGGAAGAGGCGTGTTCGGGGGGCTAAACCACTATGAGGTTCTAGTTTCGATCATCCGTCCGCATGCTCGAACCAGTGCGTTATGAGTAGCACAGTGGATCTGTACGTAAAGTAAGGAGCTGATGGTAGGTGTGGCGCTCCACATCAGATGCTAAAAAACAACAATCTCCTTGGTCTAGCGCTATTGAAAAGGGGATAGACTCCCTCGCTGACTGGTTGATACCGACTTTAGGCCGCCCCGTCGACTTTACTTACTTTATATGTAAGTCAATCTTTGACTTAATGTTGTTGTTTTTTTTTTTTGAAACTATATATTTTCTTTACACTGTCAGATTTCAAATCCATTTTTTCTTCTCGTGTTTTATTTTGTATAGGACTAATAACCTTGGGAAAGGAATGAACCCCATCATCTCCCCAGCCATGGGTCAAAAGGTCCACTACTGTTCTTCTACAAGAATGGCTTAGGCATTAAATAACCCATCAAGGTTATAGCAGGAATAATTTGCAATGCATCTTTATAGTAAAATCGTTTGCTGTACTTTTTCATAGTTTGAATCATAAGTAATGCAATTGCCAATTTATTTTTATAGTCAGAAACATTTATAATTTGTACTATGCAAAATCTTTTAGATAGGCTAAATCCTGTTCTTCTGTTCCTACGCTCTCATATACATCACTTTTGAACGTTTGTGACCTGACGCACTGTATTCTGCCATTGTAGATGTTTGGAACTTCCTTCAGTAGCATTCGGCATAGCATATCAAACATCTATATACCGATATAATATATATATAATATTATATATATATAATATATATCTGTATTCAAATAGAATATTGTGATTATTCTTGGTTTGTTTTGTTTTACGGCATATCAACCTCAGTGGGTCATTTAATGCCGATAAAGTTTTGAAATAAATCAATTCTTAATGGATAATACAATTTTTTTTATAAATACATTTTTCTATTTAACCCATAGATGGGACCCTAACAGGTACTACCACTCCGGGTCAGAGTGGACCAGGGAGCAAGGTGATGAAGGGTGCTCCACATTCCCCAAACCTCCAAAACTGGAACCTCGCCATCAGATAGAGTTTAACATCATTCCAAGGACATGTAGACCCGCAGTCGCCGCCTTCTAGCACCCATATGATAAAAAGGGATCGGGGCTTGCCATAAGGGCAATAGGGTTGGGAAAATCATATAGGTGCTAGGGCTTGACGTGACCAGCCGATTGATCGGAGGGGGCCTCTCCGACCGCCCGTCTAGCACAAGATAGGGCCAAAGTGGAGTATTGCAAGTCATGAACTGCTCATCCACCTAGGCTCTATCCTTAAGCATCACGGGTCGCCACCCACGGCCAACAGGTGGCCCCATTGGGGGAGTCTTACCCCTCTGCAGAAGTGCAGTCGGTGCATTCTAACGCCCCAGCCGACAGGGCGGTGTGATTATTCTGATATATATATATATATATATATATATATATATATATATTAGGGTTATCGGAGATAATCAGTGTTGTGTGACGAGACTGAAAGGCAGCCCTATGAACAAGCGGATTCCCAGCCCCCACAAACAAAACGCGTCAGGATATGTTTGGCCTGTGCGAGGGGGAAGAGTGTGGCGAGCGGCTACGGATACTCGAACTCGCTACCTCCTCGTAGCTGAGGTGTTGTTAGTAGAGACCCAAATAAAGTATATCCGAATTTGCATAAGCGTATTCGAACGAGCAGAAATAAAGACGGGCTGTCGCTGACAGGGCGAGTTAGGATGAAAGTGTTTGGACGGAAAGGAAATCTGACGACTGCTATTTGATGTGAGAGTGGCGTGTTCAGTTGGGAAAGGAATTGCATTTCGTTTGCTGGAGAGATTTTTCAAAGGATTGATATTACCTTGAATTTTTGGACCCTTTTAAAAGATGTTATAAAAAAGAAGATGAGTAATAATAAAAAAAGAGAAAAAAAGAAATGCGCGAATCATAGATAATGCGCCATTTTTCAAAATGGCGATGTAAGAATGATTTCCAGATAAATTACCAAAACAAAAAATAAAGAAGACGAGTTTTTTTGTTTTTGTTTTTCTTTATTAGCTTCAATGGGGACAAGGCATTGTGCAGAACCTCCAAGACATTAAATTAGAAGAAGACATTAAATTCAGTCACTGAAGAATTATGACTGACAAATAAAAGACAACATAACAAAAGTGGGAAATTAAAAAAAAAACAACCCAAAAAACAGTTCTTACATGGAATAGTAACACACTATTTTTTGTCATTCTATTATTAAGGAAAAGAGTAAAAAAAATTTTAAATAAAAAAATAGTCCAATTTTTATTTTTACCTTTCAAGAGTTACAGAAAAAAAAATTCACATTTCTTGTAACTCAATTTTATTACTTAGTTGCCCCAACTTCATTAAAAACATATTTTAAAACAAAAAACAACCTTCAATAAAAAAAAAACAAACTTTTAAATAATAATATAGTAGTAGTAGGCGGATGTGAAAAAACAAAATGATAATCTTATTATAATGGAGATTGTGGGTTTGTCTGTCTGTAACCGAAACTATATTACTATACAAGTCACAATTCCCTTTGTTATTTACATTACATTCTACAGGATTTTATTTTTATTTAAACCTCAATTATTAATAAAATTGTTTTACATTATTAATACTGTTGGTAATATCTACATATTAATAACATACAATTGTATCTATATATATACAACAAAATAGCGGTTTACAGTGTGAATGGGCAGGCTAATTTGCATATTGATATTAAAAATCTGATTTTAATAAATATGTGCTTAGTATTATTGATTTCTAATTGTTTGGTTTTATCTTAATGAATATTATCTAAAATTTCAGGGATAAACTTTAAAAGAAATTCATTAACAAGAAAAAATAACTGTTATTTTATTCTTTACTTCCTATTTTAACTAAATAGTTAAATTAGGAAAATTTAGCAATGAAAGACGGGAGTGATGGCAGAGTAAGTTTCAGTTGTTCTATTTTTTTTATTGTACCCTCCTCTGTTTCAAATATGTTTATCTGCTTTATTATTTAGTTTCATTAGCATTTCTAATTTGATACAATATTTTATTACATTAAAACTTAAATACTTGCACCAGGAGGGGGCATATATTTGCTAGTAATAATAACATGCAATTGTATTTATATATACAACAAAATAGTGGTTTACAGTGTGAATAGGAAGGCTAATTTGCATATTGATATTTAAAATTTGATTTTAATAAATATATGCTTAGTATTATTGATTTCTAATTGTTTGGTTTTAGCTTATTGAATATGAGCGAAAATCTCGGGGATAAATCTTAAAGAAATCCATTTACAAGAAGAAATAATTGTAATTTTATCTTTACTTCCTATTTTAACTAAATAGTTACATTAGGAAAATTTATCAATGAAAGACGGGAGTAATGGAAAATGATGGAAGTGTTAGTTTCAAAGTTGTTCTATTTTTCAATCATACCCCCTCTGTTCCAAATCTTTTTATTTACATTCTTATTCAGTTCCATTAGCCTTTCTAATTTAATATGATTTTTTATATTAAAACTTAAATACTTGCACCCGGAGGGTGCATATATTTGCTAGTAATTATAATAATCAGAGATCTAAAAAAAAAAAGAAGTTTTGTAATAAAGAAAAGCCTATTGTGAAGATTGTTACTCGAAAGCAAGGGAGACCTTTTAAAAATGTTATTTCTAATACGAATTTTGTTTCGTTTACTTAATTATGTTGTATACCCTTCTTTCTTTACTTATTTCTATTCTTCTTCTGACGTCTTTACTATCTTATGCCTTCTTCTAACATCTCCTCTAGCGTCTGGACTTCGTCTTGGTGGTCGGTCGCACTTAACTCATTTCTTCTAGATCAGTCCTCTTAGCTTCATGGTGTTGCGTCAGGGTGACTTCTGAGATGGACAGTCCTCTACGGAGATTCTGCCGCCACCGAGGGTGGTCCTGAGCCAAATTTTCCCAGTTGGAAGGGGCAATGCCAAAGCACGTGAGATCATTCTTGCAGACATCATTGAATCGCATTTGGAAGCGACCAATCTGTCTTTTACCAGGCGTAAGCTGCGCATAAAGGATGTCTTTCGGGATTCGTCCATCATCCATCCGACGCACTTGACGTAATATATATAGTTCAATTATAAGTGCATTCGTAAAGCGCTCGGGGTTAAATCAAATTTAACGGACCTAAATTCCACCATCGTATGTCACTCCGCCAAAAGAAAAAAACCCCAAAAAAGTTGACCTTGTGTCGCATCCTGCTCATGCGGAGGGGTTGGTAAATATATATAATCAATATAAAAAATGAATTAAAAAATGAATTTAAAAAATAGATTTAAGAACAAGGACAGAAGAATGGGACACCCAGTGAGAAGCGAACTCATTAGTTTTGCTTGTGTCGCATCCTGCTCGTGCGGAGGGATTGGTAGATATACATAATCAAAAAAAAATAATTAAAAAATGTATTTAAAAATGAATTTAAAAACAAGGACAGAAGAATGGGACACCCAGTGAGAATCAAACTCATTAGCTTTGCTCGCTAATCATTACAACATGAATAGCATGATTTCTATTGTCTAGATTTGACTTACCGCAAGTTTCAGACACAACTGAAAAAAAGTGGCAATATATAACGATTGTTTAAACATCGTATAGCAATAGGTTTATAATTAGCCGGCAAATACCTGAACGTATATTGATCGGTAGGCACAGAGCTTTAACATTATGAGGTCATTCACATCTATCTATGTAAGCAATAAGTCTAAACTACAGATGTACACTCATCTATCTATCTATCTATCTATCTATCTATATATATATATATATATATATATATATATATATATATATATACATATATGTTTAATTAGGCGGGAATATTTCATATTGGAATATTTCATTTATCATTTACTTTCGGTCATTTCTTTAAACTGCTTCTTCTTGTATTTTATAAATTTTAAAATTAATTTTAAAACTAAAAATCAAAAATAAAATTTAATTAAAAAAAGTAAAAATTAAAATCAAAAGCAAAAAATTAAAATCTAAGATATTAGACCGATTTGAAGCCGTTCTGTTACTCCTGTCTGATGAGATTGAACTTCTAAGGAGTTTTAGAAATTTCTTTAAATTTCTAAAAGCCTTTTAAGTTTTGGTCAAAATAAATTTATTACAGAATGACGGTTCATTGAATTTTTCCTTTCAAAGGTATACACACACACACACACACACACACACACACACACATATATATATATATATATATATACATATATATATATATATGAAATAAATGGAAGTTAATCCGACAGTATGAATAACATTTTTTTTAAAAAACAAATGATGTTAATAGTTTGCTGACAGAATCTGTTTCGACCGTTTTAATAGAGTGGTCTTCATCAAGGGCAACATATGAATGAAAGACGGAATAAATGACCGTTAGAATAGGAGGTACAAACGAACGCTAGTGTTCGATGCTGGAATTTAAAAAATGCATATTCTGTGTTAAAAATAAAATAAATTTTATTTCTAAAAATTATAATGCTTCTGATTTTTAGAAATAAAATTTATTTTATTTTTAACACAGAATATGCATTTTTTAAATTCCAGCATCGAACACTAGCGTTCGTTTGTACCTCCTATTCTAACGGTCATTTATTCCGTCTTTCATTCATATGTTGCCCTTGATGAAGACCACTCTATTAAAACGGTCGAAACAGATTCTGTCAGCAAACTATTAACATCATTTTGTTTAAAATAAAAAAAGAAGTTAAATTCATATATATATATATATATATATATATATATATATATATATATATATATATATCATCATGTCACGCTGTCAGCGTGGATATCCATGACAATCTCTCTCCATCCGTCCCTATCGCTCATCATTCTCGGGAGGTCCTCTATGCAGCATCCTGTATCCGCACAGAGCTGATCAATGTACGTCTTTGTTGGCCGGCTCACACTGGCGTGTCCATGTGCTGGCTTCCACAGGAGGACGTCGCTTATGAGTTCGTCCTTGCTTCTCCAGCAGTGTCCTGCGTGTCTTGTCCGTCTTACTCGGATGGTTTGGGTGATATGTGGCAGGTGGCCGTACAGCTGTTTTCTCGTGGGGTGTTGTTTCCACATCTTGTTCAGGATCACCCACAGCATTCTTGTGCAGCTCCCATCTAAGGCAGTGCTGCTGTATGACTGCACCACCTGGACCCATATATATATATATATATATATATATATATAAGACACGTGGTATAATGACAGATCCCCATCCATTTTCATGATATATGTGTTAGAAGGTGCTGGCTGAGGGTCTTAGTGTCACACTAAACTACAGTGGTAAGATTGCAAAAGTTTGTCTGCCAATCAGAGGGTTGTTCTTATATTATGACTGGGTTCAAGTATTGCCATCTCTTGTATTAATATACAAAAAAAGTAAACCCTCAACACTTTTTATGATATATGTGCTAGAAAGTGCTGGCTGATGGTTTTAGTGTCCTGGGTTTGACACTAAACTGCAGTGGTGTAGGTTTGTCTGCCAATCAGAGGGTTGTTCTAGAACAGAATTTCAAACTAGATAAGGAGAGCTTTTCTGTATCATTATTCACATTTATCTACATAAGCAATAAGTCAGGTGGGGAATTGGAGTACACCCTATATTCAAAAAAGCGCGTGGTGTAATGGTTAAAGTCATCGGAAATGGACTCGTCGCTCCGAGTTCAAATCCTGGATGTGGCAACTGCATTTCATTTAGCGCTAATACCCATGAGAAAGGTATGAATCCTACTCTCCCTCCAGCTATGGGTAAATAGTAGGGTAGACTGGGCTCTTTAACCTTGGTTAGGCAACCGGTCTAGGAGAAGGAAAACTCTGAATTCAAACCTGTTGAACTCCGCTTAAGAAATTGACCATGTGTCCCATCCTGCTCGTGCGGAGGGGTTGGTAAATATATATATCCAAAAAAAGTCCAATGGAAATGAGCTGGAATTGTGACTTGAATAGTGACATAGTTTCGGTTACAGACAGACAAACACACAATCTCTATTATAATAAGATGAAACAAATCAAAATGCATAGACAAAAATTAATTCCTACTAAAAACGAAATAAACAACAACAACAAAAAAATAGGCTAAATAAAAGTCTTTCAACAATGTTGAGTAGGCCAAGCGTATGAAATATTTCTTGTCTCACAGATCGAAACATTTTCAAAGCAAGAATATTTGAGACGACAGGTACCCATGGCGACAAGACTGACGTCATAGAATTTGCACCACTTTCGACTCCCTCTAGAGTGTTTTTTTTTTTAAATCTGCATCAGAGATTTTTTTTTTATATTTTTTTTCTGTGGAAATGCAGCTGCCAGGGACAAGGCCTTGAGCAAGTCCAGGAAAATTGAGAAGCTACTAACATTGTTTTAATTAAAGACGGAAGAAGAATGTGAAGAAAAAAAAAGATTTTAAAAAAATTTGAAACATTTAAAGAAATTCAAGAAAAACGTCACTAAGTGAAATCCAGTGTAACTTTTTTTTTAATTTCTTAGTTTTTAATGACATATCAGTCAACGTGGGTTATTCAATGCCAAATCCTTCCTTCTCCTTGTAGAATAATCATACTAGTTCCAATTACCGTCGAATTGGTAAGACAAGACAACAAGCAATCGTGACTGAATACGAATCTATCTTGCTGCTATACTACTGCAAAATGCCAGGTTATTTATGAAGCCTCATAACATCATAGAAACCAAGCAGCCAATCAGGACTCAAGGAGTGGAATCACCCAAATGTCTTGGCACTAGTTCAGTTGTGCTTAGCTAGTTGCTGTTGTTCAAACCAAGAGTACACTAATTCTAGCGGTTTATATATATATATATATATATATATATATATATATATATATATATATATCCCTTTGGGCCAAGTGTCATAGTATTAATCGATTATTTTCGGTTGGTAGGACCCTCTTGGTTTTTTCTTTTCTTTTTTATTTACATTTATTTACCCAGGTGAAGTTTGGTAGTATACTTTAACTATCAAACTATTTACCGTTTTTTTCTTACCGCAAGTGTTTACCAATATGTTTAGTATATTATCTCCCCCCCTCTCTCTCTCTCTATATATATATATATATATATATATATATATATATATATATATATATATATATATATATGATTTGAAGGCAATTACAATGCGCATAAAAAAAAAATGTTATTTTTGACTTATCGATTTCAAAGTAGAAACTTCATCTTCAGAGGTGTATATCAGAATATATATATATATATATATATATATATATATATATATATATATATATATATAATAGGTGATATATATGATAGGTGTATCAAAAAAAGTATCGATTTTTTTGTACTTTTTGAAACACCTTGTATTCTGCAAAAATGAATGTTCCATTCATTGTTTATTTCTGTTATGACCTGTTTAAGGGTCAATAAATAATAACTCAACACGAGTATAAAATGTAGGGAACAGATTGTATTCAGCTATAATATATCAACGTACAATGGAAGGGTTTCCTTGTTACAGCGTACACGAAGAACTGTATCTGGTACTACTCGTTTGAGTAGCTTTACTCTGTTAGATATATACCCTTTGGGTAAGTCCATGTTCGTGTCATAGGTGAGTCACCTACAACACCCCTTCCCCAAGCCTAAACTCCGAAGGAGTCTCAATATTTTTTCTTTTTTGGGTTAATATTGATTAATTCAGTCCTTTTCCTTTTTTTATTAGACTGACGTTTTTCGGGGGCAGGTTGCGGAGATGATAGATCAAAAGTATCAAAAATTACGTCCATGATCTCCTTTTGTTCTGGTGGGCCAGTGTTAATGTCGTCTGACCATCGCTTTCTCAGCTGGTTCAGATGTCTCTTGTGCGGGAATTTTGGTCCGTCGATGATATACACCATATTTCCAATTCTTTTTTTAATGGTGCCTAATTCCCAGAACATTTTATTTTCTTTATAAATTTTAAAATATTTTTTTTCTCCTGGAACGTAGCGTTTTGACGCTGTTTGATTTCTACTGGGTTTGATTTGTCTGGGAAGTAGTTTTTCAAATACAGATCTTACTTTGCGTGCGAACATTATTTGTGCGGGAGGTAATTCTGCTGGTGTGTTTGCGTTAGGCGTAATCCTATATACTTGTAAAAACTGTTGAAGGGCTTTGTCTGTTGGTGTGCCCTTGGCTTTTTTAGAGCACGCTTTAATGTGCCAACGAATCTCTCTGCCAATCCGTTAGATCTAGGGTGGTAAGGGGGGGTCGCAATATGCTTTACTTGGAAATCCTCACAGAATTCCTTAAAATCCCCTGATGTGAATTGCGTACAATTGTCAGACACGATGCAATCCACTACACCAAAACGAGCAAACAGTTCGTGTAATGCGCTAATAACCACTTCAGTGTTGGCGTTTTTACATTTAAACACTTCTGGCCACTACTATTAAATAGTAGTATCCGTCCAAAGGTCCCGCAAAATCCACGTGAATGCATGACCAGGGATGGTCCGTTTTCGGCCAAGGACTAAATTTAATAGGTGGAGACTTTGCCGCCAGGGCACAGCCCGTACAATTTCTCACCCTATTTTCGATGTCCTTATCGAAGTTCTTCCAGAAAACATAGGACCTCATTAGGCTTTTTGTCCTTGTTATCCCTGCGTGTCCGACGTGAAAATCTTTTAATATACGTCTTTGGAGAGTGGCTGGGACGACCACTCGATCTCAATACAACAATACATCATCGCATAATGTATAAGCGTTAGCTACTTGTTGGTCTTTGTTCGAGATTCTTTCTTTTATTTGTGTGATGAACTCATCCTTCGTAGACTCCTTTCTGATTTCCTCCAGAGTAACCGGTAGCTTCCTTACTGTATTGCATAATACGGTATTCATGTCTCTTTCAGTACGTAGGGATGCAATAACCATATCTTTTTTCATATTTCATATTTTAAAAAAATTATAAAACTAACCCCTAACCCCAACCCCTAACAAACAACCGGATATTGACGGTGAAAATGAAAAACATGTCCTTTCTTAAACGAGATCAAAAAGGGTTGCCTAAAGGTAATATGGTCCAGATATTGTAAAACAGTTATTATTATTATAAGTTTCCAGTATACAAAATTAGGAGAATACTAAATTCGCACCGAATATTAGTAAGTATTATTAAATCTATTAGTTAACCTTCAGTCGGGTTGTTACATAATCTATGCGGTTGCATAAGACTATTGTCAATCCCCTGTATTTCTAAAGGGATGGCCCTTTTCATATCACGGGCGGGACTTTCCATGGAAGATTACAGAAAGCCCGCGAAATACGTGAAGTCACGTGGGACCTGGTTGGGTCCTCAGTTTCAGTTTAGACGTCAGGCAGAGAAGACGTCCTGCATTAGCTGGGACTCACCTGCATACGCGCGCTATGTTTAGTTACATGAAATGTTTAGTTAAGTAAATAAAAGCTTAAGAAAATAACCCGGTTTTGTGGTTGGTGAATGTCTTGGTAACAAGACTGATCTAGAAGAAGAAATGAGTTAAGTGCGACCGGCCACCAAGACGAAGTCCAGATGCTAGAAGAGATGTTAGAAGAAGACGTAAGATAGAAAAGACGTCAGAAGAAGAATAGAAGAATAGAAGTAAGTAAATAAAGAGGTATGCAACACAGGGACCTTCTGCCATACCAATATATTTTTTCTGTATTTTGTTTATATCTCACGGTTACCATGATCTGGACCCTATTAGGATAAAATCAATTGGTCAAATAGAACAAAATGAGTTTTAAAATTTGTTTAAATAGAATTGAGTTTTTAAATTATTGAAAACCCATGAAGAATGAATAAAATAAAATGTCTTCGGCATAAAATAACCCAACAAGAGTTGACATGCCGTAAAATCCAACCAACCAATTGGAAGAATGAATAAAACAAATGTCTTCGGCATAAAATAACCCAACAAGAGTTGACATGCCGTAAAATCCAACCAACCAACCAACCAACCAACCAATCACTTGGAAGAATGAATAAAACAAAATATCTTCGGCATAAAATAACCCAACAAGAGTTGACATGCCGTAAAATCCAACCAACCAACCAACCAACCAACCAACCACTTGGAAGAATGAATAAAACAAAATATCATCGGCATAAAATAACCCAACAAGAGTTGACATGCCGTAAAATCCAACCAACCAGCCAACCAACCAACCAACCAACCAACCACTTGGAAGAATGAATAAAACAAAATGTCTTCGGCATAAAATAACCCAACAAGAGTTGACATGCCGTAAAATCCAACCAACCAACCAACCAACCAACCAACCAACCAACCACTTGGAAGAATGAATAAAACAAAATGTCTTCGGCATAAAATAACCCAACAAGAGTTGACATGCCGTAAAATCCAACCAACTAACCAACCAACCAACCAACCACTTGGAAGAATGAATAAAACAAAATGTCTTCGGCATAAAATAACCCAACAAGGGTTGACATGCCGTAAAATCCAACCAACCAACCACTTGGAAGAATGAATAAAACAAAATGTCTTCGGCATAAAATAACCCAACAAGGGTTGACATGTCGTAAAATCCAACCAACCAACCAACCACTTGGAAGAATGAATAAAACAAAATATCTTCGGCATAAAATAACCCAACAAGAGTTGACATGCCGTAAAATCAACCAACCAACCAACAAACCAGCGCCCCCAGTATGACTTCACAAAGTCAAGATTTTAAATCCTAATTTTAATCTTATTCTATACGATTATATACGATAATCTAATCACCATAGGGTCGTTATTTGCTAAGCTTGTACTTAGGGATTTGTCATATGACGTATTTGTTCTTTCATACACGAGGGGCTGCGAGGGTACGGGGGTGCGTTGAGAGCGGGGGTGTAATTGGGTGGGTTTCCGGTTCTTTTTAAACACGGAAGGTGGTTATCAAACGAGTAGCAGAGGAGAATTGGCGGGAAATGAGTTATAGACATAGGAAGTGACTGGTATATTCAAAGTTAATCTTATTTAAAGTGGGTTTATTTTATTCAACACAGTATGCATAAAAGAAAAAAAAAACGCTGCAGCCTTAAGGGTATTAATAGTTTATATATCTATCTATCTATCTATCTATCTATATATATATATATATATATATATATATATATATATGTTGTTCTGGTTCTAACGGGAGAAAATTTAATATTTTATATAAAGAAGAAGGCCTGCAAAATGTATTATGTTCTCAGAAAAAAAATTTTACATTCTTTTTATCTTACATACGCGACACGTGTTTCTGATCTGTTGTCTTCTTCAGGCATTGAGTTATTATTTTGGCAGAATATGTCCGATATTTGATAGGTTGTGTGTGTTTCTGCAACTTTTCTATTATATATATATATATATATATATATATATATATATATGCCAACAAAAAAAAAACTAATTATCTACTACACCAATTTCAAAACCTCAAACCTCCTCATAAAAAATAACACAAACTCCCCTAAAAACTCCCTAAACCTAACAAATGTAGTCTATAAATTCACTTGCCCGTTTCGAGAGTGCCTCTCAGAAAACAAATCAAATATTAATAGCTACATTGGACATACCACTACAACACTCTTCCGTCGCCTTACATACCATCTCTCTGATACTAGTGCCATAAAACAACATTTAATTACAAAACATCTAGATGAATTTACCTCCCCCGACATTAGGATTGATACAAGGTATATTTATTTGGTTGATACAAGGTATATATATATATATATATATATATATATATCCAGCTATGGGTTAAATAGTAGGACGGACTGGGCCCTTCAGCCTTGGGTAGGTAACCAGTCTAGGAGAGGGATAACTCTGAATTCAAAATTCCTAAGGTCGGTCGTTGATTGGGTTTATGGCAACCCTTGATGCATCAATTCTTTCCTATCGACTGTGCCAAAAACTGTGGATGGTCCAACACAAGCTTTCACCACTATAAACAAATCCCTGTGTGGGAGTTCATTGTGTGTATGAACCCTCATACGTCGAAAATCGACGGGAGAGTCCATTTTTTAAATTTTTCTTATTATATATATATATATATATATATATATGAAAGAGTTTTATAATTTGCTTGAAGCATTGTGTATATATTGGTTAGGAGGTTGATTTAGAAGGCTATCACAATGCAGGTGTAAAGAAATCTTATTATAATGGAGATTGTGTGTTTTTCTGTCTGTAACCGAAACTATATTACTACTCAAGTCACAATTTTCTTAGTTATTAACGACACATTATCCATGATTCTATTTAAACCTCAATTAATAATAAAACTGTTTGACATTATTAATACTGTTGGCCTTACCTAAATACTAATAACATGCAATTGTATTTATATATACAACAAAATACCAGTTTTCAGTGTAAACGTAAAGCTAATTTGCATATTGATATTAAAAAAAACTGATTTTGATAAAAATGTGCTTGGTATTATTGATTTCTAATTGTTTGGTTTTATCTTAATGAATATGAGTAAAAATCTCTTCAATAAATCCTAAAAGAAATTCATTAACAAAAAGAAATAACTGTAATTTTATTCTTTACTTCCTATTTTAACTAAATAGTTAAATTAGGAAAATTTAGCATTGAAAAACGGAAGTGATGAAAGAGTAAGTTTCAGTTGTTCTATTTTCCGATTATACCCCCTCCGTTTCAAATCTTTTTATCTGAATTCTTAATTAGTATCATTAGCCTTTCTGATTTAATCTAAGATTTTATTACATTTAAACTTAAATACTTGCACCCGGAGGGTGCATATATTTGCTAGTAATAATAATACGGTAACAATGATGTTGTGTTTTAACCTGTATTTAATTTAAATACAGGTTAACACACAACATCATTGTTACCGTATTATTATTTTTTCTTTACACCTGCATTGTGATAGCCTTCTAAATCAACCTCCTAACCAATATATATATATATATATATATATATATATATATATATATATATATATATGACTATTAATACATTTACGCTATCAGATAAAGTCTAAAGGCTTCTCCAAAAAATGAATCTTTCTTCTTATCAGAAACACCTTGCATATGTCTCCGCTTTTTTATCATTTAAACTTGTTTTTATTACTAGAAGAGAAGAAATCTTTGATTTCTTTCCCTACCACAACCCTCAGCCCCCGACACCCATCCACCAATTCCCACCCCGACTTCGACCCTCCCCCAACCCAAAGGTGACCATCATATCCGCCGAGTTGATCCGGCTGGCGAAATTGATTTTTGATTCGATTTGTGGCGAAAGACAAGTTGAGCCGGCTTTCCCGCCCATCCGCCACTTGAGCCAGACAGATCAACTCAGTTGAATGTCGTCGTAGAAGAGGAAGGCTTATTGAAATATTTGGCTACTCCTGGAAATTATTACTACTCCTGCCAAAGGGGCTCAATAGCTGAGCATTTTGAAGCCAAAAAGATTAATCAAGCTAAGAGCAACGCGGTATGTTAGAGTTTTTTTTTCTCAGGCATTGATCTGGTTTGATCAATCAGTACCGATTAGTTGATATATATATATATATATATATATATATATATATATATATATATATATATATATATTTATATAGATATATGTATTTATATAGATATATGTATATAGATATATGTATATATATATATATATGTGTGTGTGTGTGTGTGTGTATATAAATTATATATGTATATATATATGTATATGTGTATTTGGGAAGCATTCTTTAATTTATACATGTAGAATTAAACAAAAGACACATCTGTTTAACAATTTTATTTTTGATCGTTTCGAGTTTTCTGGCCAACTTTTTAATATTTGGGTGGAATTCGCGGATTAGTCCAACGAAGTTTGCATCCCAAGTACTTTCGGCCCTTTGAAATGGCATCATCAGGGGTGATGTGTTTATGTTAAATAAAAAACTGGAACTTAAACATATTACCCCTGATGATGGCACTTCGTCCACTTAAGTCCACCAAAGTTCAGGTCCCGAGTACTTTCGGCACTTCGAAGTGATGTGTTCCAGTTTTTAAAAAATATTCATGTGGAGGCTGGAAGGAGAAGAATTGATGAGAAAGGTGTTATAGGCATTTTAAAATATGTGTACTGCATTGGAAATTAATTTTGTTTAAGGATGGTTTGTATTGTTTTATGTATAAAGCTTCTAGTATTTGGAGTTTTTGTTTATTTTTTTCTTTGTACAGAATGTGTGTATTTTCCGTTAGAATATTTCGGTAATTAAAGTGGGGGCATTAATGTAATTTTAGGTGTGAAATGGAGCTATTATCTGTTAAATGGAGGGTTAGACGAATTCCACCCAAATATTAAAAAGTTGGCCAGAAAACTCGAAAGGATAAAAAATAAAATTGTTAAACAGATGTGTCGTTTGTTTAATTCTATATATATATATATATATATATATATATATATATATATATATGAAAATAAAATGGAAATTAATCCGACAGTATGAATAAGATATAATGAAAAAACAAAAGATGTTTACAACTGAAATAGGCTCATCAGAAGAGAAAGTGTGCAAACCGTTTCGGGGCCAAATCTCTTGACGGTTTAAAAAGCAACACCCGGCCCATCCTCAACTAATATGAGGACCCTATTGCATTATAATGTATCGACCGCACGTGGGTCGGTCATCAACAAAAATAAGACGGGAAAAAAGACCGTTAGTAAAAACAGAACGCTGCTAGTCAAACGTTGGAATTAATCAAAAAAAAATTGTGCTGTCTGTATTAAAAATAATATGAATTTTATTTAAAAATAAAATGAATTTTATTTAAAAATAAAATGAATCTCATTTTTAATTTTGAAAATAATCAGAAGCATTACAGTAATAAAATAAGACTAAAAAAAGTCTGATGTAATATCAAAATTATTGTAATACATCCATTAACACCACGGATTTACCTATAAAAGTGGGCTACTTATTTTACAGTTGGATTGTATTACAATAATTTTGATATTCTATATACACTTTTTATACATATTTTACACTTTTCTATAACTTTACATCAGACTTTTTTGAGTCTTATTTTATTACTATAATGCTTCTGATTAAAAAAAAAATAAAATTCATATTATTTTTAATACAGACCGCACAATTTTTTTTTTTATTAATTCCAACGTTTGACTAGCAGCGTTCTGTTTTTACTAACGGTCTTTTTTCCCGTCTTATTTTTGTTGATAACCGACCCACGTGCGGACGATACATTATAATGCAATAGGGTCCTCATATTAGTTGAGGATGGGCCGAGTGTTGCTTTTTAAACCGTCGAGAGATTTGGCCCCGAAACAGTTTGCACACTTTCTCTCCTGATGAGCCTATTTCAGTTGTAAACATCTTTTGTTTTTTTCATTATATCTTATTCATATATATATATATATATATATATATGTATATGTATATATATACATATGAATGTATCTACATGTATACATATATATGTATATATGTATGTATATGTATATATATGTATATGTATATATATGTATATGTATATATATGTATATATATACATATAAATGTGAATCTACATACATACGGCGTGATTTGTGGCGCACTCAACGTCACAGCTTTGCTGATTGAACAGCAACGTGCCTCGGCGAGGTTGTGGGTGAATGAGCAGCCCCTTGGTTAACACTGTTCACCCAGCCTTTTGGGAAATGTCTAGAAAAAATGACCTAAACAAATGCCGGTTCACCTATCAAGCTGGCCAGAAACCAACATCTCGAAGGTTGTCCACATTAGCTGGGTGAAAACTAGAAAATACAACACAAAACAAGGCTAAGAATAGCCACCTGGAATGTCTGGACACATCCCGATCTTGAGATTGGGAAACCCCAAACTACATACTTGCATCGTGACAGGGAAGTATCTCGATAAGGGACAGACACCGATGCTCTTGCGGAAATCAGCTCCAGCTATAAGGTCCAATTGACAGGAGGTCTGGATACACATCCTCATGGAAAGACAGGCCGATGATAGCTGTAAGAAGTTTGAGGTAAGGTGACTCGAGCCCTCCATTCTGAAGCGACACATGACGGACACCATAGAAACATTTCCTACATTGAAGTCTGGCCTGTGTGGCAGCGCCTGTATGTCGAGGATTTCATATGTGTGATAGGGTACATAAAAAAACAAGCTGGATCCGTGGGCCATCTGCGCGCTCACAACTGCTCACATCTGGATTACTTGTAGAAATGGCCTTATTCTGTCAAGAAGCGGCAATCACCATATATATATATATATTATCCAATTTCCGCTTTTCTCAACTAATATTATTATCAATATATATAATATATATATATATATATATATATATATATATATATATATAAAGATTTTTTAGATCATTTTTTTATAGTGAGTTCGAAGCATTAATTAAAATGTAATAATATATTTTTGAAGGCGTAATAATGCACATTTATGTTTAAAAAACATATTTATTTATTTTTTTTTTTTTGAGTCCTTAATATTTTCAGGCAAAATGCCTATCTTCAGAGGATCGAAACATTTTTTTTTTTTAATTTTCATCTGTATTTGATAAATTCAACTGTGTTGTTAATCCGTTGAATGTTTAATCGTAAATGCGATTTTTTTTTTTGGGGGGGGGGGGCAAAGATGTAGTTATGCTCGGCAAATTCCGTTAAAATCCGTGCGGTGTTCGTGTTTCGCGGGATGTTTTGAAAATCATTTCGTATATAAATTTTTTTTTTTTAATACTATAAAAATAACGAGGCCCTGCTCGGGGATATTGAAATAAAGATTTTTTAGATCATTTTTTATAGTGAGTTCGAAGCATTAATTAAAATGTAATAATATATTTTTGAAGGCGTAATAATGCACATATATGTTTAAAAAACATATTTATTACTTTTTTTTTTTTTTTTTTTTTTGAGTCCTTAATATTTTCAGGCAAAATTTATCAAATACAGATGAAAATTAAAAAAAAAAAAATGTTTTGATCCTCTGAAGATAGGCATTTTGCCTGAAAATATTAAGGACTCAAAAAAAAAAAAAAAAAAAAAGAAAAAAATAATAAATATGTTTTTTAAACATAAATGTGCATTATTACGCCTTCAAAATATATTATTACATTTTAATTAATGCTTCGAACTCACTATAAAAAATGATCTAAAAAATCTTTATTTCAATATCCCCGAGCAGGCCTCGTTATTTTATAGTATTAAAAAAAAAAATTATATATGAAATGATTTTCAAAACATCCCGCGAAACACGAACACCGCACGGATTTTAACGGAATTTGCCGAGCATAACTACATCTTTGCCAAAAAAAAAAAAAAAAAAAAAATTCGCATTTACGATTAAACATTCAACGGATTAACAACACAGTTGAATTTATCAAATACAGATGAAAATTAAAAAAAAAAAATGTTTCGATCCTCTGAAGATAGGCATTTTTGCCTGAAAATATTAAGGACTCAAAAAAAAAAAAAGAATTAAAAGAAATAAATATGTTTTTTAAACATAAATGTGCATTATTACGCCTTCAAAAATATATTAATATATATATATATATATATATATATATATATATATAAATGAGTAACCTACTCGAGTTTCATCGATAGATTCTTCAGGGTTACTTTTAAATTAATCGAGTTTACGATTCATTCCAACGGGCATGTTTATAACACCAAAGATGAATCGTAAACTCGATTAATTTAAAAGTAACCCTGAAGAATCTATCGATGAAACTCGAGTAGGTTACTCATTTCCATTCTTAAATAAATTTATGCTCTACATTGTATTGAGCACTTTGTATTTGTTTTTTCTCAACCTTAACCTCTGGATATTGTGCGCTTCCAACGATCGTTCTTATACCCACCGGTAAGTTAATACTTATACATATACAAATATATATATATATATATATAATATATATATATATAGAAGAGAATATATATATATATATATATATATATATATTCTCTTTGACCGACACACGCGTCTAAAAGGCACCGAGATTGATGTTGGCAACGAGTGATGTTTTGGACTTGTCTTATTCTATTTATTCTCAGTCGCATTTTATGATCGTGTTTTGCTTTGACGTTTGGAAAATCCGTCACCTGGCAACAAGACAAGTTCAATTATCGATACAAACATTCATTTTATGTCGGCGTGTAATTACGCAAATGCTTATAAGTACATGCTAAGTATTGAATTAAACGATAAAAGCTGATTTATATTTAGTGTCCCTACTCGTTGCTCGCTTTCCTCAGCGGACGTTTACTTGAGGAGAATTCCTAGGAGATATTTTTAGTATTCAGAAAAACAGAGACAATGGAAAATTTGCCGTGGATCTGTGAGTGTATCATATCTTATTATAATGGAGATTGTGTGTTTTTGTGTCTGTAACCGAAACTATATTCCTACTCAAGTCACAATTCTCTTAGTTATTGACATCACATTCTCCATGATTTTATTTTTATCTAAACCTCAATTATTAATAAAATTGTCTTACATTATTAATACTGTTAACTATGTCTACATACTGACAACATGCAATTATATTTATATATACAACAAAATAGCGGTTTACAGTGTGAATTTGCATATTAATATTAAAAAATCGAATTTAATAAATATGTGCTTAGTATTATTGATTTCTAACTGTTTGGTTTTATTTTAATGAATATAAGCAAAAATCTCTTCAATGAATCTTAAATGAAATCCATTAACAAGATAAAATAACTGTCATTTTATTCTTTACTTCCTCTTATAACTAAATACTTAAATTAGAAAAAATAACAATGAAAGACGAGAGTGATGGAAGAGTAAGTTTCAGTGGTTCCATTTTTTATTATACTCCCTCATTTTCAAATCTTTTATTATACCCCCCCCCCTCTGTTTCAAATCTTTTTATCTGTATTCTTATATAGTTCAATTAGCCTTTCTAATTTAATACAATATTTTATTACATTAAAACTTAAATACTTGCACCCGGAGGGTGCATATATTTGCTAGTGAGAATAAAGTTTGTATATATGACCTGTTGAAACGGATTCTTGATGTAGGTAGAACGAAGTGGTAAGAATACTGGAAGTAGTAGTAATTGTGTTGAGGCAGTGGAGTCGTTCGTTCGAACACCTGTTTCTTGGTGGTCTGGCAGCGAGACGATATCTGTATGTTTGTTTGTGGTCGTCGGATGTGTCCGGTTTGAGTGTGAGGTGAAGTCTGTCTCGTCTGCTAGCGAAATGAATTCTGTCTAATTGTTGATTTCATTTTCGTCTTTTATGATACTTGATCGGATCAAAAAGTAATTAGCTTTTTGGCGCAAACGCGCGGACGTAGTAGAAAGCAATACTAACCTAGCCAATCGATACTGATTTTTGTGTAAACATTTTCCCTAATCACTTTTCCTTAAATCTAGAAAAGGGATTGTGTTCGTGTGTTCGTTTTTAATTTCTTTCCCTTAATTTTGGGAAAAGAAATGTGTACGTGTATTTATTTAAAAAATATAGAATTGTATTCTATACTCTCAAAAGTAAAAAGAATAATAACAAAAAATAAAAAATAAAGGATAACATTGTTTTTGAGAGAGAAGTCCCAAATGGAAAGTTTTCCTCATCTATTATTGGACTCTTTTGAAGCATCAAATTAATATAATTATTATATAAGCTACCGGAGAAGATAAAATCGGTCTCTTACCTTTGTAGTCTTCTATTGAGAAAAGATTTGAATTGTTTTATATCTTATTATAATGGAGATTGTGTGTTTTTCTGTCTGTAACCGAAACTATATTACTATACTAGTCACAATTCCCTTTGTTATTGACATCACATTCTCCATGATTTTATTTTTATTTAAACCTCAATTATTAATAAAATTGTTTTACATCATTAAGACTGTTGACCATATCTACATACTAAAACATGCAATTGTATTTATATATACAACAAAAGAGCAGTTTACAGTGTGAATGGGAGGTCTAATTTGCATATTGATCTTAAAAATTTGATTTTAATAAATATAGGCTTAGTATTATTGATTTCTAATTGTTTGGTTTTATCTTAATGAATATGAGTAAAAATCTCAGGGATAAATCTTAAAAGAAATCCATGAACAAGAAGAAATAACTGTAATATTATTCTTTACTTCCTATTTTAACTAAACAGTTTAATTAGGAAAATTTACCAATGAAAGACGGGAGTAACAGAAAATGATGGAAGAGTTAGTTTCAAAGTAGTTCTATTTTTCAATCATACCCCCTCTGTTCCAAATCTTTTTATCTGCGTTTTTATTCAGTTTCTTTAGCCTTTCTAATTTAATATGATATTTTATTATATCAAAACTTAAATACTTGCACCCGGAGGGTGCATATATTTGCTAGTGTATTTAATCTAGTCTGGTCTACATCCGGTGGGATATTGCAACAATGTATCAGTTTTGAATTTAAAATAAAAACGGCTAACTAGAAGAATTTGGGTAACTTTTTACTGTTGTAAAATAAGTTAAATTAAATCAATTAGACAAATAAGTAAATAGATAAAAAGACTATCTTTAATTATATATTAGAAAGATTGATGAATAATTTACGAAAACTATGACATATCTCTATAGTGATATTTATGGGAGCGCCTGATGTAATGGTTAAAGTCATGGGAAATGGACTCGTCGCCCCGAGTTCGAATCATTGATGTTGTAATTGCATTTCACTTAGCGCTAATACCCTTGGGAAAGGTATGAATCCTACTCTCCCTCCAGCTATGGGTAAATAGTAGGGCAGACTTTTTAACCTTGTTTAGGCAACCAGTCTAGGAGAAGGAAAACTCTGAATTCAAACCTGGTCACTACTAGAATAGACTCAGGCCTACTTAGTGATCTATTTCACTGGGTTCTTTAACCTTGGTTAGGCAACCAGTCTAGGAGAAGGAAAACTCTGAATTCAAACCTGGTCACTACTAGAATAGACTCAGGCCTACTTAGTGATCTATTTCACTGGTTCTTTAACCTTGGTTAGGCAACCAGTCTAGGAGAAGGAAAACTCTGAATTCAAACCTGGTCACTACTAGAATAGACTCAGGCCTACTTAGTGATCTATTTCACTGGGTTCTTTAACCTTGGTTAGGCAACCAGTCTAGGAGAAGGAAAACTCTGAATTCAAACCTGGTCACTACTAGAATAGACTCAGGCCTACTTAGTGATCTATTTCACTGGGTTCTTTAACCTTGGTTAGGCAACCAGTCTAGGAGAAGGAAAACTCTGAATTCAAACCTGGTCACTACTAGAATAGACTCAGGCCTACTTAGTGATCTATTTCACTGGGTTCTTTAACCTTGGTTAGGCAACCAGTCTAGGAGAAGGAAAACTCTGAATTCAAACCTGGTCACTACTAGAATAGACTCAGTCCTACTTAGTGATCTATTTCAATTAAAAAGAAATTAAGAAGAACAAAGACAGCGGAAAATTGGCCGCAGATGTGTTAGTGTATCATATCTATATATTGATACGCGTGGCGTAATAGAAGCGCGTGGTGTAATGGTTACAGTCATAGGAAATGGACTCGTCGCCCCGAGTTCGAATCGTTGATGTTGTAATTGCATTTCACTTAGCGCTAATACCCTTGGGAAAAGTATGAATCCTACTCTCCCTGCGGCTATGGATGAATCGTAGGACAGACTGAGATCTTTAACCTTGGTTAGGCAGCCGGTCTAGGAGAAGGAAAACTCTGAATTCAAACCTGCTTAAGAAATTGACCTCGTGTCACATCCTGCTCGTGCAGAGGGGTTGGTATATATATATATATATATATATATATATATATATATATATATATTGATAGGCTTGTTCCTTAATCTTCTGTCCGTTATCATTTTGCAACACCCTCTGGTTGAAAATGAGACCGTCAAGGATGAAATGCACAAATGTAAATCCTGATTATCTGGGGTCGCTTATCCGCTCAATTCTTATTCTTATGAGTATCGTCACCTCAGTTAAATAATGAATCATTCTGTTTTATTATAAAGAAAGGGGTTGGATGCGACCCAAGGTCAATCTTTTTAAAGCAGAGTTTAACAGGTTTGAATTCAGTATTTTCCTTATCCTAGACCGGTTGCCCGCCCTGTCGACTGGGGCGTTAGAATGCACCGACTGCACCTCTAGAGAGGGGTAAGACTCCCCCAATAGGGCCACATGTTGGCCGTGGGTGGTGACCCGTAAAGCTTAAGGATGGAATCCAGGTGGCTGAGCAGTCCATGACTTGCAATACTCCACTTTGGCCCTTTCTTGAGATAGACAGGCGGTCGGAGAGGCCCCCTCCGATCAATCGGCTGGTTATGTCAAGCTCTAGCAACTATATGATTGCTCCAATTCTATTGCCCTTATGGCAAGCTCCAACCCCATTTTATCATATGGGTGCTAGAAGGCGGTGGCTGAGGGTCTACATGTCCTGGGAATGACGTTAAACTCTATCTGATGGTGAGGTACCAGTTCTGGAAGTTTGGGGAATGTGGAGCACCCCTTCATCACCATTGCTCCCTGGTCCACTCTGACCTGGAGTGGTAGTACCTGTTAGGGTCCCATCTATAGGTTAAATAGAAAAACATGAGTGTATAAAAAATGATTATCCATTAAGAATGAATTTATTTCAAAACTTTGTCGGCATTAAATGACCCACTGAGGTTGATATGCCGTTAAAAAAAGTTGAAATTATAAAATTATCTGCAAAAAAAAATAAATAAATAAATAAATAACAACTTTAGTTCTATTTTCTACGACGATAACCGTTACATTAGCGCATCAAAATGAAAATAAGTTACTCGTACTTTGTATATCTGAATCAATCATTTTATTCCATCCAATGTTCAGCCTGAGAAAGTAATCATAGCTTTGGGTATCGATCCATTTTTATTGATTGCCCCTTCTAACATAAGGCGTATATCAACAAGCCACACACAGTTTCGCTGTGGGTAGGGTTATTTAGAGGGAGAGACTATCGATCATTTCTGTTGGCGATTGGACCGATAGTATTAATGTCCTCTTGCATTTGCTCCCAAAACGGATTCTCAACCAGGTCGATGCTAGCTGCTATCTACCACAATAATGATTTTCCAATGCATTTTTATAATAAAATAATTTTCCAATGCATTTTCATAGTAAAAATGATTTTCCAATGCATTTTTATAATAAAATAATTTTCCAATGCATTTTCATCGTAAAATGATTTTCCAATGCATTTTCATAGTAAAATGATTTTCCAATGCATTTTCATAGTAAAAATCATTTTCCAGTGCATTTTCATAGTAAAATGATTTTCCAATGCATTTTCATAGTAAAAATGATTTTCCAATGCATTTTCATATAAAAATGATTTTCCAATGCATTTTCATAGTAAAATGATTTTCCAATACATTTTCATAGTAAAAATGATTTTCCAATGCATTTTTATAGTTAAAATGATTTTCCAATACATTTTCATAGTAAAATGATTTTCCAATGCATTTTCATAATGAAATGATTTTCCAATGCATTTTCATAGTAAAATTATGTTCCAATGCATTTTCATAGTAAAAATGATTTTCCAATGCATTTTCATAGTAAAAATGATTTTCCAATGCATTTTCATAGTAAAATTATGTTCCAATGCATTTTCATAGTAAAATGATTTTCCAATGCATTTTCATAGTAAAAATGATTTTCTAATGCATTTTTATAGTAAAATGATTTTCTAATGCATTTTCATTGTAAAATGATTTTTTAATGATTTTTCAAAACACTCTGCCTGCTTTAAGTCGCAAACAGCGGCTCTCCAATACCACATCCAAACAAAGTACAACAACTGATTGTTTAGTTCATCATAATTGAGCAGAAGGACTCAGATTACAACACTAATTTATTACTATATTTTATTATAATAGAATGTGTTCTGAGGTGAATAGATAGTGAACTTTGAAATATCCCAACGTACAGGTAAAAAAATACCATAGAAATTTTGGAGGCAAATAGTTAAACTGTTCACTACAGCTCTCCCAACACTCCCTAGCAAAGAACAAGAACCATATTACCTTTAGGCACCCCTTTTTGATCTCGATTAAAAATGACATATTTTTCATTTACACCGTCAATATCCGGTTGTTTGTTAGGGGTTAGGGTTATTTCTCGTCTATCAGAATGTTACATAATAATTGGACCCTAATACATTTTTAAGGTAGTGTAGAAATCATTATGGCGATCAGTACAGCTGATGGCCTTGAGAGTGAGTGACAATGCTTGACCTCACTCTGACCTTGCTTTCTGGGGATAGACCGTGAGAAACGGAACCCCGATAGAAAGCCCCCTTCCGGTTTAAGGAGTAATCAACTCAGTTAGTCAGTTAGAATTTAGAAGCCAAGCTAGCAAGATGTGAGTCTCACTGCGCAGATTGTCTGGTCTGGGGATCTACGAATAAAGTAACATCATCGTAAATCGAAGTCTTGTGTTTATTACTAAAAACTAACAATGACACAAGGCTTTTGATAAGGAATGATCCCCAATAGAAACCAGATGTGGAATCCTCAATAGAAGACCAGATGAGACCTTAGAAGATATATCAGACCAAGATAGATGATAGACGATCAGAACTAAAAGCCGACCAGAA
>CM042175.1:46196679-46219179 GCA_023376005.1 Doryteuthis pealeii
CTGCTGAAGTCCCGGTTTCGATTTCTGTCGGAGGGAAATCGTTAGTATATACCGCTGATGAGACTTAATAAAGTCGAAACAGTCTGTACGGTATTCTACACATCGAGCCATCCTTTGTTGGGATTACACTTGTCAAGTTTATTTTCTATAAGAAAAAGTATCGAATTTTATGCGATACATGCGTTGTAAGTGCCTTCAAGTAAAAATTTAATATATATATATATATATATATATTGGGAGAATATGTGCTTAATTGAAGTCGTTCCTAATTTCGAAAGTTAATTAATTAATAATTAATTAATTAGGTGGGCATACCTATTTAAATGTAAGGCTAAACAAATCGAGAAAAATCAATCTCTGTATGCACATTTCGGCCTATTAAGCCTCATCAGCAGAGCTATAGATAGGAAGACCCCCTTGTGCGTGATTCGAAATCCGACTGTCAAGCTGACAGGCGAGCATCGTAACCCCTACACCAACCGGACTTTCTTTAGATCTTTCGTTTTGTTTAGAAGTAGGGTTTCTATTCCTCTTATAGTGACTTCTTCTACACGACAGTATGAGAAGTAAATACACTAGCGATGTGTTTATGATATGGATTTTTTTAGCCGACAATTTTTGGGAGAATATGTGCTTAATTAAAGTCGTACCTAATTTCGAAAGTTAATTAATTAATAATTAATCAATTAGGTGGGCATACCTATTTAAATGTAAGGCTAAACAAATCGAGAAACATCAATCTCTGTATGTACATTTCGGCCTATTAGGCCTCATCAGCAGAGCTATAGATAGGAAAGCCGCCTCGTGCGTGATTCGGCTAAAAATAGCCATATCAAAAACACACCGCTTGTGTGTACTTACTTCTCATATATATATATATATATATATATATATATATATATATATATATATACTGTAGTGTGAGATGGTCACTATTTCAGCTTTTGATGGAATGGTGTACCAAAGGCAGTATTAATTGGTAGAGTGCTCAATATAAAATAGAGCTGTTATATAATATAATAAGATAAATATATAGGTTTTACATATCTATTTATTGGGTGACAAAGGAATATTCACAACCATATTGGTTTCATGCGATGCATTCATCAGGTGAAGATGTTTCAAAAAAAGACGCATCAGATAGAAAGAAAACATGCACGCGCGCGCACACACACACACATACATGTATAGACACGAGCGCTCGCACGTAAGCACTATTAAAATACCGCACACTAACAGATCAACATATTATGTGTGTGACCAGTCACTACGCGTACGCAACCTTTATACTGCCCATAAACACTCTCATACATTCAATTCACCTTCACATACATACACACATCATTTTATCCAATCATACGCATCCCATGTTTATTGAATTTTTTGAAATTTTTTGAAATTTTTTCGATTTTCCTCACATTTGAAACATCTTCACCTGATGAATGCATCGCATGAAACCAATATGGTTGTGAATATTCCTTTGTCACCCAATAAATAGATATGTAAAACCTATATATTTATCTTATAATATATATATATATATATATATATATATATATATCAAATAAAGGGGAAGATTTCTCATTCAGATGATGTAGCGTATTTTCTTCACACCTGGCTGGCACTGTTCCTTATGTGGCTTGAGGAGATCCTCTCTGCAGGAAGTTGAGCTGCACACGCTCTTGACAGGGCATTGACCGTAGCATTCCCTTTCCCGCGGCGGTAGAACACATCAAGAGACGAACAAAAGCTCCATCCGACATTTTGTCATATTCTCATTGTTTATTTTGCTCGTTAGACACTGATCTGAAATAGTGTCACCATATCTTAAAATAATGGAGATTCGGTGTCTGCCTATGTGTAACCGAAACTACGTCCCTGCCTATTTTACAATATCCTCAGGAATTATTATAATGGAGATTCGGCTTTCTGGTTGGACTCTAATCTAAAATAGCAACAGATTGAATAGTGTCACTATATCTTATAATAATGGAGATACGGTGTCTTTCTATGTGTAACTGCAACTACGCCACTGCTTACGTTACAATATCCTCGTGACGCTGTTCCCGAAATCTATCTATAGATAATGTATCTATCTCAGTTTTCATTATCTATCAATCTATCTCTATTTAGCATCTATCTATCTATCTATCTATCTATCTATCTCAGTCTGTTCATCTATATCTATCTATCTATCTATCTATCTATCTCAGTCTGTTCATATCTATTCATCTATCTATCTTAGTCTGTTCATCTATCTATCTATCTATCTCAGTCTGTTCATATCTATCCATCTCTCAGTCTGTTCATCTCTATCTATCTATCTATCTATCTATCTTCTATCTATCTATCTATCTCAGTCTGTTCATATCTATCCATCTATCTATCTCAGTCTGTTCATCTATCTATCTATCTATCTATCTATCTATCTCAGTCTATTCATATCTATCCATCTATCTATCTCAGTCTGTTCATCTATCTATCTATCTATCTATCTATCTATCTCAGTCTGTTCATATCTATCTATCTATTTATCTATCTATCTATCTCACTCTGTTCATATCTATCTATCTATCTATCTCTCTCTCTCTCTCTCTCTCTCTCTCTCTCTCTCTATATATATAATATATATATATATATATATATATATATATATATATATATATATTGAGGGCCTCTGACGATACGGTACGGTCACTAAATCATGACGCTGTACCTGAAACCTTATAATATAATTAGCACTGACCAATTTAGGATTATAATGACCAACAAAAACACCGTGAAGAAAATCGCTATTGATTTCATGGGGATTTAATTCTATCTTGATCAATGATTTCAAAATGGACGCCAAACACAAAGAGAAACTGACAATTTTGTGGCTATTCACTAGTTTATCTATCGTAATTTAATTGTATCTATCTCAGTCTTTTCATATCTATCTATCTATCTATCTATCTATCTATCTATCTATCTATCTATCTATCTATTTCAGTCTCTTCATATCTATCTATCTATCTATCAATCTCAGTCAGTTAATATCTATCTATCTATCTATCTATCTATCTATCTATCTCAGTCTATTCATATCTATCTATCTATCTATCTATCTATCTATCTCAGTCTGTTCATATCTATCTATCTATCTCAGTTTCTTCATAACTATCTCAGTCTGTTTCAAGCTACCTATATATCTATCTCTCTAAATTTGCAAGTATATCTATCTATCTATCTATCTATCTATCTATCTATCTCAGTCTCTTCATATCTATCTATCTATCTATCTATCTATCTATCTATCTATCTATCTATCTATCTATTGTCTGTTTTTCTCTTCATATACATCTATCTCAGTCTGTTTCTATCTATCTATCTATCTATATATCTATCAATTTCAGTTTCTTCATATCTATCTCAGTCTGTTTCGACCTACCTATCTATCTATCTATCTATCGAAATTTGCTAGTATCTATCTATCTATCTGTCTATCTATCTATAAAGCTCAGTCTCTTCATATCTCCATCAGTCTATCTATCTGTCTGTTCATTTCTATCTATCTATCTATCTATCTATCTATCTATCTATCTATCTATCTTTTCAGTCTGTTTACATTCTATTCTTATGTATCTATCTCAGTCTGTTCATATCTATCTATTTATATATTTGTCTATCTATCTTTTTCAATCTGTTTACATCTATCTATCTATATATCAATCTATCTCATTTTCTTCAAATCTATTTCAGTCTGTTTTGACCTATCTATCTATCTATCTATCTATCTAAAAAGCTCAGTCTCTTCATATCTATGTATCTAAGCATGTGCATATTTATCACTCTGTTCCTATCTATCTATCTCAGTCTGTTCATATCTATCTATATATACATCTGTCTATCTATCTATCTTTTTAGTCTGTTTACATCAATTTATCTATATATCAATCTATCTATCTCAGTCTATTTCTATCTCTCTTTCTTTCTCTTTCTCTCTCTCTCTCTCTTTCTCTCTCTCCGTCTATTTCAGTCTATTCATCGCTCACCCTCTTTCTCTCTCTCTCTATATATATATCTATTTCACTCTGTTCATATCTATCTATCTATCTCTCAGTCTATTCATATCTCTCTCTCTCTCTCTCTCTCTCTCTCTCTCTCTCTCTCTCTCTCTCTCTGTGGGCCCACTGTGAATTAGTTAAGGGGAATTCGTTTAAAAAGAAAAGAAAAATCGTTACGTTCGATACAAATTTGCATTATCATTTTGGGCAATGGAAACAAAATGAGTGTTGATATATATATATATATATATATATATATATATATATATATATATATATATATCAACACTCATTTTGTTTCCATTGCCCAAAATGATAATGCAAATTTGTATCGAACGTAACGATTTTTCTTTTCTTTTTAAACGAATTCCCCTTAACTAATTCACAGTGGGCCCACAGTGGGAAATATTAGAAATAGTATACTATCTAGGGTTAAAACAATCCCCTGATAATGGTTGAGGGCTCGTTGGAAGATTATTACTAACCCAATTTCAGTGAATTAAGATTTTTTCAAAATTTTCGAATTTTGGGGGATCTGGGCCCAAATTGCCATATTTGGGTTTGGGGCTAAAACCGCACCAAAACACATTTTCGAACATATCTTCCCGTAAAATAATCCCCTGATATTGGTTGAGGGCTCGCTGGAAGCGTATTGCTAAGCAAATTTCTATGAAAAAATTATTTTCTAAAAATTTCAATTTTTGTGAGATCTGGGGCCAAATTACCAAACTTTATTTGGGAATTTTTCCCAAAAACAAATTTGCAGGTGTATCTTCCCGAGGGTCAGCTGGAAGCGTATCATATTGAAAAGAAAATTGAATTAAAATAAATGAACCTCTTGAAACAATGAATTTAAAAAATCCCTTTATTTAACAACACAAATCCTCAAACTGAGCATCATCATTACTCAGAGGACCAAATATTGGGTTGGCTTTCCTGCAGTATCTGGTCAAATGTCCATACTCAGTGCAATGTTTGCAGTACGGTTGCGCTTGGAGCCGGATGTTGTTAACTTTTGGATCTGATCCCAACCACAATCTGTTGATCACATCCTCCAAGTTGTCAGACTGAGAAGTCTTTCGAGACAACTTAAGGCGGATTGAACAAATCGCTTTGTTGTTGGCTTCCAAACCGGATTCGTCAAAACATTTCAACACACGACTGTCGTTCATCTCAATGAGTTCCCACGAGTGGGTGAGGAGTTTGTGTAGGGTTGGTGGGACACTTATCCACGTTTCATCTTCTGGTTTTGCTGATTTCTTCTTCTGTGAGATGGGGAAGCTTTCGAGGTAGAGCAGGTAAAGAGTGGTACAAAGGTTTTTGTACTGTTTGACGCTGATGTTCTTATCAGACGAGAACAATCGTAAAATGACAGAAAGATACTGTCCAATCCGTTTCATCACACTTTGAAATCGATCGGGTAAGATCTGGATGATTTCTCTTCCACCATGATGCAAGATACGTCTGGCAATGTTTCTGGTTGTGGAGGTTCCTCCTTTGCCTGTTCCATCAGGGAAGTCCCATATCTCCCCTATCACCTACTCGCGTTGCTTCTGTATCAACGTTTTGGCATCTTTGAGGAATTGGTGATAACGAGAAGCCTCCGATTCCGTCCATTCGAACACTTCGGATTTCAGGTGGACAGCAAGCTTCATGTAATGGTCGAATGTTCGTAGCAATGCATGGAGAACTTGTACCGAGATCACTTCATGATTTGGAATTGGCTTGTTTGTCAATCCTTTACGTGTTTCATAATCATTGCGACGTTTTACAATGTTCCCATCATCATCTCCCACCTCTTCAAACAAGGGTTTCTGAGAAGAAATTTGGATAATTGGGCACAGTTTTGTCATTTTATAGTTCTTAATTGGTATATGGGTAAAATGTAACATTTATGGAATAGGCTAAGATAAGGTAACCTTGAAAACGATGTATCGACAATCTTTAAAAGCTCGTCATTTTTCAACGGGAAATTGTTTCTAGTTTCACAAAAACTAAGACACATAAATGTTTGATGGGGGTCTAATTTTGGCAATTTCGATGCTCCAGCCCACTGTGTAATTTCATTTTGATAAGTGTTATCGAATTGATTCAATTCCGCCATATTGTAATGGCTTCTCGGATGAAACTGTCAAGAGAAAAGGGGTTACTCCTAAACTGGTTATATCAGCGTTTGCATAGATGGACCAGGGGATGGATTGACAGTGACACGGAACTCTGTGACTGACCCTTAACCCCTTTTAAACTATTCTATACATCTTGTTCTATATCTCAAATAAATGTAGAGAAATCTATATGGTTGTTTATCTATCTATGTATGTATCTAACACACACACATACACACACACATATATATATATATATATATATATAACCCCACACACACCCTCTCTCTCTCTCTCTCTCTCTCTCTCTCTATATATATATATATATATATATATATATATATATATAATATAATTTAATATACCAAGCGTGTTGGTAGATCCTTGCGGAGAGAAAAAACCCGGCAGAGAGTTTGATTGTAAAAATATACTACGAAACATCAACCAGGAAGAAAAAATTTTTTGAAAAAAAGAAAGGACTAAGATATTCGTACCAACAAAAAATAATCTATTGGTATAGTATTTGGCCAAAAGAAAAAACAATTTATATGTATATATATGTATATAAGATATATATATATTCATATAACCGCTAGGAGAAGCTAATTTGTAAAAAGTGCTCGATACCTAAGTAGAGCCAAGTAATAAGGATATCTACTGAGTCAGACGAACCTACTATTAGTTTCGCATAAAGCTCTTCAGGGCTAAAATCTGACTGAAGAAGAAAAGGAGCAAGACCAATAATTTTTTTGTGTTTTTATTGGTCAGTATGATTTGATAATTTAAATGATTAATGTGGTTAGTAGTATTTATTGGTCTTGCTCCTTTTCTTCTTCAGTCAGATTTTAGCCCTGAAGAGCTTTATGCGAAACTAATAGTAGGTTCGTCTGACTCAGTAGATATCCTTATTAATATATATATATATATATATATATATATATATATATATACAAAAAGTCGTGGGAAATGGACTCATCGATTCGAGTTCAATTCCTAGACGAAGCTGTTGGCATTTCACATAGCGCTAATACCCTTGGCAAAGGTATGAATCTATATGTTCTCCATCCAGCTATGGTTTAAATAGTAGGGCAGACTGGGCTCTTCAGCCTTGGGTAGGTATCCAGTCTAGGAGAGGGATAACTCTGAATTCAAAATTCCCTCCAGCTATGGGTTAAATAGTAGAGCAGACTGGGCCCTTCAGCCTTGGTAGGTAACCAGTCTAGGAGAGGGATAACTCTGAATTCAAAATTCCTGAGGTCGGTTGTTGATTGGGTTTGTGGCAACCCTTGATGCGCCAATTCTTTCCTATCGACTGTGCCAAAAAGTGTGGATGGTTCAATACAAGCCTTCACCACTATAAACAAATCACTGTGTGGTTGTTCATTGTGTGTGTGAAACCTCATGCGTCGAAAATCGACTAGAGAGTCCATAATATATATATATATATATATATATATATATTGACAGACGATATATATATATATATATATATATATATATATATATATATATATATATCGTCTGTCAAGCTCCTTACCTTCACGGCTCTCGGAAACTGTCAGCCAGGGGCGAACAATTAATTAATATAAACACACTTTCCCGGTGTATGTTTTTACAATCACTAGAGGACTCAAGTCTGTAAACAGCGAGTATTTGTTTTTACGTTAACCGGTGAAAGGTCAACTAATGTCTCCCCTACGGTGCTCAACCATGATTATTTTCAAAATTAAAAATGAGATTCATTTTATTTTTAAATAAAATTCATTTTATTTTAAAATAAAATTCATATTATTTTTAATACAGACAGCACAATTTTTTAAAAATTAATTCCAACGTTTGACTAGCAGCGTTCTGTTTTTACTAACGGTCTTTTTTCCCGTCTTATTTTTGTCGATGACCGACCCACGTGCGGTTGATACATTATAATGCAATAGGGTCCTCATATTAGTTGAGGATGGGCCGAGTGTTGCTTTTTAAACCGTCGAGAGATTTGGCCCCGAAACGGTTTGCACACCTTCTCTCCTGATGAGCCTATTTCAGTTGTAAACATCTTTTGTTTTTTCATTATATCTTATTCATATTGTCGGATTAATTTGCATTTTATTTTCACACACACATATATATATATATATATTATATATATATATATATATATACATAATCTCAGTATTTATCTATTATTTTATCTATCTATCTATCTATCTATCTATATATATATATATATATATATATATATATATATATATATATATAAAATCAGTATCTCTCTCTCTCTCTCTCTCTCTCTCTACATATATATATACATATATATATACATATATACATATATATATATACATATATATATATCAGTCTCTCTCTCTATATATCTCAGTCTCTTCCTATACATCTATCAATCTCTTCCTATCTATCAGCTTCTTCCTTTCCATATATCTATCTATCTATCAGTCAATTATTATCTATATATCTATGTATATATTTATCTATCTATCTAAACTTGTTCATTATCTATCAATCTATCAATCTATCTATCTATCTATCTATCTCAGTATATTAATCCATCTGACGATATACATTGTTTCTATTTTCTATTCATACGTATGTATGTCTATCATTCAAAGTAGAGAAGTTCCAACATATAGTTTATGTGGAAGAGTATGTCTTCACAGGACTGGCCTGGTGAGTTATCTGAGAAAACACAAGGATACTGTGTCAAATGCTACTGGCACCTAACTATGATGTTAAAAAACAAAACAAAACAAAAAAAACAGGATATGGTCTTACTCGAACACGAGTTGACAGACATTGTTTTAATCTTTTATTTTTTTTAAATTTAAAATTTTAAAAATCTTTTTATTTAAAAAAAATATCTATCTATCAGTTCATCTCCGTTTATTCATCTTTATCAATCTATCTACTTCAGTCCATTCATATCTATATCATTCTATTCATATATCTATCTACATCTTTTTATTTATTTATCTATCTATCTCAGTCTGTTCATATCTCTCTATCTATCTCAGTCTGTTCATATCTATCTATCTATCTATCTATCTATCTATCTATCTATCTATCTATCTATCTATCTATTCATCTCAGTCTATCCATATCTATCTATCTATCTATCTATCTATCTATCTATCTATCTCAGTCTGTTCATATCTATCTATCTCAGTCTGTTCATATCTATCTATCTATCTATCTATCTATCTATCTATCTATCTATTCAACTCAGTCTGTCCATATCTATCTATCTATCTATCTATCTATCTATCTATCTCAGTCTGTTAATATCTATCTATCTATCTCAGTCTGTTCATATCTATCCATCCATCTATCTATCTATCTATCTATCTATTCATCTCAGTCTGTCCATATCTATCTATCTATCTATCTATCTATCTATCTATCTCAGTCTGTTCATATCTATCTATCTATCTATCTATCTATCTATCTATCTATTCATCTCAGTCTGTCCATATCTATCTATCTATCTATCTATTCATCTCAGTCTGTCCATATCTATCTATCTATCTATCTTTATCTATATATATATATATATATATATATATATATATATATATATATATATATATATATATATCTCAGTCTGTTCATATCTATCTATCTCAGTCTGTTCATCTATCTATCTATCTATCTATCATCTCAGTCTGTCCATATCTATCTATCTATCTATCTATCTATCTATCTATCTATATATATATATATATATATATATATATATATATATATATATATCTCAATCTGTTCATATCTATCTATCTATCTATCTCAGTCTGTTCACATCTATCTATCTATCTATCTATCTATCTAAGTTCTATTGCTAAAAAAATCTAGAGAAATCTCTAGAGTTATTTCAATTTCTATGGAGTACATTATACAAGGACTTGTCGTCTTAAAACTATTTTTGCCCTAATATTGATCCATTTTATCCTGGTTCGAAAAAGACACTTCAACTTCCCGGGCATCCTGGTTGGGACGGGGGGGGGGATGGTGGTGCGGGCTGCCTGATTGCTTTGTCCACTCATTCCACGCCCGGGAATTTCATCCCCGGGGATTTACGAAGGGGGATTTGGTTTGATTTGTTTTTTTTTTATATTTGATATATTCTTAGGAACAGAGCCAGCTTTCCACTTAACATCATTTACTGCAGTGGCAGTGACACACACACACACATATATATATATATATATATATATATATATATATATATATATATCTTATTATAATGGAGATTGTGTGTTTTTCTGTCTGTAACCGAAACTATATTACTACTCAAGTCACAATTCCCTTAATTATTCACGTCAAATTCTCCATGATTTCATTCTTTTAAACCTTCAGTTATTAATAAAAATTGTTTTACATTATCAATACTGTTGACCATATCTACGTACTAATAACATGCAATTGTATTTATATATACAACAAAATAGCGGTTTACAGTTTGAACGAGAAGGCTAATTTGCATATTGATATTAAAAATGTAATTTTAATAAATATGTGCTTGGTATTATTGATTTCTAATTGTTTGGTTTTATCTTAAGAAATATAAACAAAAATCTCGTTGATAAATCTTAAAAGAAATTTATTTACAAGAAGAAATAACTGTAATATTACCCTTTACTTCCTATTTTAACTAAATAGTTAAATTAGGAAAATTTACCAATGAAAGAGGGGAGTAATGGAAAATGATGGAATAGTTAGTTTCAAAGTTGTTCTATTTTTCGATTATACCCCCTCTGTTGCAGATCTTTTTATCTGCATTCTTAGTCAGTTTCATTAGCCTTTCTAATTTAATATGATATTTTATTATATCAAAACTTAAATACTTGCACCCGGAGGGTGCATATATTTGCTAGTCTTATTATAATGGAGATTGTGGGTTTGTCTGTCTGTAACCGAAACTATATTACTATACAAGTCACATTCTCCATGATTTTATTTTTATTTAAACCTCAATTATTAATAAAATTGTTTTACATTACTTACACTGTTGTTCATATCTACATACTAATAACATGCAATTTTATTTATATATAAAACAAAATAGCGGTTTACAGTGTGAACGGGAAGGCTAATTTGCATATTGATATTAAAATTTTGATTTTAATAAATATGTGTTTAGTATTATTGATTTCTAATCATTTGGTTTTATCTTAATGAATATAAGCAAAAGACTTGTGGATACATCTTAAAAGAAATCCATTAACAAGAAGACATAATTGTAATTTTATTCTTTACTTCCTATTTTAACTGAATAGTTGAATTAGCAAAATTGAGCAATGAAAGACGAGATGAAAGAGTAAGCTTCAGTTCTATTTTTCGATTTTACCCCCCTGTCTAAAATATTTTTTCTGCATTCTTTAGATTCATTAGCCTTTCTAATTTAATATATTTTATTACATTAAAACTCAAATACTTGCACCCGGAGGGTGCATATATTTGCTAGTATATATAAAGTTAAACCTAATGAGTCAGATATACCTACTAACAGTTTCGCTTAGTAGCTCTTCGTGTGGAACACTGTACAGCTGTTTCGACCTTATTAGGTCTCATCAGCAGTGTATACCTACGATCTCCCCCCCCCACGACAGAGATCGAACCGGAGAACCCAGAACGCAGAGTCAGAGACTCTACCCCTAGGCCACCAGCACGCCACACAAACCAACTTGTCAATGATAAATGCGCCACTACTAGACAGAACTTGTGTAGGTAGTACAGCGTTGAATGCTTGGTAGTTTGAAGCATATTGGAAGTTTTAATCACAAATTCGGCCTCGCTCAGCGTAGGGATAATAGTATTTTTGATAATTTGCTTTGAAGCATTGTTAAGTAAAGTATACTATTATTTATATTTTAAATGCAATTACAATGTGTATAACGTATAGCTGCATCAACAACATATACATTGAGATAATTTGTTAATTATAAAACGCATGGGTAAAAATCATTTCCAATTCATTTTTATAGTAAAAATCATTTCCAATGCATTTTCATAGTAAAAATCATTTCCAGTGCATTTTCATAGTAAAAATCATTTCCAATGCATTTTTATACTAAAAATCATTTCCAATATATTTTTATACTAAAAATCATTTCCAATGCATTTTTATAATAACAATCATTTCCAATGCATTTTTATAATAACAATCATTTCCAATGCATTTTTATAGTAAAAATCATTTCCAACTTATTTTTATCATAAAATCCTTTTCAATGCATTTTTATAGTAACAATCATTGTCCAATGCATTTTTATAGTAAAAATCATTGTCCAATGCATTTTTATAGTAAAAATCATTTCCAATGCATTTTTATAGTAAAAATCATTGTCCAATGCATTTTTATAGTAAAAATCATTGTCCAATGCATTTTTATAGTAAAAATCATTTCCAATGCATTTTTACAGTAAAAATCTTTGTCCTATACATTTTATAGTAAAAATCATTGTCCAATGCATTTTTATAATAAAAATCATTTTCAATGCATTTTTATAGTAAAAATCATTTCCAATGCATTTCTATAATAAAAATCATTTTCTAATGCATTTTCATCATTTTTTCAATGCACTTGTAGAGCATAAAATAATCTTCAAGGTCTTCTTGAAGAGGAATACTCATCAAAAGATAACATGTTTAGAAGAATATCAACGATACTAATCTATTTCAAACCTCTACATTGTCATGTATAATGCAAGCGAAACACCTGCAAAATCTTTCATTTTCCTCTCCCATTCGAAGAAAGCATTATACAACTCAGATGCCTTTCTTAAATTTTAATTAGTCTAATTATTTCATTTAATTAACGTAATTAGTTTACTTGGCTTTTATTTGAATTTTACTCTGTTTCTCAAATCTCCAAGCTGATCAATCATTTTTGTTTTGTTTTTATTCTTGCATGGTGTCTTTCTGATTGTAAAAGGTGTAGCGCTGACAATGGCTGAGTACACAGAATATGATAACGATAAACAATGTTCAAATTCTGGTAGAAACATTTGGGGCGACATTTGATCATCATATATATATATATATATATATATATATATATATATATATATATATATATATATATTTAAACATTTTATGCTTTGTTTAGTGTACATACAGAGATTGATTTTTCCCGATTTGTTTAGCCATAAATTTAATAGGTATTCCCGCCTAATTCATAATTAATTAATTAATTTTCAAAATTAGGTACGACTCCAATTAAGCACTTATTCTCCCAAAAATTATCGGCAAAAAGCCATTCTAAACAAACCTTGTTTACAACTTATCATATCGTCGTGTAATAAAAGTCACTAGAAGAGGAATATTAACCTACTCTAAACAAATCATAAAATCTAAGAAGTTCGTTTAGTGTAGGGGTTATGAGATCGGCCTGTCAGCTTGGCAGTCCGGTTTCAAATCACGCACAGGGCGGTCTTCCGATCTATAGCTCTGCTGATGAGGCCTAATAGGCCGAAATGTACATACAGAGATTGATTTTTCTCGATTTGTTTAGCCATACATTTAATAGGTATTCCCGCCTAATTCATTATTAATGAATTAATTTTCAAAATTAGGTACGACTCCAATTAAGCACTTATTCTCCCAAAAATTATCGGCAAAAAGCCATTCAAAACAAACCGTGTTTACAATATATATATATATATATATATATATATATATATATAAAAGTAAAGTCGACGGGGCGGCCTAAAGTCGGTATCAGCCAGTCAGCGAGGGAGTCTATCCCCTTTTCAATAGCGCTAGACCAAGAAGATCGTTTTAGTATCTGAGGTGGAGCGCCACACCTACCATCAGCTCCTCACTTTACCGCACAGATCCCAGTGCTACTCATGCGCTGAGTTGGCGCGGACCGGTATCGAAGTAGGACCTTGTGGTTTCTAGCCGAACGCTCTACCGACTGAGCTAAACCGGCCCATATATATAATATGGTTTATCTATAAGTAAATCTATGATGAAGCTATGAACAGTCATGTATGATGCAAGGAAAATACTTGCAAAATATTTGATTTCCCTCGCAATCATTTATAATGCATTTTTATAGTAAAAATCATTTCCAATGTATTTTTATAGTAAAAACCATTTCCAATCCATTTTTATAATAAAAATCATTTCCAATGCATTTTCATAGAAAAACTCATTTCCAATTCGTTTTTATAGTAAAAATCGTTTCAAACGCATTCTTATTGAAAAAATCATTTCTAAAGTATATTTTTATAATAAAAATCATTTCCAGTGCATTTTCATAGTAAAACTCATTTCCAATGCATTTTTATAGTAAAAATCATTTCCAATGCATTTTTCATAGTAAAAATCATTTCCAATGCATTTTCATGGTAAAAATCATTTCCGATGCATTTTTATAATAAAAATCATTTTCAATGCATTTTTTTACTAAAAATCATTTCCAATGCATTTTTATAGTAAAAATCATTTCCAATGCATTTTTATAGTAAAAATCATTTCCAATGCATTTTTCATAGTAAAAATCATTTCCAATGCATTTTTCATAGTAAAAATCATTTCCAATGCATTTTCATGGTAAAAATCATTTCCGATGCATTTTTATAATAAAAATCATTTTCAATGCATTTTTTTACTAAAAATCATTTCCAATGCATTTTTATAGTAAAAATCATTTCCAATGCATTTTTCATAGTAAAAATCATTTCCAATGCATTTTTTCATAGTAAAAAATCATTTCCAATGCATTTTCATAGTAAAAATCATTTCCAATGCATTTACATAGTAAAAATCATTTCCAATGCATTTTCATGGTAAAAATCATTTCCAATGCATTTTTGTTTTAAAAATCATTTCCAATGCATTTTCATGGTAAAAATCATTTCCAATGCATTTTTGTTTTAAAAATCATTTCCAATGCATTTTCATAGTAAAAATCCTTTCCGATGCATTTTCATAGTAAAAATCCTTTCCAATGCATTTTCATAGAAAAACTCATTTCCAATTCGTTTTTATAGTAAAAATCGTTTCAAACGCATTCTTATTGAAAAAATCATTTCTAAAGTATATTTTTATAATAAAAATCATTTCCAGTGCATTTTCATAGTAAAACTCATTTCCAATGCATTTTTATAGTAAAAATCATTTCCAATGCATTTTTCATAGTAAAAATCATTTCCAATGCATTTTCATAGTAAAAATCATTTCCAATGCATTTTCATAGTAAAAATCATTTCCAATGCATTTTCATGGTAAAAATCATTTCCAATGCATTTTTGTTTTAAAAATCATTTCCAATGCATTTTCATGGTAAAAATCATTTCCAATGCATTTTTGTTTTAAAAATCATTTCCAATGCATTTTCATAGTAAAAATCCTTTCCGATGCATTTTTATAGTTAAAAATCATTTGCAATGCATTTTCATAGTAAAAATCATTGTCCAATGCATTTTTAGTGAAAAGATAATTTTGAATGCATTTCTATAATTGATGATGTGTAACAATTCAAACATCATCACCAGCTTTATCATTATCATGTCGTGCTAGCAGCACGGATATCCATGACAATCTCTCGCCAACCGCCCCTTTCATTCATTGCCTCTGTTAGGTCCTCTGAGCAGCATCCAGTATCTGCGCAGAGCTGGTCAATATAATTCTTTGCTGGTCGGCCCACACTGGCATTGCCATATGCTGGCTTCCACAGGGTCGACCTGCCCTTCCACCTGACCCACTCCCCAAATCATCCTCATATCGCTGATATTGTTACATAATTCATAAGCAGCTTATGATTTATGTACGTACCTGAAGTAAGAATATTTGAATCCGAAAATCTGTTCGACAACTGAAATCTTTTTTACTCAAATTCTTTGTTAGAATTCTGAGATTGTTCAAACTTCAGAGTCGTTCGATTACCGAAGTTCCACTGTATTTGAGAGATGATGTTAATGGCGATTTTATTTTTCCGTAAGAAAATGGCCACATCCCCAATTAAGATTTCTGTATATATATATATATATATATATATATATATATATATATATATATATATATATATATATATAAAGAAGAAGGTCCGCAAAATGTATCGTTCTCAGAAAAAATGTATCGTTCTCTTTTTTCTGAGAACGATACATTTTGCGGACCTTCTTCTTTTTATATAAAATATTACATTTTCTCCCTTTGGAACCAGAACAACATTTTATATATATATATATATATATATATATATATATATATATATATATATATATTATATATATATATAAAGAGAAAAATGGAAGTGAATCCGATGGTATGCAAAATAGTGAAAAAATTTCACTCAGATACCCAAATGAAAAACGATTAATCTACTCACATTTCCATACACACACACTCTCTCTCCCTCTCTCCATCTCTCCCTCTCTCTCTCTCTCTCTCTCTCTCTCTCTCTCTCTCTCTCTCTCACACACACACACACACACAACGTAAGGGAATGTTGATGTCATCTTTCAAAACCGTTTATCCCAGCGTTTCATAAATTTCGAACAATTCTAAGAGCGCTAATTTTCCATTCAAAACATTTTTAAACAAACTGATCAACAAAAACTATCACAGTCTCCTTATTATTCTATGATGAATTTTACTTTTCCTTATATCAACAAAAGCCCTGAAGAAGATCTACTAAACAAATTGAAACACTGCAGCATTGGCTGAGTAAATATCACTCATTTTATTTGAACCTGTGTTTTTTCAAAAAATTTTTTTTTCACTATTTCACACACACACACACACACACACACACACACACACACACACACACACACACACACACACACATTTGTATTTTATTTTTATCAATAGTATATTTTATACAACATTATATTATCTAATATATTTTATGGTTTAAATAGCAATAAAAAAAAAGAGATCAGATGATCCTGTTAATAAGCAAACAAACAAAAAAAATAAATAAAATAAAATAAAAATAAAACCTTGCTTAGAGGTGAATCCAGTCTGGAATAATAAATTAAAATAAAATAAAAAGAAATGATCAGACACACAGGCATAAGCACCACGCACACACACATACGCTTACATTTACACACACAAGCATGCGCACACACACACTTATACACACAAACACACACATAAGCAAGCACCCCAACCATACACATACACACACAGAATTTGGAAGACCCAAGACAGAACGAATGTAGCAGCCGCTAAGACAACTTCAGTTCCAGTATTCTTCTGAGGATGGGAATTTCTTCCCGAATATTGAGAAATAAATGACAGGTTAACAAAAAACATCATAGTTACCTTCTTTTTTCTTTACACTCGCATTGTGACAGCCTTCAAAACCAACCAACAAACCAATATATTTATTTATTTATATTTTATTATTTTTTATATAACTTTTTGTTTTATTCTTACTTTATCCTCGTTCAGATTCATTCAATAGTTTAATTCATAGTTTAATTTTGTTTGACTACCCCCCCCCCCAAGAAACCAGAACTTGAAAAGTATCCTTTTTTCTCATTTGACTTACTGTCACCATGCTGACAGTCTTACAATGTCATTTTTTATTTTTTCAATTTTATTATTTATTTATTTTTTATTTTTTCAATTTTTTTTGAGAAGTAAATTTTTCGGTTATGCAATTCAGATAACCGGATCTTCCATCTGATGAGACTGGATTTTGGGGAGCTATATTAAATCAACTTAGATTTATATAGGCCCAAATTTTGGTCGAAATAAATTTATTATGGAATAACGGTGCTGAGTTTTTCCTTCCTTTCAAAGATAAATATATAATCTAAAAAGTTTATAATACATTGAGCTCTCTGTAGTGATTTAAAGATTCACTGTATTTATACATACTGGATCATACAATAATAATACAGTGTATCTTAGAAATCACATATAGAATCATCCCTTACTACCAAGTTTTGGATACCTCTCATATATATATATATATATATATATATACCAACCCCTCCGCACGAGCAGGATGTGACACAAGGTCAATTTCTTAAGCGGAGTTCAACAGGTTTGAATTCAGAGTGTTCCTTCTCCTAGACCGGTTGCCTAACCAAGGTTAAAGAGCCCAGTCTGACCTACTATTCATCCATAGCTGAAGGGATAGTAGGATTCATACCTTTCCCAAGGGTATTAGTGCTAAGGGAAATGCAATTACCATGTTCAGGATTTGAACTCGGGGCAACAAGTCAACAGGTTTGAATTCAGAGTTTTCCTTCTCCTAGACCGGTTGTCTAACCAAGGTTAAAGATCTCAGTCTGCCCTACTATTTATCCATAGCTGGAGGGAGAGTAGGAATCATACCTTTTTCAAGGGTATTAGCGCTAAGTGAAATGCAATTACCACATCCAGGATTTGAACCCAAGGCGACGAGTCCATTTCCCATGACTGTAACCATTACACCACGCGCTTCCATTTCGCATATTTGCATTCCATCAGATCCAGAATAAACACTAAATATGTGTTCAATCAACAGTTTAATTTAAATTTTGAATTTTAACGGCTAGCGTTCATGGAATGGTCTTAACAGGAGGTAGTATGAAATTATTGCTTCATCTTCCAACTATAAATAAGCACTCAAGCGAGGGTTAATATTTCAGCGGATAGCCAATAAGACAGTCTAGTGTGTGACCGTCTCATTTGTATATGTTTGTACTACTGTTCTTTGTTAATATATTTGTTAACTCATTTCCTCTCTTGTGTCTTTATTCTAGCCCCAACCCAGGCCACAACAATGTTCTTGGTCAGATTAAGGTGGTTAGGTAAGTGATAACATTCTTTACAATATTTTCGGACCAAGTCACCAGCAGGCACCCCCGCACAGACCAGTTTTGAAAGGAACTGAATTTTGCTTTTCACCGGTTGTCAGTAAACAAAATCAGCAGCCGATAAAAAACGAAAGGCACGTTTTTATATTAAAATAGTTTTTGATTTTAATAAAAAAATTATTTATTTCATGTTGTTGTTGTCAGCATATGTGAAAAAAATAATTTTGCACTAAAGACAAACTAATATTGTTTATTTTTTTTATTTTTAATAAAACTTAAAACGAAAGACATGTTTATTTATTTTCCATGTGCCTCTACGGATAGTTAATAAAAAGATTTATAAAAAGCATATTATAAGGTTATAATAATAACTGCTAACCCTAACACCTAACCCTAACCCTATTTCAGATTTTTAGAATATTTTAGAATTAAAATATGATAGCGAAATCTTTTTTCGTTTTTAATCAGCTACTGATTTTATTTACTGACAACCGGTGAAAAGCAAAATTCAGTTCCTTTCAAAACTGATTTGGGTTGGGGTGCCTATTGGTGACTTGGTCCAATTTTTCTATATGTAATCACAATTTTGTCAATAAGTCTGGTTACGTTTATGCTGCTTGAAGCATCCTTGAATGAGCAGTAACGATTAAGCTCAGAAACTACGTTTGAATTCATGGGTAATCGTCTGAAGATGATTTATTTCAAGGTAGTTAACCCCCCCCCAAAAAAACAAACAAAAAAAAAACAACCTAAAACAGAGCTCGAGATTAAAGTGGCCTGAACCTTGTGTTTATACGCAATAAAGATGAGGACAACCGTCCGAAATATCATAATTATTAATAACTTCGATATAGTTCTAAGTATTAATGGATTATTTTTGGTTGGTACGCCCCTCATAGTCTTTTTCTTTTTGTTTACAAGATGAAGTTTGGAAGTATGTTTTTAAGCTTCTAAAACTCTCAAAGATGCTCCGTGGTCTGCATGTTGTGTTTATGCACAATAAAGATGAGGACAACTGTCCGAAATATCAATAATTATTAGTAACTTGGATATAGTTCTAAGTATTAATCGATTATTTTTGGTTGGTACGACCCTCGGGGTCTTTTTCTTTTTTTTTTCTTTTTTTTACAAGATTAAGTTTGCTAGTATGTTTTTAAGCTTCTAAAACTCTCAAAGATGCTCCGTTGTCTGCACGTTGTGTTTATACACAATAAAGATGAGGACAACTGTCCGAAATATCAATAATTATTAGTAACTTGGATGTAGTTCTTCAGTGTCTCTCTTTAAACAGTGTTGTTTTGTTTTTCAGACAAAAAAAATGTCTGTTTTAACCGTTTACTAAACTGTACAAATGCAAAGAGCGACTGACACATATTGTCAATTGGTATTTGAAATAATATTTGTAGGAAGATTTTCCTGGTATTTCTTTTTCTTTTTTTCTTCTTTAGATTATCGAACAAAAAAAAAAACCTTAAGTGTAAACATGGCGTCTGTCGTCACTCTTGTGAATTAGCGCGCTGAGAAAATCTATAGCCGCTGGCTTTTCACACAACGAAATAAGAAGATATCGGCGTCTCTTTCAGAGCATTTCTATCTTATTTTATTTTTTTGTTTTATCTTTTTTTTTTTTTTCTCAAGTTCTAAGATTTGTTTATTTATTTAGTAGCAGAACTACCCGATCTTGCCCGGGATTTCAAAAAATTAAAAATAAATCTCTTACACAAGCCATGAAGGAGATATCGGCGTCTCTTTGAGGGAGTTTCTATTTTCTTTTCTTTTTCTTTCAATTTATCTTCTTTTTTTTCTCAAGTACTGAGATTTATTCATTTACTAGCAGATCTACCCGCCGTTACCCGGGATTTAAAAACTTGTAACTGTTAGACATATTCCCTTCCCCCCTTTTAGACAGACCCGGAAATTTAACCAGTTAACGTGGACAGTTTAATGGGGAAATAACTACGTAAGGAATCAATATCTGACATCCCATAATGTAATAGCCATTGGGGGTTCTATCTGAAATCTAACAATCTAACAAGGCAATTTGATTTCTGCCGTTACAGCGCACAGGTAAATTTATTTTCCCAACTTTCCACAATTTTATATTAAAGACCATTTCCAATGTATTCATATAGTAAAAATATTTTGAATGCATTTTTATAGAAAAAAATGCTATCCCCAATGCATTTTTATAGCAAAAACCATTTTCATTGCATTTTTATAGGAAAAACGATTTTCAATGCATTTTTATAGTAAAAACGATTTTCAATGCATTTTTATAGTAAAAATCATTTCCAATGCATTTTTATAGTAAAAATCATTTCAAATGCATTTTCATAGTAAAAATCATTTCCAATGTATTTTTAAAGTAAAAACCATTTTCAATGCATTTTTATAGTAAAATCATTTTCAATGCATTTTCATAGTGAAAACCATTTTCAATGCATTTTTATAGCAAAAACGATTTTCAATACATTTTTATAGCAAAAATGATTTTCAATGCATTTTTATAGTAAAAATCATTTCCAATGAATTCCTATATTGAAAAACAATTTCGCCGGTAGTTGTGCCAATGGTCCTTTTACAAATCCCTTTTCGGTAGCCACGTGACTATCTGTAAACAAGGAATGGCGAGGCCCCTTCATTTCTTTTTTTCTATATTCCCATTAAAACCATTTCCAGTGCTTTCCTATAATAAAACCATTTCCTATACATAAAAAAGCATTTCTAATGAATTACTATAATAAAACCATATCCAATACAATCATATATCAAATAGCATTTCCTATACATTTGTATAGTAAAACCATTTCCAATGCAATTTTATAGTAAAAACCATTTTCAATGCATTCCTATATAACAACCATTTCCAATAAATTACTATATAAAAAAAACATTTCCAATATAATCATATATCGAAAAACATTTCCTATACATTTGAATAGTAAAAACCATTTCCAATGCAATTTTATTGTAAAAAAAATTTTTCAATGCATTCCTACGTAAAAACCATTTCCAATGCATTCCTATATAACAACCATTTCCATTGAATTACTATAATAAAACCATATTCAATAAAATCATATATCGAAAACAATGTTTTATACATTCCTATATAAAAAACTATTTCCAATGAATTACTATAATACAACCATATCCAATACATTCATATATCAAAAAGCAGTTCCTACACATTCATATATAAAAACCATTTCCAATGCATTCATATATCAAAACCCATTTCCTATATATTCCTATATAAAAACCATTTCCAATGCATTTTAATAGTAAAAACCATTTCCAATGCATTTCCATTTCCAATGCATTTTAATAGTAAAAACCATTTCCAATGCATTTTTATAGTAAAAACAATTTCCAATTTCCAATGCATTTTAACAGTAAAAACCATTTCTAATGCATTTTAATAATAAAAACCATTTCCAATGCATTTTCATAGTAAAAACCATTTCCAATGCATTTTTATAGTAAAAACCATTTCCAATGCATTTTTATAGTAAAAACCATTTCCAATGCATTTTTATAGTAAAAACCATTTCCAATGCATTTTTATGTAAAAAA
>CM042175.1:46224179-46229179 GCA_023376005.1 Doryteuthis pealeii
CTATCAATCTATCTATATCAGTCTGTCCACATCTATCTATCTATCTATCTATCTATCTATCTATCTATCACATTCCATTCATATCTATCTATCGATCTAATTCTGTTCATATCTATCTATGTATCTATCTATCTATCTAAGAATCTCCACCGGCAGATACATCCACATATGAGATATTTGAACGATCTGATATTGTTACATAATTCATAAGCAGCTTATGATTTATGTACGTACCTGTAGTAAGAATATTCATATGTGATATTTGAACAATATGATATGAGCGACAGTGGGTGGTACATACTGATCTCTTTTTCTTTTGTCCAGCCAGACTACCATATATCTTGCACAGCTTGGTCAGGTGTTCTTTTCAGATACAGAGAGTGGGATGCTGTCGTAGGCGGCTTCCCTCCGCATATGCGAGCGGTTGCTCGGGTGTTAGGGATTAACAAAATCATCTTTTAAATGGAAAACACGTTCAGGATTTTTGCAAGTCGGGTCACGTTGTATATCGGTGAGTAGATCTGTTTTCGTTTAAGTTCACAACGATACATACGTTGTTGTCAGGATTTTCATGTCTATTCCGTAAATGATTTTTCGCACCCCGCCCTCACTTCGATAGTCAGTAGCTCAGAGTTCCCAGTTATTGACGCCAATTTCCAAGACTTTATATATATAATATATATATATATATATATATATATATATATATATATATATATATATGTATATATATATAAAAAGGAAGTTTGGTATGTACGTGTCGACTTATAACTCCCAAACGAGAGGTCATTCAGATTTGAAATCTTGCATACTACTTGATTTGTAGGTACCACCAGACCGTTTATGCCATCTTGAATAAAACGGAAATAGATATTTCCGAACTTTGTTTATCAAAAATCTCGTAAAAAAAAGATCGTACAGGGTTGTTACAAAGAAAAATAGTTAATTCAAAGATCAAATTATCCGATTGGGAAAAATTACATCGTTATCTTAAAAAATAAACAAACCTGCCCGTATTACATGCGAAAGGGTAATTTAGACAGAATAGTTACTAATTATTTCCCTTTTACGATTAACCCGTAAAAGTATGGAATGAAAATTTGAATATTTTTTCTAAGAGAAAAACTGATAAAATAATCTATTATACTTACTTTTTATTTTAATTATTGAAAAAAGTTAAATAAAATAATTTTTTTCACGCTAACACTGTCAGCCTAACAGGAACAAACTTCGGTTACTTAGAAGCGTCTTGTCTCTTTGTAAATCAAATATGTCAGCAATGCTCTTCCGTACATTCTAAGGATCACACATTACTATTCAACAATAAAAATTACAAATTCTTTTAAAAATATTAATCGAGCTCGTATCGGACCAATGTTTAGTGCACCTGAATTATAAAATTCATATTTTTAAATATCCGTGAAAAATTCGATTTTTTGACGCAGGAAAAAAAAAAATTTAATTTATTTCACGCAGAAAATAAAAATATTTAATCACACAAAAGATTGAAAATCTCTTAAAAATTAATTTCTTAAAAAAAATTTTTTTTTGTTGACAATTTAATAGAATATAGTACATACCAATTATAAAAGCAAAAAAAGTTTTCAAATATTAATATTATGACATTTTTTTGCACTTTTTATTTCCGATTTCATTAATTTTTCCTCAAAAAAATAGACGTAGTACATTCATACAATTTCATTGATATAGTTATTCAGACTCTTATCTTTATAGAAAAAAAGAAAAAAAAAATTTTCAGACGCGTCATTTTTTTTTATCTCATAAAATAAAATAGGGGGGGGGGGATAGACCTCGTAAAAAATAGTTCCCCTAATATATTTTAGAAAAAAAACTATTTCAGATGTATTTACATCCAATGGTAAACATTTATGGACATTTTCGTGAAAATCAGATTATTAATTGATTTTTCATAGAATTTTTAAAAAATCCTCTTATCGTAACTTGTTTTTAGCTACGTTAAATTTCAGTTGATTTAACAGTGCAAAAATTAAAACATTGTTTTTCAATCATAATTTTCATTAATTTCTTAAGCTGATAAAAAATTTAAAAAATCATCAGGAGTTTGTTTAATGTTTTTTTCTTTCGAATGGAAAAAATCTTTTCAAGAAAATATTATTTTTTCTGCAAGTTTCATTGTGTTAAATGTAGGGGGGGGGTAAATTGCACAGGGTCAAATTGGTGGTACCTATTGATTTGCTTATAACTAAGAAACACACAAAATTTGGGTTTTGATTTTTAATAATTAAGCGATATAATTCAATAATTAACAAAATTTTAAAAAAATACCATCCATCCCCAGCCTACTCACGTCGACACGAGTTTAGTTTTAAACTTCCCAGACAGAAGACTCCGTCGTTGTATGAAAGAAAATACGAATGTTCATTTCAAAAAACAAAAACTAAAATTAAGCTGACAGACACACCCGTCGGCACAATTCATCTTTGAAGTAGCGTCAACACAATTCCAAACTGTAACAAAAAAGACAGTTCTAAAACTGAAAATAAAAACTCCCACCCCACTCATCGGTACAGGCTTGATATTTGGAGTGAGTACATCCCTGCACCCACCTCAAATAATTTTTATTTACTTAGGCTTTGAACTTCTACGCATATGGTCGTAGAAAGGCAAATGATACTCATATGTATTTTAAATCGATTATATGCCGAAGTCATGTTTGTTTTATTCATTATTACTGGGTATTCAAATTATTTCTAATTCATTTTTAAACATTTTTAAAATCTCTTTTTTCTTCTATTTAACCAATAGATGGGATCTGGAGTGGTCGTACTTACAAGTACTACCAATCCGGGTCAATGTGAGCCTGGGAGTAATGGCAATGAAGAGGTACTCCAGACTTCCCAGAGCTCCATAATTGGAATCTCACCACTAGATTCAGTTTTACCATAAGAGCAATACGGTAGGGACAATCATATAGGTGCTACGGCTTGACATGACCAACTGATTGATTGGAGGGACCTCTCCAACCGCCCGTCTAGCCCAAGTAACGGTGCATGCCATGAACTACTCTGCAAACACTACGGGTCGTCATCTACGACCGACATGTGGCCCAAATGGAAGGAGGTTTTACTCAGCAGAGGTTCTGTCGGCATATTGTACAGCCTCAGCCGATAGAGCTAAATAAATAAGGACACATGTTTAATACTTAGCCCCTTTTAATTGTTACTTTTTAGGGGTAATAAAGAAAATAAATTAAATTAATATTTTTTATCACTTTAATGCAACAATCAATTAAGAAAAACAATCAATTAGGAACTGAATTTAAGCTTTTGTCATATGTACAAAACAGTTTTTGAAAAATAGAATTATATTTCAAAACACTCAAAAGTTAAGGATTACATTTTTTTTTTTAGTTCTATAAATTATTTTCCTCTTATTCTTTCTCTTTCTCTCTTTCACCTACTCACTACAAATGGTGATAAATTTTTATAGTCCGGTCATGGACCGGGTACTTTTGCTAGTATATATATATATGCATGTTGAATTAAACAAAAGACACATCTCCTGTTTAACAATTTTATTTTTGATCTTTTCAAGTTTTCTGGCCAACTTTTTAATATTTGGGTGGAATTCGTGGATAAGTCCACCAAAGTTCAAGTCCCGAGTACTTTCGGCACTTCGAAGTGCCATCATCAGGACTAATCCACGAATTTCACCCAAATATTAAAAAGTTGGCCAGAAAACTCAAAAAGATCAAAAATAAAATTGTTAAACAGGATATGTGTCTTTTGTTTAATTCAACATGCATAAATGAAAAATGCTGCCCAAATACACACAACACACACACACACACACACACACACACATATATATATATATATATATATGATTGAAAATAGATAGAAAAACAAATGATATCGTTTAAGTTTACAACAATACTTACGTTGTTATAAGGATTTTGATGTCTATTCCGTAAGTCAGGCCACGTCGTACATTAAAACAAATTGCTTAATCCGATTAAAACCAATAATTGAACCAGGTAATTTCAGATGATTTTTATGTATCGAAATATTGTTCAATATTAGCTATGAATATGATATTTTCATTTTAACAGCATTGTGTGTTTTCATATCCTTTTATCTATACGTATATACTTATACATACATATATATATATATATATATATATATATATATATATATATATATAATAGTAAGTTAATGAATCCGACGGTATAAGTGTTAATAAAAGGATTTTCATTTTAACAGCATTGTGTGTTTTCATATCCTTTTATCTCTCTCTCTCTCTCTCTCTCTCTCTCTCTCTCTCTCTCTATATATATATATATATATATATATATATATATATATAATATATATGTTATTGTTAAGCAGAAGATTGTTTGTTTGTTTGTGTTTGTGTGCGTGTGTGTGTGTGTGTGTGTGCTTGCTTGTCCGTTCAACAATGTCTGATTATCATTCCAGGCTTGGCCTACCCTTTTCGTTTTATTATTAAGCAGTAGCTTGTTTGTTTATTTGTGGGTGTGTGTGTGTGTGTGTGCTTGCTTGTCTGTTCAACAATGTCTGATTATCATTCCAGGTTTGGCCTACCCTTTTCCTTTTATTATTAAGCAGTAGCTTGTTTGTTTATTTGTGGGTGTGGGTGTAATTTCTAGGCCCATTTGATTCTTTTTTTCAATTTTTTTACTTACACCTGTTGGCCTGTAGGAGGTTTTGTGTGTGAGTGGTTGTGTGCGTGTTTGCGTATGTGTTCTTAAGACCCAGTTGATATATATATATATATATATATATATATTGCCTTTACTTGTATGCCATGTGTGCGTGTGTGTTTGTTGTATATGTGTGTGTTTTATTTGTGTGTGTATGACTTGCCCACATGCACCTGTGTGTGTGTGTATGTGTGTGTTGGATTTAAAAAAGGTTAGAATAGAAAATTAATAAAAATCAACGGGGTATTGAGAACACTCACGCCCACAAAAACTCGCACGCAAAACGTCCTAC
>CM042175.1:46234179-46241679 GCA_023376005.1 Doryteuthis pealeii
AAACAAACAAAATCAATCCATTGGAGGTAGACTGTTAACCAGTGGGCATGCAAGTGTTAAGCTGTATTAAGTATTCAAACGGAAAGTATAGAAAGTTAGTCAATGTTAAAATGTTTCAGTTTTATCCTAAAAGCCTTCATCAGTACAAATGGATAAGATGTTATCTAACCTGACTTAATTTTCAAAAATGAAAATGAAAAATAATTATTTCTCTGAAGTTATGAGATAAGGCTTGATAATTTGGATTATTTAGATTATTCAGACTATTGTCCTCATCTGTATTGTTATATACACCACATTTCAGTCAATGTGCTCTCCAGCCTTCTTCGACAAGAAACATGTGAAGAAGGACAGAGGACTCTGAAATGTTTTTTCACTGGTTTCCACTGGGGTCGTGGTGGTGGTGGCGTTGTGAAAATAATTATATATATATATATATATATATATTGAGAAACCCACTGTCACTGTGATACCGCGGATGTGCGTTTTTAGGCGTATTATCCATGGCGAACATTTATATATATATATATATATATATATATATATATATATATATATATATATATATATATATATATATTAAGTATGATAAATATCATGTTAAATTAGAAAGGCTAATGAAACTGAATAAGATTCAGATAAAACATATTTGGAACAGAGGGGTATGATTGAAAAATAGAACAACTTTGAAACTAACTCTTCCATCATTTTCCCTTACTCCCGTCTTTCATTGGTAAATTTTCCTAATTTAACTATTTAATTAAAATAGGAAGTAAAGAATAATATTACAGTTTTTTCTTCATGTTAATGGATTTCTTTTAAGATTTATCCCCGAGATTTTTGATCATATTCATTAAGATAAAACCAAACAATTAGAAATCAATAATACTAAACATATATTTATTAAAATCAAATTCTTAAGATCAGCCTTCCAATTCACACTGTAATCCGCTATTTTGTTGTATATATAAATACAATTGCATGTTATTAGTATGTTGATATGGTCAAAAGTCTTAATGATGTAAAACAATTTTATTAATAATTGAGGTTTAAATAAAAATGAAATCATGGAGAATGTGACGTAAATAACCAAGGGAATTGTGACTTGAATAGTAATATAGTTTCGGTTACAGACATACAAACCCACAATCTCCATTATAATAAGATATATATATATATATATATATATATATATATGAGTAAGAAAAGGTGGAATGAAAACATCACACAATGCTGTTAAAGAAGAAAACAATTTATAATATAATCATAGCTGATATTGATCAATATTTCGATTTTTGTTCCGCTCATAACTTTTTCACTTTATATATAAAAACTAATTACAGTAAATATCTAATCATTTATGAATCACAGAACTTAAAAATAAAATTTAAATAATAAAACATTTAATCGTAAAAAAATTCCTTTAATAAAAGTCTTTTGAATTCCAACCGTCACATTTCTTAACACCCATCCCCTTCCGTTTAAATTGTTTTCGCTTTGTTGCCAACATCTCAAAAATTCGCTACATCTATTGTCAAAAGATATACATGGAACATGACCGACATATATATGGCGCGAAATGCCCACGTTGGTGAATATTGTAACGTCTTTCGTTTTTTGCAGTATTAAGGTTTTTGTTTTGTAAACTCATTTTAACTTTCCTCTCCGACCCAAACAACTACGGGAGTGAATGAGCTCTGATGATGATTTTTGTAAAATCGAAATATTGATCAATATCAGCTATGATTATATTATAAATTGTTTTCTTCTTTAACAGCATTGTGTGATGTTTTCATTCCACCTTTTCTTACTCATATTGTCGGATTAATTTCCTTTCTTTTTACTTATATATATATATGTATATATATATACGTGTTTCTTTATATATCAGTCTATAATATATATTGTTTGGGATTTTGTATGAAGTATTAGGAATTAAATTAAAGAAACTAAGTTTTTGAATGTTAACTTATATATATATATATATATATATATATATATATATACTGGGTGTTCGGCATAAATTTGACAGTTTCATAAGGAAAATGAAAAAGTGCTTGGTAACTACACAATTTAATGGATTGTAAAGAAATTCAACAGGCACGGAAGTTTCACTCAAAATAACCACCATTAGCGTCGATCACAGCCTCAATCCTGCTCCGGAACCTGAGGCAAGCTGATGCTACAGTTTCCCTGGAAAGGGTCTCAAAAACTACCTTAATTTTGTCGATTAACTGGGCGTTTGTAGTACTGGCACGGCGATTGGTGTCTTTCTCAACAGCGCCACATACATAATAATCCATGGGGTTAAGATCTGGGGTGTTCGGATGCCAAACAATGAGACTGGTGTAGTCGTAAAATTCACCGACAACCATTTTTTACTTTTCGCAGAGGTGTGGCAGGGGGTCGAATCTTGCTTCCATACATATGGCTTACCATTGGCTACCCTTGTTATCCAGGGCTTGACTAAAGTGTTTAGCAACTACACGTAGGCATCTGAATTCAACCTAACCTCTCTGAAAAAATGCGAAGGCATCACATCACCCTCAGAAGACACACATCCGAAAACCATCACAGTTTGGGGGAAATTTAGTCTGTATGACACGAGGAGTGTTCTTTGGACTGTATGCAAGCCGTCTGTTATTCTGCGTGTTGTGCTTTTGATCTTGGCAAAAGTTTTTCTCATTGGAAAAGAACCACATTGTTTGTGGTTCAGGAGGATGTTTCACTTTGCTCAGAAGTTTCTTCGCCCTTTGTCAGACGATTTTCACGGACCTTTTCTGGGAGCAGTTGACCTCTGCGACGCTTGTATGAGTAGTAGTGAATGTCTTTATTGAGTGCAAGCTCCAGGGTAGAGACTGATTCATTCAATTCACGTGACAAAGCCCGAATTTCAATGCCAGGGTCCTCCAACTCTTTTTCCTGTTGAATTTCGAGGAATTCTGCGGTACGAGCGCAATCAGATCGTCTGTTATGTTGGTTTCTTTTAGCCACAACCTCGTAGTCTCCATTGCAATTCTCCAGTTCATGCCTGATTGTTTTTACAGTGTTCAGGGAGCAATGGGCAGCAACCATGATTTCCTTACTTTGATGGCCAGTACAGATCATCATGATACAAGTTATTCTCTTCCATGATTTATGTGGGTTCCAGTCATCCATTCTATCTGTCATCACGTATATGAATGAAGAAGGATCCAAGCTTTTAAATGATGCGTAGTGTGCGTCAATATCTCCAACCTACGGAGAAAAATAACCAAATATAGATATGTCCAATTTATCTCAAACACCCTATATATATATATATATATATATATATATATATATATATAGTCATCCACGGACACGTGTTTTGACTTATCAAGTCTCTCCTGTGTGGCTAGACATTTTGTGAGCTACCTATAACCGGGATAGAAATCCGATCAATTGACCATCGTCACCCACAGAATGCGAAGGGGATTTTAACTGTTTAAGAAAAATTAGAGAGATAGGATCAGAGAGAGAGAGAGAGAGAGAGAGAGAGAGAGAGAGAGAGAGAGAGAGAGAGATCAGAAAGAGAGAGAGAGAGAAGAGAGAGAGAGAGAGAAATTTAGAGAGATAGGATCAGAGAGAGAGAGAGAGAGAGAGAAGAGAGAGAGAAGAGAGAGAGAGAGAAGAGAGAGAGAGAGAGAGAGAGAGAGAGAGAAGAGAGAGAAGAGAGAGAAGAGAGAGAGAGAGAGAGAAGAGAGAGGAGAGAGAAGAGAGAGAGAGAGAGAGAGAGAGAGAGAGAAGAGAGAGAGAGAAGAGAGAGAGAGGAGAGATAGGATCAGAGAGTGAGAGAGAGAGAGAGAGAGAGAGAGAGAGAGAGAGAGAGAGATATCAGAGAGAGAGAGAGAGAGAGAGAGAGAGAGAGAGAGAGAGAGAGAGAGAGAGATGTGGCTAGGGGGGGGGGAGATGAATTCAATTCAATTTCTGAAGAGCATTTCTCAACGACGTATTCAATACAAGGCTTGAATATCACGTGTTTATTTTCCTTTTCGCTTAAAAAATCAAATTTGAATATGCAATAGCCTAAAAGCATACATTCAATACCCATTCAATTCTGCTTGGTGATGGGTTGCTGCTCTTGGGACACGGTTTCAAATTTCACCGGTTCTTAACTGTAAATTTTATTAGATCTTGCTGGACCTGTGGATATACCACAGTATGATAAAAAATCTAATTATTACAACGTTTGATAGCTAGTATTATTTGGATTATTCGGACTAATATCCCCATCTTCATTGTTATCTGTACAACGTTTCGGCCAATGTGCCCTCCGGCCTTCTTCAGGTATTTCTTGTCGGACCCAGGAACCTTCTTGTCATAATCGGGAGCCATCACGGAACTTTGAACCTCACCCTTTATTCACTCCACGGGGGTATCATGTTCTGAAGAGGACAATTGTCCGAATAATCTAAATCTTATTATAATGGAGATTGTGTGTTTTTCTGTCTCTAACCGAAACTATATTCCTACTCAAGTCACAATTCTCTTAGTTATTGACATCACATTCTCCATGATTTTATTTTTATCTAAACCTCAATTATTAATAAAATTGTCTCACATCATTAATACTGTTAACTATGTCTACATACTGACAACATGCAATTATATTTATATATACAACAAAATAGCGCTTTACAATGTGAACGGGAAAGCTAATTTGCATATTAATATTAAAAAATCGAATTTAATAAATATGTGCTTAGTATTATTAATTTCTAACTGTTTGGTTTTATTTTAATGAATATAAGCAAAAATCTCTTCAATGAATCTTATATGAAATCCATTAACAAGATGAAATAACTGTCATTTTATTCTTTACTTCCTCTTTTAACTAAATACTTAAATTAGAAAAAATAACAATGAAAGACGAGAGTGATGGAAGAGTAAGTTTCAGTTGTTCTATTTTTTATTATACTCCCTCTGTTTCAAATCTTTTATTATACTCCCTCTGTTTCAAATGTTTTTATCTGTATTCTTATTTAGTTTCATTAGCCTTTCTAATTTAAAACAATATTTTATTACATTAAAACTTAAATACTTGCACCCGGAGGGTGCATATATTTGCTAGTAATACTAATTATCAAGCTTCATCTAAAAAATCCGAGAATTAACGTTCGATAAGTTTACTTAAGAGCTATTAAAAATAGTTCAATATGCAAAAAGTGTAATCATCTTGATTTAACTCTTTCTCACTCTTTTTTAATTTACCTCCTTCTTTTCATCTTTTGATTATGTTCGATTGAAAGATTAGCGTTATCGCTTCTGTGTGCTCACCCCTCTCTCTCTATCTTTAGCCTGCTCTTTTTCTTTCTTTACCCTCCCTTTCCTTCTTTATCATAAAATGGAATAGTCCATTATTTAAATGAGGTGACGACTGTATAAATAATAAAAATTCGGTGGATAAGCGACACCAGATAATCAGGATTTTGAACAGCCTCTTTTTTAACAAAGATGATAACAGTCGGATAATTAAGGGACAAGAGTATTAATATTTAGAATTATTTCTTTTCAGTGTGACTCGTTCGTGTTAACAGACAAATAAATTTAGTGACAGCAGCTTGTGTGTATAACGAATCATTAACGAGTTGGAATTTGAATAATTTACATTTTCAGTCTGTTGTCCTCATCTTTATTGTCATATACACAATATTTCGGTCGATGCACCCTCCGGCCTTCTTCAGGTGTTTCTTGTTATGTTTGAGATGAGGCTTGATAATTTGCATTATTTAGATTTTTTTTCGGGCAGGTGTCTTTTTGTCCGTCGTGTTTAATACAACCTACATAAAGGAAAAATGCTGCCCAAGTACTCTCTCTCTCTCTCTCTCTCTCTCTCTCTCTCTCTCACACACACACACACACACACACATATATATATTATATATATTAAATTTTTACTTGAAGGCACTTACAACACATGTATCGCATAAAATTCGATACTTTTTCTTATAGAAAATGAACTTGACAAGTGTAATCCCAGCAAAGGATGGCTCGGTGTGTAGAGACAAGCTTAATTTTGCTGGGATGGTCAGCTGTGTACTGTGGCCGAGGCGATATAGTGTTTCACTAGTGTTTCACTGTGTCTGCTGAAGTCCCGGTTTCAATTTTCTGTCGGAGGGAAATCGTTAGTATATACCGCTGATGAGACTTAATAAAGTCGAAACAGTCTGTACGGTATTCTACACACCGAGCCATCCTTTGCTGGGATTACACTTGTCAAGTTCATTTTCTATAAGAAAAAGTATCGAATTTTATGCGATACATGCGTTGTAAGTGCCTTCAAGTAAAAATTTAATATATACTTTATCCAGCAACGTTTCTAAAATAAACAAACGTCCAAAAATCTTATATATATATTTATATATATATATATATATATATATATATATCTGTATCTTTGAAAATAATAATCTAAAAAGTTTTAAAAGTTTATTATGCATTGAGCACTCTGTAGTGATTTAAAGATTCACTGTATTTATACATACTGGATCATACAATAATAATACAGTGTGTCTTAGAAATCACATATAGAATCATCCCTTACTACCAAGTTTTGGATACCTCACATCTATATATGTATATATAAATACTCAATAAATGAAGGAAGGGAAAAACTTGAAATTTGCTTCATTACAACAATTTATTTCAACTGCATTTCTGCACTATCTTCACGTATGAGCAAAATCATGGATATTACACTGGCACTAGGCATACTGCTTTCTTATTACGGTTTATTTGATTGGTTATTGGGGAAATCTTTGGGTAAGATGAGAAGGAAATCAGATGTCCCCTATAACCAATCAAACCTTTCCTGCACCACAAAACTTACACACCTACCCACTTCCCCATTTTCTATAAAACACTTGTATGATCTGAATAATTCAGTAAAAGCTGAAGAAGCCGACTTCCATTCTCCAGCGAAATATACTACACATTTTTGTCTGAGTTTTGTTCTTTCATATCTTATATTTTACCTCATTCTATGGGATTTCATTCCAACCCCCTTTTCCTCATATATATATATATATATATATATATATATATATATATAAGTAAAAAGTAAAGTCGTCGGGACGGCCTAAAGTCGGTATCAGCCAGTCAGCGAGGGAGTCTATCCCCTTTTCAATAGCGCTAGATCAAGGAGATTGTTTTGGCGTCTGAGGTGGAACGCCACACCTACCATCAGCTCCTTACTTTACCGCACAGATCCCTGTGCTACTCATACGCTATATATGTATATATAATATATATATACTATATATGAGGAAAAATGAGTAAAGAAAAGAAATGTAGATGGATAAAATGAATTTAATCGATATCACATTAATCGATATCACTTACACATGTGTTTCGGTCAGTTTATGTGTGTGAAAATATTTCGCACACATAGAAGAATCGACCTTAATCAGAGTGCACTCTGCAATTTCCTCATATTGTCGGATTCAATTCCTTTTCCATTTTCACACACAACACACACAC
>CM042175.1:46246679-46254179 GCA_023376005.1 Doryteuthis pealeii
AAATAAAACAGTTAACGACAATGTAAATACATATATATATATATATATACATTCACTATCACCAGGGCTTGGTTTTTAGCAAAAATAATGAAAATTTTATTAATTATTTGGTAAGATATTTAAAAATGAAAATTTGTATAGTAACAGAAGGTAATTGAAATATGATTTTGATTGATTGAATTAATCGTCTCATTTATATTGATTTAAAAAAAAATGTAAACTATTGAATTAAAATTTCTTACTATATGGCTATATATTTATGTGGGGATTTTATGGGGCGACCAGTGAGGATCTAACTTGTGATAAGTAATAATGGATCTGCGAGACTAACTTAAAAAAATCCCCCCTCTACCCAGGCGACGCCGGGTAGCCCCTTCTAGTACATATATAAAGAGCAGTTTGTATGTATGTATGTATGTCCGGGGGAAACTATGACAATAAAACAATTGATGACAAAATAAATGTATATACACATTCACTATCACTACATCTTGGTTTTTGAGCAAAAATAATGAAGATTTGATTTATATTCATGAAGATAATTAGAAAATAGAATTTAAATGATAACAGCATGGAACTTTTTTTTGCATTTAGTATTTTAAATAGGAGACATTAATTTTTCTTTTCAGAATGTCTGGATCAACGCAAGATTTTTTTTTATGTCGGGATTTACCCAAGTGACGCTGGGTAGCCACTTCTAGTTTATTATAACTAGCAAATATATGCACCCTCCGGGTGCAAGTATTTAACTTTTAATGTAATAAAATATTATATAAAATTAAAAAGGCTAATGAAACTAAATAAGAATGCAGATAAAAAGATTTGAAACAGATTTGTATAATAAAAAATAGAACAACTGAATCTTACTCTTCGATCACTCCTGTTTTTCATTGTTATTTTTTCTAATTTAACTATTTAGTTAAAATAGGAAGTAAAGAATAAAATGACAGTTATTTTTTTCTTGTTAATGGATTTCATTGAAGATTTATTGAAGGGATTTTTGCTTATATTCATTAAAATAAAACCAAACAGTTAGAAATCAATAATACTGAGCACAGATTTATTAAATTCGATTTTTTAATATCAATATGCAAATTAGCCTTCCCGTTCACACTGTAAACCGCTATTTTGTTGTATATATAAATATAATTGCATATTATTAGTATGTAGATATGGTTAACAGTGGCTTCGGCCTCAGGACCATTGATATAATTAACGGCGTCGATCCCAGGGGGCCATCCCCCCAGGCAACACCTGCCCCCTTGATTTAAAGGGGCAGGGCTGGGTTTATTGCCCAGTGCCTGAGGCGCCCCCCTTGAGGGGGAATGCCGACGGGATCGACGCAATTTTTCACCTGCAACTCCATGAGCTTCGGCTTGTGGGTGGTCCCACGTTAATAGGGACGTTGTGCCTGACCCGTACACGTGGGGTACGCGGTAAATACTATGTAGATATGGTTAACAGTATTAATAATTTAAAAATAATTTTATTTATAATTGAGGTTTAAATAAAAATAAAATCATTGAGAATGTGATGTCAATAACTAAGGAAATTGTGACTTGAGTAGTAATATAGTTTCGGTTACAGACAGAAAAACACACAATCTCCATTATAATAAGATGTAATGGATTCAAACTTCTGAAGATACTTCTCTATTGCGAGCATTCCATTTTCTCTGCAAGTTCATTTGTCTTTTGACGAGAATTTTTGTTTAAAAGTTGATTTAAATCGCTTTTGTCCTTGTGTTACGCTCTATTGATTTAAAGGGACAGGGTTGGGTTTATTGCCCAGTGCCTGAGGCGCCCCTTTAAGGGGGAATGCCAAGGTATCAACGCATTTTTGTGCCTATCACCCATGATTTGTAATCAATAGTAATGGTATTATTAGATCTCAACCATTTGACTCATCTGAGCATGAAACTTAAAGTTATGAGTCTAAATCATCCATAATACCATTACTATTGATTATATATATATATATATATATATATATATATATATATATATATATATATATTACTAAACCCCTCCGCACGAGCAGGATGCGACACAATGTCAATTTCTTAAACGGAGTTTAACAGGTTTGAATTCAGAGTCTTCCTTCTAGACTGGTTACCTATCCATGATTAAAGAGTCCAGCCTGCCCTGCTATTTACCCATAGCCGGAGGGAGAATTGGATTCATACCTTTCCCAAGGGTATTAGCGCTATGCCAGCATATTCGTCCAGTAATTGAACTCGGGTTGTCGAGTCCATTTCTTACGACTATAACCATTTGACCACACGCCTCCATATTATTTGGTAATATAGAGAATTTTAAACACCTTGTTATATATATATATATATATATATATATATATATATATATATATATTATTATATTATTTGGTAATATAAGCCGTGCCACCACACACCACTTAAATTTATATATATATATATATATATATATATATATATATATATATATATATATATTAATGTATGACCATTGGTCTTAAGTTTTATTATTCCAGCCTCAAAAGTGTAGAACAATTTAAAAAGTTTTCGTTATTTCCTAGTTCAGTAACATGATATTACAGGGTGACCCAGAAAAAACAGAACCCAAATTATTTATTTATTTTACTATTAAACTAACCCTAAACCCCAACCCTAAACCCCCCTAGTTGAGTAACATGATAATACAGGGTCACCCAGAAAAAACAGAATCCACAAATTTTGTAATAAAACTTAATTTTAACTTGCAGGTTAGGGGTTAGGGCTAGGGCTGGGGTTTAGGGTTAGTTTAATAGGAAAATAAATAAATAATTTGGGTTCTGTTTTTTCTGGGTCACCCTGTAATATGTTACTGAACTTGGAAATAACCAAAGTTTTTAATAATGTATTACTTGTATATATATGGTCTCCCACAACCTACTGCTGGGTCATATTTAATCATTTGCTGAATATAGGTGTTACCTGGTAAATTCTCCAATAGCTGCCCTTGGCCAGAGGGTTTGTCACCAGTCTGTGAACCACTATAGACTAAGCGAGGTCACGTGGTTTAAACTTCAGCCAATCAACAGCCCGAATGCGTGTCTGGTTGATTACTTGGGTACTGATACTGAGAGACGTCCATTTGCAATCATTGACGAAGGACTTGTAATACTGAGGAGCACCAAGAAACAACCAAAGGATTCTTTACCAAGGATTTCCGATGGACAAGCGCTCTTGCTTGAAGCCTAAAGAATGGCCCATAAAATCGTAACAAAGTGTCGAGAATGCTCATTTTTCTTAACTTGACATTCATTTTAAAGATCTGAAAATAAACAAAAATTAACTAAAAGTTATTTTATAACAATCATACAATTTTTACTCATCAGACCAACGTAGAGAGGGGGAGATCTCAATTTCTTTTTGATTATATATATATATTATTAAAGAAATGGATACAATAGAAACCTACTCGAGTTTCACCATTAGGATCATCAGGGTTAAATCCATTGAATTAATCGAGTTACCGAACATCTTATTCAATGTACACACGTGTGATCGGCTGCAATTAATCGGTAACTCGATTAATTCAGTGGATTTAACCCTGATGATCCTAACGGTGAAACTCGAGTAGGTTTCTATTGTATCCATTTCTTTAATAAATTTGCTCTACTTTGTACTGAGCTCTTTGTATTTGTTTTATCGCGGACTTAACCCCTGGATTCTGTGCACCTCCAACGATCGTGCCCATATCCACTGGTAAGCCACGCTTTATCTATCTATCTATCTATCTATCTATCTATCTATATATATATATATATATATATATATATATATATATTATATATAGGGTGTTCGGGATAAATTCTACAAAATTCAATGGATTGTAAAGAAATTCAACAAGCACGGAAGTTACACTACTGTCAACAAATTTCACTCAAAATAACCACCATTAGCGTCGATCCCAGCCTCAATCCTGCTCCGGAACCTGGAGCAAACTGATGTTACAGTTTCCCTGGGAAGGGTCTCAAAATCTACCTTAATTCTGTCGATTAACAGGGCTTTTGTAGTACTGGCACGGCGATTGGTGTCTTTCTCAACAGCGCCACATACATAATAATCCATGGGGTTAAGATCTGGGGAGTTCGGAGGCCAAATATTGAGACTGGTGTAGTCGTAAGAATTCGCCAACAACCACTTTTTACTTTGTCCAGAGGTGTGACAGGGGTCCGAATCCTGCTGCCATACATATGACCTACCATTGGCTACCCTTGTTATCTAGGGCTTGACTACAATGTTTAGCAACTCTACGTAGTCATCTGAGAGTCCTCCAACACATTTTCTGCAGATGTTCGAGGAATTCTGCTGTACGAATGCAATCAGATCATCTGTTATGTTGCTTTCTTCTAGCTACAGCCTCATAGTCTCCATTGCAATTCTCCAGTTCATGCCTAATTGTTTTTACAGTGTTCAGGGAGCATTGGGCAGCAACCGTAATCTCCTTATTTTGATGGCCGGTGCAGATCATCATGATACAAGTTATTCTCTTCCATGATTCAGGTGGGTTCCAGTCATCCATTCTATCTGTCATTACGTATATGAATGAAGAAGGGTCCAAGCTTTTAAATGATGCGTCAATACCTCCAACATACGGAGAAAATTAACCAAATATAAATATGTCAAATTTATCCCGAACACACACACACACACACTCTCTCTCTCTCTCTCTCTCTCTCTCTCTCTCTCTCTATATATATATATATATATATATATATATATATATATATGAGGTTAAGTAAACAAACAAATGTGTTTATTTTTCATATGGCTTTAAGCCGACAATTTTTCGAGTCACACACGGAGCAGTCTCCCATGTCTATAACCTTGCTGATGAGACCTAATAGGTCGAAATGTACATTCAGAGATTGAGATTTTCTCGATTTGTTTAGCCTTACATTTGAACATATATGCCCGCCTAAATTCATTAATTATTAACTCATTAACTTTCAGAATTAGGTATGACTTCAATTAAGCACATATCCTCCAAATATATATATATATATATATATATATATATATATATATATATATATATATATATATATATATAAGGTTAATAGATTTAATAGTGATATCAGTAAATAGACAGAATTATCTAAATGTACATTTGATGTGGCCTTGACACCTCTACAATAATAATCCGATTTTTATGTACACGACCGGGTCACGTCTGCTTAGCTAAGCTGTAAATGGGTGGGTGGGTGGTGGACGGGGTGAGACAATTAACACACACACCCGCACATACGTACGCACACACACACACACACACACACACACACATATATATATATATATATATATATATATATATATATATATATATATAAATATAAATGTGTGTGTGTGTGTGGAGTATGAGGGTGAATGGGATACCAATTGTAATTGGCACAAAGACCTCTAAAAAGTCGTGTTCAGTTTACGCTAGATAACGCGCACACAGACACAGACACAGACACAGACTCATAAGGACATACACAGACAGACACAGACAGACACACAGACACACATACATATATATTTACTAGCAAATGTATCCGGTCCATGACCAGGCTAAAAAAAAATTAACACCAGGTAGTGAGTGGTTAGAGAAATAATAAGAGGAAAATAATTCATAGAATTAAAAAAGAAATGTTAAAATTTTATGGGTCCTGCTTTGGCCTTAAAGCAAGAGAGATTGTTCAGTGGAATTGGATCCCTGGTAAAGAGTCCCTCGATAATGAATCTTTTGGTTCCTCTGGTAAAAAGTACTCAGTTCCTGGTAACAAGTCCTTCGATAGTGAATCCTTTGGTTCCTCTGGTAATCGTATAAGTCCTTCTTGAGTGTTGGTAAATATCTGGTAATCCTATGTCCATCCTCAGTGAGCGTAATTGTAATTATGACCAGGGGGGAGGGTTAAATAGTATGTCTTCCACGCAGTATGGTTAGCGATTGGCTGCAGGAACAACTCACGTGATCTTGGATAGTCTATAAATCCAGGTGGGGAATTAGAGCATACCTTATATTCCAAAATATTCCAACAAATGTAATCCTTAAGTTTTGAGTGTTTTGAAATATAATTCTATTTTTTCAAAAACTTATTTGTACATCTGACAAAAACTTAAATTCAGTTCCTAATTGCTTGTTTTTCTTAATTGATTGTTGCATTAAAGTGATAAAATATATTAATTTAATTTATTTTCTTTTTTACCCCTAAAAAGTATCAATTAAAAGAAGCTAAGTATTAAACACGTGTCCTTATTTATTTAGCTCTATCGGCTGGGGCTGTACCATATGCCGACAGAACCTCTGCTGAGAAAACCCACTTTCCAATTGGGCCACCTGTTTGTCGTAGATGACGACCCGTGGTGTTTGCAGAGTAGTCCATGGCATGCACCGTTACTTGGGCTAGACGGGCGTTCGGAGAGGTCCCTCCAATCAATCGGCTAGTCACGTCAAGCCCTAGCACCTATATGATTGTCCCTACCGTATTGCTTTGATGGTAAAACTGAATCTAAGGGTGAGGTTCCAATTATGGAGCTCTTGGAAGTGTGGAGTACCCCTTCATTGCCATTACTCCCAGGCCCATATTGACCCGGGGGCAGTACTTTTTAGGCCCACCAAGTATGACCACTACAGTCCCATCTATTGGTCTAAATAGATAAAAAATTATTTTTAAAAATATGTTTAAAAAATAAATTAAAAATAATTTGAATACCCAATAATAATGAATAAAACAAACATAACTTTGATATGAATTGTCTTAAAATCTCAATAACGTGTTTATTATAGTACGTATTTTTACTTCCGACAAAGAGTCCGTTTTCATATATTTTTGGGCAGAATTTAATGTTTAAAATGTATCAAAAATTAATTACACAAGCAAATATATGCACCCTCCGGGTGCAAGTATTTAAGTTTAAATGTAATAAAATATTAGATTAAATCAGAAACTAATTAAGAATTCAAATAAAAAGATTTGAAACGGAGGGGGTATAATCGTAAAATAGAACAACTGAAACTTACTCTTTCATCACTTCCGTTTTTCAATGCTAAATTTTCCTAATTTAACTATTTAGTTAAAATAGGAAGTAAAGAATAAAATTACAGTTATTTCTTCTTGTTAATGAATTTCTTTTAGGGTTTATTGAAGAGATTTTTACTCATATTCATTAAGATAAAACCAAACAATTAGACACCAATAATACCAAGCACATTTTTATTAAAATCAGTTTTTTTAATATCAATATGCAAATTAGCTATACGTTTACACTGAAAACTGGTATTTTGTTGTATATATAAATACAATTGCATGTTATTAGTATTTAGGTAAGCCCAACAGTATTAATAATGTCAAACAGTTTTATTATTAATTGAGGTTTAAATAGAAATAGAATCCTGGAGAATGTGACGTAAATAACTAAGGGAATTGTGACTTGAGTAGTAATATAGTTTCGGTTACAGAGAGAAAAAACACACAATCTCCATTATAATA
>CM042175.1:46256679-46276679 GCA_023376005.1 Doryteuthis pealeii
TAGGTTTGGTCTTCTGGTTGGGATAAGGCGGTCCGTCTTTATCTCAAAATCACAAAGAATTTCATGTGTTTCATTGTCAAGAACAGATTCTGTTATATACATATACTATTTTGTTAGTATTATCTGTGTTATTCGGACTATTCTCCTCATCTTCATTGTTATCTGTACAATGTTTCGGCCGATATGCCCTCCGGCCTTCTTCAGGTATTTCTTGTCGGACTAGCGAACCTTCTTTTCGAACTCGGGAACCTTTTTGTCGTAATCAGGAACCTTCTTGTCGTAATCGGGAGCCACCACAGAACTTTGAATCTAACCCTTTATTCAATCAACGGGGGTATCCTGTTCTCATTCCACTAACCATAGCTGGGGTAGGGGCGTTAAGCTGTGTGAATTATTATTCTATGTTACTGCTGCCATTGATCAGGATTGAACCTGCAGTCTAGAGATAACTGTCACTAAGAACTGTCACTTTCTTAACCTAACTCTCTTATCCACTAGGCCGTGTGTCCAATTGGACTGATGGCTCCCGATTACGACAAGAAGGTTCCCGAGTCCGAGAAGAGGGTTCCCGATTTCGAGAAAGTTCCAGAGTCCGACAAGAAATACCTGAAGAAGGCCGGACGGCACATCGGCCGAAAAGTTGTACAGATAACAATGAAGACGAGGACAATAGTCCGAATAACGCAGATAATACTAATCATCAAACCTCATCTCAAACATTCAGAGAAATACTATTTTGATGTATGGTTAAAATTTAGATTTTTTTTGCACTCTTCCTCGTGACTCTCCCTTCCAACCCAGTCATGCCTTGCCTTGTATTCTGTTGTGCTATTTTGCTGCATTCGCTTAATTGGTCATAGGCTACGGGCCCAAAGGCCAATATGTCTCTAGTTTTTTTATTTATTTCGGGAATAATTTTGATGGTGGGTGGGAAAAAAAGCGGCCAAATGAATGCCTATAGACTCCTGAATATCATACTTTTTTTCATAAGCGTAAATGTTGTTATTGTTAAAGTTTTCCGTGGGTACCACCAATTTTCCCCGTGAAATTTACCCCCACTATATTTAGCATAATAGAACTTGCATAAAGGTTAATATTATCTTGAATTTTTTTTATTCACTCGAAAGAAGAAGCATTAAACAAACTGTTTTTTCCCACCCTTTTTTTTTTTACAAATTAAAAGTAATCTTTTTCGCCTTGGGAAACCTACCTATTAATCGTCTAATCTTTTTCTCCATACATCCTACATTTGCAGTTTGTCAATATTTACTTTGATATAATTTGTTCATATGTTTTGAGCTGCAATTATTATTAGTTTTGAGGTTTCCTCTTCTTAACCACGTTCCGGTTTTTTTCGTGTGTTATCTCCCCAATTTGTCGTGTGACGTATCCATATAATTGCCCCTTTTTTCCCATTTCCGTTTTCTTGTTTTTTTTTTGTTTTTCTGTTTGTCCATATGTTGCAACTGCTGTTATTGGCTGCTATAATTAATCTTTCCGTGTTCTTTTTTGTGTATTCTTTGATTATGACATCTACGCAATCCTCTATGTTGACAAGACCTCTTCCATCTTCCTTTGTTGAATATCCTATTATTATTTACTCCTTTTGAGTTTTCTACAACTACAATTGGTATCACCTTCACTTTCACTTTCACTTTCATTTTCTTTTTATTATTATTATTATTATTATTATTATTATTATTATTATTATTATTATTATTATTATTATTACTTCTTTTGAGTTTTCACATCAGTGTTAGCTGATGGTCTTTCACTGGAGTCTGAGTGACAGCAAGTCTCCTCAGGTCTCCAGGACTCTTCTGAGTATTCTGGCAGATTGCAGCAGTGCAGTGTTCTGAATGGTTTCAATCCTTCCTCTGATATCCAAACTTTCCAAGCCCTTTTCTAATCCTTTTGGGACTGTTCCAAGTGCACCAACTACAATTGGTATCACTTTCACTTTCATATTCCATAACTTTTTCAGTTCTCTGGCAAGGTCCAGATATTTGTCTATTTTTTCATTTTCCTTTAGCTTCACTCTGTGATCTGCTGGCACTGCAAAATCCACCAGTTGACAAGTTCTTTCTTTTTTTGTTTATCAACACTAGGTCTGGTCTTCTTGCTGGGATAAGGTTATCCGTTTTTATCTCAAAGTCCCAGAGAATTTTGTGCGTTTCGTTCTCAAGAACAGATTCTGGTTTATGCATATACCATTTTGTTGTGTGGTCAAAATTTAATTTTTTGCATAATTCCCAGTGGATCACCTTCCCAACCCAGTCGTGTCTAGTTTTGTATTCTCGTTGTGCTAGTTTGCTACATTCGCAGAGTATATGGTTAACAGTCTCATCTCTATTACCGCAAAGTCTATATTTACTATTTTGTTGGGTCTTATCAATTTTTGCTTTGATGTAATTTGTCCTTATGGCATTATTTTGTGCAGCAATTATAAGTGATTCTGTTTCTCTTTTGAGGTTTCCCTTTCTTAACCATGTCCAAGTCTTTTGATGTGCAACCTCTTCTATTTGTCATTATTATTATTATTATTATTATTATTATTATTATTATTATTATTTTAATACTCGTGTTCCTTAATTGTACAACCGTTATAATCTTGCAACATCCGTTAGTTAAAAAGTAAGTCATCCAAATCTTTCAAGATGAAAGGCAAAAATGTAAATCCTGATTATCCAGTGTTGCTTATCCACCGAATTCTTATTTCTTATGAGTGTCGTCATTTCAGCTAAATAATGGACCATTTCTTTGTTTATTATAAAGGAAAGAAAGGAAAGAAAAGAGACATGCTACACAGAAAAAATATAATAAGAAAGAAAGAAAGAAAGAGAGTAGGGGAAAGATAGGGAGGGGGTGAGCACGCGGAAATGCTAATGCTAATCTGTTTCAATCGAACATAATGAAAAGAAAGAAAAGAATTAAAGAAAGAATATATATATATATATTAGCTGATGGTATTTCACTGGAGTCTGAGTGACAACAAGTCTCCTCAGGTCTCCAGGACTCTTCTGGGTATTCTGGCAGATTGCAGCAGTACAGTGTTCTGAATGGTTTCAATCCTTCCTCTGATATCCAAACTTTCCAAGCCGTTTTCTAATCCTTTTGGGACTGTTCCAAGTGCACCAACTACAATTGGTATCACTTTCACTTTCATATTCCATAACTTTTTCAGTTCTCTGGTAAGGTCCAGATATTTGTCCATTTTTTCATTTTCCTTTAGCTTCACCCTGTGATCTACTGGAACTGCAAGATCCACCAGTTGACAAGTTCTTTCTTTTTTGTTTATCAACACTAGGTCTGGTCTTCTTGCTGGGATAAGGTGATCCGTTTTTATTTCAAAGTCCCAGGGAATTTTGTGCGTTTCGTTCTCAAGAACCGATTCTGGTTTATGCATATACCATTTTGTTGTATGGTCAAAATTAATTTTTTTGCATAATTCCCAGTGGATCACCTGTAACGTTGTCCCTTTTTTCCGGGCACTAAAACGATATCTGTAACGTTTTCGTATTTTCACAGTACCCAAACGTATATAAGCAACGTGGCAGCGGCGGTGTATATTGTATAGCGGGTCTCGTCCACGTGCCTCCAAATTCACAGTGCTAAAATGGTGTTGATAAAAATTACAACGCGAGAAATATCTAGTTACAACTGCTAGCCTTTATTTCGTGCTCATCTCGTGTGCTGTATCGGAGAGGAGGAAAGGCAGAGAGGAAGAGAGAGAGAAAACACTACTTGATTATTATGACCCCATACTAGGCACCAAAGGCCCGTCACCACGTGACTTCCGGTCAACACCCGAAACTTCCGGTTGACACTCAATTCTCCATTCGGGGTCACGCTCCGGTCAAATCATCGTTTATCCTGTTTTGGCTCATCACTATTTTTTAAACCTTTATCATCTCTTATTTATCATCAGTTTTTAAAAAATTATATTAATGTGGAGGCTGGAAGGAGAAGAATTGATGAGAAAGGTGTTATAGGCATTTTAAAATTTGTGTACTGCATTGGAAATTAATTTTGTTTAAGGATGGTTTGTATTGTTTTATGTATAAAGCTTCTAGTATATATATATAATTAAAAAAAAACAACTTTTTATGCAATATATATATATATATATATATATATATATATATATATATAAAATTTTTACTTGAAGGCACTTACAACGCATGTATCGCATAAAATTTGATACTTTTACTTTATTCAGCAACGTTTCTAAAATAAACAAACATCCAAAAATCTTTATATATATATATATATATATATATATATATATATATTATTATTATTATTATTATTATTTATTTATATTATTTATTATTATTTATAAAATAATAAAATTCGAAGGCAATACAATGCGTAAAAAATAAAGACAAAAAGATGTTTATATGTCTAATCGATTTCAAAGCGAAGCTTTATCATCAGAGTTTTATTTCAGAAATGACGTGCTTATGTTTTTTTTTTTTTATTTGTGTGGTTATAATTTCTCTTCTTATTTCCTTTTCCTCTCCTTTTTTTCCTCTCTTTCTTCTTCTCCTCCTTTATGAATGGGCGAATAACTGTAATTTCTTATTTCTCTCTTTCTTTTTTTTCTTTCTTAAAAGTTTGTTGAGAACAAGGCTGACATCCGGTAAGATGTTGCAATGTGTTGCAATGTGTTGCAACCGTGTGAGCATGTCATTATTATTATTTATATTATTTATTCAAAAATCTATTTTTACATCGTCCTGAATGCGTTTTTTATTTTGTACTAGTATATATATATAGAAGGAATAGAAAATGAATGAGAAAAGTATTGGCATATAAAGTTGCTCAATACTAAAATAGCAGAGCAGGTTTACAATCAATTATATATTATGTTATGGATAGTAATATCTCGTTACTATTAGTTTCATGCTTACTGCAATCGTCAGACGAGATTTTAAAAAACGGTGGTTTGTTTAGCGTTTATATAAACGCGAAGTGTGTTCACCCGAAGCGTGTTCATGCGATGGAATGTTATACCCTTTAGATTATCACCAGAGCCCCTTTTATTGAAGTATTTAAGTGAAGAATTGTGCACAGCTGAGTTGTTGATATGAGGTGTATGCTGCATAATAGTTATCCTGGCAGGAATTGAAATAATAATAACTTGAATGCCTCGTTGCAAGTTGTTGATTTAACCAATTTTTTTTTTTGCCAATAAATCCTTTTGAAAGGCTTCAAATGTGAATCCGATATCGATCAACCGGGTCAGCATTTTTATTGCTTAATCGATAATCTTTCAAGCTAAACCGATAATCTGTCAAAAAATCAATCATCGGTATTTTCAGTTGGATAGTAAAACCATTTCAAATGCATTCCTATAGTAAAACTACGAAGCGCGTGGTGTAATGGTTGAAGTCATGGGAAATGGACTCGTCGCCCCGAGTTCAAATCCTGGACGTGCATTTCACTTAGCGCTAATACCACTGGGAAAGGTATGAATCCTACTCTCCCTCCAGCTATGGGTAAATAGCAGGGCAGACTGGGCTCTTTAACCATGGCTAGGTAACCAGTCTAGGAGAAGGAAAACTCTGAATTCAAACCTGTTGAACTCCGCTTAAGAAATTGACCTTGTGTCGTATCCTGCTCGTGCGGAGGAGTTGGTAAATATATATATAGTAAAACCATTTCCAGTGCATTCCTATAGTGAAATCATTTCCAATGCATTCCATGCATTCCTATAGTGAAATCATTTCCAATGCATTCCTATAGTAAAAACATTTCCAATGCATTCCTATAGTGAAATCATTTCCAATGCATTCCTATAGTAAAAACATTTCCAATGCATTCCTATAGTGAAATCATTTCCAATGCATTCCTATAGTAAAACATTTCCAATGCATTCCTATAGTGAAATCATTTCCAATGCATTCCTATAGTGAAATCATTTCCAATGCATTCCTATAGTAAAACCATTTCAAATGCATTCCTATAGTAAAAACATTTCCAATGCATTCCTATAGTGAAATCATTTCCAATGCATTCCTATAGTGAAATCATTTCCAATGCATTCCTATAGTGAAATCATTTCCAATGCATTCCTATAGTAAAAACATTTCCAATGCATTCCTATAGTGAAATCATTTCCAATGCATTCCTATAGTAAAAACATTTCCAATGCATTCCTATAGTGAAATCATTTCCAATGCATTCCTATAGTAAAAACATTTCCAATGCATTCCTATAGTGAAATCATTTCCAATGCATTCCTATAGTAAATTTCCAATGCATTCCTATAGTGAAATCATTTCAATGCATTCCTATAGTAAAAACATTTCCAATGCATTCCTATAGTGAAATCATTTCCAATGCATTCCTATAGTAAAACATTTCCAATGCATTCCTATAGTGAAATCATTTCCAATGCATTCCTATAGTAAATTTCCAATGCATTCCTATAGTGAAATCATTTCCAATGCAAAATCATTTCCAATGCATTCCTATAGTGAAATCATTTCCAATGCATTCCTATAGTAAATCATTTCCAATGCATTCCTATACCACCCTGGGGAATGAGGACCAATTGAATTCTACCATTGCTTTTGATGGTTTGTGAACAGTAACAAAAATTGTTATATACCCTTATAAACATCGGGTAATATAATAAAGAGAAAGACAGCGATATGTATTAGACTAGAAGCAGCTACCCGGCATTGCCTGCGTAGAAGTAGGGGGTAAAAAAGGTAGTTTCGCAGATCCATTATTGTTGCATCGCGAGTTGGATCCTCCCAGGATGCCCCATGAAAATCTCCATGTAAAAATACCTTGAATTGATCCAGACACCCTGAAAAGAAAAATGAATGTATCCTATTTAGAATACTAAATGCAAAAAAAATTCCATTCTGTTTTCATTTAAATTTCATTTTTTAAAAATTATCATCATGAATAAATGAATCAAATCTTAATTATGTTTATTCAAAAAGCAAGGTCTGGTGATAGTGAATGTGTATATATATTTACTTTGTCATTAATTGTTTTTTTTTTTTTTTTTAGTTTCCTTAATGTGAATGCAATGTGAATGCTACTATTTAAAATATTAAATGAAAAAAAAAATCCATGTTGTTATCATTTAAATTTTATTTTTTAATTATCTTCACGAATATAAATCAAATCTCTATTATTTTTGCTCAAAAACCAAGCCCTGGTGATATTTAATGTGTAAATATATTTACTTTGTCGTTAATTGTTTTATTTTCGAAGTTTTTTTTGGACATACAGATTGTAAAGATACTGTGTAACATCACCAATTGTCTCCTTTGATGCATCTCGGTGATGTTTTACAAGACTGTATGCCAAAAATGGAGGGTCCCTTTAAAAATGTTGTGATATTGTAAAAAGTATCTGGTATCTCTAAAGGAGTCGGTTTCATTCCTGAAATGAAGTAACCAAGCGAGTACATGGTACTATTAGTATTTGTTTCTAAATCAACCATTGTAGTTCTTTGTGACAATAACAAAATAAATAGATTTATTCAAATCAATTATTATTGTCAATTGGACACATAGCCTAGTGGATAAAGGCGTTGGGTTAAGACAGTTCTAAGTGACAGTTATCTCTAGACTGCAGATTCAATCCTGGTCAGGGTCAGCAGTAACATAGAATAATAAACACAGCTTAAAACCTATACCCCAGCTATGACTAGTTGAATGATAACAGGATACCCCCATGGATTGAATAAATGGTTAGGTTCAAAGTTCCGTGGTGGCTCCCGATTACGACAAGAAGGTTCTTGAGTCTGAAATGAAGGTTCCCGAGTCAAAGAAAGTTCCCGAGAAATACCTGAAGAAGGCCGGCGGACACATCGACCGAAACGTTGTACAGATAACAATGCAGATGAGGACAATAGTCCGAATAATCCAAATAATCCAAATTATCAAGCCTCATCTTAAAAATTCAGAGAAATAGTGTAGATAACAATAAAGATGAGGACAATAGTCCGAATAATCCAAATAATACTAATTATCAAGCCTCATCTTAAAAATTAAGAGAAATAGTGTAGATAACAATGCAGATGAGGACAATAGTCCGAATAATCCAAATAATAATTATCAAGCCTCATCTTAAAAATTCAGAGAAATAGTGTAGATAACAATACAGATGAGGACAGTAGTCCGAATAATCCAAATAATAATTATCAAGCCTCATCTTAAAAATTCAGAGAAATAGTGTAGATAACAATGCAGATGAGGACAATAGTCTGAATAATCCAAATAATACAAATTATCAAACCTCATCTTAAAAATTCAGAGAAATAGTGTAGATAACAATGCAGATGAGGACAATAGTCCGAATAATCCAAATAATACTAATTATCAAGCCTCATCTTAAAAATTCAGAGAAATAGTGTAGATAACAATAAAGATGAGGACAATAGTCCGAATAATCCAAATAATCCAAATTATCAAGCCTCATCTTAAAAAATCAGAGAAATAGTGTAGATAACAATAAAGATGAGGACAATAGTCCGAATAATCCAAACAATACTAATTATCAAGCCTCATCTTTAAAATTCAGAGAAATAGTGTAGTTAACAATAAAGATGAGGACAATAGTCCGAATAATCCAAATAATACTAATTATCAAGCCTCATCTAAAAAATTCAGAGAAATTATTATTCTGATAACTAAATTGCAATATATTAGATTTCCATTCTCTCTCTCTGCCTACAACATATAAAACAATAATAAAACAAATACAACAGCAGAATCAACGTCTTATACAGCAAATTGAATGTGAAATTAAAATGATTTTTGCATAATCTAACAATAATAATCTTTTTGTTTTGTGTACACCTTCCGAAATCATTTCTTCCTTGCTCTCTCTATATTTTTGTACACCTTCGACTTCTCTTCATTTTTTAAAATTTTATTTCATTTATTTATTATTTGTTAAACCCAAGGGACATGAAAACAAAACATGTGAACGACCGCTATTATTATTCTCAATCTTAGAATTGCATCTTGCTCCACTTTACTTTAGCATCGGAGGAATTTTTACATAATTTCTTCAGTTACCTTTTATGGGTACAAATTATCATTATTAACAATAATAATAATAATAATAATAATAATAATCTTATTATAATGGAGATTGTGTGTTTTTCTGTCTGTAACCGAAACTATATTCCTACTCAAGTCACAATTCCCTTAGTTATTTACATCACATTCTCCATGATTTTATTTTTATCTAAACCTCAATTATTAATAAAATTGTCTGACAATATTAATACTGTTAACTATGTCTACGTACTGATAACATGCAATTATATTCATATATATACAATGAAATAGCGGTTTACAGTGTGAATGGGAAGGCTAATTTGCATATTAATATTAAAAAATCGAATTTAATAAATATGTGCTTAGTATTATTGATTTCTAACTGTTTGGTTTTATTTTAATGAATATAAGAAAAAATCTCTTCAATGAATCTTAAATGAAATCCATTAACAAGAAAAAATAACTGTCATTTTATTCTTTACTTCCTCTTATAACTAAATACTTAAATTAGAAAAAATAACAATAAAAGACGAGAGTGATGGAAGAGTAAGTTTCAGTTGTTCCATTTTTTTATTATACTCCCTCTGTTTCAAATTTTTTATTATACTCCCTCTGTTTCAAATCTTTTTATCTGTATTCTTATTTAGTTTCATTAGCCTTTCTAATTTAACACAATATTTTATTACATTAAAACTTAAATACTTGCACCCGGAGGGTGCATATATTTGCTAGTAATAATAATATACTCTGCGAATGAGACTGTAAACCATATACTCTGCGAATGAGACTGTAAACCATATACTCTGCGAATGTAGCAAACTAGCTCAACGAGAATACAAAACTAGACACAACTGGGTTGGGAAGGTGATCCACTGGGAATTATGCAAAAAATTTAATTTTAACCATACAACAAAATGGTATATGCATGAACCAGAATCTGTTCTTGAGAACGAAACGCATAAAATTCTCTGGGACTTTGAAATAAAAACGGATCACCTTATCCCAGCAAGAAGACCAGATCTAGTGTTGATAAACAAAAAAGAAAGAACTTGTCAACTGGTGGATTTTGCAGTCCCAGCAGATCACAGGGTCAAGCTAAAGGAAAATGAAAAAATGGACAAATATCTGGACCTTGCCAGAGAACTGAAAAAGTTATGGAACATGAAAGTGAAAGTGATACCAATTGTAGTTGGTGTACTTGGAACAGTCCCAAAAGGATTAGAAAAGGGTTTGGTAAGTTTGGAAATCAGAGGAAGGATTGAAACCATTCAGAACACTGCACTGCTGCAATCTGCCAGAATACTCAGAAGAGTCCTGGAGACCTGAGGAGACTTGCTGTCACTCAGACTCCAGTGAAAGACCATCAGCTAATGCTGATGTGAAAACTCAAAAGGAGTAAATAATAATAATAATAATAATAATAATAATAATAATAACATCACCTAGCAGAATATCACCACTAGCGACAAAACAATATCTACAATTTTTCTTTTAATTTTTCTTAAAATAATATATACGGAGAGAAAGAATCGTCGCCATTAGCATCTATGTCCACCAGGGCTCTCCTCAAAATCTATCTTCATCTTTAACGTTAATTTGAGACTTATTAATGATGGGATCTGCTTTCATTTTGATATTCTTTGCCTCTTTTCCTATTTGACTTGACTTTCCTTCGGATTGCATTTTAGCTTTATCACGCGAATTTGCTTTACTAGAATCTAGCTTTGCCTCCTCCTGGCGCGCTTTCCTATTATCCTCTAATATCTGCTTGTACATTGTGACCTTTCGCGTTCTGAGGGACGCGTAAAAATCCTCGCTGTCAGAGTCACCAGGACTCTCCTCGGTATCAGACTTTTCTGAGGGTGCGTCTTTAATTACAGGAGTTTTTGTATCTGGATTGACTTTCTCTATGGGGTTTAAAACCTTCGGCTCTGGGCTTGGTGAGGCCGTTTTCTCGAGCTTCTGCTCAATTTAAGTACAATCATTAACTCCGACATTAGCAACGCTAGTTTTATTAAACCGTTGCACTGGCTTATATAGGTGACCCAGAAAAAACAGAACCCAAATTATTTATTTATTTTCCCATTAAACTAACCCTAAACCCCAACCCTAACCTAAACCCCACCCTAGTTAAAATTAACAGTTTTATTACAAATTTTGTGGGTTCTGTTTTTTCTGGGTCACCTTAATTTTCAAGTTCAGCCGAGATAAGTTCGAAAGACCATTTTTGACGGTTTTTAGTAAAAAAATAAAAAAATAGAAAAAGAAAGAGAGAAAAAAAGTGATTTAATTTTTAAAAAATCTGCCTATTTATTTATGATTAGAATTATGATAAATTAACTTCTTCATGTAATTTATACAACTATATCGTATTTTTATCATAATTTTTTTTGTTTTTATTACAATACAACTATATGTTTACTTAGTTACAAAATAAGTAGTTATATAATTTAACTACCTATTTTTGTAAAAGGCTTTTTTTAAAAACTCTTTTGTATATATACGAAAAAAATTTAAAACAAAGTTGAGTTAAAAGTTTTCGCTTATTATTGTTATTTACTTCGCTTATTATTCATTTCGCTTATTACTGTTATTTACTTCGCTGTAAAAATAATTGAATCGATAAAAGCACATCTTTCTTACCAAATAAATATTTGTAAGATAGATTATTTCATTTCATTTCTAACTAAATTAATATTTTGCACTTCCTATACGTAAAATCATTTCTATTCCTCTGTGCCCCAGAAAAATATCGATTGCCTATCCTATTCGACGAATCTAACGCACTGATAATGTACGTCTGTCTTTTATTTCGTTCGGGGGGGTCTTTTTATGAACTCGCCATATTTCAGCATTTCTCTGAGGGCAATTCCTTCTCACATGCTTGTTTGACCTGCATATCCAGCATAATCGATTCATTATCCACTTGCTTTCTTACTGGATGTTGTTACATAATGGCCGTCCCAGCACCTATATTTGTGGCCTTGTGCCAGACTCGGAGAAACCTTAAAACAAAAATGTATTTCCAATCCTCTGATATTTACTTGGGTGGCCTTTGTAGAATCGGCCGAAAAAGAAATAAAATCTTTAACGAGATATTGACGACACAATGACGAGTTTTAAGGAAAATCCAGTCTTTTCGACGTCCAATGGTTCTTTGATCTAAAAGGCTGTGAACTCTGTTTGACCAGAATGATTTGGAACTTTTCGAAAATTCTTTTCTTTCTGGATGGTTCCAGAAAAGATCCTTCTGGAAGATTCTTTTGACATACTATATAAAGAGACCCGTACCAGTAGATAGATAGCCAGTCAGTCAGTTAGAGTCAGCTAGAGGAGTCGGCCGGAGAACCAGTGATCGAGGGTTAGTCGAGGCCGTACAGAATTATCCACTTGTTTCTTACTGGATGTGTTGCTCTATGACCGGTCCTACCATCACACCTAGCGTGGGATTTTTAGCCCCGGAGGCAGTCAGCCGAAGAGAGAGTGAGGTGATCGGGGTCAGTAGTCGGCCGAGCGGGACCTCGTGTAGTTGGTGTCGGAAAAGCTAGCCTTAATATTTACCAACTGAAAAAGCTTGTCACCCAGAAATTTAATCGAAGGACCGAAAGTTTAAAGACTGAATATATTAATTAAACTGACCCTCTCTCTCGAAGTTAAGAAGCTTGAATTTATTTCAATAAACTTCTGGAAGATAACTTTGGTGTTATTGTCATCCCTTACAACGAAGATAAAACTATTGCAATTTAGTACAGTGCCGACGCGCTATGCAACAGCTATGCAACAGATGTGTCGCTCTATGACCGGTCCTACCATCACACCTAGCGTGGGATTTTCTATCATGCCCTATTGCATTGATATGCAGCGTGCACGTCCTAGCGTGGCATATCTCCATCGGTGCAGGGTCAATATTGGGAGGAGTCATAACTCTCGATCTTAGTTTATCCTCTGAGAGTGCTAGTTGATAGGCACTCTCAACTGTTGGGGAATCATTCCTTAGTATGAATATTTTAACTTCAGGGTCCGCTAATCCTTCTATAAAGCAGCACTTAATCTGCTGTTGCACTATAGCTAAATTTCTATCAATTGGACCGTATGCTTTTTCTGCTAATTGTATTATTCTTTGCATATAGTCTTGCACATTCTCCTGTCTATATTGTCTAATGTTCACTAGTTGTCTGAAGTAGTAATGTGAATAGTGAGTGAGCCCAATATATTCTCTAATTACCTGTTTTAAACCTATCCACGTGATATCCTTATTTCCTTCTATAATTTTGTATATAAAATCTCCTACTTCTCCTCCCGTTGTTATAACATGCTACCTTGCATTTATCAGCTTCTTTGGAATCTATCACAGAAAAATATTTCTCTATACTTTGGATCCATACTTCGAATTTATTCTCGTCCTTACAACTTAAAGGGATAATCTGTTGTAAGTAAAAGTCACACTTTAATAAATTTTTAATGACTTCTCAGTACTTATGAATTCAGCTGCGGGGGTCTGAAATAAATCCTTAACTTGTGATTCCATCATTATATACTAAAACAATACAACATACAAACAGAGAGCGAAAAGAAAAGAAAATGGCAAAAAAAAAAAAAAATGCAGGAAGTTGTACTTACTTTAGTCGTCTAATAAAAAAATCAATTTTCTTTTTTTTAAAAATGTCCTTCGTTATAAATTTGTCTTCTTCTTCTTTTGTTTAAAATATGACCGTAATAAATGTTTTTTTTTTTTGGTTATTTTTTCAAAGTCTATAGGAAGTTCGTAATTTTTTTCAAATATATATATATAGTGATTAAATTAGTTATGTCTTTTGTCAAAGCATAGATAGTGTATGCATTATATTATTCTCTCTGGCTGACCCTTTTGTGTGTTCCTCTACCAGACTAAAAAAAGCCTATATATATACATATATATATATATATATATATATATATATATATATATATATATGGGGATGATGAGAATGAAATCTACACATTGATTGTAAGTATTTTATAAATATAACATTCCTTTACTCCGTGTTATTTTAACACAACATCTCCTGGTTTCCCCGTCACACACACACCTATCACTCAAACTGATACATACAAGTAGTGCGTATGTTTGATACATAGGCCACCGACTTATTCATATATATTTATATGCATATCTCCATAATCATTAAACATGTATATATGTATGCTAAAATATACACAAACACGCTTATATATATATATATATATATATATATATATATATATATATACATATATATATATATATATATATATATATATATATGAGTGTGTGTGTATATTTTAAAACAACCCCTTTCGTTTCTCCTCCACCCTTATCACCCAGCCTGATGCATACAGAGAGTCCTTTTGTTTTTCGTCCGTTCTTTGGTTTTTCTTTTCCGGGGAATCCAAGTTTACGTTTTTTTTTCTTTCTTTTTTTGGTGTCTATTCCTCTGTTTGTCTCTCTCTCTCTCTCTCTCTCTCTCTCTCTCTCTTTCTTTTACGTTTATTTTCCTTAAAATTCTCATCTGTTCAACGAACAGAAATTAGAAATATGTCCTTTTTGCTCACAAGCGAGGACCCAATTTAATAATTACTAGACCTAACATCCCGCGGGGACTGTTGAAGAAGGGGAGGCTGGTTGCTGGTTTTCTCCGAGCCCCTCTAAGTCAAGTTGATGTCAAATATGTTTGGATAATCTCACAAAGGGAGCGGGTGGGGGAGTAAAATAAAGTTTAGAATAGAAATCTTGCCAAATTACGAGAACGAGGCCGAGTCAAAAGTCTTGCAATATTTAAAGGTATTTAGATGAGGCTTGATAAATTGTATTATTTATATTTTTCGGGCAGTTGCTCTCGTCTTCATTGTTTTACGAATAACGTTTTGGTCGATGTGCCCTCCGGCCTTCTTCAGGTATTTCTTGTCGGACTCGGGTACCTTCACATGGCCTAGTGGATAAGGGAGTTAGGTTAAGACAGTTCTATGTGACAGTTATCTCTAGACTGCATTCTCAATCCTGGTCAGGGGCAGCAGTAACATAGAATAATAATTAACACAGCTTAACACCTGTACCCCAGCTATGGTTAGTGGAATGAGAACAGGTGGTTCATTTGTTTTTATCTTTTCGTTGTGTCGTGGTAACAGGTCGTTCCGAGTCCTTGTTGAACTCCCGTGGTGCACGGGTACCAAATCGTATATGTAACGTTGTCACTTTTTCACAATGGTCCTTTTACACCGTGGGACTTTATACCGTGCGTTTTACACTCGTCTTAAACCGTGCACTGCGTGGTTGCACTATTAAACTTATACACTGGTCGCTGGTCTCTAGTCTCGGGATGTTTTCAGAGGTACACTGCCACACGTGTAAACTTTTTGGTTGTTTACAACACTCACAGGGTTCCAGCAGTTCTTTCGTTGGTCAGTGTCAAGGGTGTATCACCTTACACAGGCCGCGTGCTCTTCGTTACGGTCAATTACTTTTATCTCCACGGGTATCTGTGGACAGAGGAATCTCGTTTCATACATAACATCTCTCGTAGTATTTTTTCGTAGTAAAATAAAGTTGATAACAAACATTTTGTTTCTTTTCAAATTACTTATTTATTCAATTTAATTCCGTTTTCTTAACTTTGAGAGAGAGAGAGAGAGAGAGAGAGAGAGAGAGAGAGAGAGAGAGAGAGAGAGAGAGAGAGAGAGAGAGAGAGAGAGAGAGAGAGAGAGAGAGAGAGAGAGAGAGAGAGAGAGAGAGAGAGAGAGAGAGAGTTAATTAATAAGTAATGTCTTTATAGAGAGTCATCTTTATATGGTCCTTAGAGTTTCAGTACTTTGAGTAAACTTTTGGTGATAAACTTTTTCTAGTCGGCAAATATCAGACGCCTTTCTTTCGCGTCGCCGCTCAGAAGCCCACCAACTCTACTCTAACTGACTCATAGCCAGAGGTCCGGCCTTATATAGTAGTATCTCAACAGAAAAAATCTAGAAGGGTCTTCTCGAAGAATCCATTTAGAAGGAAAAGAATGTTCTCAACCATTGTCGAGCCTTCGATTCGTTCTAATCATTCGATTCCTTCTATGGTCACAGTGAGTTCACGGCCGTTCGGATCAAAGAACAATTAACAGTCAAGAAGTCTGAAATCCTTCAAAAATGCGCCTTCATGTCTCCAAAAATCTCGTGTATGTTTTTATTTCGTTTCGGGCTATTCTTCAAAGAGACCACCCGGTAAGGTCTGAGAATCATACTACATCTATTAACCTTTCTTTCTGTTTGACACAAGGCCACAAATATGGTGTTCCCAAGTAAGACCCGACCATTATACTGCACTACATCTAGATAATAAATGTTATACTTAAGTAATAGATACCTGGTACCTATATTTTATAGATGAAAAAACATTTTTTGCCAAATTATTCGGGCCATATTACCTTTAGGCACCCCTTTTTGATCTCGATTAAGAAAGAACAAGTGTTTTCATTTACACCGTCAATATCCGGTTGTTTGTTAGGGGTTAGGGTTAGGGTTAGGTGTTAGGGTTAGGGGTTAGTTTTATAATTTAAAAAAATCGTCAGTCAAAACAACCGGATATTGATGGTGTAAATGAAAAACATGTCCTTTCTTAATCGAAATCCAAAAGGGGTGGCTAAAGGTCATATGGTCCAATTATTCTAATCAATAACAATGAAGATGAGGACAATAGTCTGAATAATACTAATGTTGTATACCCTTTTCATTACTTCTTCAATTCTTCTTCTGACGTCTTTTCTATCTTACGTCTCTTCTAGCCTCTGGACTTCGTCTTGGTGGTCGGTCGCACTTAACTCATTTCTTCTTGTTACCAAGACAGTCACCAACCACAAAACTGTGTTATTTTTGTAAGCTTTTATTTACTTAACTATACATTTCATGTAACTAAATATCTGACTAGCGCGCGTATGCAGTGTGAGTTCCAGTTAAGGCAGGATATCTTCTCTGCCCGACGTCCAAACTGAAACTGAGGACCCAATGGAAAGTCCCGCCCGTGATATGAAAAGGGCCATCCCTTTAGAAATACAGGGGATTGACAATAATCTTATGCAACCGCATAGATTATGTAACACAAATAATACTAATTATCAAGCCTCATCTAAAAGATTCAGAGAAATTATTATTCTGATAACTCCATTGCAGTCTATCAGATTTCCATATGCCACAGTTGAATGAGCTGTATATCTTTATTAAATTCTAAAATGACTTGATTAATTAAAAGTTAAAGTTAATAGAAACAATGACATCGAGACATGCATTTAAAAAATTTGAAATAGTTTATTATAAATTGTTCTAATTTATAATCTACTAAAGACGATGGCGTAGTGTCCAATCTTTTAATTTCTATTATTTTTATCTGCAACTACATGAGTGGTTGAAGAGACCAATTTTTGAATGGCAGTCTCTGGAGCAGTGACTGCAAACAAACAATGATGCTTGCTGGAGTTGCTGTTGTCTCTCCTTCCTTCTGGCTCTCTTTTCCATGGCGGCTTGTCTCCTCTCCTTTTCACTCCTTTTCGTTCCTTGTTGGACGAGGAGGCACTAGGTCGCATGGTCTTCTGCACAAGCCTCCCATGTGTTGGTGTTAGTGTGATAGATATATGAATGAGTTATTTATATTATATCTACATCTTATTATAATGGAGATTGTGTGTTTTTCTGTCTGTAACCGAAACTATATTACTACACAAGTCACAATTCCCTTCGTTATTTACATCACATTCTCCATGATTTTATTTATGTTTAAACCTCAATTATTAATAAAATTGCTTCGCCTTTTTATTAGTGTTGTCCATATCTACATACAAATAACATGCAATTGTATTTATATATACAACAAATAGCGGTTTACAGTGTGAATGGGAAGGATAATTTGCATATTGATATTAAAAATGTGATTTTATTAAATATGTGCTTAGTATTGATTTCTAATTGTTTGGTGTTATTTTAATGAATATAAGCAAAAATCTCTTCAATGAATCTTAAATGAAATCCATTAACAAGAAAAAATAACTGTCATTTTATTCTTTATTTCCTAATTTAACTAAATAGTTAAATAAGTAAAATTCAGCAATCAAAGACGGGAGTGATGGAAGAGTAAGTTTCATTTCTATTTTTCTATTATACCCCCACTCTGTTACATATTGTTTTATCTGCCTTCTTATTAGACTTTCTAATTTAATACGATATTTCATTACATTAAAACTTAAATACTTGCACCCGGAGGGTGCATATATTTGCTAGTCTATATGATAAATTTTATGCTTAAGTGTTAGGTACCAAGTACTTTTTACAATAGGGCCGGTATAGCTCAGTCGGTAGACCGTCGGACTAGAAACTACAAGATTCCGGGTTCGATACTAGCCCTCTCCAACTCAGCGTATCGGTAGCACAAGTGTCTGTGGTAGGTGTGAAGCTCCACCTCAGACACTAAAAACAATCTCTTTGGTCTAGGGCTACTGAATTAACATTCGCATCGCTTTATGTGGATGAGATATTACTACCAGGGTACGTGAAGTGTTCCATCGACTTAATAGGTTCATCGTCGAGTGTGGAGATGTTTCCTCCCTTTTGAAAACACACATTTTATCAGCGTTCACGTAGAGATCGATGTTCATTGCTGCCTTCCCCGGGCTATTTGGCGAGGATGCGGCTTGTGCAGGTGTATCTGTAGGACTTCAATTAATGTAATCGGAAAAATCTCTTCCCCAAAACATATGCCAGCGACATCATAAATTTCTTAAAGAAAGCAAGCATATATATATATATATATATATATATATATATATAATCCTCCGCACGAGTAGGATGCGACACAAGGTCAATTTCTTAAGCGGAGTTCAACAGGTTCAACAGTGAAATAGACCACTAGGTAGGCCTGCGCCTATTCTAGTAGTGACCAGGTTGGAATTCTTGTGGCCATCCTTTAGACTTCAAGCAAGAGCCCTTGTCCAGCATATATCCTTTGTGTTAAGTAGAGCGCGATCCTTAGTAAAGAATCCTTTTGTTGTTCCTTGGTGCTCCTCAGTCTTGCAGGCCCTTCGTCAATGATTGCAAATGGACGTCTCTCAGTATCATCCTTTAGGCTTCAAGCAAGAGCCCTTGTCCAGCGGATATCCTTTGTGTTAAGTAGAGCGCGATCCTTAGTGAAGTATCCTTTGGTTGTTCCTTGGTGCTCCTCAGTCTTGCAGGTCCTTCGTCAATGATTGCAAATGAACGTCTGTCAGTATCCACGATTAAGTAGTTAACCAACCACGTTTTCGGGCTGTTAATTGGCTGAGGTATAAACCATGTGACTTCGCAAAGTCTATAAATTTAAATTGTGTATTGCAGCACACCTTATATACAAAAATAATCCAACACTGTGGCTGTTGGTAACGCCAACCGCACAGAGGGATAACACTCCCCTCAATGGAGTAACCTGTTAACTGTGAGTGGCGAACTGTGATGCTTAAATACAGAATCCTGGTGACGAAATTTAGGTGATAATATCTGATTCAAAATTGAAAGGTTACAGTTTTTTTAGAAATTATTCAAATTTATTTAAATTCATTTACTAATTATTTAAATAGTTGCGTGTGTGTGTGTTTTAAAAAAAATTAAACGTTTATAATAAAACTTAGACAATTACATATCAAACTTGGTGATTATTCAAATTCTTTAAATTTATTTTCAATCAAAAGACATAGTCATTACATCTCTCTCTCTCTCTCACTCTCTCTCTCTCTTTCTCTCTCTCCCCCCTCTCTCTCTCTCTTCTCTCTCTCTCTCTCTCTCTCTCTCTCTCTCTCTCTCTCTCTCTCTCTCTCTCTATATATATATATATATATATATATATTTAAATATATAAGAGTAAGCTTTTGCTATGTACGTGTCGATCTATAACACAGAAAAGAGAAGTCACTTAGATTTGAAATCTTGCATATAGATTAATATCCTTCTAAC
>CM042175.1:46281679-46294433 GCA_023376005.1 Doryteuthis pealeii
CCATTACTCCCAGTGCCACTCTAACCCAGAGTGGTAGTACCTGTTAGGCTCCCATCTATGGGTTAAATAGAAAAAATGTGTCTATAAAAAAATTGAGTACCCATCTAGAATTTATTTATTTGAAACTTTTCAGCATTAAATGACCAACCGAGGTTGATATGTCGGAAAATAAAAAAAGACCAAACAAACCAAACCTCTCCATTACCATAACACCCGGAGTGGTAGTACCTGTTAGGGTCCCATCTATAGGTTAAATAGAAAAAATGTGTTTATAAAAAAAATTGAGTATCCATCAAGAATGAATTTATTTCAAAACTTTATCGGCATTAAATGACCCACTGAGGTTGATATGCCGTAAAACAAAACAAACAAACTCTCCACTGACAAAGTACCGTACATAGAAGAGCCTGATTTTCGGAGTAATCTAGTTTTTAACATATAGAATACATACAGAACACATGATCATACAGAAATGCTTGCCCCCCGGTTCATCTCTACAAGCACCTGAGTGGCGGCAATTAAATAAAAAAAACAAAAAAACTACTTAATGATGAGAAATTAATTTCGTGAAACGAATTAAAATTAAACTTTAAACACCCATTTTCTTGATTGTTTAAAGAAATCCCCGTTAATATCAAATTAAATAAATCAAAATCAGGATAGAACCCCCTCCCCCTAAAAAAACAAAAACAAAAACAAACAAACAGGAACTGAAGGTGGGTAGAGGAAAAATGTCCATTTCGCTCTCGGCGGACAATGATATAGCTGAACGGTGTGAGTTTGGCGTTGTTAATAATTGAGATTATGTTGTCAAGAATATTGCAATGTTTTAATTTTTTTCTCTTTCTTTCCCCAGCAAGATATTCGAAATTTCGAAAACAACAATTCAGTCTTGTCGGCTGAGACTTTAGAATACACTGACTACATCACTGTAGAGGGGTAAAAACCCTCCATATTGGTCGTTTGTGGTGACCCGTGATGCTTAAGGACGGAATCCTGGTGCCTGAGCTGTTCATGACATGCAACACTCTGGCGTTACATAGGGTAGACGGGCGGTCGGAGAGGCTCCCTCCAAAGACTCGAATCTAATGCCCTTCCCTATCCTTCTCTGACGCGCTTCTATCCCCAGCTGGAAGGATTCTTCCGGGATGTCTCTCAACTCCGTTGTTACGGACCTCTTGGTGACCCTTACTTAGGTTAGGCGCAAAGTCTTAGAGCCCCCCCCCCCCGATCAGTCGACTGGACACGTCAAATCCTGGCATCTATATGATTGCCCCAACGCCATTGCCCTTATGGCAAGCCCCAACCCTTTAAGGTCCCATCTATAAGTTAAATAGAAAATTTGTTTATAAAAAGAAAATCTTCACTTTTAAACTAATACTCTTGGGAAAGGTTCACCATTAGATGCAGTTTAAAGTCATACCCATGTGTGTTTAAACACAATTTTAATAAGCGGTAGGCTAAGACCCTCAGCTACCGCCTTCTAGCACATGTATGATAAAAAGAAAGCGCGTGGTGTAATGGTTAAAGTCATGGGCTCGTCCCTCCGAGTTCAAATCCTGGACGTGGTAATTGCATTTCACTTAGCGCTAATACCATTGGGAAAGGTATAAATCCTACTGTCCCTACAGCTATGGGTAAATAGTAAGGCAGACTGAACTCTTTAATCTTGGTCAGGCAACCGGTCTAGGAAAAAGAAAGCACTGAATTCCAACCTGTTAAACTCCGCTTAAGAAATTGAGCTTGTGTCACATCCTGCTCGTGCGAAGGGGTTGGTATATATATATATATATATATATATATATATATATATATATATATATGATAAAAAGGTTTGGGATTTGTTATAAAGGCAATAGGGTTGGGACAATCATATAGGTGCTAGGGATTGGCGTGACCAGCCGATTGATCGGATGGAGCCCCTCGGACTGTTCGTTTAGCCTAAGTAAGGGCTAAAGTTGTTATATTTGCCCATCTTTTGCTACAGGGGCAGACGATCAATCAGCATGCGGTGTATGCTCGCTCAGTGCGCGAGAAGGGACGAGAGATGTAGCAGGACAAATCGTGATTTTTTTCCCTATTCTCAAGCTGAAAGGGCTCATCAATGGGACCCGTTTGTAATGCGTATAGGTCACCAAGATGTCCGTAACAACGGAGTTGAGGGACATCCTGAAAGAATCCTTCCAGCAGGGCATAGAAGCGTGTCAGAGAAGGATGGGGAAGTGCATTAGACTTGAGATAGGACTACTTTGGAGGAGAAAGCATTCAGTTTGTTGTTTGGATTTTAAATGAATTGTTTGACGACAGTCTTATTACTTTTCAGACACACCTCGTATACCAGATATCTAAAATTAATAACCATTTAAGAAAGAAATTCTAATTTATTTAGTTAAATTTAATATTGTAGTTCTAATGATATTTTATTGACCGACCCAACCTATGTCTACAATTGCAGTGTCCCGAGTGTCTCTGGACCCTAACTAAGCGACTAGATAATAAACTAGATGGGAGCTGCACAAGAATGCTGCGGGTGATCATGATCAAGACGTAGAAACAGCATCCTACGAGAAAGCAGCTGTATGGCCACCTACCACATATCACCCAAACCATCCGAGTCTGTATCATAAGTAAGACAAATCCTCATATTTATTAAAGGAGTAAAAAAAAAATAAAACAATTTGAAATGAAAACTGAGTCCCGTCCCTCTCAAATAAAATGTTGCGTGCATGTAATAATCAAACAATTATTTTGAATATTTTCCACATCAATTTTACACAAAATCGTAGGTATTTATTTATTTGTAAACTTTTTAGTTAACTTCTTTTTACTGTAAAAAAGGGGGGACGACAGTAAAAAACAATTTTTAAAATTGCTTACTCAAATTTTGGGTGTATATAGCATAGGAATATTGTGACGTAATCTGTAACGCAGAGCTATGACGTAGTTTTTGTTACAGGCAAAAATACTGACAATCTCCATTATTAATAGAGATTAGCTAGGAATACTAGATTGATGTATGCAAAAAAATTGCTTCTTTCTTTACTTACTTCTTCAGCTGTTCATCTTTTCTATCTTACGTCTTCTTCTAACATCTGGACTTCTAGCGTCTGGACTTCTCTTGGGGATTTCGTGTCTGTTCTTCCATTGGGGATTTCTGTTTATCAGAAGCCCTGTGTCATTGGTAGTTTTTAGATAATAACACAAGACTTCGATTTACTTAGATCACATTTTATTTCGAAATCCCCACCAGACTACCTGCGCAGATAGAGTCGGAGTGTGTATAACATGACTCACCACCGTCGTGGTTTTGTGCCGACTGGCTAAAATTTATTTCTAATCTAAACCGGAAGAGGGTCTCCTCCACCGATTCTCACGGTATCCACTGGAAAGGATCAGGATGAGGTCAAGCCTTGTCACTCATCCTTCAAGGCCGTGGGCTGAACTTATAACAGCCATTTTGATTTCTACACTATTGCACATAAGTATTAGGTATCTAATAATTATGTAACAATTGATTCAAATCTATTATTCAAAAGATTTTCCTTATCCAGGAATTTAATTATAGTTAACTTTTCTTGTAGACAAAAGGTAGCATGGATCATTTAGAGATCTGCACACAATTGATTTTCGTAGGATATTCCATTCAATAATTGGTGTTATATTTTGTTCTTTTAAATCACAAATATATCTTTTTTTACTATTTCTATGAATTTTTCAGATGAAGCTTGATAATTAGTATTATTTGTATTATTCGGACTATTGTCCTAATCTTCATTGTTATCTGTACAACTGTAAGTTAGGGATCTATTACGTTGGGGTACCAGTTCGTAATTAACGTTAGTGCCTTTTCTTCTTCGGCACTACTACTCGTATATTCGTACGCACAGTAGTTTGTTTACAACTGACACGGGTCTAGCAGTCAGCCTCTTCTTAGCCCCCAAATCCTTCTCCCACTTCTTTTGGTCAAGGGAAAGGTATCACGTTTACGCACGCCGCGTGCTCCTCGTTACGGCCAATTGACGTGTTGACAAGTTTACACTTTAATGACTTTCATTCATGAGTACGATTTCTTTGCGATAGTGACTTTTACTATCTTGTTTGTATCGTGAGTCCATTCATAAAATGATTTCTTTCGTTGTAAATAGAGCAGACAACAACACTGGATTTAACTTCTCAAAAGTTTATTATGTTTCAAACTTCTTCTAACTTTTGAGAGAGAGAGAGCCCCGAATAATCTGTCTTAGCAAGAGGTGTATTTTAACTGGATTCAACTGCGAGTTTTTAGTCCTTAGTAAACTTCTCGGTGAACAAGCTTTTCTCAGCCTCTCCTTATCGTCCTTAGCGACTACAGTTCCATACGATCACTGGCCCGATTTCTGCCTGACTCTCCTCCTCCGAACGCGGACGCAAACCAACTGCTCTGCTCGCAGACTCCAACCCAACTGACTCTAAATCCAACTGCCTTCTCTTTTGATTCTATTCGTGTCTTAAATAGTATTTCTAAATTCTTCTAGACGATTCTTTCTCTAGAACGTTCCAGCCCTTTCGATTGTTTCGATTTGTTCCAATCTCTCTGGTCACACAGAGTTCACGAAGCTAAGATCAAAGGCTTATTGGTGCCCAGAGGACTGGTTTTTCCTTAATCCTAGACTTATCGTCTGCTTTCTCTCGTTAAAGAGATGTTATCTATCCTATCTACTTTTTCGGTGATTCCACAAAGACCACCCAGTAATCTAAGATAATCGGTAGTACATTTTTCTAAGGTTCTTTTCCAAGTCCGGCACAAGGCCACAAATATAGGTGCTGAAGGGGCGATTACATAACACAACGTCTCTGGCCTTCTTCAGGTATTTCTTGTCATAATCGGGATCCACCACAGAACTTTGAACCTAACCCTTTATTCAGTCCATGGGGCTATCCTGTCCTCATTCCACTAACCATAGCTGGGGTACAGATGTTAAGCTGTGTTAATTATTATTCTATGTTACTGCTGCCCCTGACCAGGATTGAACCTGCAATCTAGAGATAACTGTCACTTAGAACTGTCTTAGTGTTGATACATTTCTAAGCCTAATATTAGTAAATGAATGCTTATGATTTGTAAATCTAATTTTGAACTTCCACTTTGCCCGCCCTGTCGGTGGGGCGTTAGAATGCACCGACTGCACCTCTGCAGAGGGGTAAAACTCCCCCAATGGGGCCACCTGTTGGCCGTGGATGACGACCAGAGATGCTTAAGGACGGTGTCTTGGTGGATAAGCAATCCATAACGTGAAACACTCCGCTTAGACCCTTACTTAGGCTAGACGGGCGGTCGGAGAGGCCCACTCTGATCAATCGGCTGGTCATGTCAAGCCCTAGCACCTGTGATTTTCCCAACCTTATTGCCCTTATGGCAAGCCACAACCCTTTTTATCATATATGTGCTAGAAGGCGGTGACTGAGGGTCTGCATGTCCTGGTAATGACGTTGAACTCTATCTGATGGTGAGGTTCCAGTTTTGGAGGTCTGGGGAATGTGGAGCACCCCATCATCACCATTTCTCCCTGGTCCAATCTGACCCGGAGTGGTAGTACCTGTTAGGGTCCCATCTATGGGTTAAATAGAAAAATTGTATTTATAAAAAAATTAAGTATCCATTAAGATTGACTTAAATGACCCACTGAGGTTGATATACCGTAAACCAAACCAAACCAAACCAAACCAAACCGACTTTGTACATCCCCCAATTTACTTATATTTGGCTTTTGGGTAGATGTTACTAAGGCCTGGTAAATGACGCTTTTAGTCAAGCATCTTCCCTTCGTGGGGCACATTGTAGGGCTTCGACAGTAAGAGTATTTACGGGGATTCGTTATTCTCCATAGTTGGCTATTTCGGACGAAAGAAACAAACAAATACGAATATAAAAATGCAGACACTTGTATTATCAAAAAGTACAGAAATGTTGTTGCAAATTTTAATGGTATTTGCTACGAGACTTATCTGTGAGGTTAGATACTGTTCGTGGAGAAGTCGTGTTAACAGGGGTATTCTGGTCGCTGGTTGGAATGTTGTTAAGACGCTTCGTCAGGTCGGTTCTCGTTATTCAGCCTTCTGTTAGTATGCTATCGTATCAGCCTTAGAACGTTTGCTGATACAATGCCTTAGAAGGTTTGCTGGTGGTAGACTTCAGTAGAGACGCGGCCGTTTTGTCGGTTCTTGTCCAATAAGTAAAAGTAGGGGATGCTATTTTAGAAGCTTCTTGCCTGGGTAACTGTTCTTTTAAATGATGGTGGATGGGGCCCTTTTCAAGTAGACTATTTAGGTCCTCAGCCTTCTGATAAGTGTGCTGTCGAAACGGTCTTCAGAAAGAATGCTGTTAAAAAACGCCTACGTCCAGTTCGACGGCATGTAGACAAGTTTGGTGGTGGGACCGCTTATTTTGCGACTTCCCTCAGTGACTGCTCTGTGATAAGTGAGGTTTGGTTTGATTCTCGCGCCAACCTTTTGTTGGCGATTTGTCCCCTAGCGACAGGGGAAGATAACTCTGTTGAATTTCCGATAACAGCTGCATTGTTTCTGTTTATCCTGATCATTTTTTTCTATTTTGTGCGTGGTTATTTATTATTTCATTATTGTGTTTCTTAATAATCCTTTCTATATTATCTGTGCAAGAGAAACTAATTTTTAATTTTTTCTTGTTAAATCTTTTATGTAATATGTGGTTGCCAAGAAAGTGTTTGATAACTAAATTTAAAAATACTAGCAAATATATAAGTATTTAGGTTTTGATGTAATAAAATATCATATCAAATTAGAAACTATTTAGAAAATGATAAACTGAGGGGGTATAATCGAAAAATAGAACAGCTTTAAATCTAACTCTTACATCATTTTCCCTCACTCCCATCTTTCATTTTTCCAATTTATCTAATTTATCATTAAGAGAAAACCAAACAATTAGAAATCAATAATACTAAGCATATATTTATTAAAATCAAATTCTTGATATCAATATGCAAATTCGCCTTCTCGTTCACACTGTAAACCGCTATTTTGTTGAATATATAAATATACTTGCATGTTATTAGTATGTAGATCCAACAGTATTTATAAGGTATAACAATTTTATCAATAATTGAGTTTTAAATAAAAATAAATTCATGGTGAATGTGATGTCAATAACTAAGGGAATTGTGACTTGAGTAGTGATTTAGTTTCGGTTACAGACAGACAAACACACAATCTCCATTATAATAAGATTTTATCTATTTTGGTTTTTACTTGTAAGTTGAATGGGGGTGGGGGTTGTACCAGATGTTAAGATCATCTACCAGTTAAATCCTATTTAACGGACATAAATTCCACCCTCGTATGTCACCCCACCGAAATAAAAAAAAAATACTAAAAATCAAGGAATTAACCGGATTTAATGAAATATTCAGTGTTGATATATTAATGAATAAAAGATATAATTCACCAGTTATTTTATTTAAAAACTTTTACTTTTTTTTCAGTTCAGTTAACAATGAACCACGTATGTTTGTGAATCTGTGTTACGCCTAAAAGATACGTGGTTCAAAGTTAACTGACCGGAATAACAGTAAAAGATTTTGATATATCTGGGTAAGGGATATATTAGTAAAAGTTGTAGGGAGGATACTCGCAGGTAAGTATGAACTGGTGCGTTGAAGTAGTAGTAATAATAGTAGGCGTAGTAGTAACACTATAGTGTTAAGTATTTATGGAGGACACTAACCAATCAGATTACTGTGAGGGAGGTATCTAGGTATATGCATATTCATTATATCAGTTTTTAAATAAAATAACTGGTGAATTACATCTTTTATTCATTAATATATCAACAATGTATGTCCGGAGGAAACTATGAAAATAAAACAATTAATGACAGAGGGTTAAATCGAACTTAACGGACCTAAATTCCACCATCATATATCACCCCGCCGAAAAAAAATATACTAAAAATCAAGGAATTAACCGGATTTAATGAGATTTTCAGTATTGATTAATTAATGAATAAAAGATATAATTCACCAGTTATTTTATTTAAAAACTTTTACATTTTTTCCAGCTCAGTTAACTTTGAATCACGTATATTTGTGAATCTGTGTTACGCCTCAAAGATACGTGGTTCAAAGTTAACTGACCTGAAAAAATGTAAAAGTTTTTAAATAAAATAACTGGTGCATTATATTGTTTATTGAGTTTCACCAACTCCACACTAAGGACACCCACTCCCATCTTAGAGGAACCGATCGACTTGCTTTCGATCCCTGAAAAGATCGAAAGACAGTCGGAGGTCCTATACAATAGTAGAGGGAAAGGGGGTAACCAAAATGGCCCACAATTTTATTTTGTTACACCTTCAGTTTCTTGAGAATCTTTTGTTTCTTGTTACCCCAACCCCTCCATTTCCCTCAAATCATACGAAGCGAACTCACGCTTAAAGATCTAAATCATTCGAAAGGGTAAATTTTAAGTAGGATAAAGCCATAGAGCGGAAGTGGTATTTTGGTGCAAGTAGGCTGTGCAAGGAGAGAATGCCAGATTTATTTTTGAATGGATCGGTCGGCGAGTGAACCTAGCTAAATAGATCCATGTAGTAGTAAGACCAGCTTTGTTACCCTACCCCTCCAAACTAACTTTCTGGCTATATGCCGAGTCGTGATGTAACGCTCATGTATTCACTTCATGTTTTTTGAAATAAAGAATTTGGAGTGAGTACGTGAGCGTGTTCACTTCAAATAATATTATATTGTTTATTGTTCGGAATACCTAACGAAATATACAAAAATAGAGTTGCTCCTCTTTGCTTTGTCAAAAGCGTTTTGTTTACAGCGTTCTGGGAGACTGGTTAATGTCGTCTGAGAGTTAGAAACATTTTCTACTCTGTGTTTTAACAAACCCTTTGTTAATTTTCCAATAACCTTGCCTTTAAGTTATCATTCCTATCTTCATATAATTTCATCTGTATGTTAAAAACATAACATTTATTCATTAATACTAGCAAAATAAAAAGACACCCTCCGGGCGATGTAAAAATAAATTTTTGAAAGATATTGCCTGAGGGATGGGAGCTGAAAATTCAATGTCATAGAGTGTGTACCATAAATATGTAAAATCGTCAAATTTATTAAAGGGGTAAAAAAGAAAGAAAGAAAGAAAAATTGAAATAGAAACAGTTCCGATAACTTTAAATATTATATTAGAATAAAACAATCTATATATAAATATATAACGCCGGGCATCTATTTATTGAAACAATGAGGATTGTCTAACGTTGCATGCTCACATTTTGAATATATTTATTCTATGTTATGACGCTGGATTTGTGTTGGGTAATGTGACGTAAGCAGTGACGTATTTTTTGTTACAGACAAAAACCGGAAGCGAATCTCCATTATTAATAGAATTAATAGTTAATAGATATCAATACTGAAAATTTCATTATATTCGGTTAATTCCTTGATTTTTGGTATTTGTTTTTTCTTTCGGCAGGGTGACATATGATGCTGGAATTTATGTCCGTTAAGTAGGATTAAACCCATCTCCATTCTTAATTTAGATGCTGTCAGCGGATTTTTATTTCGGTTTCTGTGGAGATGGGAATAGAAATGTGTTTAATTTTGGCTTCGTTAAGATGAAGACCAACAAATATGGCTGTCTCTTGGAGATTTGTGAAGAGATCAGAATTCTCCAAAGAGTCTGTCTATAAGACGGTGTCATCAGCAAAATTGAGGGTACTAATGCAGAATAGCGCGCAAGAGATAATATCATTAGCTTTCGTATAAAAGGACCGGTTTCGCTCAGTCGGTAGGGTATCCGGCTCAGAACCACAAGGTTCTGGGTTCAATACCGCCCTCGTCAACTCGGCGTATGAGTAGCACGGCTTGGATCTGTGTGGTATAGTTGGGATCTGATGGTAGGTGTGGCACTCCACCTCAGACGCAAAGACAATTTCCCTGCGCTAGCGAAAAGGGGATAGACTCCTCGTTGTCTGGCTGATACCGACAATAGGCCACTCCGTCTACTCTACTTTTTCTTTTTTTTTTTTTACTTACGTATAATTTATTAAATTTTACGGAAATGTCCGAAACCTTTGAGAAACTAGGTTAGTAAGTGTTAGGGTTGGTTTTAGGGTTTCGGCCGATGTGCCCTCCGGCCTTCTTCAAGTGTTTCTTGTCGGACTCGGAAACCTTCTCGAACTCAGGAATCTTCTCTTCGAACTCGGGAACCTTCTTGTCGTAATCGGGAGTAATTGAGTATATAACAATGAAGATGAGGACATTAGTCCGAAAAATCCAAATAATACAAGTTATCAAAACTCGTCTCAAAAATCAAGAGAAATAGCATTGATACTATTTAAAGGGCTGGTTTAGCTCAGTCGGTAGAGCGTTTGGCTAGAAACCTCAAGGTTCCTGGTTCGATACCGGCTCTCGCCAACTCAGCGTATGAGTAGCACATGGATCTGTGCGGTGAAGTGAGGAGCTGATGGTATGTGTAGCGCTCCACCTCTAACGCTAAAATAATCTCCTTGGTCTAGCGCTAGGAAAAGGGGATAGATTCCCTCGCTGCTGGCTGATACCGACTTTAGGCCGCCCCATCGACTTACTTTTATATATATATACATATATATATATGTATATATATGTATGTATATATATATGTATGTATATATATGTATGCATATATGTATCTATATATATATGTATATATATATATATATATATATATATATATATATATTTGTGTGTGTGTGGTAAGCCATCACATTCTGTTCACATCGATCTATCTCATGTTCATATTTACGTTCATATATATCCATGTTCATATATATATATATATATATATATATATTATATATATATATATATATATATATATATATATAATTCTATTCACATCTATGTATCAAAGATGGCTTGTTTATTTTTTAAATTTATTTCTTATTCTATTCATACCTACCTATCTCTGTCTTTTCATATCTATCTATCTATCTATCTATCTATCTATCTATTTAGCTCTGTCTTTTCATATCTATCTATCTATCTCTGTATTTTCCTTATCTATCTATCTATCTCTGTATTTTCCTTATCTATCTTTCTCTGTCTTTTCATATCTCTCTCTCTCTCTCTCTCTCTCTCTATATATATATATATATATATATATATATATATATATATATAGGCTAAAACCGACTCTAGGCCACCCCGACGGTTTACTTTTTACTACTATTTAAGCCTTAAATTATCTTTCTCTAATTCTTTCTCCATTCTCATCTTTTCAATTCAACATTTCCCTCCAAATTTTTCTTTCTTTATTTCTTTCTTTCTTTAACGTTCTACATACTTCTGTCTTCCTTTTTAAAATTAAAAAAAAAACAAAACTATTTCTGAATTTTTGATACGTCTCTTTTTTTCTTAATCAAGGTTTTCTATATTTTCCGTCTTGGAATTTCTTTTTGGATTTGTTGAGTATCTTTTCCATTGTTGCATGATTTTTCTCATCACTGTTTTCCTACTGCAAGGTTCAAGGTTATAACAATGTTATAACTTGTTGAAACGAAACAAACTCCTGTTCCATTAGCGCTTCTTCGCTCAACTCGGGCCACAAAATCGTACATGTTATATACTGTTGCTGGTATACTGCTTAATGAAATCACAAGGCATGCTGTATGTAGTAGGAGATTTGACTCTTTATTTAATTCCCTCGTGGCGAGTGTGCGGGTGACGGCGTTGACAATCGGAACTATTACTACTACTACTACTACTACTGTTGGGATCTCAGGCACAGAGGGGTGAATGAACCTCACTGCCCGCTGGCAGCGATTGTGCGTGACCGCAGTCAAGTACGTTCTCGTCGGTTGTCTCTCTCCGGACTGACAGTCCCCATTGATCGTGCTGTCTTTTGTATCTCTCAAACGCCTACACGTTTTCTTTGTTCGCTACCACCAGGACAAAGTCCTTTGTTCATCTTCGTCATCCCCCCTCTTTTTAATTCAACCGGAAATTCCTATTTCCGTTTGTACAATATCCAACACTCCGACAAGGGTGTTAAACATATAACAAGATGGACTTTAATTAAAAACACATGGAATACGATATAACATGAAATACAGATACATAGTAGAGAATACATAAAATAGAAATAATAAAAGGACACATTCAAGAATGGAAATACAATGTTTAGGCATTGTCAGAGACTATACTGCTTCGGCCACGATACGCACCGGACAATCCTTGCGAAATTAACCTGTCAATGATACTGATACACCTCTACCATATGAGGTACAGGGACGTTGAGTGAAAAATAACAAACCAGGCCTATGCCTCGGCGAAGGAAATAAGATTTTGGATGCTTGTTTTTAGAAGCATTGTTGAATAAAGTATATATTATTATTTACATTTTTGCTTGAAGACAATTACAATGCGTATATCGCATAAAATTCGATAATTATAGAAATTAATCGTGACAAGTGAATCTCGACAAAGAATTGTTCGGTATGTAGAAGTTTCAACTTTATTAAGTCTCATCAGCGATGTATACTAATAGATTTCCCTCCGACAGAAATTAAATTCGATACTTATAGAAAATTATATATATATATATATATATATATATATATATATATATATATGTGTAATCATGAACTTTAGTTTAGTAAATTCCTAGCATAAAATTATGTTTGTGCATTATCTGAAATGAACTTAATTGTTTATTAAGAACACATTTTAAATGATATTTTGTTGAA
>CM042175.1:46294533-46364533 GCA_023376005.1 Doryteuthis pealeii
AAGAGGTAACGTCTAAGCTAAATGCTATTTGTTGTTTTCGAGTTTACTTGGTTGTGTTTGTTGTAAGTTTGGGCGATGACTTAGCCAGAGCTGAATGACATGCCCTGGGAGGGTGCTAATATTGGTTTAAGTATTTTTGAAAGGAGCTGATATCTTATTATAATGGAGATATGTGGGCTTGTCTCTATGTAACCGAAACTAATCTTACTATACAAGTCAATTCCTTTGTTATTTACACCACATTCTCCAGTGATTTTATTTTTTATTTAAACATCAGATTATTAGTAAATTGGTTTCACATCATTAAGTAACTGTTTAAACCCATAATCTACATGCTAATAACATGCAATTGTATTTATATACACAACAAATAGCGGTTCACAGGTGTGAATGGGAAGGCTAATTTGCATTGATCTAAATTTGATTTTTTAATAAAATATATGTTTAGTATTATTGATTTCTAATTGTTTGGTTTTTCTTTTGATATGACGCAAAACTTCTCTTCAATAAATGCTTAAAAGAAATCCCTTACAAAAAGAAATATGTAATATTCTTCTTTACTTCCTATTTAACTAAATAGTTGAAAATTAGGAAAAATTATCAATGAAAGACGGGAGTAACGGAAAAATATGGAAGAGTTGTTTCAAAGTTGTTCTATTATTTCAATCATACCCCTCTGTTCCAGAATCTTTTTATCTGCATACTTATTCAGTTTCATTAGCCTTTTAATTTAAAAATATGATATTTTATTATATTAAACTTAAATACTTGCACCCGAGGGTGCATATATATTGCTAGTTTTTATATAATGGTCCTTCCACCACTGGTAGACTATTGGTCTACATTTGTGGTGTTGAACTTGTTTTTGTGAGTTTTTTATCAGATGGTAAAACTTGGTAGGGGCTGTTTTTACTGGTGAAGTTGTTTTGTATTTGTTGGGGAGTTTTTCCTAATTTTGGGCAGAAATTTTTCCCCCCCCCCGGGCTCCCCGGTGGTTTTTGGGTATTTATGGTGGCTTTCTATTTAGGATTATGGGGCGTTAATCTGTGATCTATGTATTAGAGTTCATTGTTGTTTCTAAGGTGCTCGAATGCCAAGTTGTGCATGTACCAGGGGTATTACGCAGAATCCCTTCCCCTTATGCAGAGGGCAGGTAAATTAACTATTATTAAATTACGCTTTTAAATCATCACACACTGGATATACTTGATATTAAGCAGGAAATAAGAAAATTTAAAATAATAATAATAAATAAATAAATAAATAAATAAATGAATAAAAATAAAAATGCATATAATTATTATAAAACAAAAACAATAGAATCTAGAGGCTTATGAATTACAATTTTTAATAAAATTAATGTTCATTCTAAGCTCCTTTAATTAAACACACACTACAGCACATATTAACGTGTATAATGACAAGGCAGCGCACTGTAAGTAGCAGACGGAACACACACACCCTACAAAGAACACACACACACACACACACACACACAGGTGTTGGGACTTAATAACAAATACACCGTGCACGCACGACACAACGGACAACAGGTGATTTTGATAGACAATAAATTTTCTACACCCGAACCCATAAACAATCAAACGATATTTGGAATGTTAATCGCTCAGAACACATATTTATAAAAAAAAAGAGATCATAGATGGTCGCTGTTAGTAAACCAAAAAAAATGCTTAGAGGGCAAGCAGATCTGGAATAATATTACAAAACAAAAGCAAATGAACAGAAATACATAAACGATGCGCTTGCACGAAACACACACAAACACACACATAAACAAACACTCACAGTGTCACACAGCACACACAGAATTTGAAGAACATGAGACAGAACAAATGAAAGCCACTAGCAAAAACTTCAGTTTTAGTAATCTTCCTGTAGATGGGATTTTTATTCCGCGAAATATTAGAAATACAAGTAACAGTTAACAAACAACACCACAGTTACTTCTTTTTTCTTACATTTGCATTTTGTGATATGCCTTCAAACCAACGCAACAAACCAATATTAAACACACTGCTTAAGCAATTAAGCTTTTATTATATATATATAATATGAAGTCATCGCAAAATGAGAATATATATTTTATATATATAATATATATATATATTATATATATATATAATATTATATATTATACTCATTTGGGCAATGACTTCCTGTCACCATAGTGACAGTCTTTTAATGCATTACATTTTGTAAAAATATTTTTGTGGGGAAAAAGATTCTGCCATGAGAAATTTTTTTTCTGTTAAGCAATTTAATTTATTGATTGATTATCGCATCTGATGAGACTTATATATATATATATATATATATATATATATATATATATATATAATATTATATATATTATATATATAGTTTTAGACATCCATTCTATTGCATGTAACATATTTTTATACGTTCTGACGTCCTTCCTGCTTGTATTTTTATTGAATTGTGATTCGTATTTGTTATTTTAATCAAAATGACAGATAACTTAGTTGGCGCTAAATTATGTACCGGAACATTTTACTTTTTTCTTTCGCGCTTTTTGAAAAAGCTAATAACAGAAGAATGGGGACTAGTTCGACCAGGATTCTTTGCCGAAAAACACTCATCGGTAGCAATAATCTCATCACTGTTTTGACCGCCCTGTCGGCTGAGGCGTTAGAATGCATCCGACTGCACCTCTGCTAGGTGGGAACCACCCTGTTGGCCGTGGTAGCGCCCGTGAATGCTAATAAGGGATAGAACGCGCAAGGTGGCTGAGGCAGTTCATGACTTGCAAATTTCCACATTAAGGCTTTTTTGGACTAGTACGGGCGGATTGGAGAGCCCCCTCTGATCAAGTTGCCTGCAGTGTCAAGCCGCTAGCACTTAGCATGATTGTCCAAAACCCTATTGCCCTTATGGAATGCCCAACCCCTTTTTATCATATGGTGTAGAAGGAAGTGGCTGAGGGTCTAAACATGTCTCTGGGAATGAATGTTAAACTCTATCTGATTGTGAGGTTCAGTTCTGGAGGTTTTGGGGATGTGAGCACCCCTTCATCCATTGCTCCCTTTTCCACTCTGGCCCGAAGTGGTAGTACCTGTTAGGGTCCTCATTATGGATTAAATAGAAAAATGTATTTATAAAAAAGTGTATTATCATTAAGGAATTGGATTTATTTCAAAACTTTTGCCGGCATTAAGTGACGCCACTGAGGTTGATTGCCATAGAAGCCAAAACCATAACCAAACCAATACCAAATCTATTTACATAAGGAATTTATTTATGGCAAAATTCAATTCATAAAGAGTTGATATTCCATTAAATGAATGACGGAAATATAATGTCCAGAAAGAATTATCTGTTAAATTTCTTTTTAGGAATTGTTCCGCTCAAGCAAACGAGTTCAATAAGCTTTTCTAATGCCATTCCAAGGAGCTGGACTCTGCAAGTAAGGAATACTTCTTTTTTTCCCCTTTTATATTTAATATATTAAATTATATCTCCTTCTATTAACGAACAATTTTAAACAGAAAAATCTTAGAATAACTTTTAACCAGCTTTCACTTAGTTTTTATTCTGTTGACAATAATTTGAAGTAAAGCTGGATAAAACTCAGTGCAATAAAGAACACAAGAAAAAAGCATTTTACATTTAAGATTTTAAGTCATTAATTTATTTTTTATTTATTTTATCTTTTTTTTAAACTTGTTCTAACAAGTAACCTGAAAATTAAAAAAGAAAATCTAACCTCATAAATATAAATATCTAGGTCAAAGAATACATGCAGGACTTTTTTCCTTCTTCAAACTAATTCTACTGGATTTTTGTTTAATAGTATATAATAGTAAATAATATTAGTAAATAAAATAAGAGAAAAAGGACATGTTACACAGATAGAAATATAAAAGGAAGAGAGAATGAGATTTGGGGAAAGATAGAGAAAGAAAGAAGGAGTAGAGGGGTGACGTGCGGGAGCTTTATAACGCTTGATGCCGTTTCAATTGAATATAATGAAGAGAGAGAGAAGAGAGGAGAGAGAGCAGACAGACAGACAGACAGACAGACAGACAAAGACAGACAGAGACAGAGATGAAAACAGTGGAGCTCAACAGAAGACAATGTGTCTTAAAAATGAACATGTATCTTTTATATATTAATAATCTTGTTCCTATAGTCTTCCGACCGTTGTCATCTCGAACCAAAATAACCCATGGTTAAAAATGATATCGTCCAAATCATCCAAGATGAATGGAAAAATATCTCCTGATTATCCTAGTATCTCTTATCCACCGAATTCTTATTTCTTGTGAGTCTCGTCACCTCAGCTAAATAATGGACTATTCCGTTTCTTTTATAAGCAACTAATAAGGAAGGAAAAGGTCACGCTACATAGAAAAAATATAGTCAGAAAGAAAAAGAGTATGGGAGAAATAGAGAGAGAAATGAGTGCACGGAGTGCACTATTAGTATTTATTTAATGCCAAGCCGTCATTGTAAAACAGCTGTAATACTTTGGATTATTCGGACTAATGTCTTCATCTTCATTGTTACGAGCCATTAATGACCGGAATTTCACATTCCTATTATAAAGCAGCCCTAATCAGTCAGTCATAAATTCGCGAGAAAGAACGCTCACATCTTCGAGATATTGATATTATATATATATATATATATATATATATATATATATATATATATATATATAATATATATACTGAGAACTAGACTTGGAAAGTTACTTGATAAGATATGTGTACATATAGATATAGTATATATACTCCGTATATATATATATATATATATATATATATATATATATATATATCATATATATATATGTATGTATACATATGTTATATATATACATACATATATATATATACATGTATTGATCGTAACGTCTTGTCAGCGATTGCCATTCTTCATTTTCATTGTCGGTTTGTGAGCTCGTTCATGACTTTTTCAATCAATCATACATACATACATACATACATATGTACATACTGATATATATATATATATATATATATATATATATATCTATATATATATATATATATATAATATATATGCGTATATATATATATGAGCATATATATGTATGTATATGAGTATTATATATATGTATGCATATGTATATTACATATATACATACATATAACACAGAATATACATATATTTTTATATACACACAATATATATATATACATATTTATATAGATATTTATAAATATATAAATATATATAATATATATATATTTATATAGATACCTTATAAATATATAAATATATATATATATATATATATATATATTATATATATATAATCAATTGTAATATTATGGATTTGGACTCATAACTTAAAGTTTCATGGTTATGCAATCATCAGATGAGTCAAATGGTTAAGATCTTAAAAGCCAGTAGTCAAATGGTTGAGATTTTTAAAAAAAGAAAAGTTGTTTTTTTTTTAATCTCAACCATTTGACTACTGGTTTTTAAAGATCTCAACCATTTGACTCATCTGATGATTTCATAACCATGAAACTTTAAGTTATGAGTCCAAATCCATAATATTACCATTGATTATAAATCTGCTCTGCTTTATTAGCATTGAGCACTTTTTAATGCTAATACTTTTTCTCATTTTCTCATTTATTCTCTATTCATATACATATATATACATATTCTCTATTCATTAATATATATATATATACATACATATATATATATATATATATATATATTATATATATATATCTATATTGTTTCTATTCTTTGCCCGTTGCTCACTGAATCAAGACAACGAGAGTTGATAAATGACGCCTTATCGAGTAAAATCCTGTTTGGCGTGGACTGTCGCAGTTTGCTCGGTGAATCCAATTACCCGGCACAAAATTACATTTTCACTTTGATAAATCAGCGGAAGAAGGAGAGACGCGAAGAAAGATAGATAGAAATAGATAGATAGATAGATAGATATACCAAGATGCAGATAGATAGATAGATAAATAGATAAGATATACCAAGATGCAGATAGATAGATAGATAAAAATACCAGATGCAGATAGATAGATAGAAAAATAGATAGAATACCTAGATACAGATAGATAGAAAATAGATAGATAGATACATACATACATACATACATAGATAGACATAGTAAATGCAGATAGATAGATAAATAGATAGATAGATATACCAAGATACAGATAGATAGATAGATAGATAGATAGATTAGACCAAGATGCAGATAGATAGATAGATATTAAAATAGACAGATAGATAGATAGATAGATAGACATACAAGATGCAGATAGATAGATAGAAAGATAGATAAATAGATAGATAGACAGACCAAGATGCACATATATATATATATATATATATATATATATATATAGAGAGAGAGAGAGAGAGAGAGATAGATAGATAGATAGATATACCATGATGTAGATAGATAGATAGATAGATAGATATACCAAGATGCAGATAGATAGGTAGATAGATAAATATACCAAGATGCAGATAGATAGATAGATAGATAGATAGATAGATATACCAGGATGCAGATAGATAGATAAATAGATAGATAGATAGATAGATAGATAGATATACCAAGATGCAGATAGATAGATATAAAAATAGATAGATAGATAGATACATAGATAGACATACCAAGATGCAGATAGATAGATAAATAGATAGATAGACAGACAGACATACCAAGATGCAGAGATAGATAGATAGATAGATAGATAGATAGATAGATAGATAGATAGATAGATAGATAGATCTACCAAGATGCAGATAGATAGATAAATAGATAGACAGACAGACATACCAAGATGCAGATAGATAGAAAGATAGATAGTTACATAGATAGACATACCAAGATGCAAATAGATAGATAGATAGACAGACAGACTAAGATGCAGAGAGATGGATAGATACATAGATAGATATACCAAGATGCAGATAGATAGATAGAAAGATAGATACATAGATAGACATGCCAAGATGCAGATAGATAGATAGATAGATAGATAGATAGATAGATAGATAGACCAAGATGCAGATAGATAGATAGATAGATAGATAGATAGATAAATAAATAGATAGACAGATACATAGATAGATAGGATCAGGGATAGATTGGTAGAATAGATAGATAGATAAATAGAAACAGACTGATATATATATATATATATTATATATATATATATATATATAGAGAGAGAGAAGAGAGAGAGAGATAGAGATAGATATACCAGATGAGATAGATAGATAGATAGATAGATAGATAGATATACCAAGACGCAGATAGATAGATAGATAGATAGATAGACCAGATGCAGATAGATAGATAGATAGATAGATAGATAGATAGATAGAAACCCCACCTGCTCCCATAGTCATCATCTGCTGAAATCCCTGTTGGACGTAGTTTTTTCTTAGCGATTCCTAAGTCTCCCTTTTTGGGAATGGGAGGATGCATCCATTCATCCATTTATCTATTCTATTTTCTCTATATACAGCATTGCATAGCCTAAGCAGTATGTCATTGATCTTTCTGGTCTTCCATACCTCTGAGGGTACTTCGTCGAGACCTGCTGCTTTTCTACCTTTTTTAGTTTCTTTAATACTTCGTTGAGGTTCTTCTGTTGTAAAATCCCCCAGTTTTATGTCTAGTTGTCTATCTATGATCTTTTGGGTATTATTTTCCATGATTTTAGGTGGGTTTCCTAGAAGTTTCTGGAAGTGTCTTTTCCATTTCTGCAGTCTATCTTTCTGGTTGGTTGCCCTTAGCTTTGATCTAGAGGTACTTTTTCTATCACTAATTTCATTTACTATTTGCCATGCTAATCGTGACTGTCTGTCTTCCACTGATTGTCTGATGTTATTTATTTGTGCTTGTATGTATTCTGTTTGTTCTTTTTTGTATGTTTTGGTTAGTTCTATCTGGGCTTTCCTAAGGTTATGTAAATTTGTGTTAGTTGGGTTTACTTTATTACGTTGAGCTGCTTTTTTGGTAATATTTCTTTTTTTCTCTAACTTCTTCTGTCTCCCAGGGAACCTGGTGCTTAGCTCTTAGTTTCGTTGGTACGCACTCTGCTGCTGCTTCTAGGTGTGCACTAACAAAGTTTTCGTATTCCTCGTTTGGTGAGAGGCATTCAGCTGTCTCTTGGAGGATATCGAACCTGTTTCTTACTGCGACAGCGTAGCGATTGCATATATCGCTGTTGGCAAGTGTCGACCATTCATATCTATATTAGATTTATAAATTGAGATAGAAAGAAACTAATGGATCGATAGATATTATTTGATTGTGATCGATAGATACTAATAACTGTTGTTTCTTTTTCTTTTTCTTTTTCTTTTTTTTTTTTTCTCTTTTTCTTTTTTTTTTTTTTTTGGCGGGAGATGTTTTGATTTTTACTTTTTCGCTGCGTCAGTGTATCTCTATGATATTATTTCCTAAGCCTTTCCGGCAGAAGTCCGGATGACATTGGACAAGATTGCTGACAGCTAAGAAAGACCATCCAATTGCTATCACGACACAAAACAAATTGGGATACACACCCAACATCGGGGTGGGGGTGGGGGCAGCGAGGCCGCGGGGGGGGGACAGCGAGGCGTAGAATAACATCAGGTGACAGTGCTGAGCCATCTCAATAAAAATAGGTCGCCTGTATCGTCAATTTGATAGAGAAATGCTAAATCGAGTACGAGGAAGGTACAGGGTCAGGAGTTTCCCCACGGTACGGCGGCGGGGAGGGGGAGGGGTAGTACAGATTGGGTAATCTAGTCTGTGAGATAGATAGATAGATAGATAGATAGATAGATAGATATGAACAGACTGAGATAGATAGATATGAACAGACTGAGATAGATAGATAGATAGATAGATAGATATGAACAGACTGAGATAGATAGATATGAACAGACTGAGATAGATAGATAGATAGATAGATAGATAGATAGATAGACATAAAAAGGCTGAGATAGATAGATAGATCGATAGACAGCTAGATAGATATGAACAGACTGAGATAGATAGATAGATAGATAGATAGATAGATAGATGGATAGATTGATAGATAGATAGAAACAAACTTAGATAGATAGATAGATAGATAGATAGAAACAGACTGAGATAGATAGATAGATAGATAGATAGATAGATAGACAAAAACAGACTGAGATAGATAGATAGATAGATAGATAGATAGAAACAAACTTAGATAGACAGATAGATAGATAGAAACAAACTTATATAGATAGATAGATAGATAGATAGATAGATAGATAGATAGATAGAAGAAAGAAAGAAAACTGAGATAGATAGATAGATAGATTGATAGATAGACAGAGACAGACTGAGATAGATACATAGATAGATAGATAGATAGATAGATAGATAGATAGACGGCTTTTCTATTAAGGACGTCTTTTGAAATGATTTTTTTTCTTTTGAGAGAGTTCCTCTGAAAAAGATTTTTTCATTTATTCCATTCATTCATTTTTTTCCATTAATTAACTACGTTTCCCACTCGCATGGTAGAACACTGTGGGGGACATTAATTGAAATTTCACCGTTTGGCGTAAGCCGTTACTCGCCTGTCGCTGTTTATAGATTTGAGTTCTCGGGTGATTGTAAAAGCATACTCCGTAAATATGTTATCAATTAATTGTTCACCCCAGACTAACAGCCGCAGATGACCCGCAGGGTAAGGAACTTGACAGACGAAAATTCTGTCGGGTTCGATCCCGGCTAGAGGTAGCTGCTAAAAAAGTCGAGCTGCACTGATGAGAAGTAAAGTTCGAAAAACATGTCTGTGGAAGACTGATATTCATAGAATTTTATGCGAAGGCTTCAAAACTGGAACCTCACCATCAGATAGAGTTTTACGTCATTCTCAAGACATGTAGACCCTCAGCCACCGCCTTCTAGTACCCATATGATAAGAAGGATTGAGGCTTGCCATAAGAGCAATAGGATTGGGACAATCATATAGGTGCTAGGGCTAGACATGACTAGCCGATTGATCAGAGGGGGCCTCTCCGATTGCCTGTCTAGCCTAAATAAGGGCCAAAGTGGAGTGGTGCATGTCAGTGTTATTTTCGCCTGTGGTTAAGATTGAACCTACAACCTCCAGATGATTGTCACTTAGAACCATAATGGATAAAATAAAGGGTTTGGTTTGCAGTTCTGTGAAGGCTCCAGAATTTGGCAAGACGGTTCCCAAGATTGACAAGAAACACCTGAAGAAGGTCGGAGGGCACATCGGATGAAATGTTGTGTATATAACAATAAAGATGCGGACAACAGTCTGAAAAATCTAAATAATACAAATTCATTTTTCATAATATACTTTCTTATTTTTTTTTTACACAACACTTGTTATTTCTTGGGCACCACTCTCTTTTTTGCTGCTGATATTCCAAATCTAAACAGGTAGATCAAACTTCATGCACACACACACACACACACACATATATATAGGTAATATGAACTTTGGTTTAGTAAATTTAGTAATTCCTACTGTAGTGATTACCTGCCCCTGCACTACCATAAAATTATGCTTGCATATGCAGTTGTATTGATTCGAACAAATTTATATTTTTTGTTTATATCGTACGATAATTCAAAATGTGCTTTGGTTTAGTAAATTCCTACAATAAAATTATGCTTGCTCATTATCTGAAAAGAACTTAATTGTTATTAAGAACACATTATTGTACAATATAAACAAAAAAATATAAACTTGTTCGAATCAATACAACTGCATGCTTCAACAAAAATATCATAAAATGTGTTCTTAATAACAATTAAGTTCATTTCAGATAATGCACAAACATAATTTCATGCTAGGAATTTACTAAACTAAAGTTCATGATTACACACACACACACACACACACACACATATATATATATATATATATATATATATATATATATATATATATATATATATAATTTTCTATAAGTATCGAATTTAATTTCTGTCGGAGGGAAATCTGTTAGTATACATCGCTGATGAGACTTAATAAACAGTCTGTACGATGTTCTACATACCGAACAATTCTTTGTCGAGATTCACTTGTCATGATTATTTTCTTTAATTATCGAAGTTTATGCGATATACGCATTGTAATTGCCTTCAAGCAAAAATATAAATAATATATACTTTAGTCAACAATGCTTCTAAAAACAAGCATCCAAAATCTTATTTCCTTCGCCGAGGCATAGGCCTGGTTTGTTATTGTTCACTCAACGTCCCCGTACCTCATATGGTAGAGGTGTATCAGTATCATTGACAGGTTATTTTCGCAAGGATTGTCCGGTGCGTATCGTGGCCGAAGCAGTAAAGTCTCTGACAATGCCTAAACATTGTATTTCCATTCTTGAATGTGTCCTTTTATTATTTCTATTTTATGTATGCTCTACTGTGTATCTTGTATTTCATGTTATATCTTATTCCATGTGCTTTTAATTAAAGTCCATCTTGTTATATGTTTAACACCCTTGTCGGAGTGTTGGATATTGTACAAACGGAAATAGGAATTTCCGGTTGAATTAAAAAGAGGGGGGATGACGAAGATGAACAAAGGACTTTGTCCTGGTGGTAGCGAACAAAGAAAACGTGTAGGCGTTTGAGAGATACAAAAGACAGCGCGATCAATGGGGACAGTCAGCCCGGAGAGAGACAACCGACGAGAACGTACTTGACTGCGATCACGCACCATCGCTGCCAGCGGGCAGTGAGGTTCATTCACCCCTCTGTGCCTGAGATCCCAACAGTAGTAGTAGTAGTAGTAGTTCCCATTGTCAACGCCGTCACCCGCACACTCGCCACGAGGGAATTAAATAAAGAGTCAAATCTCCTACTACATACAGCATGCCTTGTGATTTCATTAAGCAGTATACCAGCAACAGTATATAACATGTACGATTTTGTGGCCCGAGTTGAGCGAAGAAGCGCTATGCAACAGGAGTTTGTTTCGTTTCAACAAGTTATAACATTGTTATAACCTTGAACCTGATCGTGAGTCATGGCCTGATGCATGTAAATCACTAGACAGTGTAATGGACCCGGATGTCAGATGTTAGTGTTGCTATTCATGGCCTGTTTTTGAGTTTTGTGACAAAGGCAGTGATGTACTTGTTGAGTGAAGGAAGCAGAGAAGAAACGGATTATTCCCTGTGGCAGACCTACCATTGAATGGAAAGGAATTACTGGTGTCAATTGAACAACTCCAGTTGAAGAAGAAAAAAACTGTTTAGAGAAGTTGATTCCAAAAATCATATAACAAATTATATGAGCACAGTCGGTAGAGCACAAGCCTAGGAATTGCAAGTTTCTTAATTTGATACCGGTCTCTGGTATATCTATTGTGATATATTAAAATTTTTGTATTTCAATGTTTTTTTGTTTTTTTTCAGATTACAGACACTGACATTGGATATGCCTTACTTGAAATGGATGAACTTAACCAACATGAAGTGATGGCGCCTCTTGTTGCCTTATTGAGACACATGCAAGATTCGAATATCACACCTAAAATACCAGTGGTAAGTGCAAGTGGAGAAATTATTTCTGAATTTCTTTAGTTTATGCAACAGGAGTTTGTTTCGTTTCAACAAGTTATAACATTGTTATAACCTTGAACCTTGCAGTAGGAAAACAGTCATGCAACAATGGAAAAGATACTCAACAAATACAAAAAGAAATTCCAAGACGGAAAATATAGAAAACCTTGATTAAGAAAAAAAGAGACGTATCAAAAATTCAGAAATAGTTTTGTTTTTTTTTTTTTAATTTAAAAAGGAAGACAGAAGTATGTAGAACGTTAAAGAAGAAATAAAGAAAGAAAGAAAATTTGGAGGGAAATGTTGAATTGAAAAGATGAGAATGGAGAAAGAATTAGAGAAAGATAATTTAAGGCTTAATAGTAGTAAAAAGTAAACCGTCGGGTGGCCTAGAGTCGGTTTTAGCCTATATATATATATATTATATATATATATATATATAGAGAGAGAGAGAGAGAGAGAGAGAGATATGAAAAGACAGAGAAAGATAGATAAGAAAATACAGAGATAGATAGATAGATATGAAAAGACAGAGCTAGATAGATAGATAGATAGATAGATAGATAGATAGATAGATATGAAAAGACAGAGATAGGTAGGTATGAACAGAATAAGAAATAAATTTAAAAAATAAACAAGCCATCTTTGATACATAGATGTGAACAGAATTATATATATATATATATATATATATATATATATGAACATGAGATATATATGAACGTAAATATGAACATGAGATAGATCGATGTGAACAGAATGTGATGGCTTACCACACACATACAAATATATATATATATATATATATATAGATAGATAGATAGATACATATATATATATATGCATACATATATATACATGGCAATAGCATAATCTTCACAGATCATTGCCGTCCCTCACAATCCCACAACTCCACCACCAGAACCCTTCCTTGCATGAGCCCTCAAATGACTCATCAAACCTGCTGCAGATCTACAAAGTTTGACGCAAATATGACATTGAAAAGACTTCTTCCCCGTTGAATGAGATGATTCAGATGAATCGGATGAGTCAGATGATAAAATTTGATGCTTATGCACCACCATATGTCTCTTAAGACCAGAAGCCGACTTACAGACCTTGCCACATATAGCACAAGACACATTATTTACTCCTGGAATCTGCATGGATTGACCCAGGTGAGATTTCCTATGATTGACATAGCCAGCCCTCGAAAGCAAAACTCGACCACATGTCAGACACTTCCAACCCTCCATGTTCTCTCCAATATGACAGGTGTAACCCTTTCGAAGTTGACGCTTTAGGTTTTCATGCACGATTCTTTCACTCTCATAACTGGTACAGCCATCATCCACATGAACTCTCCAGTCAGTTCTCTTTAGTGCCAGCTTTTCCCAGTTGTCAGGACTTATTTTTATTTTTATAAGGTTGTTTTTTAAGCAATCCTTATACCTCTTCTTAGGCTTATGCTGCGGCCTTTTGCCATCACGCAGCTGACCGTAAAAAAGTTGCTTTGGCAATCTAGCATCACCCATACGCACAACATGACCTGCCCAACGCATTTGAGCCGTTATGATAAGAGTTTCAATGCTTGAGCATCCTGCCCTTGCAAGGACTTCTGTGTTAGGCGTTTCGGAATTCCACTTGATGTCTAGAATACGTCTCAAACATTTCTGATGAAAGCGCTCAAGAATTTTTAGATGTCCTCTAAACAATGTCCATGTCTCCGAGGAGTACAATAAAACACTCAACACGCAGGACCTATAAACATTCAATTTTGTTTTATGGGTAATGCCGGTACTAGACCATAACCGTTTTTCGAGCGTTCCATAGGCCACAGATGCCTTCTGGATGCGCTGGTGAATCTCAGCATCCAAAGATCCATCACAAGTTAGTGTACTTCCTAAGTATGTAAAAGACTCAACAACATCCAGACAAGTACCATGAATGGCTATTGTTGGTTTGATATATGGTTCACCCTTTACGGGGGTGAACATTACCTTTGTCTTTGTCAAGCTTATTTTTAATCCAAAAGCAGAGCACGAGGCAGCAAAAAGGTTCACAATATCTTGAACATCCTCCTCAGTGTGAGCCAGAAAGTCAACATCATCGGCGTAAAGGAACTCTCTGATAAGTGCATAGGATGTCTTAGACTTGAAGTTAAATCTTCTCAAGTCAAAAACTCTTCCTGTGGTTCTAAATTCCAAGAGGACGCCTTTCTCACAATGTTGGAATGCATGAGATAATATCACAGAAAAGAATATTGAGAATAGTGTTGGGGCCAAGACATCTCCCTGCTTAACCCCGTTATCCACTGGTATTTCATCCGACAATCTACCACTCATGACAATTTTAGCTTTCATACCATTGTGCAACCGCTTGAGTACACTCACAAATACCGGTGGGCACCCAACTTTACCCAACATTGTCCAAAGTGCATCCCTGTTGACTGTATCAAAAGCTTTCGTCAAATCAACAAAAACCTGATACAGGGGGACCCGTTGCTCTATACACTTCTCTTGCACTTGCCTAGCCGAAAATATCATGTCGTTTGTTCCTCTGCCAGACCTGAAAGATATGAAATGTGGATAACGCAGGGAGATGTCTTGGCCCAACACTATTCTCAATATTCTTTTCTGTGATATTATCTCATGCATTCCAACATTGTGAGAAAGGCGTCCTCTTGGAATTTAGAACCACAGGAAGAGTTTTTGACTTGAGAAGATTTAACTTCAAGTCTAAGACATCCTATGCACTTATCAGAGAGTTCCTTTACGCCGATGATGTTGACTTTCTGGCTCACACTGAGGAGGATGTTCAAGATATTGTGAACCTTTTTGCTGCCTCGTGCTCTGCTTTTGGATTAAAAATAAGCTTGACAAAGACAAAGGTAATGTTCACCCCCGTAAAGGGTGAACCATATATCAAACCAACAATAGCCATTCATGGTACTTGTCTGGATGTTGTTGAGTCTTTTACATACTTAGGAAGTACACTAACTTGTGATGGATCTTTGGATGCTGAGATTCACCAGCGCATCCAGAAGGCATCTGTGGCCTATGGAACGCTTGAAAAACGGTTATGGTCTAGTACCGGCATTACCCATAAAACAAAATTGAATGTTTATAGGTCCTGCGTGTTGAGTGTTTTATTGTACTCCTCGGAGACATGGACATTGTTTAGAGGACATCTAAAATTCTTGAGCGCTTTCATCAGAAATGTTTGAGACGTATTCTAGACATCAAGTGGAATTCCGAAACGCCTAACACAGAAGTCCTTGCAAGGGCAGGATGCTCAAGCATTGAAACTCTTATCATAACGGCTCAAATGCGTTGGGCAGGTCATGTTGTGCGTATGGGTGATGCTAGATTGCCAAAGCAACTTTTTTACGGTCAGCTGCGTGATGGCAAAAGGCCGCAGCATAAGCCTAAGAAGAGGTATAAGGATTGCTTAAAAAACAACCTTATAAAAATAAAAATAAGTCCTGACAACTGGGAAAAGCTGGCACTAAAGAGAACTGACTGGAGAGTTCATGTGGATGATGGCTGTACCAGTTATGAGAGTGAAAGAATCGTGCATGAAAACCTAAAGCGTCAACTTCGAAAGGGTTACACCTGTCATATTGGAGAGAACATGGAGGGTTGGAAGTGTCTGACATGTGGTCGAGTTTTGCTTTCGAGGGCTGGCTATGTCAATCATAGGAAATCTCACCTGGGTCAATCCATGCAGATTCCAGGAGTAAATAATGTGTCTTGTGCTATATGTGGCAAGGTCTGTAAGTCGGCTTCTGGTCTTAAGAGACATATGGTGGTGCATAAGCATCAAATTTTATCATCTGACTCATCCGATTCATCTGAATCATCTCATTCAACGGGGAAGAAGTCTTTTCAATGTCATATTTGCGTCAAACTTTGTAGATCTGCAGCAGGTTTGATGAGTCATTTGAGGGCTCATGCAAGGGGTTCTGGTGGTGGAGTTGTGGGATTGTGAGGGACGGCAATGATCTGTAAGATTATGCTATTGCCATATATATATGTATATATATATATATGTATCTATCTATATCTATATATATATATATTATATATATTTGTATGTGTGTGGTAATGCACATATCTGTTCAATCGATCTATCTCATGTTCATATTTACGTTCATATGTTCTCATGTTCATATATATATATATTATATATATAATATATATAATTCTGTTCACATCTATGTATCAAAGATGGCTTGTTTATTTTTTTAAATTTATTTCTTATTCTGTTCATACCTACCTATCTCTGTCTTTTCATATCTATCTATCTATCTATCTATTATCTATCTATCTATCTAGCTCTGTCTTTTCATATCTATTATCTATCTCTGTAATTTCCTTATCTATCTTTCTCTGTCTTTTCATATCTCTCTTCCTCTCTCTTCTCTCTCTATATATATATATATATATATATATATATATATATAGGCTAAAACCGACTCTAGGCCACCCCGACGGTTTACTTTTTACTACTATTTAAGCCTTAAATTATCTTTCTCTAATTCTTTCTCCATTCTCATCTTTTCAATTCACATTTCCTCCAAATTTTTTCTTTCTTTCTTTATTTCTTTCTTTAACGTTCTACATACTTCTGTCTTCCTTTTTTAATTAAAAAAAAAAAACAAAACTATTTCTGAATTTTTGATACGTCTCTTTTTTTCTTAATCAAGGTTTTCTATATTTTCCGTCTTGGAATTTCTTTTTGTATTTGTTGAGTATCTTTTCCATTGTTGCATGACTGTTTCTACTGCAGGTTCAAGGTTATAACAATGTTATAACTTGTTGAAACGAAACAAACTCCTGTTGCATAAACTAAAGAAATTCAGAAATAATTTCTCCACTTGCACTTACCACTGGTATTTTAGGTGTGATATTCGATCTTGCATGTGTCTCAATAAGGCAACAAGAGGCGCCATCACTTCATGTTGGTTAAGTTCATCCATTTCAAGTAAGGCATATCCAATGTCAGTGTCTGTAATCTGAAAAAAAAAAAAACATTGAATACAAAATTTTTAATATATCACATAGATATACCAGAGACCGGTATCAAATTAAGAAACTTGCAATTCCTAGGCTTGTGCTCTACCGACTGTGCTCAATATAATTTGTTATATTGATTTTTGGAATCACTTCTCTAAACAGTTTTTTTCTTCTTCAACTGGAGTTGTTCAATTGACACCAGTAATTCCTTTCCATTCAATGGTAGGTCTGCCAGGAATAATCCGTTTCTTCTCTGCTTCCTTCACTCAACAAGTAATCACTGCCTTTGTCACAAACTCAAAACAGGCCATGAATAGCAACACTAACATCTGAATCCGGGTCCATTACACTGTCTTAGTGATTTACATGCATCAGGCCATGACTCACGATCAGGTTCAAGGTTATAACATGTTATAACTTGTTGAAAACGAAACAAACTCCTGTTGCATAGCGCTTCTTCGCTCAACTCGGGCACAAATCGTACATGTTATATACTGTTGCTGGTATACTGCTTAATGAAATCACAAGGCATGCTGTATGTAGTAGGAGATTTGACTCTTTATTTAATTCCCTCGTGCGAGTGTGCGGGTGACGGCGTTGACATGGGAACTACTACTACTACTACTACTGTTGGGATCTCAGGCAAGAGGGGTGAATGAACCTCACTGCCCGCTGGCAGCGATGGTGCGTGATCGCAGTCAAGTACGTTCTCGTCGGTTTGTCTCTCTCCGGGCTGACTGTCCCCATTGATCGCGCTGTCTTTTGTATCTCTCAAACGCCTACACGTTTTCTTTGTTCGCTACCACCAGGACAAAGTCCTTTGTTCATCTTCGTCATCCCCCCTCTTTTTAATTCAACCGGAAATTCCTATTTCGTTTGTACAATATCCAACACTCCGACAAGGGTGTTAAACATATAACAAGATGGACTTTAATTAAAAGCACATGGAATAAGATATAAACATGAAATACAAGATACACAGTAGAGCATACATAAAATAGAAATAATAAAAGGAACATTCAAGAATGGAAATACAATGTTTAGGCATTGTCAGAGACTTTACTGCTTCGCCACGATACGCACCGGACAATCCTTGCGAAAATAACCTGTCAATGATACTGATACACCTCTACCATATGAGGTACGGGGACGTTGAGTGAACATAACAAACCAGGCCTATGCCTCGGCGAAGGAAATAAGATTTTGGATGCTTGTTTTAGAAGCATTGTTGACTAAAGTATATATTATATTATTTATATTTTTGCTTGAAGGCAATTACAATGCGTATATCGCATAAACTTCGATAATTAAAGAAAATAATCATGACAAGTGAATCTCGACAAAAGAATTGTTCGGTATGTAGAACATCGTACAGACTGTTTATTAAGTCTCATCAGCGATGTATACTAACAGATTTCCTCCGACAGAAATTAAATTCGATACTTATAGAAAATTATATATATATATATATATATATATATATATATATATATATTATATATATATGTGTGTGTGTGTGTGTGTGTGTGTGTAATCATGAACTTTAGTTTAGTAAATTCCTAGCATGAAATTATGTTTGTGCATTATCTGAAATGAACTTAATTGTTATTAAGAACACATTTTATGATATTTTTGTTGAAGCATGCAGTTGTATTGATTCGAACAAGTTTATATTTTTTTGTTTATATTGTACAATAATGTGTTCTTAATAACATTAAGTTCTTTTCAGATAATGAGCAAGCATAATTTTATTGTAGGAATTTACTAAACCAAAGCACATTTTGAATTATCGTACGATATAAACAAAAAATATAAATTTGTTCGAATCAATACAACTGCATATGCAAGCATAATTTTATGGTAGTGCAGGGGCAGGTAATCACTACAGTAGGAATTACTAAATTTACTAAACCAAGTTCATATTACCTATATATATGTGTGTGTGTGTGTGTGTGTGCATGAAGTTTGATCTACCTGTTTAGATTTGGAATATCAGCAGCAAAAAAGAGAGTGGTGCCAAGAAATAACAAGTGTTGTGTAAAAAAAAATAAGAAAGTATATTTATGAAAAATGAATTTGTATTATTTAGATTTTTCAGACTGTTGTCCGCATCTTTATTGTTATATACACAACATTTCATCCGATGTGCCCTCCGACCTTCTTCAGGTGTTTCTTGTCAATCTTGGGAACCGTCTTGCCAAATTCTGGAGCCTTCACAGAACTGCAAACCAAACCCTTTATTTTATCCATTATGGTTCTAAGTGACAATCATCTGGAGGTTGTAGGTTCAATCTTAACCACAGGCGAAAATAACACTGACATGCACCACTCCACTTTGGCCCTTATTTAGGCTAGACAGGCAATCGGAGAGGCCCCTCTGATCAATCGGCTAGTCATGTCTAGCCCTAGCACCTATATGATTGTCCCAATCCTATTGCTCTTATGGCAAGCCTCAATCCTTCTTATCATATGGGTACTAGAAGGCGGTGGCTGAGGGTCTACATGTCTTGAGAATGACGTAAAACTCTATCTGATGGTGAGGTTCCAGTTTTGAAGCCTTCGCATAAAATTCTATGAATATCAGTCTTCCACAGACATGTTTTTCGAACTTTACTTCTCATCAGTGCAGCTCGACTTTTTAGCAGCTACCTCTAGCCGGGATCGAACCCGACAGAATTTTCGTCTGTCAAGTTCCTTACCCTTGCGGGTCATCTGCGGCTGTTAGTCTGGGGTGAACAATTAATTGATACATATTTACGGGAGTATGCTTTTACAATCACCCGAGAACTCAAATCTATAAACAGCGACAGGCGAGTAACGGCTTACGCCAAACGGTGAAATTTCAATTAATGTCCCCCACAGTGTTCTACCATGCGAGTGGGAAACGTAGTTAATTAATGGAAAAAAATGAATGAATGGAATAAATGAAAAAATCTTTTTCAGAGGAACTCTCTCAAAAGAAAAAAAATCATTTCAAAAGACGTCCTTAATAGAAAAGCCGTCTATCTATCTATCTATCTATCTATCTATCTATCTATGTATCTATCTCAGTCTGTCTCTGTCTATCTATCAATCTATCTATCTATCTATCTCAGTTTCTTTCTTTCTTTCTATCTATCTATCTATCTATCTATCTATCTATCTATCTATCTATATAAGTTTGTTTCTATCTATCTATCTGTCTATCTAAGTTTGTTTCTATCTATCTATCTATCTATCTATCTATCTATCTCAGTCTGTTTTGTCTATCTATCTATCTATCTATCTATCTATCTATCTCAGTCTGTTTCTCTATCTATCTATCTATCTATCTAAGTTTGTTTCTATCTATCTATCAATCTATCTCTATCTATCTATCTATCTATCTATCTATCTCAGTCTGTTCATATCTATCTAGCTGTCTATCGATCTATCTATCTATCTCAGCCTTTTATGTCTATCTATCTATCTATCTATCTATCTATCTATCTATCTCAGTCTGTTCATATCTATCTATCTCTCAGTCTGTTCATATCTATCTATCTATCTCTATCTATCTCAGTCTGTTCATATCTATCTATCTCAGTCTGTTCATATCTATCTATCTATCTATCTATCTATCTATCTATCACAGACTAGATTACCCAATCTGTACTACCCCCTCCTCCCGCCGCCGTACCGTGGGGAAACTCCTGACCCTGTACCTTCCTCGTACTCGATTTAGCATTTCTCTATCAAATTGACGATACAGGCGACCTATTTTTATTGAGATGGCTCAGCACTGTCACCTGATGTTATTCTACGGCCTCGCTGTCCCCCCCGCGGCCTCGCTGCCCCACCCCACCCCGATGTTGGGTGTGTATCCCAATTTGTTTTGTGTCGTGATAGCAATTGGATGGTCTTTCTTAGCTGTCAGCAATCTTGTCCAATGTCATCCGGACTTCTGCCGGAAAGGCTTAGGAAATAATATCATAGAGATACACTGACGCAGCGAAAAAGTAAAAATCAAAACATCTCCCGCCAAAAAAAAAAAAGAAAAAGAGAAAAAAAGAAAAAGAAAAAGAAAAGAAACAACAGTTATTAGTATCTATCGATCACAATCAATAATATCTATCGATCCATTAGTTTCTTTCTATCTCAATTTATAAATCTAATATAGATATGAATGGTCGACACTTGCCAACAGCGATATATGCAATCGCTACGCTGTCGCAGTAAGAAACAGGTTCGATATCCTCCAAGAGACAGCTGAATGCCTCTCACCAAACGAGGAATACGAAAACTTTGTTAGTGCACACCTAGAAGCAGCAGCAGAGTGCGTACCAACGAAACTAAGAGCTAAGCACCAGGTTCCCTGGGAGACAGAAGAAGTTAGAGAAAAAAAATATTACCAAAAAAGCAGCTCAACGTAATAAAGTAACCCAACTAACACAAATTTACATAACCTTAGGAAAGCCCAGATAGAACTAACCAAAACATACAAAAAAGAACAAACAGAATACATACAAGCACAAATAAATAACATCAGACAATCAGTGGAAGACAGACAGTCACGATTAGCATGGCAAATAGTAAATGAAATTAGTGATAGAAAAAGTACCTCTAGATCAAAGCTAAGGGCAACCAACCAGAAAGATAGACTGCAGAAATGGAAAAGACACTTCCAGAAACTTCTAGGAAACCCACCTAAAATCATGGAAAATAATACCCAAAAGATCATAGATAGACAACTAGACATAAAACTGGGGGATTTTACAACAGAAGAACCTCAACGAAGTATTAAAGAAACTAAAAAAGGTAGAAAAGCAGCAGGTCTCGACGAAGTACCCTCAGAGGTATGGAAGACCAGAAAGATCAATGACATACTGCTTAGGCTATGCAATGCTGTATATAGAGAAAATAGAATAGATAAATGGATGAATGGATGCATCCTCCCATTCCCAAAAAAGGGAGACTTAGGAATCGCTAAGAAACAACTACGTCCAACAGGGATTTCAGCAGATGATGACTATGGGAGCAGGTGGGGTTTTCTATCTATCTATCTATCTATCTATCTATCTATCTATCTGCATCGTGGTCTATCTATCTATCTATCTATCTATCTGCGTCTTGGTATATCTATCTATCTATCTATCTATCTATCTATCTGCATCTTGGTATATCTATCTATCTATCTCTCTCTCTCTCTCTCTCTCTCTATATATATATATATATATATATATATATATATATATATATATATCAGTCTGTTTCTATTTATCTATCTATCTATCTACCAATCTATCCCTGATCCTATCTATCTATGTATCTGTCTATCTATTTATTTATCTATCTATCTATCTATCTATCTATCTATCTGCATCTTGGTCTATCTATCTATCTATCTATCTATCTATCTATCTATCTATCTGCATCTTGGCATGTCTATCTATGTATCTATCTTTCTATCTATCTATCTGCATCTTGGTATATCTATCTATGTATCTATCCATCTCTCTGCATCTTAGTCTGTCTGTCTATCTATCTATCTATTTGCATCTTGGTATGTCTATCTATGTAACTATCTATCTTTCTATCTATCTGCATCTTGGTATGTCTGTCTGTCTATCTATTTATCTATCTATCTGCATCTTGGTAGATCTATCTATCTATCTATCTATCTATCTATCTATCTATCTATCTATCTATCTATCTATCTGCATCTTGGTATGTCTGTCTGTCTATCTATCTATTTATCTATCTATCTGCATCTTGGTATGTCTATCTATGTATCTATCTATCTATCTATTTTTATATCTATCTATCTGCATCTTGGTATATCTATCTATCTATCTATCTATCTATCTATTTATCTATCTATCTGCATCCTGGTATATCTATCTATCTATCTATCTATCTATCTATCTGCATCTTGGTATATTTATCTATCTACCTATCTATCTGCATCTTGGTATATCTATCTATCTATCTATCTATCTATCTATCTATCTATCTATCTCTCTCTCTCTCTCTCTATATATATATATATATATATATATATATATATATGTGCATCTTGGTCTGTCTATCTATCTATTTATCTATCTTTCTATCTATCTATCTGCATCTTGGTATGTCTATCTATCTATCTATCTATCTGTCTATTTTTATATCTATCTATCTATCTGCATCTTGGTCTATCTATCTATCTATCTATCTATCTATCTGTATCTTGGTATATCTATCTATCTATTTATCTATCTATCTGCATCTTACTATGTCTATCTATGTATGTATGTATGTATGTATCTATCTATCTATTTTTCTATCTATCTGTATCTAGGTATATCTATCTATCTTTCTATCTATCTATCTGCATCTTGGTATTTTTATCTATCTATCTATCTGCATCTTGGTATATCTATCTATTTATCTATCTATCTATCTGCATCTTGGTATATCTATCTATCTATCTATCTATTTCTATCTATCTTTTCTTCGTCTCTCCTTCTTCCGCTGATTTATCAAAGTGAAAATGTAATTTTGTGCCGGGTAATTGGATTCACCGAGCAAACTGCGACAGTCCACGCCAAACAGGATTTTACTCGATAAGGCGTCATTTATCAACTCTCGTTGTCTTGATTCGTGAGCAACGGCAAAGAATAGAAACAGATATATATATATATATATATATATATATATATATATATATATATGTATGTATATATATATATATTAATGAATAGAGAATATGTATATATATGTATTATGAATAGAGAATAAATGAGAAAATGAGAAAAGTATTAGCATGAAAAGGTGCTCAATGCTAATAAAGCAGAGCAGATTTATAATCAATGGTAATATTATGGATTTGGACTCATAACTTAAAGTTTCATGGTTATGAAATCATCAGATGAGTCAAATGGTTGAGATCTTAAAAACCAGTAGTCAAATGGTTGAGATTAAAAAAAAACAACTTTTCTTTTTTTAAAAATCTCAACCATTTGACTACTGGCTTTTAAGATCTTAACCATTTGACTCATCTGATGATTGCATAACCATGAAACTTTAAGTTATGAGTCCAAATCCATAATATTACAATTGATTATATATATATATATATATATATATATATATATATATATATTTATATATTTATAAGGTATCTATATAAATATGTATATATATATATATATTTATATATTTATAAGATATCTATATAAATATGTATATATATATATTTGTGTGTATATAAATATATGTATATTCTTGTGTATATGTATGTATATATGTAATAACATATGCATACATATATAATATATTACATACATATATATGCATATATATATATACGCATATATATATTATATATATATATATATATATATATATATATATATATATATATATATATATATCAGTATGTACATATGTATGTATGTATGTATGTATTGATTGATTGAAAAGTCATGAACGAGCTCACAAACCGACAATGAATGAAGGAATGGCAATCGCTTGACAAGACGTTACGATCAATACATGTATATATATATATGTATGTATATATACATATGTATACATACATATATATATATATATAATATATATATATATATATATATATATATATATATACGTATGTATATATACTTATATCTATATGTACACATATCTTATCAAGTAACTTTCCAAGTCTAGTTCTCAGTATATATATATATATATATATATATATATATAATATATATATATATATATATATATATATATATATCAATATCTCGAAGATGTGAGCGTTCTTTCTCGCGAATTTATAGACTGACTGATTAGGGCTGCTTTTATAGATAGGAATGTTGAAATTCCGGTCATTAATGGCTCGTAACAATGAAGATGAAGACATTAGTCCGAATAATCCAAAGTATTACAGCTGTTTTACAATGACGGCTTTGGCATTAAATAAATACTAATAGTGCACTCCGTGCACTCATTTCTCTCTCTATTTCTCCCATACTCTTTTTCTTTCTGACTATATTTTTTCTATGTAGCGTGACCTTTTCCTTCCCTTAGTTTGCTTATAAAAGAAACGGAATAGTCCATTATTTAGCTGAGGTGACGAGACTCACAAGAAATAAGAATTCGGTGGATAAGAGATACTAGATAATCAGGATTGATATTTTTCCATTTCATCTTGGATGATTTGGACGATATCATTTTTAACCATGGGTATGTTCGAGATGACAACGGTCGGAAGACTAAGGAACAAGATTATTAATATATAAAAGATTACATGTTCATTTTTTAAGACACATTTTCTTTTCTGTTGAGCTCCACTGTTTCTATCTCTGTCTCTGTCTGTCTGTCTGTCTGTCTGTCTGTCTGTCTGTCTGTCTCTCTCTCTCTCTCTCTCTCTTCATTATATTCAATTGAAACGGATTAGCGTTATAGCTTCCGCACGTCACCCCTCACTCCCTCTTTCTTTCTCTATCTTTCCCCAAATCTCATTCTCTCTTTCCTTTTTATATTTCTTCTGTGTAACATGTCCTTTTTCCTTATTTTATTTACTAATATTATTTACTATTTATACTATTAAACAAATAATCCAGTAGAATAGTTTGAAGAAGAAAAAAGTCTGCATGTATTTTTTGCTAGATATTTATATTTTATGAGGTTAGATTTTCTTTTTAATTTTGAGGTTACTTGTTAGAACAAGTTAAAAAAAAGAATAAAATAAATAAAATAAATTAATGACTTAAAATCTAAATGTAAAATGCTTTTTTCTTGTGTTCTTATTGCACTGAGTCTTTTCCAGCTTTATTCAAATTTATGCTCAACAGCAATAAAAACTAAGTGAAAGCTGGTTATAAAGATTATTCTAGATTTTTCTTTAAAATTGTTCTGTAATAGAAGGGATATAATTTAATATATTAAATATAAAAGGGGGAAAAAAAGAAGGTATTTCCTTACTTGCAGAGTCCAGCTCCTTGGAATGGATTAGAAAAGCTTATTGACTTCGTTTGTTGAGCGGGAAACAATTCCTAAAAAGAAATTTAACAGATAATTCTTTCTGGAATTATATTTCCTTTCATTCATTTAATGGAATATCAACTCTTTATGAATTGAATTTTGGCATTAAATAATCCTTATGTAAATGAGATTTGGTTTGGTTTGGTTTGGTTTGGTTTTATGGCATATCAACCTCAGTGGGTCACTTAATGCCGGCAAAGTTTTGAAATAAATCAATTCTTAATGGATAATACACTTTTTTTATAAATACATTTTTCTATTTAATCCATAGATGGGACCCTAACAGGTACTACCACTTCGGGCCAGAGTGGAAAAGGGAGCAATGGTGATGAAGGGGTGCTCCACATTCCCCAAACCTCCAGAACTGGAACCTCACAATCAGATAGAGTTTAACATCATTCCCAGGACATGTAGACCCTCAGCCACTTCCTTCTAGCACCCATATGATAAAAAGGGGTTGGGGCATTCCATAAGGGCAATAGGGTTGGGACAATCATGTAAGTGCTAGGGCTTGACATGGCCAGGCAATTGATCAGAGGGGGGCTCTCCAACCGCCCGTCTAGTCCAAGAAAAGCCTAATGTGGAATATTGCAAGTCATGAACTGCTCAGCCACCTGGGTTCTATCCTTAAGCATCACGGGTCGCTACCCACGGCCAACAGGTGGCCCCACTGCAGAGGTGCAGTCGGTGCATTCTAACGCCTCAGCCGACAGGGCGGTCAAAACAGTAGATGAGATATTGCTACCGATGAGTGTTGTTCGGAAGAATCCGTGTCGAACTAGTCCGCCATTCTTCTGTTATTAGCTTTTTCCAAAAAGCCGGAAGAAAAAGTAAAAATGTTCTTACATAATTTAGCGCCAACTTAGTTATCTGTCATTTTTATTAAATAACAAATACGAATCACAATTCAATAAAATGACAAGCAGGAAGACGTCAGAACGTATAAAAATATGTTACATGCAATAGAATGGATTGTCTAAAACTATATATATATATATATATATATATATATATATATATATATATATATATATATATATATATATAAGTCTCATCAGATGGATAATCATCAATAATTTGAATTGCTTAACAGAAAAAAATTCTCAATGCAGAATCTTTTTCCCCACAAAAAATATTTTTACAAAATGTATGCATTAAAAGACTGTCACTATGGTGACAGGAAGTCATTGCAAATGATATATATATATATATATATATATATATATATATATATATATATATATATATATATATTTCTCATTTGCAATGACTTCCTATATATATATATATAAATAAAAGGCTTTTGTAATTTGCTTGAAGCATTGTGTTTATATTGGTTTGTTGGTTGGTTTTGAAGGCTATCACAATGCAAATGTAAAGAAAAAGAAGGTAACTGTGGTGTTGTTTGTTAACCTGTTACTTTATTCTCAATATTTCGGGATAAAAATCCCATCTACAGGAGATTACTAGAACTGAAGTTTTTGCTAGTGGCTTTTCATTTGTTCTGTCTCATGTCTTCCAAATTCTGTGTGTGTGTGTGTGTGAGTGTTTGTTTATGTGTGTGTTTGTGTGTGTGTTCGTGTGTGTGTGCGCGTTTATGTTTCTGTTCATTTGCTTTTGTTTTTTGTTAATTATTATTCCAGATCTGGCTTGCCCTCTAAGCATTTTTTTTGTTTACTAACAGGACCATCTGATCTCTTTTTTTATAAATATGTGTCTGAGATTAACATTCCAAATATCGTTTGATTGTTTATGGGTTCGGGTGTGTAAATTTATTGTCTATCAAAATCACCTGTTGTCCTGTTGTGTGTGCGTGCGGTGTATTTGTTATTAAGTCCCAACACCGTGTGTGTGTGTGTGTGTGTGTGTGTGTTCTTTGTAGGGTGTGTGTGTTCCGTTTGCGTGCGTGCCTTGTTCATATACGTTAATATGTGTGTATGTGTGTGTTTGAGTTAGGAGCTTAGAATGAAATTAATTTTATTAAAAATTGTAATCATAGAGCCTGCTAGATTCTATTTTGTTTTGTTTTATAATATTATATTCATTTTATTTTATTCTATTTTATTTTATTTATTTATTTATTTATTATTATTATTTTTAAATTTCTTATTTTCCTTGTTAATATCAATGTATATCCAGTGTGTGATGGATTTTAAAAGGTTAATTTTAAAATAGTTAATTTACCTGCCCTCTGATAAGGGAAGGGAGTTCTGCGTAATACCCCTGGTTACATGCAACAACTTGGCATTCGAGCACCTTAGCAACAATGAACTCTATACATAGATCACAGATGTAACGCCCACCTAAATAGAAAGCCACATAAATACCACACGGGCCGGGATCTGCAAAATTAGAAAACTCCCCAACAAATACAAAAACAACTTCACCAGTAAAAACAGCACCCTACCAAGATTTTACCATCTGATAAAAACTCACAAAACAAGTTCAACACCACAAATTAGACAATAGTCTCCAGTGTGGAAGGACCATTATATAAAACTAGCAAATATATGCACCCTCCGGGTGCAAGTATTTAAGTTTTAATATAATAAAATATCATATTAAATTAGAAAGGCTAATGAAACTGAATAAGTATGCAGATAAAAAGATTTGGAACAGAGGGGGTATGATTGAAAAATAGAACAACTTTGAAACGAACTCTTCCATCATTTTCCGTTACTCCCGTCTTTCATTGATAAATTTTCCTAATTCAACTATTTAGTTAAAATAGGAAGTAAAGAATAATATTACAGTTATTTCTTTTTGTTAAGGGATTTCTTTTAAGATTTATTGAAGAGAATTTTGCTCATATTCAATAAGATAAAACCAAACAATTAGAAATCAATAATACTAAACATATATTTATTAAAAATCAAATTTTTAAGATCAATATGCAAATTAGCCTTCCCATTCACACTGTGAACCGCTATTTTGTTGTGTATATAAATACAATTGCATGTTATTAGCATGTAGATATGGTTAACAGTCTTAATGATGTGAAACAATTTTACTAATAATTGATGTTTAAATAAAAAATAAAATCATGGAGAATGTGGTGTAAATAACAAAGGGAATTGTGACTTGTATAGTAATATAGTTTCGGTTACATAGAGACAAGCCCACAATCTCCATTATAATAAGATATCATGGCTCCTTTCAAAAATACTTAAACCAATATTAGCGACCCTCCCAGGGCATGTCAGCAGCTCTGGCGAAGTCATTCGCAAACTACAACAAACACAACCAAGTAAACTCGAAAACAACAAATATGCATTTAGCTTAGACGTTACCTCTTTGTACACATCAGTGCCAGCTCAACCAGCGGTCGAACTGTTGACTGAACGCATAACCTCATCCGGCCTGTACTGCTACAACATCACCCCATCAGACATACACCAACTTCTATCCATCATCGTAAACAACACGTACTTCACGTTTCACGAACGAACATACAAACAGATAAAGGGTCTGCCGATGGGATACAGCCTATCCGGCTTGCTGGCTATCACCTACATGGACAGGTTTGAGTGTCAAGCACTTAACTATTGCCGCTCTTGCGCCTTCTTCACCAGATATATAGATGATATACTCATCCTCACATCTTCCCGTGAAGAAGCCAACAAAATCGCAACAACACAGACAAAAACATACATTTCACCATAGAGCACCCTGACTGCACAGGAGCATTATCACTGCTGGATTTCCGGCTCAAAATAGAGTTTTGCAAAAAAAAAAAACGACCAGCAGAGACTTGTTCGTCCACCACCAATCGCCCCCCCCCTGGTGCAAAGACAGGATACATAAGGAACCAACTTACCCGTATTCGGGACAAATGCAGCAAGAGGCAGGACCAGATCACACACACCACACACTTCATGTCAATACTGAAAGCCAATGGTTACCCCGCTTCAATCACAAAACGACTGAAGCAAACAGAAGGCCCAAAAGGCCATGTCACTTCTAGCACCTGCTTCCTAAGGTTATCAAACTTCAACGAGAGTATAACCGCAGCGATACGCAGGGCGACCCGGAAGGAGAGCCTAGACATACAACTTGCCCATTACGGACCTTTACTTCGGAGACAACTCTCCAAAAACCGATATAAGAACACCACTAATTGCACACTATCGAACTGGCCTATCCGCGGCAGGTATGTGTCATGAAGTAAATGTTGTATACCGCACACAATGCGAAAAATACAAACAATTCTACATAGGCAGCACCACCAGACCACTACACATTAGGATCAAAGAACACTTACACACACAAGCATCCACATTCCGCACACACTTAATTAAATGCAACAACACGGAGAAAAGCATTACAGTCAAATAGAGGCCAGGGAAAGAAATCTGGGTGACCTCCGAATTAAAGAGGCATTACTAATAGCTAAACTGCGCCTAGGGATCAATAGCAGAACCGAACTCAGCGCAGAGTTCATAATACAATAAATCCACAATCAACGCGCACACGTACATGTACACACACACACACACACACACACACACACACACACACACGCGCGTGCAATATACACCCACATACTCAATAGAGAATTCATAACGCGACAATGAGAAGACAAATGCAAAACACGCACCCACATCCACAGACCAACACACTAGTTGTTAAGAAATAGGATTTACTCTGATTATTGATGAATTTCCCTTGCTAATCTTTTAATAATTAATTCATGTGACCAGGCTGTGGATGAAACATACGTATGATATATATATTTACCAACTCCTCCGCACGAGCAGGATACGACACAAGGTCAATTTCTTAAGCGGTTTGAATTCAGAGTTTTCCTTCTCCTAGACTGGTTACCTAGCCATGGTTAAAGAACCCAGTCCGCCCTGCTATTTTCCCATAGCTGGAGGGAGAGTAGGATTCATACCTTTCCCAAGGGTATTAGCTCTAAGTGAAATGCAATTACCACGTCCAGGATTTGAACTCGGTGCGACGAGTCCATTTCCCATGACTTTAACCATTACACCACGCGCTTCCATATATAAAATATATGTATAATAATAATATTAAAAAAAGGAAATTCCCAGTATTAACCTACCTTTTACCTTAACCCCTAAAAACAAATCAGCAGAATCTATAATTATAGTTCTTGATAGATATTAGTTTTATTCTAACCTTTTAAGATCTAACTCACACACTGAATATACATTGATATAAGCAAGGCAAAGTCAGAAACTCTACCTGTGGGCCACCGGCGAGTAGCAAACGATACATACCGAATTTAACTTGTCAATGATAAACACGCCACTACTATACATAGTACAGTGAGCGTTTGAGGGAATCGCAAATTAGTCTTATGTCAAGGCGTAAGAAATAAGAAATAAGAAATAAGAATAAGAATAAGAAATTTATTAATCAATAGTAGTACAAATTATTAAAAAAATATAAGTAAAAGAAAAACTTTATTGGTTTAAACTACTATTGAAGGGAGGCCATGCCTAATAGCGTGAAGCTAATCCCATGGACATGACCACCCTTGGACGCTCACAGGAAACAATACATGAAACACACAACGTAAACATATACATATATATCATGAGACAAATTAGCCGTGTGAGAATCTAAATGCAAATCTGTTGTTTATAAGAAGTAAATGGAATTTGATAATTTGCTTTTGAAGCATTTTTATGTAAAGTATATTATTATTTATATTTTTAGAAGTCAATTACAATGCGTATATCGTATAAAATTCGATAATTATGCATTAAGTAAATAAATGTTTCCTTTTTTTTCAAATTTGTTATAAAACGTCTTCGGCCTGAAATAACCCAACAAGGGTTGACATGCCGTAAAATCCAACCAACCAACCAACCAACCAACCAACATAACAACCAGTTTATTAATGTTATTTATTTTATTTTGGATCACCAAATCCCGGCCAGGAGACCAGACCTAGTATTGATTAACAAGAAAAGGAGAACGTGTCATTTCGTGGATTTTGCCGTCCTGGTCGATCACCGAATGAAAGTGAAAGAAAGCGAAAAGATAGGCAAATAATTTGACCTTGCCAGAGAACTGAGAAAACTGTGGAAAATGAAGATGAAGGTCGTACCAATTGTAATTGGTGCCCTCGGAACGACCCCCAAAGAGTTGGAAAAGAATTTGGATGAATTGGAAATCAGAGGAAGAATCGAGACCATCCAATTGTTAAGATCGTCTAGAATACTCAGAAGAGTCCTGGAGACCTGAGAAGACTTGTTGTCACCCAGTCTCCAGTGAACTATCGGCCCAGGCAGGTGTGATAAACTAATAGTAATAAGAAGAAGATGGACAAATCCTTGGACCTTGCCAGAGAACTGAGAAAAATATGGATTAAATAGAAGAAAAAAACGAGTTTAAAGAAAATTGAGTACCCATCAAGAATGATTAAAACAAAACGTCTTCGGCATGAAATAACCCAATAAGGATTGATATACCGTAAAATCCAACCAACCAACCAACCAACATAACAGCCAGTTTATTACACATAATGTTATTTATTTTAATCTATTGATATGTATTAAGTTAATGAAAATGTGTTTAAAAATGGATTTTGAAAAAAAAATTGAAAACCATAAAGAACTAATAAAACAAAACGTCTTCGGCATAAAATAACCCAACAAGTCAATCAGCCAACCAAGCAAAACCACCAACATAACCACCAGATTTAATTGTTTACAGATCACCTAACATATTGAAAAAGGTTCTCTCTCCTTATGACCCAATCTTACCATATTGGACTGTCATAGATTTTTACTTATTTAAACGCAAAAATCTAGTCCAGTTGTACTGCAATAGTGAATTTTAAACATCTGGAAGGTGGCATATCGCACTCAATATTTTTACCATAAATAAAGCTTTATTCATACTATCTAAAAACACACCACACTATAAGCCATTCTTCTCATTTCGACAGCCAACAAGGAATTCTCTGAAAATCATTAATTTACATCGCCTGTCAACACATTCAAAACCAAAATTAAGTTAATTCCTCTAATTTATTGCTATGCATTAAGTTAATGTTTTTTTTTATAAAATACATAAAATAACCCAACAAAGATTGACGTACCGTAAAATCCAACCAACCCACCAAAATATTTCAAAATTTTTGACTCCCTCTTGTAGTAAAATGAATTTAATGGAATTCCTTGATGTCCAGCTAGAATAACAATACTTGTAAAATTTTAATCCTGAAGAGCACTCTAAAAGATTCTCTGAAAATGCTGAAAAGTCCTTTGTTTGGCGTCAAATGGAAGAACCATTATTGCCCGGAGCTAAAAGGAACGATGAGGCTACTCCAAGATCTCTTCGAATGCTGCAAAGCTGTCTCGTACAATGTTTAGGAAACTATCAGCCTATCGCTGTTTGGTTGTTTGTTTTATTGATTTTAAATAAGAAAAGAAAAAAATAGAATGGATAATAAAAGATGAATTTAATCAATATCACTTACACATGTGTTACGATCAGTTCATCTGCGTGAAAATATTTCGCACACAGAGAAGATTCGACCTTCATCAGAGTGAAATTTTATTTTCAATGAAAAAAAATTCGTTGGGGAAAAACGGAGAAGTTTTGGAAATGTTCGAATAGAATTTTTTTAATCACATTTGGAACGCTGAAATAGACCGTTAGAATTTGGATATTTGATTTTTCTAGGGGTTATGGTAGAAAATAATTTTGTATTGCAAAAATAAAGTGTTATTATTTCTCTCCCTCTCCCTCCCCCCCTCTCTCTCTCTCTCCTCTCTCTCTCTCTCTATATATATATATATATATATATATATATATATTTTGGGGATCATGTTGTATGGTATTGATTAGTTTCATGTCTATATTCTATGGTATAATTTTATGGTATAAAGAATGTCTATATTCTATGGTATAATTGTATTTCCCTAAGAAAGGAGAGAATATCCTCCATGTTGACATTTTCAAATAGATCTTTCATATTATTTGCTTTAAAATAACGGTTTCTAATGCGAGCAAGAAACCTGCATTCCATGTATAGATGGAGGAAAATTAGGATTCATACCTTTCCCAAGGGTATTAGCGCTAAGTGAAATGCAATTACCACATCCAGGATTTGAACTCGGGGCGACGAGTCCATTTCCCATCACTTTAACTATTACACCACGCACTTCCTTTCAAGTCAGTATAGGGTATCTTGAACTTATCGGGGATCAAGTGGACGAACTAGTGGTTAAATCGAACTTAACGAACATAAATTCCATCATCGTATGTCACCCCGCCGAAAGAAAAAAAAAATACCAAAAATCAGGGAATTAACCGAATTTAATGAAATTTTCAGTGTTCATATATTGATGAATAAAAAATATAATGATCTAGTTATTTTATTTAAAAGCTTTTACATTTTTTCAGGTCAGTTAAATTTGAACCACGTATCTTTTAGAATCTGTGTTACGCCTCAAAGATATGGGGTTCAAAGTTAACTGACCTGAAAAAATGTTAAAATATATAAATATACAGGACCACTTTATATATATATATATATATATATATATATATATATATATATATATATATATATATGTTTTGTGTGTGTGTGTGTGTGTGTGTGTGTGTGTGTGTGTGTGAGAGAGAGAGAGAGAGAGAGAGAGAGAGAGAGAGAGAGAGAGAGAGAGAGAGTTTATATATACGTATACGTAAACACATAGGTGCGTGTCTATACCAATATTTAGCACTTTTTTTCCAAGTGGATGTCAGGTAAGAATTATCTACGTACATTAAAAGCTTTGAAAATATACAGAACTAATTTAGAAACACACACACACACACACACACACACACACACACACACACACACACACACACATATATATATATATATATATATAAATGTGTGTATATATATATATGTATGTATAAAGACACAGCTACATGTGTTTACCTACATTTAGAACCTCTTTGTGCAAACGGATGACAAGGAATTATCAATCTATGTTAGAAACTTACATTAGGAAAACATTATATTATATATATATATATATATATATATATATATATATAATATATATATATATATATATATATATATATATATATATATATATAAGTGAAATACATATATAAGTGGAAGTATACATATATATGAGTGCATACACACACACATACATATATATAGATACATGTTTAAGAGAAATATATATATATAATATATATATATATATATATATATAAGAGTATATATATATATATATATTTTATATAAACTCGAGTAGGTTATCTATATATCTATCTGTATATATATATATATATATATATATATATATATATATATATATATATATATATATATATAATTCGCTGATCTCCCTGACTTATTTTGTTTCCAGTTTACTAAGTTTTGTGTGAACGTTGAAAAATATATTAGGCTGTCATTGTGAGTATTCATTTGATTACAAGTGTAGCCTCGTTTTGACTTTTACAGATAATGGCACCAAACATGTCATCACTACAGACTTTGGAAAATGGAGTCGGATGTAAAAGAAATAGTCCAGTTCCATTAGTCATACGACTAGGACATTTTTCTTATTTTTAAATGTGTTTCTTCTTCTTCTTCTTCTTCTTCTTCTTCTTCTTCTTCTTCATTTAAGAATGAATACATTTCAAAACTTTGTCGGCATTTAATGACCCACTGAGGTTGATATGCCGTAAAACAAACCAAACCAAACCAAACCTTTTCTTCTTCTTCTTCTTCTTCTTCTTCTTCTTCTTCTTCTTCTTCTTCTTCTTCTTCTTCTTCTTCTTAAAACACACCAAAACTTCTTCTTCTCAGAGATTCTCCTTTTTCTTCTCTTTCTCTTCTCAGAGATTCTTCTTCTTCTTCTTCTTCTTCTTCTTCTTCTTCTTCTTCTTATTCTTCTTCTTCTTCTTCTTCTTCTCAGAGATTTCCCTTCTTCTTCTTCTTCTTCTTCTTCTTCTTCTTCTTCTTCTTCTTGTGTATCCATTTAAGAATGAATACATTTCAAAACTTTGTCGGCATTTAATGACCCACTGAGGTTGATATGCCATAAAACAAACCAAACCAAACCAAACCTTTCTTTCTTTTCTAATTTCTCTCTCTCTCCCCCCTCTCTCTCTTTCAGGTCGCTTCTCTTCTATTCCTTACTCTCTCTCTCTCTCTCTCTCTCTCTCTCTCTCTCTCTCTCTCTCTCTCTCCAGCTCCTACATCATCTTCGCTTCTCTTTCTACATCCAATTCCAAAAACGTATTCTTTTCCACTTCCTTTTTTCTCTTCACTTTTAAGTGTTCCGCCCTTAAATTGGTTTCTCTTCTTGAAAGAATGCCTCCAAGACTCTTCTGACTCTTTTAGCCGATTGCAGTAATGCAGTAGTCTGGATGGTTTCAATTCTTCCTCTGATTTCCAGGTCCTCCAGTCTTTTTTTCCAAGTTTTTTTGGGACCGTTCCAAGTGCACCAACTACAATTGGTGTCACTTTCACCCTCATATTCCACAGTATTTTTTTAATTCTCTGACAAGGTCCAGGTATTTGTCTCCATCTTTTCGTTTTCTTTCATCTTCATCCGGTGATCTGCTGGAACCGCAAAGTCCACCAGTTTGCACGATCTCGTTTTTTTTTGTTAATCAACACAAGGTCTGGTCTCCTGGATGGGATAGGGTGATCCGTTTTTATCTTGAAGTCCCAGAGAATCTTATGCGTTTCATTCTCAAGAGCAGATTCTGGTTTATGCATATATCATTTTGTTGTATGGTCAAAATTTAATTTTTTGCATAATTCCCAGTGGATCACCTTCCCAACCCAGTCGTGCCTAGCTTTGTATTCCCGTTGTGCTAGTTTGCTACATTCACTTAATACATGGTCTCGTCTCTTATTATTATTATTATTATTATTAATTATTATTATTATTATTATTATTGTTGTTGTTGTTTTTGTTTTCTGTGAAACATGTTTTTTTTCGCAATAAAGTGGTGTTCTTACATTAAGAATTCTCTGAGTGCAATGGCCAGTTAGTAATTATCTGTAAATCCCACTTCAAGACGCCCGGTCTTCGTGCTGGACATGTCACTCTCGTCTTTTATCGAGACTCTTAGCGAGAAATTACGTGATCTTCACAGAATTCAGTCTCATTTAAAAAGGAAGAAAGGGGAACGCGGTGATTAAAAAAATTCAAAAAGAAAAACACTGAAGTTGTATTTGATAAAAAAGAAAAAGATTAACGTATTTTGAAAATCTGATTATTAAGACCTGTTCTTTCTTCTAGAATATCTGATTGGTGGCTTTATTCTATTTAATGACAAACAAACCCTTGAGGGCTATTTTCAGTTCACGATACCGATAGGTTGTTTCTATATACACCTTAATACTATATATATATATATATATATATATATATATATATATATATATATGAAGATAGGATGGATTGGTTTAGAATCCGACAATATGAGGTAGAGAAAAGGATAAGTGAGCAAGAAATGAATAACTCAAAACAAATCAAGGGTTGAAATAATTTCGTCCGTCTGTGTGTGTGGGGTGTTTGTTTATGTGTGTGCTTGTGTGTGTGTGTCTGTTCAACTGTATATATTATATATATATATATATATATATAATATATATATATATATATATATATATATTCTTTAATTTTTCTGTATTATGTAAAATTTAGTAAATAAATAAACAGAGGCGATTGAACACGGACGAAATTATTTCAACCCTTGATTTGTTTTGAGTTATTCATTTCTTGCTCACTTATCCTTTTATCTACCTATATATATATATATATATATATATATATATATATATATATATATATATATATATATGAGATTAAGTAAACAAACAAATGTGTTTATTTTTTTATATGGCTTTAAGCCGACAATTTTTTTGGGGGGAGAATATGTGCTTAATTGAAGTCGTTCCTAATTTTGAAAATTAATTAGTTAATAATTAATTAATTTTTTTAGGCGGGCATATATGTTCAAATGTAAGGATATGTATTGGTGGTTGGTTTTGAAGGCTATCACAATGCAAATGTAAAGAAAAATAATGTTGTTTGTTAACCTGTGATTTACTGTTAATATTTCGAGATAAACATCTCTTCTACAGAAGATCTCCGGAACTGAAGTTGTTGCTAGTGGCTGTCCATTTGGTTCCAAACTCTCTGTTTGTGTGTGTGGGGTGTTTGTTTATGTGTGTGCTTGTGTGTGTGTGTGTGTGCCTGTTCAACTGTATATATATATATATATATATATATACATTCTTTAATTTTTTTTGTATTATGTAAAATTTAGTAAATAAATAAACAGAGGCGATCGAATATAAAAATGATTGTATATTATTCTTTAAATTAAAAAGTGGACGGACTAAAACTGGTTATTTCCTATAAGTCCAAAATAAACAAAGGGGAACCACTCTTGACTGTTAAATTATTTATTTATTTTCCCATTAAACTAACTCTAAACCCTAACCCTAACCCTAAACCCTATCCCTAACCCAACACTAAACCCTAACCCCGTTTTTTTTCCCCTAGTAGATCAATAAATAAATAAATAATTTATCAGTCAAGAGTGGTTCCCCTTTGTTTTTGTTGGACTTATAGGAAATAACACTAAAACTACCCTGCAAAGACAATCAATGCCTTCTATTTAGAATAAAAATCCAAAAAGAAAAAATCGAAACTTATTTTTATTAAAGAGAATTTTTAAATTGTTTAAAAGAAGAAAAATGTTTAAGTCATTTCTCACACTTCCCCAACACTCTTCCGCCCTGTCGGTTGGGGCGTTAGATTACACCGACTGCACCTCTGTAGAGGGCTAACACTCCCACAAATTGGGCTCCCTGTTGGCCATGGGTGGTGACCTGTGATGCTTAAGGATGGAGTCTTGGTAGATGAGCAGTCCATGACCTGCAACACTCCACTTAGACCCTTACTTACGCTAGATGGGCGGTCGGAGAAGCCACCTCTGATCAATCGGCTGGTGATGTCAAACCCCAGCACCTATATGATTGCCCCAATCCTATTGCTCTTATAGCAAGCCCCAACACTTTTTATCATATGGGTGCTAGAAGGTGGTGGCTGAGCGTCTACATGTCCAGGTAATGACGTTAAACTCTATCTGATGGTGAGATTCCAGTTTTGGATGTTTGGGGAATGTTGAGCACCCCTTCATCACCATTGCTCCCTGGTCCACTCTGATCCGGAGTGGTAGTACCTGTTAGGGTCCTATCTATGGGTTAAATAGAAAAATGTGTTTATGAAAAAAAAATGAGTATGCGTTATGAATGAATTTATTTTAAAACTTAATCGGCATTAAATGACCCACTGAGGTTGATATGCCGTAAAACAAACCAAACCAAACCAAACCAACACTCTCCCTTAACTCTTTTTTATATTCTTGTCCTATAATCCTTTTAAATAATTCTATTAATCTTCTGTCTGTCTATCTGTCTATCTATCTATCTATCTATCTACACATATACACACTCTCTCATTCATTACTTGCTCTCTCCCTACTCTCCACTACTCCCTCTTTCTCTTATTCTTTCTACCTCCGCTTTATTTCCCTTTATTTCCCTTTCTCCCATATCACCTCCACCTCTGTCTACTCCACCCTCCACTCTTTTCATTCTCTCTCTCTCTCTCTCTCTCTCTCTCTCTCTCTCTCCCTACTCCCCACTACTCCCTCTTTCTCTTATTCTTTCTACCTCCGCTTTATTTCCCTTTATTTCCCTTTCTCCATATCACCTCCACCTCTGTCTACTCCACCCTCCACTCTTTTCATTCTCTCTCTCTCTCTCTCTCTCTCTCTACTCTCCACTACTCCCTCTTTCTCTTATTCTTTCTACCTCCCCTTTATTTCCCTTTCTCCCATATCACCCCCACCTCTGTCTACTCCACTCTCATTTCGTTCTCTCTCTCTCTCTCTCTTTCTCTCTCTCTCTTTCTCTCTCTCATTGCTTCCTGGTCCACTCTGATCCAAAGTGGTTGTACCTGTTAGGGTCCAATCTATGGCTCAATAGAAAAAAAAATGACTTTTAAAAATGTGTTAAAAAAATTCTGATTTTGAAAAAATCAATACACAACAATATTGAATAAAAACATTTTTTCCGTATAAAAATAACCCACCAAGGGTTGACATGCCGTAAAATCCAACTAACTAACCAAGCAAACCAAACTACACGTTCCATATTTTATATATATATATATAATAAATATATATATATATATATATCAACTACTCTGCACGAGCAGGGTGTGACACAGGTATAACCCGTCGGTCGCTACTGAGCTAAAGGGCTCACGGAATTTCCGAAATTGCCCGTCAAGATCGGATTTTCTGCATCAACCATGGATTTCAGGGTCTCTATATTTGCTGAAAGTCTAGCCGAATGCCCACGTTGTGTTCAGATCTTAAACGACTAGAAATCTGCTATAAAAACTGATTTCCAAAGTTAACGGCGGCCTAGTGGTCACATAAAAAAACAACGACTCTATTTCTTCTTCAAACTCAACAACATTTATATTCAATAAGAGAATACAAAACAATTATTTCTCAAGGCTGTTGGAGCGATGGACCTCTAATTAATAACTTCTAGTCGGAATATAATCGGGGCTCTGCAAAGATATTGCTCAAAACAGTTCGTAAAGGTGACTAAGTTTTTCAATAGTCTTGGCTGAAGTCAGTTTTCTGTCGGCTCTCGGTATTTGCGTCCACTGTTAAACACTGTCTCGGTCTTCGCTTTTCTAGCCCGCTCAGCTCATCTACCCATCAAGCTTTCTCAGCTTCACCTGCCTTATCGTCAAAAACGTCTCAGTTAAATAATATCTCAACCGGACATTCTGATTTCCGGCTGGTGTTAAGATGGTAGAAATTTTCTCTGGACATTCCACTTTAGCAAAGGTACCGCCTTCTTTTTAGTTCTAACTACCAATAGAATTCACTTCCGCTAAATCGCCAAATGGCTAGCTTTTCCGGTATCTTTAAGTGTTTCCCAACAAAATATGGGGTCTTAAATACATATGGTTTTAATTCGTTTCTTCCGGCCATCTATAAGATTTTCAACAAAGAGTTTATCTTTTTCTTAAGTGAAAAAAAAAGAAAAAACATAATGAATTTTTTCCTCTTCATAGTCCCAAGATAATCATGGTCAACCGACTTCCTGATCATCTTTCACCGCATGAGTCCGTGCCATCAGTCTGGACATATCAAAAGGCTGTTTCCAACAATCACAGCCAACTCAAGTGGACTCATCGGGAGATCTCCCAAACACTTGAGATTTACTTTCGATTTCTTCGCATACATTCCAATCACATTGTGTGGTCTTATGATTGCAACCATCTGTTTTGACTCTACTCCGACCCAAGCCACCGGACGATTTACATTTCCGCTTTTTTTCTTTCTTTCTTTCTTTTTCTAATTTCAACCAATGAATCAGGTCACGCAAGGTCAATTTCTTGTGAAATGCAATTACCACACCCAGGATTTGAACCCGGGGCGACGAGTCCATTTCCCTTGACGTTAACCATTACACCACGCGCTTCTATATTTTCTAAGTCCTTGAGAAATATCAGAGTTGAAAGACACGTGTAAGTAAGTAAGTAAAGTCGTCCGGGTGGCCTAAAGTCGGTATCAGCCAGACAGCGAGGGAGTCTATCCCCTTTTCAGTGGCGCTTGACTAAGGAGAGTGCGTTTTTAGCGCCTGAGGCGGAGCGCCACACCTACCATCACTTCTTCACCACTTTACCGCACAGACCCCTGTGCTACTCAAACGCTGAGTTGGCGAGGGCTGGTATCGAAGCAAGAACCTTGAGTTTCCCAGGCTTGACGCTCTACTGACTGAGCTAAACCGGCCCTAGGTATTAATTCATAGTTTTTGTTTGTCACTACCCCCCCCCCCCAGGGTAATGTGATTTCTTTTTCTTTTCGTATTCCGTTTTCCGTTTTTCGTTTTTTTTTCGTTTTTCTTTTTTCTTTTTGATGTTGCTAGGGATAATAAATGAGGACTTCACTCGCGATATCCTGCTTCCATCATCGTGTCTTGTTTGCCGCAAAAACTTGGAACTGACTTGACTGTCAGGTAAACGCACGACAAATTACAAGACGGCATGATGTAAAAAAAATGGATGTATTGGGTTGGTTGGTTGGATTTTACGGCATGTAAACCAAAGCCAATCTCATTGACAAGCTGAAGTGAGAATTCATATTAAGATGGATAGATAGATAGATAGATAGAAAAACATATTAAGATGGATAGATAGATAGATAGATAGATAGAAAAACATATTACGATGGGTAGATAGATAGATAGATAGAAAAACATATTAAGATGGATAGGTAGATAGATAGATAGATAGAAAAACATATTAAGATGGGTAGATAGAAAAACATATTAAGATAGATAGATAGATAGATAGAAAAAACATATTAAGATGGATACATAGATAGATAGACAGATAGATAGATAGATAGAAAAACATATTAAGATGTATAGGTAGATAGATAGATAGATAGATAGATAGATAGAAAAACATATCAAGATGGGTAGATAGATAGATAGATTGATAGAAAAACATATTAAGATGGATACATAGATAGATAGATAGATAGATAGATAGATAGATAGATTGATAGAAAAACATATTACGATCGGTAGATAGATAGATAGATTGATAGAAAAACATATTACGATCGGTAGATAGATAGATAGATAGATAGAAAAACATATTAAGATAGATAGATAGAAAAACATATTAAGATAGATAGATAGAAAAACATATTAAGATGGATAGGTAGATAGATAGATAGATAGGTAGATAGAAAGACATATTAAGATAGATAGATAGATAGATAGAAAGACATATTAAGATAGATAGATAGATAGATAGAAAAACATATTAAGATAGATAGAAAAACATATTATGATAGATAGATAGATAGATAGGTAGGTAGGTAGGTAGGTAGGTAGATAGATAGATAGATAGATAGAAAAACATATTAAGATAGATAGATAGATAGGTAGATAGATAGATAGATAGAAAAACATATTAAGATAGATAGATAGATAGATAGATAGATAGATAGATAGAAAAACATATTAAGATAGATTGGTAAATATCTATATCAATCTATGTTCTATCACAACATTCTAAATACAGCCACTCACTTTAGATGAAAAAGAGATATGTATCGGAAAATCCCCCGAAACATCCATAAAGGTTACATTTGTCGTCATAAAATTTCTATGATTAACCAAAAGAAATATGGGAGATCAATCTGATATAAAAATGATTTGTGTCCATAGTAGAAAACCGGAGATATTTGTCTGCCGTGAGGAAAATTTCCTTCCCTCCGGCCCCCCGGTAAGAACTCTCATTTTTCTTTCAAGTCTCTATAATTGACGTCAAGCACTTTTTCCTCCTTCATGCACAGGAGAGTGTCCATAATGTAGTTTTCTTTCAGACTTTAGTTTTTTTTTTTGTTTTTTTTGTTTTCAAGGGACGTTTCTGCCTCGGGCCAAATTTTAAAGGGTCTTTTTTTTCCCTCTTCAGAACACGTTTATAAATATAATCGGCTGAACTTGCACAAAGGTGTCAAAATTAGAGTGACCCAGAAAAACAGAACCCACAAATTTTGTAATAAAACTGTTAATTTTAACTAGGGGGTTTAGGGTTAGGGATTAGGGTTAGGGGTTAGGGTTAGGGTTGGTGTTGGGGTTTAAGGTTAGTTTAATGGGAAAATGAAATAAATAATTTGGGTTCTGTTTTTTTCTGGTCACCCTGTATACCAGAAAAGACAGGGTGACCCAGAAAAAACAAACCATAAATTTTGTAATAAAACTGTTAATTTTAAGTAGGGTTTTAGGGTTAGAGTTAGGGTTAGGGGTTAGGGTTAGGGTTAGGGTTGGTGTTGGGGTTCTGATTTGGGTTCTGTTTTTTCTGGGTCACACCTTTGTGCATGTTCAGCCATATAATCAACACCAACAGCAAGAATATGCGCCCTCCAGGTGTAAGTATTCAAGTTTTAATGTATTGAAATATATTAAACTATAAGTGACTACCCGGCGTCGCCTGGGTAGAGGGGGGATTTTTTAAAAGTTAGTCTCGCGTATCCATTATTATTTAACACAAGTTAGATCCTCACTGGATGCCCCATAAAATCCCCACGTAAATATATAACAATATGGTAAGAAATTTTAATTCAATAATTTACAATTTAAAAAAAAACAAAACAATATAAATGAGGTGATTAATTCAATCAATCAACATCATATTTCAATTACCTTCTGTTACTATACAAATTTTAATTTTAAATATCTTCCCAAATATAAATAAAATCTTCAGTATTTTTGCTTAAAAACCAAGCCATGGTGATAGTGAATATATATATATATATATATATATATATATATATATTATATATATATATATATATATATATTTACTTTGTCGTTAATTATTTTATTTTCGAAGTTTCCTCCGGACATACATATACCCACAACTGCCCTTTATATATGTATAGAAAACCAAGCCCTGGTGATATTTAATGTGTATATATATATTTACTTTATCGTCAATTGTTTTATTTTCAAAGTTTCCTCCGGACATACATATATACACAACTGTCTTTTATATATGTATAGAAAACCAAGCCCTTGTGATATTTAATGTGTATATATATTTACTTTGTCGTTAATTGTTTTATTTTCGAAGTTTCCTCCGGACATACATATACACACAACTGCCCTTTAAATATGTATAGAAAACCATAGAAAATTATTTTTGCTCAAAACCAATCCCTGGTGATAGTGAATGTATATATATATTTACTTTGTCGTTAATTGTTTTATTTTCGAAGTTTCCCCCGGACATACACATATACACAACTGCGCTTTATATATGTATAGAAGATTAGAAACAGTAACGAAATTAAATAAGAACACAAATAAAAAGATTACACTTATTTTAATTATATTTTAATAGGTTTCTATATAAAATCATTCATTGGATTGATTTTAATGTTGGAGAATAAAACAATAATTTTAGAGATCAATAACACCAAGTAATTATTTATTAAACCCGATTTTATTAAAACCAGTATGCAATTTAGCCACACCATATATTATGTAAACTTTTATTTCTTAGTGATATATAAGGCACATTGTAGGATTTTAAACACACTAATAACATGGGCTGTTTGGAGGCAAATCTGACTCAGATTTTCATAGAGACCTCGTTAATAAATCAGATTTATTTTATGAATTATATGATTTTGACTATGAATTAAATACTCATTGATAAAATTACGCAATTGCTGAAGGTATTGTGACGTAAGCAGTGACGTAGTTTCCGTTACAGACAGACACCGAATTTCCATTATTACCACTAGTACGAAATAAAAAACGGCCTCCGGGCGATTTAAAATGAGATTTTTGAAACATATTACCTGAGGGGTGGGAGTAAAAAATTCAATGTCAGCGAGTTTGTACCCTAAGTAAGTAAAATCATCAAATTCATTAAAGGATTAAAAAATAAAACAATTTGAAATGTAAACTTTAAATATATATTAAAATAAAACAAACTATATATAGATATATAATACCAGTCATGTATTTATTAAAACTTGTTTTAAAAAAACAATGAGGACTGTCTAATGTTGCATGTTCAAAATTTGAGTGTATTTATTCTATGTTATGACGATTTTGGGTAATGTAACGTAAGCAGTGACGTAATTTTTGTTACAGACAAAAACCGGAAGCGAATCTCCATTATTAATAGATATATACAACGTTTGAGCCAAACAATTCTCAGATCCGAAACTCCCCGTGGAACCAGGGTTAGGGTTGGGGTTTAGGGTTAGTTTAATGGGAAAATGAATAAATAATTTGGGTTCTGTTTTTTTCTGGGTCAACCTGTATACCGGTGACCCAGAAAAAACAGAACCCACAAATTTTGTAATAAAACTGTTAATTTTAACTAGGGGAGTTAGGGTTAGGGTTAGGGGTTAGAGTTAGGCTTAGGGATTAGGGTTAGGGTTGGGGTTGGGGTTGGGGTTTAAGAACCAGGCTTTGACATCACTGACGACACCCTCTAAAACGTATTAAAGTACATATTCAATGACTAACTTTTTTAACATTATTACCCAGCGACTTTGGATGTGAGCAGGATATGTTACAAGGTCATTCAGATTTGAACAGGCTGGAATTTTCCTTCTAGACTGGTTTCCATACCAAGGTTAGAGCACAGTCTGTCCTACTATTTACCCATAGATTGTAGGATAATAATTAAATTCATGTCTTTCCCCAAGGGATAACTGCTACGTGAAATATAAACAGCTTCGTCCAGAATTTGAACTCTGTTCTCCGAGTTCATTTCTTATGAAGATTACCATTACACTACGCGCCTGGAATAGTACACTCTAACCTGGAATAGTAGGACTTACTGCGTGTTACGTCTTACTACTAAAGTGCCCTATTCATCAATCAACAAGGCAATTTTAAAAAAAATCTAGCTGATGACACATGTCAAAATCTTTTAGTTTCTTATGTGAAAAAATGAACTAGTGTAGTTTTGTATTAAATATTCGTGTAGATGTTACGATTTCTTCATTTGAAACCGACAGTATCCTGTTTTAATAATATAACGCCGGACATCTATTCATTGAAACAATGAGGATTGTCTAACGTTGCATGCTCACATTTTGAATATATTTATTCTATGTTATGACGTTGGATTATGTGTTGGGTAATGTGACGTAGGCAGTGACGCAGTTTTTGTTACAGACAAAAACCGGAAGCGAATCTCCATTATTAATAGAAGATAGATGTGCATTTGAAACCGACAGTATCCTGTTTTGTGTTTCCTTCTCTTCAGTGTGTTGCTTACGGTCAAGTCACGATGAAAGCATCGGTTCCCGATGGATCACCGAAGTTAAGCAGTGATGGGCCTGTTCAATACTTAGATGGGTGACCATTTAAGCAACAGCAGGTACTGTAAGCAACATGATATCAAAATGACTTGATTCGGCATTAAATGACCCGAAAAGGGTTGACATGCCGTAAAACAAAATAATCAATTCAGTTTATTCCTAATATTCTCCCTCCAGCTATGGATAAAAAGAGTCTCTTTAGCTATGGTATGGCAACTGGCATAGGAAAAGGAATACTCTGAATTCAAACTCGCTTAAATTTGACCTTGTGTCATATCCTGTTCGTGCGGGGTTTGATAAATACTTATATTCGTTGAAAAGGAGGCACTTCTTTTGTAATGGTTATCGTCTTAGGAAATGAACACGGTGAGACGAGTTCAAATTCTGGACGAGGCTGGTTACATTTCCCATAGTGCAAATATCCTTGGGAAAGGTATGAATCCAATTATTCCCCCTCCCCCAGCTATGGGTAAATAGTAGGGCAGACTGAGTTCTTTAATCTAGGAGAAGCAAGACTCTGCTAGAGTTGACCTCATTTCTAATCCTGCTGGTGCGGAGGGGTTGGGTAAGTAAATATAAACTTCCTCCACCTATGGGTAAATAGTAGGGCAGATTGGACTCTTTAGCCAAGGTATGGCAATCGGTCTTTATGATTTATGCAAACAACTCGTAATCGCTTTCGCAACTCAAGACACTGTAGGTTTGGTTTGGTTTGGTTTTGTTGCATAGTCTCTTTACCGGCACTAAATATCTATATGTTATATACTTCTCTTACTTCTTATTCTGTCGTCGATTCTTCTGGCCGTCTATCATCTATCTTCTATCTTGGTCTGGTATATCTTCTAAGGTCTCGTCTGGTCTTCTATTGAGGATTCCGTGTCTGGTTTCTGTTGGGGATCATTCCTTATCAGAAGCCCTGTGTCATCGTTAGTTTTTAGTAATAAACACAAGACTTCGATTTACGATGATGTTACTTTATTCGTAGACCCCCAGACCAGACATCTGCGCAGTGAGACTCACATCTTGCTAGCTTTGCTTCTAAGTTCTAACTGACTAAGTTACTTACTTAGTATCCTTAAACCGGAAGGGGGCCTTCTATTGCCTTCTGGTTCTCACGATCATCCCCAGAACGCAAGGTCAGAATGAGGTCAAGTGCCGTCACTCACCCTCAAGGCTATCAGCTGCACTAATATGATTTCTACACTATTGTCATAATCATTAGGTATCTAATGATTATGTAACAGTTTCTTTTACGGCATATCAACTTCAGTGGGTCATTTAATGCCGACAAAGTTTTGAAATAAATTCAGTCTTAATGGAAACTCATTTTTTTTTATAAACACATTTTACTATTTAACCTCTAGTCTCTCAACGTGTAGTTTGGTTTGCTTGGTTAGTTAGTTGGATTTTACGGCATGTCAACCCTTGGTGGGTTATTTTATACCGAAATTTTTTTTTATTCAATATTGTTTAATATTGTTTTGTTTTTAAATCAGAATTTTTAAAACACATTTTTAAAACTCATTTTTTTCCTATTTAAGCCATAGATTGGACTCAAACAGGTACTACCACTCCGGGTCAGAGGTGGACCCAGAAACAATGATGATGAGGGTGCTTCACATTCCCCACAGATTCCAGAATTGTAACCTCACCATCATCAGTTTAGATAGTTCATATACCCCGGACATGAAGACCGCACCACAGCCTTCTAGCACCCTATTTTGATAAAAGGTTGGGCGCTGCATAAGAGCAATAGGTCAGGACAATCATATAGGTGCTAGGCTTGACATGGCCATCGATTGATCGAAGGGTTTTCTCTTCGACCACCCGTCTAGCCTTAGTAAGGCCAGTGGAGTGTTACTGCATAGGACTGCTCAGCCACCAGGGTTCTGTCTTAAGCATCACGATCACCAAAAATGATGGTCCCTTGGAGGGCTCTACCCCTCTACAGAGAATAGTCGGTGTATTCTAAGGCCCAGGCGAATGGGTTGCAAAAACCTATAGGAAAACTCTGAATTTAAACCTGTTAAAACTCCGCTTAAAAAAATGACCTTGGTCACATCTTGCTCGTGTGGCGTGGTTGGGTAAATACATATAAATGCTATGGGTAAAGTAGTAGAATAGTGTAGCATAGGCCCAACTCAAGTTGTAGTAGTAGTCGTTGTTAGTAGTATATATGGTCGTTAGTTCAGAAACAACATACATGCAAGTTGTATAGTCCCAAGGGGATGTATATTTATTTCTAGGCTCGTGAGTTTGTTTTTTCAGAGAGAAGGGAGAATATATATAATTATATATATATTAAATATATATATATATATATTATATAATATATATATAGAGAAGAGAGAAGAGAGAGAGAGAGTGTGAAAGAGAGAGGTTATCGTCAAATTATTCTATCTTTAACATAGCATCATATTGTGTACTGCTGTCCTACATCCATACGAGGAACCGGGACCAACATCTGACTCCCACTAGAACCCAAGGCGAAAGAGGGCAGATTTCCCCCTTCCCCGTTTCTAGTACCCCGGCGTCACATCCGTTTCCGGTAAAAACCCGGCTTCCGCTTTTAATTTTTAAGTCTATTTCCGGGGTCATTCGTTGGTCACATTACTGGCACCGCTTAGTGTTTACTCTTCGAAATTTTAACCTTTGTTTGTTTCTTATTCTTTTTCTCTCTCTTTCCCTTGTCAATCCCAAATTTCTCCCGTAAGACCATAAATGTTGAATTGTATTGTATATAAGGCATGGGGCAAATGGTCACTGCCTAGATATATGATGCTCATTGACTACCACGTGACCTGGGGATTTCTATTGTCCAAATCTGGCACTGCTGCTGCTGTTTCTGCTGTAATTAATAGACACATCGTTCTGAGTTATTTTCATATGACATTTGGATTCTCTTGAACGATAGAACCAACAAGGAATACGTTAACACTGGAATTCTTATGTGCTTGCTTATCTTATTCATTACATCTGGAAAGGGATGGCTGCCAGATACTTAACATAATAATTAACGCTACAATAGATTGGGATCTTTAGATGGTTTGGGCAGCCGGATATAGGAAAAACTCTGAATTTAAACCTGTTAAGGTTCGCGTTAAAAAATTGACCTTGTGTCACATCCTGCTCATAGCGAGAAAAGAAGGGCTGTTGGAAGATTGAAGAACGACCGAAACAATGTTTTCGTTGTACTGATTGTCCCCTATTCTCTTTGCATCGATTTAGTCATCAACTGGCGCCTACCCCGTACACCAACATCACACCTGAATCGAACAAAATTGGCAGACGTCATAGACTGATCGTATGATTTCTCGCTTTCAGATGTGTCACAAAATAAATAAAACATGAACCGTTGCTTTTGGAATTGGTCATGTAATATACAAAAATCGGAGGATGATTTTTTTTATCTGTAAAATGCCAGTTCAGTATTGGCAATCAGATACAAAATGAGGAATCATCGAAGAGGGGCCTCCACAAGAAAAGACAAAAGAAAAGAAGAAAATAATTAATATATATATAATAAATATATAAATTATATATATATAATATTGAAGAAGAAGAAAGAAAAGAAGAGGAAAAGAAAGAAAAAATGAGGAAAGAAGAAAGAGAAGAGGGAAAGAATAAAAAAAAAGAAGAAGAGAAAGAAAAGAAGAAAGAGAAAAGAAGGAGGAGATTGAAGAAAGGAAGAAGAAGAAAAGAAGAAGAAGAGAAGAAGCGATGAAGAAGAATTGAAGAGGAAAAGCGATTGAAGAAAGAGATTGAAAAGAAAGAGATTGAAGAAGAAGAAGAAGAAGAAGAAAAAAGAAAGAAGAAGAAGAAGAAGGCGATTGAAAGAAGAGATGAAGAAGAAGGATGAAAAGAGATTGAAGAAGAAGAAGAAGAAGAAGAAGAAGATAGAAGAAGAAGAAAAGAAGAAGTAGAAACGATTTGAAGAAGGGTGAAGAAGAAAGAAGAAGACAGAGAAGACAGAAGAAGAAGAAAGAGAAGAAGAGCGATTGAAGAGAATTGAAGAAGAGATTGAAAGAAGAAGAGAAGAAAGAAGAAGAAAAGAAGAAGAAGGAAGAAAGAAAAGAAGCGATGAAGAAGAGATTGAAGAAGAAGAAGAAAAAGAAAAAGCATTGAAGAGAGAATTGGAAAGAAAGAGTTGAAGAAAAGAAGAAGAAAAAGAAAAAGAAGAAAGAAGAAGACAGCGAATTTGAAGAAGAGATTGAAGAGAAGAGAAGAAGAAAGAAAGAAGGAAAGAAGAAGAAGAAGAAGAAGAAGAAGGTCGATTGAAACAGAGAATTGAAAGAATAAGAAAAAAAGAAAGAATATAGAATAGAATAAAGAAAGAGATTGAAAAAGGAAGAAAAAAGAGAAGAAGAAGAAAGAGGAAGATAAGAAGAAGAAGAAGCGAATTGAAGAAAGAAGAAGAAAAGAAAGAAGGAAGAAAGAAGAAAGAAGAGGAGCAAATTAGGGAAAGAAGAAGAAGAGAAAGAGAAGAAGAGAAGAAGAAGAAGGAAAGAGAAGAGAAAGAAGAAGAAGAAAAGAAGAGAAGAAGAAGAATAGAAGGAAAGAAAGGAAGAAGCAGAGGATAGAAGAAGAAAGAAGAAGAAGAAGAAGAAGAAAAGAAGAAGAAGAAGAATGAAGAAAAAGAAGAGAAAATTGAAGAGAAGGAAGAAGAAAGAAGAATGAAGACAGGGAAAGAAGAAGAAAGAAAGAAGAAAGAAGAAGAAGAAGAGAGGAAGAAGAAGAAGAAGAAGAAGAAGAAGAAGAAGAGAGAAAAGAAGAGAAGAAGAAGAAGAAGAAGAAGAAGAAGAAGAAGAAGAAGAATCATGAGGAAAGAAGAAGAAGAAGAAGAAGAAAGAAGAAGAAGAAAAGATTGAAGAAGAATAGATGGAAGAAGAAGAAAATGAAGAGATTGAATAATAATAATAATAATAATATATTCTCTGGGTCTTTAGCATAAAGACGGATCACACTATACAGCCAGGAAGACCAGACCTTAGTGTTGATTAAAAAAAAAAAAAAAAGAACGTGTCAACTCGTGACTTTGCGGTTCCAGCAGATCACAGGGAAGGAAATGAAAAGATGAATAAATACCTGGACCTTGCCAGAGAATTGAAAAAGCTGTGGAACATGAGAGTGAAAGTGATACCAATTGTAGTTGTGCACTTGGAACAGTCCCAATGAATTGGAAAAAAGACTGGAGGATCTGGAACATCAGAGGAAGAATTGAGACCATCCCAGACTACTGCATGCTGCAATCATCATATATCTAACTCCTCCTCCTCCTTCTCTTCTTCTTCTTCTTCTTTTCTTCTTCTTCTCTTCTTCTTTATTATTATTATTATTATTATTATTATTACATATATTATTATTATTTACTCCAGAAACTCAAAAGGAGTAAATAAATAATATATAATAATAATAATAATAATAATAATATAATAAAATAATATAAGAAGAAGAAGAAGAAGAGAAGAAGTTAGAATAGCATAATATAATAATAATATTAAAATATAATGAATAAGAAAGACAGAAGATATAGGATAATGATATAATAATAATAATAATAATAATAATAATAAATAATATAAGAACAAAAGAAGAAGAGAAAGTAAATAAATATGATAAAATATAACTGAAAATAATAATAATAAGATAATACAACTAGTGCTGATTAACAAAAAACAAAGAACTTGTCAACTGGTGGATTTTTTGCAGTGCCAGCGGATCACAGGGTGAAGTTAAAGGAAAATGAAAAAATGAACAAATACCTGGACCTTGCCAGAGAACTGAAAAGTTATGGAATATGAAAGTGAAAGTGAGTCCAATTGTAGTTGGTGCACTTGGAACGGCCCCAAAAGGAATTGGAAAAGGTTTGGAAAATCTGGAAATCAGAGGAAGATGATACCATACAGAAACACTGCACTGCTGCATTCTGCAGAATACTCAGAAGAGTCCTGGAGACCTGAGGAGCTTGCTGTCACTCAGACTCAGTGAAAGACCATTAGTCTGATGCTGATGTGAAAACTCAAAAGGAGAAAGAAGAAGAAGAAGAAGAAGAAGAAGAAGAAGAAGAAGAAGAAGAAGAAGAAGAAGAGTTAGGATATATGATAATAAATAAATATAATATATAATAATAATATATAATAATAATAATAAAGAAGAAGAAGAAGAAGAAGAAGAAGAAGAAGAAATTATTTTGTTCCCGCAGTAAGTAATTATAAGTTCATTCCCAAATTGTTAAACAAGAATTGTGAATCGTTCTGATAAGCGCCATTCTTCGTGTTGAAGACATTTTCGCTTCTGCTACGCGAAATTAATTTAGCACCCAATAAAAAGAGACAACATAATAAATAAATATTTGGTTGGTGTAGAAATAACAGAGTTCATTGACATTTTTAAATGTAATGGGTGTTTTACCTGCAAGGTGTTTAGGAAAAAAAAAAAATTTTTTTAGATATACAGAGTATTTAAAAAGAAACTGATATTAATTTGAGATCTACGGGTGTTTGAAATTTCATGGATATTTTCACTCAGGGTTTAAAACAAACTGATATACTAGGTTGTTGTTGTTTTGGTTGGTTGTTGGATTTACGGCATGTAACCCTTGTGGGGTTATTTTATGCCGAAATATATATTTGTTCTATTATCGTTTTGTTGATTTATTTTCCATGATATTGTTTATTAAGATTTTTTGTTTTTGTTCTAATGTGTTGGTGGTTGTCAGAGGTTGGTTGGATTAAGGCATGTCAACCTTGTTGGGTTTTTATGCGAATATATTTTTTTGTTCTATCATCGTTGTTGGATTTATCTTACAAAACCATGATAATTTTTATTAAGATTTGTTCTTGTTTTTTGTCTAAGTGTTGTTGTTGGTTGGTGGTCAGAGGGTTGATTGATTAACGATGTCACCCTTGGTTTGGGTTATTTTGATGCGGACATACATTTTTGGTTCTATTTATCGGTTTGTTGGATCCTTTTCCTTCCATGATATTCTTTATAGATTTTTCTTGTTTTTTGTTCTAAACGTAGTTATTGGTTGGTTGTCAAGGGTTGTTTGATTTTAACGGCATGTCAACGTCCTATGTGGTTATTTATGCCGAATACATTTTTGTATCTAATTTATCGTTGGTTAGGATCTTTTCTGTCCATGATTAATCATCTTTTAATTAAGATGTTTCTTGTTTTGTTCTAAAGTGTTATTGGTTTGGTTGGTCAGGGGTTGGTTTGATTTAACGGCATGTCACCATTGTTGGGTTAATTTTATCCGTATACAATTTTTGTTCTTTTATCGGTTTGTTGGATCTTTTCTTTCCATACTAATTCTTTATTAAGATTTTCTTGTTTTGTTCTATAAAGTGTTTATTGGTTGGTTGGTCAGAGGTGTTTGGTTGGGATTTAAACGTGCATTAACCCTTGTGGGTTATTTATGCCGTATATACATTTTTTCTATTTTCGTTTTGTTGGATGCTTTTCTTTCCATGATAATCTTTTATAGATTGTTTCTTGTTTTTTTGTTCTAAGTGTTATTGGTTGGTTTGGTCACAGTTTGGTTTGATTTAACGGCTGTCATCTGTTGGTTATTTATGCAGTATACACATTTGTTCTATGTTCATCGGTTTGTGGAATCTTTTCTTTCCAGTGATAATTCTTTTAATTAAGATTTTTTTCTTTTTTTTGTTCTAAAGCTGTTATGTTTTGGTCAGGGGTTCGGTTTGAATTTAACAGGCAATGTCAACACTTGTCTGGTTTTATGCCGTATGACATTTGTTTCTACTTATCGGTTTGTTGGATCTTTTCTGTTCCCATGTTATTTCTTTTAATTAAGATTTTTCTCTGTTTTTGTTCTAAAGTGTTTTTTGTTGGTTTTGGGTCAGAGGGCTGGTTGGGATTAACGGCATGTCAACCTTGNGGTTATTTCGTCTTTAGAAATGAACACGGTAGACGAGTTCAAATTCTGGACGAGGCTGGTTACATTTCCCATAGTGCAAAATATCCTTGGGAAAGGTATGAATTCAATTATTCTCCCTCCCCCCAGCAGCTATGGGTAAATAGTAGGGCAGACTGAGTTCTTTAATCTAGGAGAAGCAAAACTCCGCTAGAGTTGACCTCATTTCTAATCCTGCTGGTGCGGAGGGGTTGGGTAAGTAAATATAAACTTCCTCCAGCTATGGGTAAATAGTAGGGCAGATTGGACTCTTTAGCCAAGGTATGGCAATCGGTCTTTATGATTTATGCAAACAACTCGTAATCGCTTTCGCAACTCAAGAAACTGTAGGTTTGGTTTGGTTTTGTTGCATAGTCTCTTTACCGGCACTAAATATCTATATGTTATATACTTCTCTTACTTCTTATTCTGTCGTCTATTCTTCTGGCCGTCTATCATCTATCTTCTATCTTGGTCTGGTATATCTTCTAAGGTCTCGTCTGGTCTTCTATTGAGGATTCCGTGTCTGGTTTCTGTTGGGGATCATTCCTTATCAGAAGCCCTGTGTCATCGTTAGTTTTTAGTAATAAACACAAGACTTCGATTTACGATGATGTTACTTTATTCGTAGACCCCAGACCAGACATCTGCGCAGTGAGACTCACTTCTTGCTAGCTTTGCTTCTAAGTTCTAAACTGACTAAGTTACTTACTTAGTATCCTTAAACCGGAAGGGGGCCTTCTATTTGCCTTCTGGTTCTCACGATCATCCCCAGAACGCAAGGTCAGAGTGAGGTCAAGCGCCGTCACTCACCCCTCAAGGCCATCAGCTGCACTAATATTATTTCTACACTATTGTCATAATCATTAGGTATCTAATGATTATATGTAACAGTTTCTTTTACGGCATATCAACTTCAGGTGTGGTCATTTAATGCCGACAAAGTTTTGAAATAAATTCAGTCTTAATGGAAACTCATTTTTTTTTTTATAAACACATTTTACTATTTAACCTCTAGTCTCTCAAGGACTTAGATAATATGGAACGTGTAGTTTGGTCTACTTGGTTAGTTAGTTGGATTTTACGGCATGTCAACCCACAGTGGGTTATTTCATACCGACATTTTTTTTATTCAATATTGTTTAATATTGTTTTTTTTTTTAATCAGAATTTTTAAAACACATTTTTAAAACTCATTTTTTTTCTATTTAAGCCATAGATTGGACTCAAACAGGTACTACCACTCCGGGTCAGAGTGGACCCAGAAACAATGATGATGAAGGGGTGTTTCACATTCCCCAGATCTCCAGAATTGTAACCTCACCATCATCAGTTAGAGTTTGACGTCATACCCCGGACATGAAGACCCGCAGCCACAGCCTTCTAGCACCCATTTGATAAAGGGTTGGGGCTTGCTATAAGAGCAATAGGGTCAGGACAATCATATAGGTGCTAGGGCTTGACATGGCTATCCGATTGATCGGAGGGTTTCTCTTCTACCACCCGTCTAGCCTTAGTAAGGGCCAGTGGAGTGTTTCATGTCATGGACTGCTCAGCCACCAGGGTTCTGTCCTTAAGCATCACGAGTCGCCAACAGATGGTCCCATTGGAGGGGCTCTTACCCCTCTACAGAGATACAGTCGGTGTATTCTAAGGCCCCAGGCGAATGGGTTGCAAGAAACTATAGGAAAAACTCTGAATTTAAACCTGTTAAACTCCGCTTAAAAATGACCTTGTGTCACATCTTGCTCGTGTGGCGTGGTTGGGTAAATACATATAAACTGCTATGGGTAAATAGTAGAATAGTGTAGCATAGGCCGACTCAAGTTGTAGTAGTAGTCGTTGTTAGTAGTAGTAGTAATGGTCGTTAGTTCAGAAACAACATACATGCAAGTTGTATAGTCCCAAGGGGATGTGTATTTATTTCTAGGCTCGTGAGTTTGTTTTTCAGAGAGAAGGAAAGATATATATATATATATATATATTATATATAATATATATATATTATAGAGAGAGAGAGAGAGAGAGGTTATCGTCAAATTATTCTATCTTCTAGCATAGCATCATATTGTGTACTGCTGTCCTACATCCATACGAGGAACCGGGACCAACATCTGACTCCCACTAGACCCAAGGCGAAAAGAGGGCAGATTTCCCCCTTCCCCGTTTCTAGTACTGGCGTCACATCCGTTTCCGGTAAAAACCCGGAACTTCCGCTTTTAATTTTAAGTCTATTTCCGGGGTCATTCGTTGGTCACATTACTGGCACCCGCTTAGTGTTTACTCTTCGAAATTTTAACCTTTGTTTGTTCTTATTTCTTCTTTCCCTGTCAATCCCCAAATTCTCCGTAGACCATAATTGTTGAATTGTATTTGATATAAGGCATGGGGCAAATGGTTACTCCTAGATATAGACTCATTGACTACCACGTGACCTGGGGTGGATTTCTATTGTCCAATCACTGGCACTGCTGCTGCTGTTTCTGCTGTATTAATAGACACATCGTTCTGAGTTATTTCATTGACATTTGGATTCTCTTGAACGAAGGACCAACAAGGAATACGTTAACACTGGATTCTTATTGGCTTGCTTACTTATTCATTACATCTGGAACGAGGGATGGCTGCCAGATACTTAACAATGATAATTACGCTACAATAGATTGGGTTCTTTAGCCATGGTTTGGCAGCCGGTATAGGAAAAACTCTGAATTTAAACCTGTTAAGTTCCGCTTAAAAATTGACCTTGTGTCACATCCTGCTCATGCGAGAAAAGAAGGACTGTTGAAGAATTGAAGAACGACCGAAACAATGTTTCGTTGTACTGATTGTCTCCCTATTCTCTTTGCATCGATTTAGTCATCAACATGGCGCCTACCGTACACCAACATCACACCTGAATCGAACAACATTGGCAGGCGTCATAGACTGATCGTATGATTTCGCTTTCAGAGTGTCACAAAATAAATAAAACATGAACCGCTGCTTTGGAATTGGCCATGTATATACAAAATGGAGGATGATTTTTTATCTGTAAAGCCATTCAGTATTCGCACAGATACAAAATGAGGAATCATCGAAGAGGGGCCCCACAAGAAAGACAAAAGAAGAAGATATATATATATATATATATATATATATATATATATATATATATTATTGAAGAAGAAGAAAGAAGAAGAAGAATGAGGAAAAGAAGAAAGAAGAATGAGGAAAGAAGAAGAAGAAGAAGAAGAAGGAAGAAGGGGAGATTGGAGAAGAGAGAGAGAGAAGAGAAGAAGAAGGAAGAAGAAGAAGAAGAAGAAGAAGAAGAAGAAGAAGATTGAAGAAGATGAAAAGAAGAGAAGAAGAAGATGAAGAAGAGATTGAAGAAGAAGAAGAAGAAGAAGAAGAAGAAGAAGAAGAGAAGAAGAAGAGAGATTGAAGAAGATGAAGAAGAGAGATAGAAGAAGATGAAGAAGAGAGAAGAAGAAGAAGAAAGAAGAAGAAGAAGAAGAAGAAGAAGAAGAAGAGAAGAAGAAGAAGAAGAAGAAGAAGAAGAAGAAGAAGAGAAGAAGAAGAAGAAGAAGAAGAAGAAGAAGAGAATAGAAGAATAGATGGAAAGAAGAAAATGAAGAGATTGAATAATAATATAATAATAATAATAATAATTCTCTGGGTCTTTAGCATAAAGACGGATCACACTATACCAGCCAGGAGACCAGACCTAGTGTTGATTAACAAAAAAAAGAGAACGTGTCAACTGGTAGACTTTGCGGTTCCAGCAGATCACAGGGAAGGAAAATGAAAAGATGAATAAATACCTGGACCTTGCCAGAGAATTGAAAAAGCTGTGGAACATGAGAGTGAAAGTGATACCAATTGTAGTTGGTGCACTTGGAACAGTCCCAATGAACTTGGAAAAAAGACTGGAGGATCTGGAAATCAGAGGAAGAATTGAGACCATCCAGACTACTGCATTGCTGCAATCATCATATATCCTAACTCCTCCTCCTCCTTCTTCTTCTTCTTCTTCTTCTTCTTTCTTCTTCTTATTATTATTATTATTATTTATTATTATTATTATTATTATTATTATTATTATTATTATTATTATTTACTCCAAAACTCAAAAGGAGTAAATAATAATAATAATAATAATAATAATAATAATAATAATAATAATAATAATAATAATAGAAGAAGAAGAAGAAGAAGAAGCAGAAGAAGAGTTAGGATATATGATAATAATAATAATAATAATAATAATAATAATAATAATATAATAATACCAAACCTAGTGCTGATTAACAAAAAACAAAGAACTTGTCAACTGGTGGATTTTGCAGTGCCAGCGGATCACAGGGTGAAGTTAAAGGAAAATGAAAAAATGAACAAATACCTGGACCTTGCCAGAGAACTGAAAACGTTATGGAATATGAAAGTGAAAGTGAGTCCAATTGTAGTTGGTGCACTTGGAACGGCCCCAAAAGGATTGGAAAAGGGTTTGGAAAATCTGGAAATCAGAGGAAGGATTGATACCATACAGAACACTGCACTGCTGCATTCTGCTAGAATACTCAGAAGAGTCCTGGAGACCTGAGGAGACTTGCTGTCACTCAGACTCCAGTGAAAGACCATTAGCTGATGCTGATGTGAAAACTCAAAAGGAGTAAAAGAAGAAGAAGAAGAAGAAGAAGAAGAAAGAAGAAGAAGAAGAAGAAGAAGAAGAAGAAGAAGTTAGGATATATGATAATAATAATAATGATAATAATAATAATAATAATAATAATAATAATAATAAGAAGAAGAAGAAGAAGAAGAAGAAGAAGAAGAAGAAATTATTTTGTTACCCTGCAGTAAGTAATTATAAGTTCATTCCCAAATTGTTAAACAAGAATTGGTGAATCGTTCTGATAAGCGCCATTCTTCGTGTTGAAGACATTTTCGCTTCTGCTACGCGAAATTAATTCTAGCACTCCGAATAAAAAGAGACAACATAATAAATAAAATATTTGGTTGGTGTAGAAATAACAGAGTTCATTGACATTTTTTAAATGTAATGGGTGTTTTACCTGCAAGGTGTTTAGAAAAAAAAAAGATTTTTTTAGATATACAGAGTATTTAAAAAGAAACTGATATTATTTGAGATCTACAGGGTGTTTGAAATTTCATGGATATTTCACCTACAGGGGGTTTAAAAAACTGATATACTAGGTTCGTTGGTTGGTTGGTTGGTTGGTTGAATTTTACGGCATGTCAACCCTTGTGGGGTTATTTTATGCCGAATATATTTTTGTTCTATTCATCGGTTTGTTGGATCTTATCTTTCCATGATAATTGTTTTATTAAGATTTTTCTTGTTTTTTGTTCTAAAGTGTTGTTGGTTGGTTGGTCAGAGGGTTGGTTGGATTTTAACGGCATGTCAACCCTTGTTGGGTTATTTTATGCCGAAGCCATTTTGTTTTATTGATTCTTGTTGGGTACTCACTTTTTTAAAACTCATTTTTAAACAGATTTTTTAAAAATATAAATATGCATGACTGGATGGGTGTCTTGCTGAAGGGCAATGGTCCGTGAGTTAGTCTTATGAATCATTACAATTGAATTGTGAATTCAATTCACACTGGGTGCCGCATAATCATGAATAATATATAACTATATGCTTTTTGTATGTTAGGGCAGGTTGGTAGGTTGGTTGGATTTTACGGCATGTCAAACTTTGTTGGGTTATTTTATGTCAACGCCATTTTATTTTATTCATTCTTGATGGGTATTGAATTCATTTTTTAAAAACTCACTTTTGTTCAAACACATTTTTTAAAACTCACTATTGATCTATTTAACCCATGAATGTGACCCTAACATGTACTACCACTTCGAGCCAGCGTGGACCTGGGAGTAATGGGGATGAAAGGGTACTCCACATTCCCCAGAGCTCCAAAACTGGAAACTCGGCACTAGATGTCGTTAATCATATGTTGTTAATTTATTTGCTTTTTTGTATGTTAGGGCAGGTTGGTTGGTTGGATTTTACGGCATGTCAACCATTCTTGGGTTATTTTATGCCGAAGACATCTTGTTTTATTCATTCTTGTTGGGCGTTCAATTTTTTCACTCTCAATTAATTTAAACACATTTTTTAAAATTTTTGATCTATTTAGCCAATAGATGGGACCCTAACAGGTACTACCACTCTGGGTCAGAGTGGACCTGGGAGTAATGGTGATAAAGGGTACTCTGCATTCCCCAATTCCAGAATTGGAATCTAATCACTAGATGAATCCCGGGTCGCCACCCGGGTTTAAGAGGTGCTCCCATTGGGGGGTGGGGTTACCCCTCTGCAAAGTGTATTCTTCTCTCCCAGTAGACAGGGCTAATAAACATGATTAAACAGGTGCATTAACTATCTCAGTCTGTCCATTTCGCTCTCTCTCTCTCTCTCTCTCTCTCTCTCTCTCTCTCTCTCTTATATATATATATATATATATATATATATATTATATATATATAAAATCAAAACTATCTTTTGAAGCTATCTATCTATCTCGGTCTGTCCACATCTATCTATCTATCTATCTATCTATCTATCTATCTATCTATCTATCTGTCCACGTCTGTCTGTCTATCCACATCTATCTATCTATCTATCCCAGTCTGTACACATCTATCTATCTATCTATCTCAATCTGTCCACGTCTGTCTGTCTGTCTATAACTCTATCTCAGTCTGTCCACATCTACCCCCCCTCTCTCTCTCTCTCTTTCTCTCTCTCTCTCTCTCTCTCTATATATATATATATATATATATGTATATCCCAATCTGTCCACGTCTGTCTGTTTGTCTATCTTATTCTGTCCACGTCTATCTATCTATCCATCTATCTATCTATCTTTCCACGTCTGTATGTCTGTCTGTCTCTCTATCCCAGTTCGTCCACATCTATCTATCTATCTATCTATCTATCTATCTATCTATCTCTTCACCTGATGAATGCATCGCATGAAAACAATATGGTTGTGAATGTTCCTTTGTCACCAAATAAATAGATATGTAAAACCTGTATATTTATCTTATTATATTATATAACAGCTCTATTTTATATTGAGCACTCTACCAATAATACTGCCTTTGGTACACCATTCCAGCAAAAGCTGAAATAGTGACCATCTCACTCTACAGTATATATATATATATATATATATATATATAATATATATACATATATATATATATATATATATATATATATATATATATATATATATCCCAATCTGTCCACGTCTGTCTGTCCACATCTATCTCTCTATCCCAGTTCGTCCATATCTATCTATCTATCTATCCCCACGAGACCCAGACCCTCAGCCACAGCCCTTAAACACATATGATAACAGCTGAGGGTTTTCCCAAAGGGAAATAGTTTTGGGACAATCACATAGGGCTAGGGCTTGGCGTGACTAACTGATTAATCGGAGGGGAACCTCTCCTATCGCCCGTCTAGTCTATGTCAGGGGCAAAAGGAGTGTTGCATGTCATGGACTGCTCAACCACCAGGATTCCGTCCTTAAGCATCATGGGTCGCCACCCGGGTCTAAGAGGTGCCACCAGTGGGGGGGGGTTACCCCTCTGCAAAGATGCAGTCGGTGTATTCTTCTGTCCCAGTAGACAGGGCTAATAAACATGATTGAACAGGTACATTAACTATCTCAGTCTGTCCATCTCTCTCTCTCTCTCTCTCTCTCTCTCTCTCTCTCTATATATATATATATATATATATATATATATATATATATATATATAACTCTCTATCTATCTATCTATCTATCTATATATATATTATATATATATATATATATATATATATATATATATATATATATATATATATATATATATATATATCGGTCTGTTCATATCTATCTCTCTATCTCAGTCTGTCCACACCTATCTATCTATCTATCTATCTATCTATCTATCTATCTGTCCACATCTGTCTGTCTGTCTGTCTATCTCAGTCTGTCCACATCTATCTATCTATCTATCTATCTATCTATTTAAATCTGTCGACGTCTGTCTGTATGCCTGTCTCTCAATCTATCTCAGTCTGTGCACGTCTATCTATCTATCTATCTATCTATCTATCTATCTCTCAATCTGTCCACTTCTGTCTGTCTACATATATATCTCTATCTCAGTCTGTTCACATCTATCTATCTATCTATCTATCTATCTATCTATCTATCTATCTATCTGTCCGCGTCTATCTGTCTATATATCTATCTCAGTCTGTGCACATCTATCTATCTATCTATCTATCTCAATCTGTCCACATATGTCTGTCTGTCTATCACAGTCTGTCCACATCTATCTATCTATCTATCTATCTATCTATCTATCTATTTATCTCAATATGTCCACGTCTGTCTGTATGTCTGTCTCTCTATCTATCTCAGTATGTGCCGGTCTATCATTCTATCTATTTATCTATCTATGTCAACATCTGTCTGTCTGTCTGTCTATCCCAGTCTGTCTACATCTATCTATCTATCTATCTATCTATCTATCTGTCTGTCCATGTCTGTCTGTATGTCTCTCTCTCTATCTATCTCAGTCTGTGCACGTCTATCTATCTATCTATCTATCTATCTATCTATCTATCTGACCATTTCTGTCTTTCCACATCTATCTATCTATCTCAGTCTGTCCACATCTATCTATCTATCTATCTGTCTATCTATCTATCTATCTATCTATCTATCTCAATCTGTGCTATCTATCTATCTATCTATCTATCTATCTATCTATCTATCTATCTCAATATGTCCACGCCTGTCTGTCTATCTATCTATCTATCTATCACAGTCTGTGAACGTCTATCTATCTTTCTATCTATCTATCTATCTATCTCAATCTGTCCACGTCTGTCTGTCTATCTATCTATCTATCACAGTCTGTGCACGTCTATCTATCTATCTATCTATCTATCTATCTATCTAAGTCTGTGCACATCTATCTATCTATCTATCTATCTATGACCTCGGTCTGAATTAGCACATGGCTACACATGTGGTGTTCCCAGTGAGGATCAACCTCATTAAATCATGATTGGACAGTATCATTAACTACACTTTCTGTAACTGGCATTCTAGGAACTAAACAATAAACATAGTTTAATGTATTTTAGAGAATGCCGCCTGGAGCTACCCCCAACCTCAATAGAATAAAAACAAATAAACAAACAAAAAACGAAACAAGTAATCAAAAAGAACTCTTTAGCCAAAGAAGATAAATAATTAATATCTAAAATTGGTTTCTGGAGAATATCCCGGCAAGGAAATGGATGAAACGACTCCCCATGATATCAAAATAACACTCATTAATGTTAAAGAAAAAGATTAAAAGAAAAAAAAAAAAAATCAGGTAAATAAAATAAAATAAAATTAGAAAAAGCCAATTTTTTGTCAATCTGTCTATCTATCCCAGTCTTTTCATATCTAGTAGTCTGTAATCTATCTATCAATCTATCCTTCTTTCTTTCTTTCTTTCTTTCTTTCTTTCTCTCAGTCTGTACATATCTATCTTTCTTTCTATCTATCTCTCAGTCTGTACATATCTATCTATCTATCTATCTATCTTTCTTTCTTTCTTTCTCTCTTTCTTTCTTTCTTTCTTTCTCTCAGTCTGTACATATCTATCTATCTATCTATCTATCTATCTATCTATCTATCTATCTATCAGTCTGTACATATCTATCTATCAATCTATCTATCTTTCTTTCTTTCTTTCTTTATTTCTTTCTTTCTTTATGTACAAATCTATCTATCTATCTATCTATCTATCTATCAGTCTGTACATATATATCTATAAATCTGTACATATCTATGTATGTATGTATGTATGTATCTATCAGTCTGTACATATCTATCTATCTATAAATGTACATATCTATCTATCTATCTATCTATCTATCTATCTATCAGCCTGTACATATCTACCTACCTATCTATCTATCTATCTTTCTTTCTTTCTTTCTTTCTATCTCTCAGTCTGTACAAATCTATCTATCTATCTATCTATCTATCTATCTATCTATAAATCTGTACAAATCTATCTATCTATCTATCTATCTATCTATCTATCTATCTATCTATCTACCAGTCTGTTCATATAGCAACTCACCACGATATCAAAATAACCGTCATTAACGACGAATAAAAATAAAAATAAAGATAAAAATAAAAATGCGAATGAAATGAGAAAAAGGCAATTTCAATTGAACTTATCGTAGAACTAATAAACAATTTTTAATCAACTCGTCATTTTTTTTTTGTGGCCCGGGGAAAACGGACGCATGCGCACTGATAGACGCGTGTAAAAAAGTTTAAAAAATTAAAAATAAAGACGGAAATGTAAAGAGAAGAGAAGAAAGATGGCCGCCACATGACGTCACCGTGTGGTCGGGATGGGAAAGCAATTATTTCAAGGTGGACATTATCTAAACAAATCTCTTTAACTTCATCACACATCTATCTGACGCATAAAGTGTAACAAAGTTTTGATTACTTTACTATTTTTGTTGTTGTTGTTGTGATTGTTGAACGGATTCATATTTCTTAGAATAATTTAAAAGGAAACGAAAAGATGAACTGAATATATATATATATATATATATATATATATATATATATATATATATATATATATTGGTTAGGAGGTTGATTTAGAAGGCTATCACAATGCAGTTTGGAATAAATAAAAAATAATAATACGGTAACAATGGTGTTGTGTGTTGACCTGTATTTTTTATTATTTCTTGAATTTTCGAGGTAATACCTCTTTATCAAAAGAATTGAACTGAAGCAATACAGCTATGGCATTTCTTCCTAAATGAATTTTTTTTTTTTTGAAAATGACGTTATTTTTTAAATAACTGTATTCCCGTGTGAGCGTGAATGCGTTTATTTTTGTTTGTACGTGTGCGTATGTTGTAATGCGCGTGACATTGAAAATGCGTGTTGGTTGTGACGTTAAGACTGTATCCTAGCGCGGGATTTTGTACGTGGGTATGAAGCTGTACTGCTTCAGTTCAATTCTTTTGATAAAGAGGTATTACCTCGAAAATTCAAGAAATAATAAAAAATACAGGTCAACACACAACACCATTGTTACCGTATTATTATTTTTTATTTATTCCAAACTGCATTGTGATAGCCTTCTAAATCAACCTCCTAACCAATACATACACAATGCTTCAAGCAAATTATGAAACTCTCTATATATATATATATATATATATATATATATGAGAAGTAAACAAACAGACGATGTTCGTGATATGGCTATTTTCAGCCGACAATATTTGGGAGAATATGTGCTTAATTGAAGTCGAACCTAATTTTTTTTAAGTTAATTCATTAATGATTAATTAGGCGGGATTTACCTATTTAAATGTAAGGCTAAACAAATCGAGAAAAATCAATCTCTGTATGTACATAATAGGCCGAAATGTACATACAGAGATTGATTTTTCTCGATTTGTTTAGCCTTACATTTAAATAGGTAAATCCCGCCTAATTAATTATTAATGAATTAACTTTCAAAAATTAGGTTCTACTTCAATTAAGCACAAATTCTCCCAAATAATATATATATATATATATATATATATATATATATATATATATATATATATATTTAAAAACACGAGACACAATGACGACAAATAGGAACGCCGGTGAATGAAGAAAGCAAAAGCAAGAACGAATAACGGATCACGTTCACACGAGGCACGAGTTAAAAAACTGTCCAATTTTTTAAAAAGTCAACGTCTCTTATGACGGATAAACATCTGAAACCATTGGTAAGACGAACTTTGTATTGGTGACTTAAATAATTAAATAAATACAGCTCTTAAAGAAATAATTGAGCACTTTATAATCATTTCTCCAATATTAATAATAAAAAAGTAATTATATATATATATATATATATATATATATATATATATGAAAGTAAGTAAACAATGTGTTTATTTTTGATATGGCCTTTTTAGCCGACAATTTTTGGAGGATATGTGCTTAATTGAAGTCATACCTAATTTTGAAAATTAATTTGTTAATAATTAATGAATTTTAGGCGGGCATATATGTTCAAATGTAAGGCTAAACAAATCAAGAAAATCTCAATCCCTGTATGTACATTTCGACCTATTAGGTCTCATCAGCAAGGTTATTGACTTGGGAGACTGCTCCGTGAGTGACTCGAAACCTCGACTGTCAAGCTGATTCGCGAAGTCTCTAACCGTTACACTAGCTAGCCATTCCCACATTCTTCGTTTGTTTTGAAACTTATTTATATTCCACTTTTTATTGACTTGCTACACGACAGCCTGAGGTTAAGTAAACAAACAAATGTGTTTATTTTTATATGACTTTAAGCCGACAATTTTTGGAGGATATGTGCTTAATTGAAGTCATACCTAATTTTGAAAAATTAATTTGTTAATAATTAATGAATTTAGGCGGGCATATTCAAATGTAATATATATATATATATATATATATATATATATATGAGATTTATCCAAAACTTGGTAGTAAGGGATGATTCTATATGTGATTTCTAAGATCCACTGTACTAATATTTATGATCCAGTATGTATAAATACACCGAATCTTTAAATCACTGAAGAGAGCTCAATGTATAATAAACTTTTAGATTATATACAGAGCAATATTTATCAATAAAGGAAGGAAGAACTCAACACCGTAATCCCATAATAAATTTATTTCGACCAAAATTGGGGCCTTTATAAATCTAAGTTGATTTAAACCGGCTCCCCAAATTTTCGTCTCATCAGATGGGTCTCAATTCACTTATGGACAAACACATCACAAAAAACCCCAAAGAGCTGAATATATATAAATTAAAAAAAAAAAATTATTAAAAAAAAAATATACTTAAAAATATATATTTTTAAAAATTATTTTTTGTTTTTGTTTGAATTTATATATATTCAGCTCTTTGGGGTTTTTTTGTGATGTGCTTGTCCATAAGTGAATTGAGACCCATCTGATGAGACGAAAATTTGGGGAGCCGGTTTAAATCAACTTAGATTTATATGGGCCCCAATTTTGGTCGAAATAAATTTATTATGGAATTACGGTGTTGAGTTCTTCCTTCTTTTATTGATATATATATATATATATATATATATATATATATATATATATTAGTGTGTATGGTTGGCACTAGTATAGTAGTAATCCAACGTACAGTGTTATTAGGAGAGTGCGCAATATCTGTGATAGAGCGTTGATAGTTGAATGAAGTGACAAATAAAAGTTTTAGCTTTTATTCATTTATTTGGGAACGATATATAAATGAATAAAAGCTAAACATTTTATTTGTCACTTCATTCAACTATATATACTAGCAAATATATGCAAGTATTTAAGTTTTAATGTAATAAAATATTGTATTAAATTAGAAAGGCTAATGAAACTAAATAAGAATACAGATAAAAAGATTTGAAACAGAGGGAGTATAATAAAAGATTTGAAACAGAGGGAGTATAATAAAAAATGGAACAACTGAAACTTACTCTTCCATCACTCTCGTCTTTCATTGTTATTTTTTCTAATTTAAGTATTTAGTTAAAAGAGGAAGTAAAGAATAAAATGACAGTTATTTTATCTTGTTAATGGATTTCATTTAAGATTCATTGAAGAGATTTTTGCTTATATTCATTAAAATAAAACCAAACAGTTAGAAATCAATAATACTAAGCACATATTTATTGAATTCGATTTTTTAATATTAATATGCAAATTAGCCTTCCCGTTCAAACTGTAAACCGCTATTTTGTTGTATATATAAATATAATTGCATGTTGTTAGTATGTAGATATGGTTAACAGTATTAATAATGTAAAACAATTTTATTAATAATTGAGGTTTAAATAAAAATAAAATCATTGAGAATGTGATGTTAATAACTAACGGAATTGTGACTTGAGTAGTGATATAGTTTCGGTTATAGACAGAAAAACACACAATCTCCATTATAATAAGATATATATATATATATATATATATATATGTACATATATTTGAGGGGGAGTAGACATGTGTGAGTCTTTTGTTTGTATATATATGTGTATGTGTGTTGTGTATATATATATGTGCGTGTGCGTGTGTATATATGTGTGTGCGTGTGTGTTGTGTGTATATACATGTGCGTGGGTTTTGTGTGTATGTGTGTGTGTGTACATGTGTGTATATGTGTATATATGTGTATATGTGTGTGCGTGTATTGTGTGTGTATATATATGCGTGTGTGTTATGTGTGTATATACATGTGTGTTGTGTTTGTATATACATGTGTGTGTGTGTGTTTTATGTATATATATATATGTGCATGTGTGTGTGTTGTGTTTGTATATACATGTGTATGTGAGTTGTGTGTATATATATGTGTGTATGTTGTGTGTGTATATATATGTGTGTGCATGTGTGTGTATTGTGCGTATATGGGTGTGTGTGTGTGTATGTGTGAATATTTAAGTGTGCATATATATATATATATATGTATATAT
>CM042175.1:46369533-46387033 GCA_023376005.1 Doryteuthis pealeii
TCTATCTATCTTAGTCTGTTTACATCTATCTATCTATCTATCTATCTATCTTAGTCTGTTTATATCTATCTATCTATCTATCTATCTATCTATCTATCTATCTCAATCTGTCCCTATCTATCTATCTATCTATCTATGTCAATCTGTCCATATCTATCTATCTATTTATCTATTTATCGCAGTCTGTCCTTATCTATCTATCTATCTATCTATCTATCTATCTATCTTAGTCTGTTTACATCTATCTATCTATCTATCTATCCCAGTCTGTTCATATCTATCTATCTATCTATCTCAGTCTTTTCATATCTATCTATCTATCTATCTATCTATCTCAGTCTGTCCATATCTATCTATCTATCTATCTATCTATCTATCTATCTATCTATCTCAGTCTGTCCATATCTATCTATCTATCTATCTATCTATCTATCTATCTCAATCTGTCCCTATCTATCTATCTATCTATCTATCTATCTATCTATCTATGTCAATCTGTCCATATCTATCTATCTATCTATCTATCTATCTATCTTAGTCTGTTTACATATATCTATCTATCTATCTATCCCAGTCTGTTCATATCTATCTATCTATCTATCTATCTATCTATCTATCTCAGTCTTTTCATATCTATCTATCTATCTATCTATCTATCTCAGTCTGTCCATATCTATCTATCTATCTATCTATCTATCTATCTATCTATCTATCTATCTATCTATCTATCTATCTATCTATCTATCTATCTATCTATCTATCTCAATCTGTCCTATCTATCTATCTATCTATCTATCTATCTATCTATGTCAATCTGTCCATATCTATCTATCTATCTATCTATCTATCTTCGTCTGTTTACATATATCTATCTATCTATCTATCTATCTCAGTCTGTCCATATCTATCTATCTATCTATCTCAGTCTTTTCATATCTATCTATCTATCTATCTATCTATCTATCTATCTCAGTCTTTTATCTATCTATCTATCTATCTATCTCAGTCTGTTCATATCTATCTATCTATCTATCTATCTATCTATCTATCTATCTATCCCAGTCTGTCGGGACTAGAATGTACAAGCCATTTTTGATTTCGGTACTTTTGGTCTCATAATGCTGTTGGATACGCCACCAAACGCATGTTTTATTCGTCTTATTTAATTATTTTTGAGATGGGAGGTGAGTGGCCGTACGGTTGCTGTATTTTAGGGTCATGTTTCCAGGATTGACTTGTTAATTCATCGTGAATTGTTTTTGTATACACATCCACACTAGCCATCGCGGAACTTTAAACCTAACCAATTGGACACATAGCCTAGTGGATAAAGGAGTTAGGTTAAGGCAGTTCTAAGTGATAGTTATCTATAGACTGCAGGTTCAATCCTAGTCAGGGGTAGCAGTAACATTGAATAATAATTAACAATGCTTAACGTCTCTACCCCAGCTATGGTTAGCGGATTGAGAACAGAATAGCCCCTGGACTGAATAAAGGGTTAGGTTCAAAGTTCCGTGATGGCTCCCGATTACGACAAGAAGGTTCCCGATTACGACAAGTTCGAGAAAATTCCCGAGTCCGACAAGAAATACCTTAAGAAGGCCGGAAGGCACATCGGCCGAAACGTTGTACAGATAACAATAAAGATGAGAACAATAGTCCGAATAATCCAAATAATACTAATTATCAAGCCTTATCTCCAAAATTCGAAGAAATAGCTTTTCTAAGTCATTTTGTCTTTTTAAGTTACTCTTTCTTTCTTTCTTTCTGTCTTTCTTTCTTTCTCTTTCTTTCTTTCTATTTTTTTCTTTCTAAGTCGTTCTCTTTTTCTAAGTAATTATTTCTTTCATTCTTTCATTCTTTTCTTTCTTCTTTCTTTCTTCTTTCTTTCTTCTTTTTCTTTCTTTCTGTCTTTCTTTCTTCTTTCTTAGCGACTATTTCTTTCATTCTTTCTTTCTTTCTTCTTTCTCTTTCTTGTCTCTCTTCTTCTCATACTTTTTCTTCCTCCACCTTTCTTTTTCTTTTCTTTCTTTCTTTTGTCTCTCTTCTTCTCTGTACTTTTCTTCCTTCCACCTTTCTTTCTTTCTTCTTTCTTTCTTTCTTTTGCCTCTCTTCTTCTCTGTACTTTTTCTCCCTTCCACCTTTCTTTCTTTCTTTCTTTCTTTCTTTTGCCTCTCTTCTTCTCTATACTTTTTCTTCCTTCCACCTTTCTTTCTTCTTCTTTCTTTCTTTCTTTTGTCTCTCTTCTTCTGTGTACTTTTTCTTCCTTCCACCTTTCTTTCTTTCTTTCTTTCTTTTTTTTTCTCTCTTCTTCTCTGTACTCTTCTTCTGTGTACTTTTTTCTTCCACCTTTCTTTCTTTCTTTCTTTTGTCTCTCTCTTCTCTGTACTTTTCTCCTTCCACTTTCTTCTTCTTTCTTTCTTTCTTTCTCTCTTCTTCTGTACTTTTCTTCCTTCCACCTTTCTTTCTTTCTTTCTTCTTTTGTCTCTTCTTCTGTGTACTTTTCTTCCTTCCACCTTTCTTTCTTTCTTTCTTTTGTCTCTCTTCTTCTGTGTACTTTTTCTTCCTTCCACCTTTCTTCTTTCTTTCTTTCTTTTGTCTCTCTTCTTCTCTGTACTTTTCTTCCTTCCACCTTTCTTTCTTTCTTTCTTTGTCTCTCTTCTTCTCTGAACTTTTCTCCTTTCCACCTTTCTTCTTTCTTTCTTTCTTTTTTTGCCTCTCTTCTTCTCTATACTTTTTCTTCCTTCCACCTTTCTTTCTTTCTTTCTTTCTTTCTTTCTTTCTTTTGTCTCTTCTTCTGTGTACTTTTCTTCCTTCCACCTTTCTTTCTTTCTTTCTTTCTTTTGTCTCTCTTCTTCTCTGTACTTTTTCTTCCTTCCACCTTTCTTTCTTTCTTTCTTTCTTTTGCCTCTCTTCTTCTCCATACTTTTTCTTCCTTCCACCTTTCTTCTTTCTTTCTTTCTTCTTTCTTCTTCTTTTTGTCTCTCTTCTTCTGTGTACTTTTTCTTCCTTCCACCTTTCTTTCTTTCTTTCTTTCTTTCCTCTCTTCTTCTCCATACTTTTCTTCCTTCCACCTTTCTTCTTTCTTTCTTTCTTTCTTTCTTTCTTTGTCTTCTCTTACTTTTTCTTCCTCCACCTTTCTTTCTTTCTTTCTTTCTTTTGTCTCTTTCTTCTCTGTACTTTTCTTCCTTCCACCTTTCTTTCTTTCTTCTTTTGTCTCTCTTCTTCTCTGAACTTTTTCTCCTTTCCACCTTTCTTCTTTCTTTCTTTCTTTTGCCTCTCTTCTTCTCCATACTTTTCTTCCTTCCACCTTTCTTTCTTTCTTTCTTTCTTTCTCTTCTTTTGTCTCTCTTCTTCTGTGTACTTTTCTTCCTCCACCTTCTTTCTTTCTTTCTTTCTTTGTCTCTTCTTCTCTGTACTTTTTCTTCCTTCCACCTTTCTTTCTTTCTTTCTTTGTCTCTCTTCTTCTCTGAACTTTTTCTCCTTTCCACCTTTCTTCTTTCTTTCTTTTGCCTCTCTTCTTCTCCATACTTTTTCTTCCTTCCACCTTTCTTTCTTTCTTTCTTTCTTTTCTCTCTTCTCTGTACTTTTTCTTCCTTCCACCTTTCTTTCTTTCTTTCTTTGTCTCTCTTCTTCTCTGTACTTTCTTCCTTCCACCTTTCTTTCTTTCTTTCTTTTGTCTCTCTTCGTCTCTGTACTCTCCCTTCCACCTTTCTTTCTTTCTTTCTTTGTCTCTCTTCTTCTCTGTACTTTTCTCCCTTCCACCTTCTTTCTTTCTTCTTTTGCCTCTCTTCTTCTCTGTACTTTTCTTCCTTCCACCTTTCTTTCTTTCTTTCTTTCTTTCTTCTTTCTTTTGTCTCTCTTCTTCTGTGTACTTTTTCTTCCTTCCACCTTTCTTTCTTTCTTTCTTTTGCCTCTCTTCTTCTCTGTACTTTTTCTTCCTTCCACCTTTCTTTCTTTCTTTCTTTCTTTCTTTCTAAGCTATTCTTTTTTTTTAAATAACTCTTTCTTTCCTTCTCTCTTTGTTATTAACCCTTTCCGTCTTTTTAGCCATTCCTTCTGAATTTTTAAAATTCTTTATTTTATAAACATTCTGATTTTCTTTTTTCTTTTTGGTCCTTGTAGATGTGTCGAAAGATGTCGGCTTTGATTGGTGGACTGCTTAAATCCTGATCTGATATCGTGCGGTATTTGATGGGAGCTCTCGTACAAATCTCGGGTGTCACGACAACGTCATCTAGACACGTGGCTTTGACATCATCCTGACCACGAGATGAGACAAGTCCGAACGCTGTGGCTACTTGCAGTGGTTTGGACAGTGGTCACTCATTTCTCGCTTTTAAGTACGGCCAACCACCGAACTACCAACACAGACAACACAGACGTGACAATGTCCACGAAAAGAGCGGCGTCTCCGAAGAGCGAGGCGTCTTCTCCTGTTACTGCTTCTCAAAAGGAATCGACTGCTACCATTAGTCCAACGGTAAACACCACAGACACATCGACTACCGCTTCGCCGACCACCAACCGAACGAATTTTCCAAGTACTCCCGGTGCGACCCAGGCAGTTACGATCTATCATCAAACTGTTATTCCACTGAATGTTAATACTTCAGAGGTCGACAAGGAAAGAAACGCTTCTAAGATTGTGTCGTCGGCAACGTCTAGCCAGAGAGCTCATCTAAATGGTTCTTTGGCTAACTCGAATTATTCATCATCATCATCATCATCAACATCATCATCATCATCATCATCATCATCCTCCTCCTCATCATCATCACTAACACCAGTATCAACAACAACCTCAGAAATGACGCCGGCTTCAGTTTTTTTTGGCACCACCCCAGCAACAACAACAACAACAACAACAACAGCATCATCGATACTTACGACAACCACAACGACAACAACAAATATATCTACGTCCACACGGTCGAATCCCACCCCACCCCTTGTCACAACAACGAATAATACCACATTACCCATCTCTTTAGCAACTGCGGAGACCAAAAGAATATCTACAACATCCCAGGCCCCTGCGAATCACACCTTAACAAAAAACACAACTAGTATTCAACCGTTTTTCATGGCTCTTAAAAACACAACCTCCAGTGGTCCAGCGATACGGAGTACCAACCCCATTGATGGAACGACAATGGACAACGAAACCCATGAACAGCAAGACAAGGGAGATAACTTCGATCTAATGTTGTTTCCTCTTAATAAGACCGTGCCCTCGACACATGGTATTCCCTACGACAACATCCACTCTAACACGACTAAACCAAAGTTTAATATAACCTTACCAGATGATGGAGAAATAGTTCTAAGCCAGACCGGAATGTGGACGACCCCGGGGAAACTCTCTGCCACCAAGGTCATTCGTCTGGGGTACTTGACCGGCTCCCAAATTAGGGAGTCCAACGAAACTAACGAATTCTACAGTAGCGGTTTCTACCGGCGTCCCGGCCAGGTAATATCGGGAGCGTTGACCCTGGCCGTTGTTGAGATTAATAACAATCCTCTTGTGCTGCCGGAGCATCGCGTTGAGTTTCTGCCGCAGGAGACTTACGGTGAAGAAACGGAAAGCATTTTACGGACAACGCAGTTTTTGGATAAAAATATATCTGCGTATATCGGACCCCAAGAGACTTGTATGCACGAGGCAAGACTCGCCGCGGTATTCAATATCCCCATGATATCTTACGTGAGTACTTGCTTTCTTTTTTGTCTTCTTATTTCACTTATTTACTTGAGATCTGTGTGACATCTTTTAAACATCTGTGTCACATCTTTATTTCATTTCGTTACATCTTTTCAGACATCTTTCGTATTTACATATTTTGGTATTGCTTTTATTTTAACATTGTTTTTCAGACCTTTATTTTGTTTCCGTATAAAGACACATCTGTGTGACATCTTTTAAACATCTGTGTCACATCTTTATTTAATTTTGTTACATCTTTTCAGACATCTTTCGTATTTATATATTTTGGTATTGCTTTTATTTTAACATTGTTTTTCAGACCTTTATTTTGTTTCCGTATAAAGACACATCTGTGTGACATCTTTTAAACATCTGTGTTACATCTTTATTTCATTTCGTTACATCTTTTCAGACATCTTTCGTATTTATATATTTTGGTATTGCTTTTATGTTAACATTGTTTTTCAGACCTTTATTTTGTTTCCATATAGACCCACTGTCTTTTAGGAAGGATATTATTGCGCCTATTCTAGATTAAAAAAAAAACAATTCTATTACTTTTCTGGCGCTATAAGATCTTTCTCTTGTAAGAACCAAATCATTGCCTTCAGTGAGAACATATTTTATTGTAAATTATCACAATGAAGTAAATTTAATTTTTTTTTCTTGTAATTTATCATATATATATATATATATATATATATATATATATATATATATATGTATATATATATGTATATACATATACACATATATATATATATATATATATAAACGGGTGTAAAACTTGAAAAGCACCGGACGAAAGGGCCTTTGACTTATCAACAAATATCTTTTTTCTATTCCTTTCAGTCCTCGTTAGTCTTACATCCATTGACATCGTGGTAGTCACTATGATAACCCTCAATATATTATATAAATTTGCCTGTACCAAAAACTATATATATATATATATATATATATATATATATATATATATATATATATAAAATCAATGGTAATATTATGGATTTACACTCATAACTTGAAGTTTCATGGTAATGCAATCATCAGATGAGTCCAATGGTTGATATCTTAGAAACCAGTCGTTAAAATTTTCCCGACTGGTTTTTAAGATCTCAACCATTGGACTCATCTGATGATTGGATTACCATGAAACCTCAAGTTATGAGTGTAAATCCATAATATTACCATTGATTATAAATCTGTTCTGCTTTATTAGCATTGAGCACCTTTTCATGCCAATACTTTTCTCAATTTTTCATTCTCTATTCATTATATATATATATATATATATATATATATATATATATATATATATTAATGCATATATGTGTGTATATATATATATGTCTTAAATAAAGAGGCACTTTTTTTTCTAAATCAAGTTCACATAGTATCTCACATATATTTAAAACTGCAATTTAAATCCTAAAAAAAAAACGCTAGCGGTATTTAGCGTCACCTTAGTGTCACATGCAAAACAACGATAACACAAATAGTTTGATACAATCTTTCAACACACTTCATAATGGCTCAGAGTATAACCCAAGTTAATCGGATTGGGAATTATATCTCTTTCGGATGTTTTATAAATTCTGTTTCAATACAACAACATTAAGAAAATTGATAGAAAGATTGAAAAAAATCGAAACTTATGTCATTTTCAAAAAAATTTGCTTGGATAGGATATATATATATATATATATATATATATATATATATATATATATATATATATATATATATATTTGCTTGGATAGATATATATATATATATATATATATATATATATATATATATATATATATTCTTTCTATTTTTGAAGGCAAAATAATGCAGATTCATGTTGAAAAACATATTTATTCTTGTGCTCTTAATTTTCGGATTAAAATCCATCTTTAGAGAGCACAAGAATAAATATGTTTTTCACACTATAAAAACAAACAAAAAAATCTCTCTCTCTCTCTCTCTCTCTCTCTATATATATATATATATATATATATATATATATATATATATTTCAAACCTCAAATTTTAAACAGACTGAATAACAAGGACTACCACTCGCTTTTCTCGTTATTCTGTGATAAAAATTTCTCATTACCTTCCATATACCAACAAATGCCCTGAAGATGATCTAATTAATAGATCGAAACACTGCAGCGTCGGCCAATAAACTCAACACTTAACTCATTTAAACCTCTGTTTTTTTATTCTTTCTTAATAACTGTTGTGATGTTAGTCCCAACAGTAAAAAGAAGTCAAGTCGAGATAGGGTAAAATAAGACAAGTGTATTTACAATCAATGGTACATGTACGACTAGCTTGTCGTTAAAGGGAACAGTCCTCCCTTTTCACTCGGTGTCTCACTATTTATAGTGAGAACCGGTGCATGTTCTCCACTGTAGGAACGGCCGGTACAACAATAACTACATACCGTCGGATTCACTTCCTTTTCTCCACACACACACACACACACACACACACACACACACAACACACACACATATATATATATATATTATATATATATATGAAAGTAAGTAAATAGACAATGTGTTTTTAGCCGACAATTTTTGGAGGATATGTGCTTAATTGAAGTCATACCTAATTTTGAAAATCAATTAGTTAATAATTAATGAATTTAGGCGGCATATATGTTCAAATGTAAGGCTAAACAAATCGAGAAAATGTCAATCCCTGTGTGTATATTTCGACCTATTAGGTCTCATCAGCAAGGTTATAAACATGGGAGACTGTTCCGTGTGTATCTCGAAACCTCGACTGCCAAGCTGATAGGCGGGGATTCTAACCACTACACCAGCTGGCCTATCCCAGATTCTTCGTTCGTTTTGAACTTATTTATATACCACTTTTTGGGGACTTATCGCACGACAGTATGAAAGTAAGTAAACAAACAATGTGTTTATTTTTGATATGGCCTTTTTTTTAGCCGACAATTTATGCCCGCCTAAATTCATTAATTATTAACTAATTAATTTTCAAAATTAGGTATGACTTCAATTAAGTACATATCCTACACACACACACACACACACACACACACACATATATATATATATATATATATATATATATATATATATATATTTACACAATTTCTGTCATTTTCAAAGGAACCGTTTCGTCTTACCTGATGAATGCTTTCAGCAAGAAACCGCTGGTTGTAATACCGTTCCCGTAATTAAATAAATAAAAGCAAACACTTTTATTTGTTTTGATTTCTCATTGAACTATATATATATATATATATATATATATATATATATATGGTGATTGCCACTTCTTGACAGAATAAGGCCATTTCTACAAGTAGTCCAGATGTGAGCAGTTGTGAGCACTCAAATGGCCCACGGATCCAGCTTGTTTTTATGTACCCTGTCACACATATGAAATCCTCGACATACAGGTGCTGCCACACAGGTTAGACTTCAATGTAGGAAATGTTTCCATGGTGTCCGTCATGGGTCGCTTCAGAATGGAGGGCTCGAGTCACCTTACCTCAAACTTCTTACAGCTATCATCGGCCTGTCTTTCCATGGGGATGTGTATCCAGCCCACCCCCTTCTGTCAATTGGTTCTTATAGCTGAAGCTGATTTCCGCAAGAGCATCGGTGTCTGCCCCTTATCGAGATACTTCCCAGTCACGATGCCAGTACGTAGTTTGGGGTTTCCCAATCTCAAGATCGGGAGGTGTCCAGACATTCCAGGTGGCTATTCTTAGCCTTGTTTTGTAGTATTTTCTATTTTTCTCCCAGCTAATGTGGACAACCGTCGAAGCGTTGGTTTCTGGCCAGCTTGATAGGCGAACCGGCATTTATTTAGGTCACCTTTTCTAGACACTTCCCAAATGGCTGGGTGAACAGTGTTAACCAAGGGGTTGCTCATTCACCCACATCCTCGCCGAGGCATGTTGCTGTTCAATCAGCAAGGCGGTGACGTTAAGTAGGTCACGAATCACGTCGTATGTAGATTCACATATGTATGCTTCCATCCCGTCAGGCCTGCACACCTCACCATTCCTCCATCACTCTGGGACTTTTAGAAATATCTGCACATGTTTTTTTGTTTTACATGTTGCGCGCTTGTGCGACACGCACCGCATGCTCTCCTTCCACAAAGTCAAGTATCAGTGACAAGCCGAGGCAAGATGACTGGGAGACTTTGGGGGAACGCAGGTGGATGATCATATATATATATATATATATATATATATATATATATATATGGCACATTGGTTACTGTTTTTTCTTAAGCATGTAGCAATGCAGAGAATCCAGTTGTAGTCCTTGAAATCCTAGGTAGAACAAGATTGTACTTTTTAGCATAGAAAATAGTTGTATTCCTTCTGGTATTAAGTCCAGTTAGCAACTGATTTCTGGACAATTACCAATGACCTTAAATGCATTCTATGTCGTTTTTTATTGGTCAATGCCTGTTCCTGATTTTGGTAAAGTCCATAAATATAAGTGGTGTTAAGTGGTGTTCCTTTGGCCTTCGAGCAAGAGCGCTTGTCCAGTGGAATTGGATCCTTGGTAAAGAGTCCTCCGATAATGAACCCTTTGGGTCTTCTGATAAAGAGTCCCCAGTTCTTTCGTCAATGGGTGTAAGTTCCTCCTCAATGATTGCAAATGAACTGTGTCAAGTATCCGTATTTAAGTAATGTATCAGCCACGCAGTATGGCATGTTGATTGGCTGGAGGAGTAAACCACATTACTTTGGCCAGTCTATAAATCCAAGTGGGGAATTTCTCGTACAACATAAAAAAGATATTATGAACGTTAATTTCAACCGCTATTCTAGAAAGCGGAATCACCCCTCCTCAAAAATATTACGTAGAAAGGGCTTTTGAAAACAAATTATGATACATTCGACGTTATTTATTAACAGCTTTACAAAATACAAATAAATGAATAGTTTCTTTGTTAGTTTCTACGAAGTAAAAACATGTATAAAATCCATTATAATATTAAATTTTCGATGTATAATATTGTGAAAAACATTTATCTAATAACGACAACATTTAACATGTAAACAACTTATTTCAATTATTGATAGTCACTGCTCATGTGTTACTGATATCAATGATATTTTATTGTTTTGTTAAATTAACTCACCCATGTTTAAAGTATGGTCGGACTATGAAAACTCCATCTCGATTTTATAGACAATTTAATCAATTGTTGTAGATTTCAGAAAGGTGTGTCAGGTATTTGAGAACACAGGGCAGAATAAACAGGATATATATATATATATATATATATATATATATATTATATATATATATATATATATATATGTGTGTGTGTGTGTGTAAAATGAAAATTGAAGTGAATCCGACGGTATGTTGAAAAAAATAAATAAAGGAAAGAAAGTATAGAATGGATAAAATAGGATATTTTAATCAATTTTACTTACACGCGTTTCGGTCAGGAGTTTATCCATGTGTATATTATTCAAACTATTATTATTTTTAAATAACTAAATGAAATGAAATAATAATAATAGAAAAAATGTAGAAATGTTCCGCACACAAAGAAAATTCGACCTTCATCAGAGTAAATCCTTATTTTTTTTAAATGAAATTCGTTGGAGAAGCGGAGAATTTTTGAAACACGTGTGAGCTGAGAATTTTGACTGAAACACGTGTAAGTAAGATTGATTAAAGTATCCTATTTTATCCATTCTTTACTTTCTTTCACACACTAGATTTCAAATCTGATGAAATTATTCAGTTCAGTTCATACTTCAAGAAATTTAACTCGTCTATTTAAAATCGCAAACTTTCATTCAAAGTTATATATATATATAATAAGATTATACATGTTATCCCTAAAAATATATATGATTATCCCTATATATGATTTATATTAAAAATATACTATTTTATACTAAAATATATATGATTATCCCTATATATGATTTATCCCTAAAAATATATATAATTATCTTTATATATTTTATCCCTAAAAATAAAAATAGAACTTTCAGGATATACAGTCATTCATTCTAAAGGAACCGACGGTAGAATAAAAACTTTAAGATATAATTATATATTATATTGCAAAATATTCCGAAAAGTGGCAATTTCTCGTACAACAGTAGAAATATGTAAATCCAAGAGGCGTCTGCACCGGAAACCGGTAGTTATTTGGGTACCCTCGTCCCCGCGTCTGCTGCAAACATGAGTATCTGCATACGGGGTTTTGGAGACCACATGCGTAATTCCCATGATACCCCATGACCTTAAATGCATTCTATGTTGTTTCGACTTCTTTTACTTAAAAAAAAATCGGACATCTTTAAGAAATCATTTTTGATATCTGTCTGACATCTTTTTAACATCTTTTATAAATCGTACATCTTCAAGAAATTATCTTTTGATATCTGTCTGACATCTTTTAATCATTTCTTATAAATCGTACATCCGTAAGAAATTATCTTTTGATATCTGTTTGATATCTGCATGGAATCTTGTAAATATCTTTAAGAATAATTTTTACATCTGTTTGAGATCTGTATGACATCTTTTAAACATCTTTAAGGAATTCAAACATCATTAAGATGTTATATATCTGTATGTCATCTTTTAAATTGTTTTTGACATATGTTTAACATTTTTTAAAGATTGTTTTTAACAAGTCCAACATCTTTAAAAATCATCTTTTGACATCTATTTGATATCTGTATAAAATCTTTTAAACATCTTTTTACATCTGGTTGAGATTTGTATGACTTCTTTTAAACATTTTTTTTACATCTGGTTGAGATTTGTATGACTTCTTTTAAACATTTTTTTTACATCTGGTTGAGATTTGTATGACTTCTTTTAAACATCTTTTTACATCTGGTTGAGATTTGTATGACTTCTTTTAAACATTTTTTTTACATCTGGTTGAGATTTGTATGACTTCTTTTAAACATCTTTTTACATCTGGTTGAGTTTGTGTTTGAGTTTGAGTCTTGTTTAACGGCATATCAACCTCTGTGGGTCATTTAATGCCAAAAAGGTTATTTTGGATTTCAGATTTTAAAGTAGTAGTTCTATGGAGATAATTGGTTATGTTCTGTTATATTTTGTTGAAAAGGTTGCTTTTTTAATAAAATTTAAAATGTTTTCAGGGTTTGTATTATTGAAGATGTCTTTCAGGTTTCTAGCTTGATAGTAATTTGCGCGGATATGTTTAAGTCTGTTACAATTTAGAAGGATATGCTTGGTTGTAAGTTGTACTTTGCATGTTGGGCACACTGGGGCACCCTCCCCTTTTAACAGGTACGAATGGGTAATGTGGGTGTGCCCAATACGCATTCTGGCGAGTATTACTTCTTCTCTTCTAATACTTCTGTGGCCCGTCGGCCACTCTCCAATAACTTCTTGTATTTCATAGAGCTTGTTTTGAGTCAGATTGTCCCATGATTTCTGCCATTTGTCTAATATAAATTTGTTTATGGTTGGTTTCAGATCTGTATATGGGATTTTAGATTTGCTCATATGTGTCTGAAGTGCCTTTCTTGCGGCTTTGTCTGCCTTTTCATTTCCTTGGGTACCAATGTGACTTGGTATCCAGAAGAATATAATGTTATTATTTTCAGAGAGGGTGTTTAGTTTGTTTAGGAGCTTCGTGATCAGAGGAGATGATGTGTTTTTGTTATGTAGTGCTAATAGGACTGATTTAGAGTCCGTGCATATAATAAATTTGGAAGCTTTGTGATTTGCTATGATATTCATAGCTAGATTAATGGCTGTGGTTTCTGCACTGTAGATTGAGGCTTCATTTGGTAGGCGTTTTAAGGATTCTTGTTTTTGAGAAATAGCGGCACAACCAACTTTTTTTCCTTGTTTGGATCTATCTGTATAGATGTGATAATGATCTGGTACTTATTTTGTATTTTAATGAATTTCTCTTGGTAAGTCATAGGTGTGTTTTTGTTTTAGGTAATTTAGTCAGTTCTAAGTTTATAGCTGGGTCCATGGTGCCGTGTTGGAGAGTATGTATAGTGTACTATATTGGTGTTGATTTTGATTTCATTGAGGAGATCACTTATTCTTAAGTTAAAGGGCCTGATTTTTTTTAGTTATTTTGGTACAAGTCTTTGTATTTTATTTTGGTGGTGCAGTCATAAGCAGGATTTTGGGATAGGAGATGAGTTTGATGTAGTATTGTAGTGCTAATTTTTGTCTTCTTAAATAGAGAGGGGTTCATTTGCTTCAGTGTACAGACTTTCCTTTGGAGAAGTAGTAAAGGCTCCTAATGTGAGGCGGAGTCCTTGATGGTGTATGGTTTCCAGTCGCTGTAGGTAGGATTTTCTGGCTGCTCCATATATGAAGCAGCCATAATCAAGTTTTGATCTTATTAAGGTTATATATTTGATGGGTCTTTCTCTCAGCACCCCAGTCTGTGGCTATGGCTCTCAATAGTTGGATGGCTTGATTGCATTTTATTCTTAACTTTTTATATGTGGGGATGAAGGATACGGGGTCAAAGATAAGACCAAGGAATTTATGTTCATTTGTTGTTGGTATTTCAGTGTTATTCAATGTTAGGTTAGGGTGGTTGTGCATTTTGTGGATTTTGCAGAAGTTCATGCACTTTGTTTTATTATTTGAAATTGTGAATCCATTTTCTGTTGTCCATTTTTGTATCCTATTGATGCATTGTTGCATTTTTCTTTCAATGGTGATCATATTTTTGAGCTGTAGCAGATGAGGAAGTCGTCTACATATAATGACCCTTTGATTTCTGGAGGAAGACAGGATGCTATTTATTTTTATCATGAAAAGGGTTACCGACAAGATACTGCCCTGGGGACTCCTACCTCTTGTGGTCTCGGATCAGAGTATGTGTTTATTATTTTGTTTTGAAGGTCCGACCTTCCAGGAAATGTTTGATAAAACCGGGAAGCCTGCCCCGTAATCCAAAGTCCCTTAGGTCTTTTAGTATTCCATATGGCCATGTTGTATCATAGGCCTTTTCTAAGTCAAAAAAGACTGCCACTAGGTGTTCCTTTTTTAGAAATGCTTCTCGGATAAGGGTTTCTATATGGACTAGTTGGTCTATAGTGCTTCTTTTGGTTCTAAAGCCTGTTTGTAGGTTTGAGAGCAGTTGGTTTGATTCAAGGAACCATATCAGTCTTTGATTGATTATCCTTTCCAAAGTTTTGCATGTACAGCTAGTTAGGGCTATAGGTCTATAACTGGTGGGATTTGTGGGGTCCTTTTATTTTTTGAGGATGGGAATGATTGTGGCTTGCTTCCATAAAGTAGGGATGTTGCCTGAGATCCAGATATTATTATATATGTTTAGGAGGTATTTTAAGGAGATAGTGGGTAATTCTTTTAGAAGTGTGTAATGGATTTTATCTGGTCCGGTGGCTGAGTTATTGGATTTGGATAATGAATTTTGGAGTTCATCTAGGGTGAAGGGTTGGTTATAGCATTCAGTATTGTCAGAGATGAATTTTATTTTGTTCTTTTCTTCTTTGATTCTGATCGAGTTGAATTTGTTGGAATATTTTTTTGTAGATGATGCTTGAGATTTGTATGACTTCTTTTAAACATTTTTTTTTTTTTATCTCTGGTTGAGATTTGTATGACTTCTTTCAAACATCTTTTTGCATCTGGTTGAGATTTGTATGACTTCTTTAAGAAATTTAAACGTATTTGAGAAATAATATTAAGGCGTCATACTGTAATATATTGTCTGATCAGTGCACACAAGGACCAGGCTGAATAGGAAGTGCATGGGGGCCAGGTGCAGCCTGGAAACGAAAACAGGATGTGGCCCCGACCTGACCTTTTGCACCTGGAAACGCTGGTGGATGTTTGTCATGATTTTGGTGTAGGCGTAGCCCATAGTCAATGAAAACAGCCTGCGTGGGCGAAGAGGCGTGTCTACAGAAAAATCTGCGTAGGTGTCACGAACAAGGAGGCGTGGCACCGGGGGGTCAGACTACAATAAAAGAAGCCCGTAGTGATCGATTGGAGAGACGACGATCAGGTTCGAGATCAATTGAAAAGAACTCCCGAAGGCTCCACATAGCGTAACCCTGCCCACGACTCTCAGCTGTACACAACCGGGGAAAATAAACATCTCTTATATTTTCCTAAATACAAGTGTTTGTGTTTTTTTGACCGGTCCAGTGTGTAACAATACAACTGTATGACATCTTTTAAACATCTTGAGGAAATCATTTTTTGCCATCTGTTTGAGATCTGTATAACATCTTTTAAAATTTTGTAATATAATACTAGACATAAAAAGCCTTCTCAGAACTTCGAACCGAACCCTTTATTAATCCACGGTGGTAGACTGTTTTCATTCCATTAACAATGATCGGATACAAGTGTTAAGCTGTGTTAAGTATTCTATCTTATTATTGCACTTGGTCAGGATTGAACCTGCAGCCTAGAGATGATTGTCACTTAGAACTGTATAAACACAACCCTTGTATCTGTTGTGCCATGATTTCAACATCCACAATGGTTGATATGCCGTTAAAACAAAACAGTTGATGATAGAAGGGAAATAAATACGAGTTGGTTGGTTGGGTTTTACGGCATGTCAACCCATTGGGTTATCTTATGCCAAAACTGTTTTTGTTTTTATTCATTCTTAATGGGTACTCAAATTTTAAAAACATTTTTTAAACAAATATTTTAAAACGCATTTTTTTGTATTTAACCAATGACTCTAACAGGTACTACCACTTTGGGTCGGGGTGGACCTGGGATTAGTGGTGATTAGGAGCTACACCACATTTGGAAATCATTTTTGCTATAAAAATATACTGGAGATGATTTTTAGTATAAAAAATGGATTAAAAATTATTTTTACTATAAAAATGCATTGGGCAATGATTTTTACTCTAAAAATGCATTGAAAATTATTTTTACTATAAAAATGCATTGGAAATGATTTTTACTCTAAAAATGCATTGAAAATTATTTTTACTATAAAAATGCATTGGAAATGATTTTTACTACAAAAATGCATTGAAAATGATTTTTACTCTAAAAATGCATTGGGCAATGATTTTCACTATAAAAATGCATTGGGCAATGATTTTCACTATAAAAATGCATTGGAAATGATTTTTACTATAAAAATGCATTGAAAATGATTTTTACTCTAAAAATGCATTGGGCAATGATTTTCACTATAAAAATGCATTGGAAATGATTTTTACTCTAAAATGCATTGAAAATGATTTTACTCTAAAATGCATTGGGCAATGATTTTACTATAAAAATGCATTGAAAATGATTTTTACTCTAAAAATGCATTGGGCAATGATTTTCACTATAAAAATGCATTGGAAATGATTTTTACTATAAAAATGCATTGAAAATGATTTTTACTATAAAAATGCATTGGGCAATGATTTTTACTATAAAAATGCATTGGAAATGATTTTTACTATAAAAATACGTTGGAAATGATTTTGACTATAAAAATGCATTGGAAATGATTTTTACTCTAAAAATGCATTGAAAATTATTTTTACTATAAAATGAATTGGGAAATGATTTTTACTCTAAAAATGCATTGAAAATGATTTTTATTATAAAAAGGCATTGAAAATTATTTTCACTTTAAAAATCCAAAAGAATATATTTTTCTATAAAAAGGCATTGGAAATGATTTTTACTATAAAAATCCAAAAGAAATGATTTTTACTATAAAAAAGGATTGGAGATGATTTTTAGTATAAAATGTATTGTAAATGATTTTTTACTCTAAAAATGCATTGGAAATAATTTTTATGAT
>CM042175.1:46389533-46418013 GCA_023376005.1 Doryteuthis pealeii
GATGTGGCAAAATGTTTTTTTCTTTTGCATCTATAACATTCCTGGCCAAAAGCTGGACAGTTTCTTATTCCTTTCATATGATTTATATCACAATAAATGCAGTCATATTTTTTTATCTCTTCCTGTTGCTTTGATATGTTTATCGTATGTGTCGTTGTCAACATTTAATTTGTCATATTTTTCAATTCTTTCTGATTGTATCTTGCTTTGTTCTGCATCGGTCAATTGTTAGAGTTAAATCTGGTTCTCTCTGAAAGAATTTCTCGCATTTTTCTATCATCTATGATAGATCATTGACAATAAACAAATATTTCTGTGATTTCTAAATATTTTGAAGACCTTACCTTTGGGATTACCCCACATAAGTAAGTAAAGTCGACGGGGCGGCCTAAAGTCGGTATCAGCCAGTCAGCGATGGAGTCTATCCCCCTTTTCAATAGCGCTAGACCAAGGAGACTGTTTTAGCATCTGAGGTGGAGCGCCACACCTACCATCAGCTCCTTACTTTACCGCAGAGATCCCTGTGCTACTCATACGCTGAGTTGGCGGGGACCGGTATCGAACTAGGAACCTTGTGGTTTCTAGCCGAACGCTCTACCGACTGAGCTAACCCGGCCCCACATAAAGATTACCCCAAAAGAAAGAAAAGGAGAAAGAGAAAGTAATAATATTAGTGAAAAAGACGTTGGTTGCTCGGTTGGCTGGCTGGTTGGTTGGATTTTACGGCATGTCAACCCTTGGATTATTCTATGCCAAATACATTTTATTTTATTCAGTCTTCTTGGTGTCACATGACCCCTCACATGTCGGAATAGAGTGGTGGTGATATATTTTGATATACAGTCTATGGAGTTCAATGCTCTGAATCTAAAATATATAAAAGTCGGTATATTTTAAACAATCTGTATTTTAAACGATGTGATTTTAATTGTCTATTTAGCTGAACACTTTTAAATCGATTTTAGTGAAAAAATACCAAAATAAAAAAGATTGTATACTTATTTGCTTGGTGAATTTAATGGTAACTGCGTTATATGTATATATATATATATATAATATATATATATATATATATGAGGAAAGAAGAACTGCATATAAGAAAACAAAAATTTAAGATAAAAATTATTATTATTTACTCCTTTTGAGTTTTCACATCAGTGTTAGCTGATGGTCTTTCACTGGAGTCTGAGTGACAGCAAGTCTCCTCAGGTCTCCAGGACTCTTCTGAGTATTCTGGCAGATTGCAGCAGTGCAGTGTTCTGAATGGTTTCAATCCTTCCTCTGATATCCAAACTTTCCAAACCCTTTTCTAATCCTTTTGGGACCGTTCCAGAGTGCACCAACTACAATCGGGTATCACTTTCACTTTCATATTCCACAACTTTTTCAGTTCTCTGGCAAGGTCCAGATATTTGTCTATTTTTTCATTTTCCTTTAGCTTCACCCTGTGATCTGCTGGCACTGCAAAATCCACCAGTTGACAAGTTCTTTCTTTTTTGTTTATCAACACTAGGTCTGGCCTTCTTGCTGGGATAAGGTGATCCGTTTTTATCTCAAAGTCCCAGAGAATTTTGTTGCGTTTCGTTCTCAAGAACAGATTCTGGTTTATGCATATACCATTTTGTTGTGTGGTCAAAATTATTATTATTATTATTATTATTATTATTATTATTATTATTATTATTATTATTATTATATCAGAGAAGGTATAACACCTAAAAATCGTAGAAGAATGGATAGTCTAAGTCCGTTATTTAAAATTTCTAAATAGATAGATATGACGTCAACACGCCCATATATATATATATATATATATAATATATATATAATTTATTATAATAAATGTGTTCTACTCACGTATTGAGCACTTTTATATTTGTTATATCGCTGTCTTATCATTGTGAAACTTGCATCAACTAAGCATTGTGACCAATTTCACCGGTAAGTCACCTTTTCCACAAATACTATATATATATATATATATATATATATATATATATATGTATGTATATATATATGACTTCCAAGCGGTGGGGTTAGGGTTAGGCTATAGCAGCACTGATACGACCACTTGAAACCTACGTTCCTTCACCTAATAACTACTTTCCCCTCTGTTCTAAACACTACCTCCCCTCTAGCCTCTATTCAATCCCCTTTCATGTTGTAGTGATGCTTCTTAACATACCTTTTTTGTGTAACTTTCTTTTCAATTTACTTTTCGGAACCTCCCCTCTACTCTGGATACTGTTTCCTCTTCCCTCTGAATTGTACCTCCCCTCAGGGTTGAATTTTACCTCCCCTCCAACCTCCCGTTTACTCAGAATACAACCTCCCCTTCACTCTGAATTCTACCTCCCCTCAGGGTGAATTTTACCTCCCCTCCAACCTCCCCTCTACTCTGGATACAGTCTCTCTTCCTCTGAATTGTGCCTCCCTCAGGTGATTTTACCTCCCCTCCAAACCTCCCCTCTACTCTGGATACTGTTCTCTTCCCTCTGAATTGTACCTTCCTCAGGGTTGAATTTTCTCCCCTCCAACCTCCCCTCTACTCTGGATACTGTTCCTCTTCCCTCTGAAATTGTACCTCCCCTCAGGGTTGAATTTCTCTCCCTCCAACCTCCCCTCTACTCTGGATACTGTTTTTTTCTTCACTCTGAACTGTACCTCCCCTCGGATCTGAACTCTACATCCCTCCAACGTAAAGTTTTACCACCCCATTACCTTGATTCTAGCTTACGTAAATTCTAGACCCCTCACCACCCTAATTAGTACATCATCATCTTCCCTAAAAACTACGTCCCTATCACTTAGATATCTAGCTCCCCTGCTCTGAACACTACCTCCCCTCTAGCCTGTATTCAATCCCCTTTCATGTTGTGCTGATGTTTCTCAACATACCTTTTTTGTGTAACTTTCTTTCAATTTACTTTTCGCGGTTGCTTTGCACATCAGATAAAAAATTAAAAAAATAAAAATTTTTTGGAAGTTCTTACCAACACTTTATTGTAAACAGCCCCCCCCACCAACGAACCCCCATTCCCCCAGACCCCCCCCCCCAAAAAAAAGATACGAGAACAACAGGTGCCCTGATTATCCCTTTCGTTTCAAAAACTTATCAGTTCATTAACACAGTTGCATTCAAAATTTGGACAGGAAAATCTATTATACGAGGCCAGACCAGTGAGGGGGGGGGTTAGGGGTTGCAAGTAGGTCAATTTTGCACTGGTCCACGAGGGTCACCTGGTTGAGCACAGGAGGGGGCACTTGGCTAAAGAAAGTCTAGGGGGATCCTTTGCACATAATAGGAATAGAAATAAAATGTTAGATAAAATAGCTGAGGTTACACGTTTACGTCGGGAAAAATGTTTTCAAATAAAACAATCATTAGCATTGACGTATAATTTTACTCTAAAAAAATGCATTGGGAAATGACTTTTACTATGAAAATGCATTGGACAATGATTTTTAGTATAAAAATGCATTGGAAATGATTTCATACTATAAAAATACATTGAGAATGATTTTTATTATGAAAATGCATTAGAAATGATTTCTACTATAAAAATACATTGGAAATGATTTCTTACTATAAAAATACATTGAAAATGATTTTTACTATGAAAATACATTGGAAATGATTTTTAATATAAAAATACATTGGAAATGATTTTTATTATAAAAAGCATTGGAAATGATTTTTACTATGAAAATGCATTGGAAAGATTTTTAATATATAAAATGCATTGAAATGATTTTTGAATATAAAAAATGCATTGGCCAATGTTTTATTATAAAAGCATTGGAAATTATTTTTACTATAAAATGCATTGGAAATTGATTTTTACTATTGAAAATGCATTGGAAAATGATTTTTGAATATAAAAATGCATGGAAATGATTTTGGAATATAAAAATACATTTGAAATGATTTTTGAATATAAAAATGCATTGGAAATGATTTTTGAATATAAAAATGCCATTGGAAATGATTTTTGAATATAAAAATGCATTGGAAAATGATTTTTGAATATAAAAATGCATTGGCCAATGATTTTTTTATAAAAATGCATTGAAATTATTTTTACTTATGGAAAATGCATTGAAATGGTTTTACTATGAAAATGCATTGGAAATGATTTTTTACTATGAAATGCATTAGAAATACACATATATATATACTGAAAATTAGACTCATCATCATATATATATATATATAATATATAATTAATATATTATAATATATATATATATATAATGATCATCCCTCTCCTTATTCATATTCTCTACATTCTATTTCTACCTTCACACCACCTCCCTCTTTCTGTCCCTCTGTCTTTTTTTTCTCTCTCCCTTACTCCCACCTTGTGAGCTAGCTGACGTGGGAGGGACCCTTAAACACCTTGCAACTCACAAAACGAATTGAACAATGCGATAAACCGGAACAATGAGGATCTTCATCTTTCTTTATAAAAGAATGTTATCTAAAATATATTTACAATCCCATATTCCATTGATAAATATAGATAACAAAACAAAACAAAAGAAATAAAAAAGAATCTACAATTATGTGATTTGCCAAAGATAAATATCGGGGTTCAAATCCCACCTGGGTAATTAAATTTACTGATGGAACGCGTGGGCCCACATGCGTAAAAGTCCGAGTGTACATATCACAAGGTCCCTGTTTGATATCGGCCCTCGCACAGTCAGCGTATGAGTAGCACAGGATTTGTGCCGTTAAAGTAAGAAGCTGACGACAGGTGTGGCGCACCAACTTAGACGTATAAATAATCTCCTTGTCTAGCGCTAGTGAAAAAGGGGATAGACTCCCTCGATGAGTTTAGACACCCTCAACGTCTTTATATATAAGAAATATTATAAGAAAGAAAAAACTTAACAAACTGTCATCCCGTATATCCTATTTCAACCAGAAAACTCCAAAAAAAATTAGTTCTAGCTACATCAGACGGGTTTTTCAAAATACGGTGATCCTAATATATATAATATTATATATATATATATATATATATATATATATATATATATATATATATATATATATGAAAAAACAATGAGGACTGTTCTAACATTGCATATGCTCAAATTTTGAGTTGTATTTATTTTATTTATTTATGGTATATGTTATGACCATTTTGGGTAATGTGACGTAAGCAGCTGACGTAACTTTTGTTACGAACAAATACCGAAGCGAATCTCCATATTTAATACATCATCATTATTATTATATTATATATATTATTATTATTATTATTATTATTATTATGGATAATAATAAATCTTAAATATTACACCTTAAAGCATCTTGTATTTGAATCTTTTATTATTCTTTTCGATATTCTTTTAATATTCTACGAATCCTTCCATCCAAAGAATCCTCAATTCTCGCCAATTCTCGATCACTTTTTCTTGCCTCATGTATCTATTGATGTCAATTCCGAGGCTTTAAGGGGCATTCGGTATCGTCATCCATTTTCTTGTCAGATGTGAGCGTATGTCAAATTCTTCTCTTGTTCATTTTACAATTATTCTTACTTCTTCTTCTTCTTCTCTTCTTTCTTCTTCTTCTTCTTCTTCTTTCTTATTTTATTATTATTATTATTATTATTAGTCAAGTAGTATATAGTAGTAGTAGTAGTAGTAGTATCATTATTATTTTCCTCATCTCTTTCTCTTCTCTTCTTCTTTTATTAATTATTATTATTATTATTATTATTATTATTATTATATTATTATATTATTATTCCTCCTCTCTTCTTCTTCTTCTTCTTTCTTCTTCTTCTTTCTTATTATTATTATTATATTAGTAGTAGAGTAGTAATCATTTTATTATTCTCTTCTTCTTCTTCTCTTCTTATTTTATTATTTTTATTAGATTATAGTAGAGTAGTATCATATTTATTATTCCTCTTCTTCTTCTCTTCTTCTTCTTCTTCTTCTTCTTATGATTATTATTATTATTAGTAAGTTATAGTAGATAATTATTATATTTCTCTTCTCTTCTTCTTCTTCTTCTTCTTCTTCTTATTATTATTATTTATTAGTAGTAGTAGTAGTAGTAGCAGTATCATTATTATTATTTCTCTTCTTCTTCTTCCTCTTCTTCTTCTTCTTCTCTCTTATTATTATTATTAGTATTAGTATAGTATCATTATTATTATTCTCTCTTCTTTCTTCTTCTTCTATTTTTATTATTATTATATTATTATTATTATTATAGTAGTTAGTAGTAGTATTCATTATTATATTTCTCTTCTTCTTCTTCTCTTCTCTTCTTCTTATTATTATTATTATTATTATTATTATTACTTATTATTATTATTGATAATAATCTATTATCTGCCTCCTTTAAAACCTGTCCTATATTTGACCTTTCTAGAAAAAAGAAGCCAACCTATATCCACAAATCCCATCGAGTCCATAAATATAATTATCTATTCCCCTCTCTCTCTCTCTCTCTGTCACAGACACACACAACACACACGCACACACACACACACTCTCTCTCTCTCTCTCTCTTTCTCCCTGTTTCTTTCTCTCGTCCTTCCTCCCAATCTCCCATTCCATCTTCCATTCTCCCCCTCCCAATCTTTACCCCTCTCTTATTCTTTCTCTTATTATTATTTTCTTCTTCTTCTTCCTTCTTCTTCTCTTCTTCTATTCTTCTTATTATTTATTATTATTATTATTATTATTATTATTATTATTTATTATTATTAACTTTTTTGAGTTTTTTCACTGGAGACTGAGGACAACAAGTCACCTCAGGTCTCAGACTCTTCTGAGTATTCTAGACGATTGCAGCAATGCAGTAGCCTGGATGGTCTTCAATTCTTCCTCTGATTTCCAGATCCTCCAGTCTTTTTTCCAAGTTTATTGGGACTATTCCAAGTGCACCAACTCTAATTAGTATCACTTTCACTCTCATATTCCACAGCTTTTTCAATTCTCTGGCAAGGTCCAGGATTATATATTTTGTTTTTCATACCTGCCGTAGCTGGTGGGTCACTGAGGCTGAGTGACAGCAAGTCTCCTCAGGTCTCCAGGACTCTTTCTGAGTATTATAGCCGATCCCAACAGTGCCGTAGTTTGGGGGGGGGTCTCGATTCTTCCTCTTCAGTTCACCAAATTCTTTCCCAGGGCTTTGGATCGTTCCAAAGGCACCAATTACAATTGGTGCACCTTCACCTTCATGTTCCACAGCTTCTTCAATTCTCTGGCAAGGTCCAAGTATTTGTCTATCTTTACATTTTCACTCGGTGATCAGCTTGGACAGCAAAATCCACGAGATGGCTGGTTCTCTCTTTCTTGTCTATTAATACTAGGTCCGGTCTCCTGACCGGGATTAGGTGATCCGTCTGTACCTCGAGATCCCAGAGAATTTTGTGCGTCTCATTCTCTAGGGCAGGTTTAGGTTTATGCATATACCATTTGGATGTATGGTGAAAATTGAATTTCTTGCACAGTTCCCAGTGGATCACCTTTCCCACAGAGTCGTGCCTAGTCTTGTACTCTCTTTGTGCTAGTTTGCTGCATTCACTTATTATATGATTGACTGTTTCGTCTCTATTTCCACACATTCTGCACTTGCTATTCTGCTGCGTCTTATCTATTTTTGCCTTTATATAGTTTGTTCTAATGGCATTGTCTTGTGCTGCAATTATAAGGGATTCGGTTTCTCTTTTGAGTCTGTCCGTGTCGTCTCTCGGGTGGAATGCCTTGTGCATGGTCATCAGTTTCCTTGTCCTTTGGTCCATCTGTCGGAGCTCCTCTCTTGTCCATTTTAGGAATGGTCCCGAGTATCTTACGAGAGGGACCGCCCAGGTGTTTATTCCCTTGATAAGGTTTCTGCTACATTGTTTGGTTTCTAAGAGCTTTCTTGTTCTTCTGAATTATTCCTTTCTTACTTTTTCTTTCATTTCTGTTTGTTTGATGGCGTCTCCTTCAAGTATTCCCAGGTATTTAGTTCTCTTTTTCTCTTAGTATTTCTAATTTCTTCTCGGTTCGGTAGTTCTATTCCATTCGCTGTTACAGTTTTTCCTTTCTTCATCACTAACATGGTGCACTTGTCCATGCCGAACTCCATCCCTATACCTTGGCTGTTATCACAGTAACACTTGCAACTGTTTCCTTTGTTATGTATATAACTGCAGAATTCAGTCTCTTGTGTTGAATAAGGTATAAAAAGCAAAAAGAATTTGTGGCAAGCATCCTTGAAGAATTGAGTCAGAAACTTATTAATTGGTGCGTCAACATATCAAACGATAATAAAAAAGTTCGTTTTCAAGATTTGTCTTTCTTATTTAATAAAAACCGGTTGATTGAGTTAAAGGAAGACAATCCTGTTTCCATTTTCTGTTTCTATGACGGAATTTGGTTTCTTTGTTTAATGGCATAGTCACTTTTGTGGGTTATTAATGCCTGTAGGGACCATGGTTGTTTGGTGAGTGTTTAGTTGAGGAGTTGAAGAAGATCCGAGTTATGGGTCCCCACAATGTATATGTATAAGACTACGGAAATGTAGTTTCCATAGGTAACAAAAGAAGACAAAATGGATAAAGGAAACAAACTTTGTATACATTAATTTACAATTATATCTTATTATAATAGAGATTGTGTGTTTTTCTGTCTGTAACCGAAACTATATTACTACTCATGTCACAATTTCCTTAGTTATTAACGACACATTCTCCATGATTCTATTTCTATTTAAACCTCAATTAATAATAAAACTGTTTGACATTATTATACTGTTGGCCTTACCTAAATACTAATAATATGCAATTGTATTTATATATACAACAAAATACCAGTTTTCAGAGTAAACGTAAAGCTAATTTGCATATTGATATTAAAAAAAAACTGATTTTAATAAATATGTGCTTGGTATTATTGATTTCTAATTGTTTGGTTTTTATCTTAATGAATATGAGTAAAAATCTCTCCAATAAATCCTAAAAGAAATCCATTAACAGAAGAAATAACTGTAATTTTATTCTTTACTTCCTATTTTAACTAAATAGTTAAACTAGGAAAATTTAGCATTGAAAAACAGAAGTGATGAAAGAGTAAGTTTCAGTTGTTCTATTTTCCGATTATACCCCCTCCGTTTCAAATCTTTTTATTTGAATTCTTAATTAGTTTCATTAGCCTTTCTGATTCAATATAATATTTTATTACATTAAAACTTAAATACTTGCACCCGGAGGGTGCATATATTTGCTAGTTCTTATAGTTTGTATAAGTGTTTCTAATTCTTGTTCATTCTTGGCAAAAACCTTCATGTCATCCATGTACATTAGATGGTTTATTTTTCCTGTCATTTACTAAATTTGTATCCCGCTGTACAATTCTTGAGTATATTGTTGAGTGGCATCATTGCTATGACAAATAGAAGTGGCGATAGAGAGTCTCCCTGGAATACGCCCCTTTGTATCCTCACCTCTGCTAAGGTTTGTTCTCTCGCTGTCAATACTACTTTCCAATTTTCCATGTTTTTTTTTTGGGGGGGGGGGGGGTTATTTTATACATCTTTAGGCACTCGATTATCCAGGTTGTGGGATCATGTCGTAGGCCTTGTTGTAGTCAATCCATGCCATGGCTAAGTTTTTTTCTTTGTTTTTGATTATTATTATTATTATTATTATTATTATTATTATTATTATTATTATTATGTTTTCACACCTGCCGTAGATGGTAGTTCATTGGAGGCTGAGTGACAGCAAGTCTCCTTAGGTATCCAGGACTCTTCTGAGTATTCTCGCCGATCCCAACAGTGTTGTAGTTTAGATTATTATTATTATTATTATTATTATTATTATTGTTGTCCTTTAAAACCTGTTGTATTTGACCGTTTCAATATAGGAAGAAAAGACGCAACCCTATATCCACAAATCTCAAAGAAACTGTAAATATATTTCTAATCACCCCCTCTCTCGTCCTGCCTTCCGTCTTTCCAGTCCATTGAAACAGACGATACGAGTCTATTTAGCGTTATCGTATCCGCGCTCTCTCCCAATCTGAAATCCTCTCTTTTATTTCTTCTTTCTTTCTTTCTTTCTTTCTTTCTTATATTCTCTTCTTCATTTATATTTCCTCCTCTCTTTTTTATTTTCTTCTTCTTCTTCTTCTTCTTCTTCTTTTTATTATTATTATTATTATTATTATTATTATTTATTATTATTATTATTATTATTTTCTGTCTCCTTTAAAACCTGTTGTATTTGACTTACTTTTAATGAAAGGAAAAAACGAATACCAAATCAACCTTATATGTAACTAATATATTTCTAATTCACTCTTTCTCTCTCGCCCTCTCTCTCTCTCTCTCTCTCTCTCTCTCTCTCTCTCTCTCTCTCTCTCTCTCTCTTCCATCTGTCCACTCCATTGAAACAGACGATAAAAGTGTTTAGCGTTATCACGTCCACATTCTCATCTCTTAATTTTTCCTCTTCTCATTTCTTTTCTCTTCTTCTTCTTCTTCTTCTTCTTCTTCTTCTTCTTCTTCTTCTTCTTCTTCTTTCTTACTATTTTTATTATTTGCTCCTTTTGAGTTTTCACATCAGCATTAGCTGATGGTCTTTCACTGGAGTCTGAGTGACAGCAAGTCTCCTCAGGTCTCCAGGACTCTTCTGAGTATTCTGGCAGATTGCAGCAGTGCAGTGTTCTGAATGGTTTCAATCCTTCCTCTGATTTAAAAAAAAATGTTTTTATTATTATTATTATTATTATTATTATTATTGTTTTTGTTGTTTTTCTTTTCTTTTTCTTTTCTTCTTCTTCTTCTTCTTCTTTCTTCTTCTTCTTCTTCTTCTTCTTCTTCTTCTTTTCTTCTTATTATTATTATTATTCCTCCTCTTCTTCTTCTTCTTTTCTTATTTATTATTATTATTATTATTATTATAATTATTATTATTATTATATTATTATCCTCCTCTTCTTCTTCTTTGTTCTTCTTCTTATTTATTATTATTATTATTATTATTATTATTATTATTATTATTATTATTATTATTCCTCCTCTTCTTCTTCTTGTTCTTCTTCTTATTTATTATTATTTATTATTATTATTATTATTATTATTATTATTATTATATTATTATTATTCCCCTTCTTCTTCTTCTTCTTCTTCTTATATTATTATTTTATTATTATTATTATTATTATTATATTATATTATTATTATTATTCCTCTTCTTCTTCTTCTTCTTCTTCTTATTTATTATTATTATTATTCCTCTTCTTCTTATTTATTATTATTATTATTATTATTATTATTATTATTATTATTTTCCTCTTCTTCTTCTTCTTCTTCTTCTTCTTATTATTATATTATTATTATTATTATTATTATTATTATTATTATGAACAATAATCTATTATCTGTTTCCCTGAAGATATATTCTATTCGAACTTTTTCAATAAAAGAGAGAGAGAGAGAAAAAAACACTCAAAAAAAGAAGCAACCCTAAAATATCCATAAAAATCTGAAAAAAAAAACAAACCTAAATATATTTCTAATTCTTTTCCGTTTCTTGAAGAATATTTCTGATTTATTTATTTTTCTTTTCCACATGAAATCCTTGTTGTATGAATTGTAAATCTATAAACACAATCCTTGCCGTTATAATGACCCGGCATTTTAAGCTTCGATGCTTGGCAATTTGGTGGCAAACCTTTTATCGATTACAATTGAAGCAAACCAAAATATTCAATTCTTCTTTCAATATTGTTCACATCATGACGCAAAGAATATCTTCTCTTTAAAAGAAAATTTATAATTATATATATATATATATATACATATATATATATATATATATATATATATATATAATATACTAGTCATAATATGGGCACTTCACGGGGCAAAATATTTAAGTTTAAATGTAAACTATCTATCTATCTATCTATCTATCTATATATCTATCTATCTAGTTCTGTTCCTATCTATCTATCTATCTATCTATCTATCTATCTAGTTCTGTTCCTCTCTCTCGATCTATCTATCTATCTATCTATCTATCTATCTATCTATCTAGTTCTGTTCCTATCTATCTAACTATCTATCTAGTTCTGTTCCTATCTATCTATCTATCTATCTATCTATCTATCTATCTATCTAGTTCTGTTCTATCTAATCTATCTATTATCTATCTATCTATCTATCAGTTCTGTTCCTATCTATCTATCTATCTCTATCTATCTATTTATCTAGTTATGTTCCTATCTATCTATCTATCTATCTATCTATCTAGTTCTTTCCTATCTATCTATCTATCTATCTATCTATCTACCTATCTATCTAGTTCTGTTTCTATCTATCTAGTTCTTTTCCTATCTATCTATCTATCTATCTATCTAATCTATCTAGTTCTGTTCTATCTATCTATCTATATATCTATTCTAGTTCTGTTCCCTCTCTCTCTCTCTCTATCTATCTATATATATATATATATATATATATATATATATATATATATATATATATATCTAGTTCTGTTTCTATCTATCTATCTATCTAGTTCTGTTCCTATCTATCTAGTTCTGTTCCTATCTATCTATCTATCTATCCATATATATATATATATATATATATATATATATATATATATATATATATTATAGTTCTGTTCCTATCGATCAATCTATCCCGCCCTGTCGGCTGAGGCTGTAGAATACGCTGACTGCAACTCTAGAAGAAGGATAAGACCTCTGTATAATGATACGCTTGTTCTGTATTATTCTGACAGTTATCAGCTTGCAACACCCTCAGGTTAAAAAAAATGAGACCGTCCAAATCGTCCAAGATGTAATGCAAAAATGTAAATTTTAATTATCTGGTGCTGCTTATCCGCCGATATCTTATTTCTTCTGAGTGTCGTCACCTCAGATAAATAATGGACCATTCCGTTTTTTAAATTATAAAGAAAGAAAAGACACGCTACACATAAAAATATTTAAGAAAGGAAATAAAAAGAAGAAAGAAAGAAAGAAAGAAAGAAAGAACGGGGGGTAGTGAAAAGATAGATTAGATAGATAGATAGATAGATAGAGAGAGAGAGAGAGAGAGAGAGAGAGAGTGTTGGAATTTTTGGTGATATAAGGCGTGTGCCAGACGGTCACTTCTACTTACAGACTCGCCGATAAACACGTGACCAGGGAAGGCAACCTCTTATCCAATCACTGGCAGTGCTGCTGCTGCCGTTGTTGTATTTATGCTGGCCGATTCTAATCTTAGCTCATTGCTACTTGGATCTTCTTGGACGTCGGACCTAAAGGATTCTATACCACAGGACTTATTGACTTACTTACTTATTTACTTTAAGTTCTTTTACAACTGGCCAAGGATGGCGGCCAGATACTTAACAGAAAGAAAGAAAGAGAAGAGAGAGAGAGAGAGAGAGAGAGAGAGAGAGAGAGAGAGAGAGAGAGAGAGAGAGAGGAGAGAGAGAAGCAAGCGCGGAAGCGATAACGCTAAATTATATATCATTTTGGTTTACAGATAAATCCTTGTTGTGTGAAACACGAGTACGTATACTCACCACAATCAACTATATACAAAGATATAAGGTATGATTTAACATTACACAACATTACAAAATGAATAGGCTACACTATTCATAATGTTGAGTTTACATTAAAACAATTTCAGGACAAGTATACTCACCACAATCAACAATATTCAAAGAATATAGGTATATTATACAAAATCACACAACATTACAAATGAATAGGCTACACTATTCATAATGTTGAGTTTAACATTAAAACAATTTCAGACAAGTATACTCACCACAATCAACAATATACAAAGATATAAGGTATGATTATACATTACACAACATTACAAAATGAATAGACTACACTATTCATAATGTTGAGTTTAACATTAAAACAATTTCAGGACAAGTATACTCACCCTAATCAACAATATACAAAGATATAAGGTATGGTGGTAATCTAAACAATAGCTACATAAATGAAAGTAACCTTCCTTTGTTTTTTTCACTTTGAGGAAGCCGTCTGTTTTGGTCGGCCATTTTCAATTCACCATAATCAATACAACTGAATGTCTTAACACGAAAATATCATGTTCTTAATGACAATTAAGTTCATTTCAAATTATAATGCACAAGCACAATTAAGAACACATTTTATGATATTTTCGTGTTAAAACATGCAGCTGTATTGATTCGAACAAATTAGTATTTTCAGTGTAGATTTACGAGAAATGAAAATGTCTGACCAAAACGGACGGCTTCCTCAAAGTGAAAGAAACAAGGGGAGATTACTCTCATTTATGTAGCTAATGTCAAAAATATTGAATCTTTCTTCAATACTGTTCACATCTTGACGCAAAGAATATCTTCCTCTTTGAATATATATATATATATATATATATATATATATATATATTATATATATAATATATATAAAAAAGTAATTGGTAATTTGCTTTAAGCATTGTTAAGTATGTTATTAATGTATTAATTGAAAGCAATTACAATGCAAGTAAAAAATAAAAACAAAAAGATGTTATTTTTTGTCTTATCGATTTCAAAGTAAAACTTTATCTTCAGAGACGATTTCGGAAATGGACGCGTTTTTTTTTTTTTTGGTCGTTATTTTTTTTTTCCGTTAAGATAAAGACAGTAATACGAAACATTGGTAATCTCAGAATAAGAGAAAGTTTATTAATAGCCAAATTAGGTCCTAGTATAAACAATAGATTAGAGCTAAACACTGAATACATAATTAATTAAAATACACGTTCCTCACAGTATATAATACATAGTATGTACATTTCATTATACATATATCAAATGAATATTACATAAATATATAAATAGATGAAAATAAAAAATTGAATTAACGGCTAAATGTCCATCACGCAAAATGAGCGTGACGTTTAAAAAAAAAGAACACCACGAGACGCGTGCTTATAACATAAAAAAAAAAAATAACGACCAAAAAAAAAAAAACAAAAAATAACGCGTCTATTTCCGAAAATCGTCTCTGAAGATAAAGTTTTACTTTGAAATCGATAGGACACAAAAAATAACATCTTTTTGTTTTTATTTTTTACTTGCATTTGTAATTGCTTTCAAATTAATACATTATAATATATATATATATATATATATATATATATAATATATATATATATATATAGCACTAATATGCGCACTCCGCGGAGCAAACGTATTTGAGTTTAAATGTAATGAAGTATCTATAGTCCTACGATACATCATATAGATTTCGTACTGAGTGGTCTTCAGTGATAAATTGTCTTCATCGCCGATTATGGGTTCTTGTGCATTATATCGGCTCCGATAGCACTCCAACTTGAACCCGGCATCTTCAAGTTGCCACCCTGCAAGCTACGTGCTATTTGTCTTGACATTTTTGCTTTATCAGCTCCGATAGCAACCCCAACTTGAATCCGGCATTTTCAAGTTGCCACCCTGCAAGCTACCGCTCCTTGTCTTGACATTTTTGCTTTATCACCTCCGATAGCAACCCCAACTTGAATCCAGCATCTTCAAGTTGCCACCCTGCAAGCTACGTGCTGTTTGTCTTGACATTTTTGCTTTATCGACTCCGATGGCAACCCCAACTTGAATCCGGCATCTTCAAGTTGCCACCCTGCAAGCTACGTGCTATTTTCTTGACATTTTTGCTTTATCAGCTCCGATAGCAACCCCAACTTGAATCCGGTATCTTCAAGTAGCCACCCTGTAAGCTACGTGTATACGTCAGTATAGACATTTTGTGCTACGAATAAACTACAAAAGAAAAACGGCCTCTTAAATCAAGAAACCACGTTCAGGGTGAGCCATTGAAAAAGACCCCACTCCCTACCACTAGTATATAATGGAATAATCTTTTCTTACCGGCTTCAGTCTAATTAACCTTCGCCCCTTCTTATATTTTATCTATTGAATTTATATACAATAATACGCTTGTCCCTTATTATTTCTGACCGTTATCAGCTTGTAACAAACTCTGGTTAAAAGTGAGACCATCCAAATCGTCCACGATGTAATTCAAAAATTAAAATCCTGATTATATGGTGTTGGCAAGCTAGTCTAGCTTACTAACCATTACACCATCTAAGATACTCTTTCCTTTCCTAATGGTATTAGTGTTATGTGAAATGCAAACAGCCTCGTCCAGGATTTTGAACTCAGTCACGGTGTCAATTTCCTACAGTAATAACCATTACACAATGAGTGCCTCTTATATTGCCTCTCTCAGTTAATCTCTGTGTTAACCTGTGTACAGTGAGGGTAAATATATAAAATACTTTATTTCAACATAAGACAAGTACAACTAGACTTAGACTCTGTGGGACCTAACGTTCACAGATGTGGTTATTCGAGAGTTTGCTATGAATAAATTAAAATGGAATTACATCATCTCATATTACATCAAGAATTTAAAATGATTAAAAAAAAAGGAGGGCTCAGCACAAAAGCAGACCCCACAAAATTACCATTCAGTGGCAAATTGAACTAGAAATTCCTTTATTCTCCAAGTATTTTAATTGTATTGCTCTAATAAAAATAAAAATATGATGTGTGGTTTCTGTTAAGCAACACCAGATAATCAGGATTTACATTCTTATTTTTTTAATAAGATAATGGAACATTCCATTTTTATTATAAAGAAAGAAAGATTTGGACTGTCTCATTTTTAACTAGAGGGTGTTGCAAGATGATAACGGTCAGAAGATTAAGGAATACAAGTATTAATATTGCATTTAATCTTGGAAGATTTGGACGGTCTCATTTTTAGCCAGAGGGTGTTGCAAGATGATAACGGTCAGAAGATTAAGGAATACAAGTATTAATATTGCATTTCATCTTGAAAGATTTGGACGGTCTCATTTTTAACTAGAGGGTGTTGCAAGATGATAACACGACATATGATAATACAGAAAAATATAAGATAGAAAGAAAGAAAGAAAGAAAGAAGTGGGTAGCGGAAACATAGAGAGAGAGAGAGAGAGAGAGAGAGAGAGAGAGAGAGAGAGAGAGAGAGAGAGAGAGGGATGAGCACGCGGAAGCAATAGCGCTAAAATATTATTACAACGCTTGATATATTTACTTAAGTGCTATTACAAAATAGTCCAAGATGTAAAAAGTATAATAATCTTGATTTAACTCTCCTTACTAGCAGGCCTGTGGATATACCACAGTATGATAATTTAATTATTACAACGTATAATATGTTTACTTAAGAGCTATTACCAAATAGTTCAATATGTAAAAAGTATAATAATCTTGGTTTAACTCTCTCTCTCTCTCTCTCTTTCTTTTCTTTCTTTTCTTCCTTTTCATCTTTTCCTTATGTTCGGTTGAAACAGATTAGAGTTTTATCTTCCGCGCGCTCACCCTCTGTGTATATATTTCCCTTACTCTCTTTCTTTCTTTCTTTCTTTCTTGTGTAACATGTCTCTTTTCTTCCTTTTCTTTCTTTATAATAAAAACGGAATGGTCCATCCAGCTGAGGTAAGGTCACTCATAAGAATTAAGTATTCGGAGGATAAGCTTCGCCAGATAATCAGGATTTACATTTTTGCATTTCCTCTTGGTCGATTTGGACGGTCTCATTTTTAACTAGAGGGTGTTGCAAGATGATAACGGTCAGAAGATTAAGGACTACAAGTATTAATATTGCATTTCATCTTAGAAGATTTGGATGGTCTCATTTTTAGCCATAGGGTGTTGCAAGATGATAACGGTCAGAAGATTAAGGAATACAAGTATTAATATTGCATTTCATCTTGGAAGATTTGGACGGTCTCATTTTTAACTAGAGGGTGTTGAAAGATGATAACGGTCAGAAGTTTAAGGAATACAAGTATTAATATTGCATTTCATCTTGGAAAGATTTGACGGTCTCATTTTTAGCCATAGGGTGTTGCAAGATGATAACGGTCAGAAGATTAAGGAATACAAGTATTTAATATTGCATTTCATCTTGGAAGATTTGGACGGTCTCATTTTTAGCCAGAGGGTTTGCAAAGATGATAACGGTCAGAAGATTAAGGACTACAAGTATTTAATATTGCATTCATCTTAGAAGATTTGGACGTTCTCATTTTTTAGCCATGGGTGTTGCAAGATGATAACGGTCAGAAGATTAAGGAATACAAGTATTAATATTGCATTTTCATCTTGGAAGATTTGGACGTTCTCATTTTTAGCCATAGGGTGTTGCAAGATGATAACGGTCAGAAGATTAAGGAATACAAGTATTAATATTGCATTTCATCTTGGAAGATTTGGACGGTCTCATTTTTAACCAAAGGTGTTGCAAGATGATAACGGTCAGAAGATTAAGGAATACAAGTATTAATATTGCATTTCATCTTGGAAGATTTTGACTGTCTCATATTTAACCAAAGGTTTGCAAGATGATAACGGTCAGAAGATTAAGGAATACAAGTATTAATATTGCATTTCATCTTGGAAGATTTGGACTGTCTCATTTAACTAGAGGGTGTTGCAAGATTGATAACGGTCATATTATTGAGGAACACGAGTATTGATATATTGATTCGCATTGATTATATTTCCCGCTAAAAAACACGGATTAATGGCTGTCCAGAAACCATTTGGCGTCCTTCGCCCTGGTCTCTGCCAACCACAACTGAAAATAAGTGTATTTCTTGGAGGCCATCTTTGTTTTTGCCGCCATTTTTTTTTTGTTGTTGACTTTTTACGCATTTTTAAAAATCAATTTTTTTTTCTTGCTTCTTTCTTTGTTTTTGAGCAATCCTTGTAGCTTCAAGTAAGTATGGATATGTATTAACCCTATCACATAGAAAATTGCCGTATCTTTTATGCATGTAATACATATTTTCCAGGGGCGGTTATAGTGTTGAATTATTTACATAAAAATGTTACATAATTTTTTTTTTTTAGCTGAAAGGAAGTTTCTCTTAGGCGTCATTGAGCCGTCATTTCAAAAACTATTTGAAAAAAAAAAAAATTAAAAACAAAACAAAAAAAAAAAAAAAAATGGAAAAAGAGATATGGTCAGTGCTGGACTGATCTATCTATCTATCTATCTATCTATATATATATATATATATATATATATATATATATCATTGTCGCTTCATATCTATCTATCTATCTATCTATCTATCTATCATTGTCGCTTCATATCTATCTATCATTGTATCTATCTATCTATCTATCTATCTCAGTCTGTACATGTATCTATCTATCTATCTATCTATCTATCTATCTATCTCTGTCTGTTCATGTCTATTTATCTATACATCTATCTATCTATCACTGTCGCTTCTTATCTATCTATATCTATCTATATAATATATATATATATATATATATATATATATATATATATATATCATTGTCGCTTCATATCTATCTATCTATCTATCTATCATTGTCGCTTCCTATCTCTATCTATCTATCTATCTATCTATCATTGTCGCTTCAATCTATCTATCTATCTATCTATCTATCTATGTCATTCTGTACATGTCTATCTATCTATCTATCTATCTATCTCTGTCTGTTCATGTCTATTTATCTATACATCTATCTATCTATCTATCACTGTCGCTTCTTATCTATCTATCTATCTATCTATCTATCTATCTATATATATATATATATATATATATATATATATATATATATATATCATTGTCGCTTCATATCTATCTATCTATCTATCTATCATTGTCGCTTCCTATCTATCTATCTATCTATCTATCTATCTATCTATCATTGTCGCTTCATATCTATCTATCTATCTATCTATCTATCTCAGTCTGTACATGTCTATCTATCTATCTATCTATCTATATCTATCTATCTATCTATCTATTCAGTCTGTTCATGTCTATCTATCTATCTATCTATCTATCTATCATTGTCGCTTCATATCTATCTATCTATCTATATATCTATCTATCTATCTCAGTCTGTACATATCTATCTATCTATCTATCTATCTATCTATCTATCTATCTATCTATCTATCTATCTCAGTCTGTTCATGTCTATTTATCTATACATCTATCTATCTATCTATCTATCTATCTATCACTGTCGCTTCTTATCTATCTATCTATCTATCTATCTATCTATCTCTGATAGCACAGTCTGCCCTACTATTTACCATAGCTGGAGGGAGAGTAGAATTCATACCTTTCCTAAGGGTATTAGCGAAATGCAATTACCACGTCCAGGATTTGAACTCGGGGCAATGAGTCCATTTCCCATGTCTTTAACCATCGCACCACGCATTAAAAAACGAAAAATATTATTACATATGCAGTTTATTTTTAATAGATTTAAAACGATTTGTTTTTGGTCAATTTTGACTCGGTCCGCCATTAAGGGTTTTAAAGCGCTTGTTTACAATTTGAATGTAACATTCACGATTGAAAAAAATTAACAAAAATCAGGTAATTATACGATTTTAATGAAAGTTTCAGTATTGATTTATCAATTAATGAATTTTATAATGCATCAGTTATTTTATTTCAAAACTTTAATTTAATATTTTTGGTATGAAAATTAATATATAAAATTCATTTAAAATATGAAAAGCCTAATCTTAAGTTTAAGATGTTATATTTTAGATTTTAAAATAAATATCTATTTAATGCAAACCTTATTTTATTACTGAAAAGTATACTTTTTGAAGAAAAACTCGATTGAAAATGTACACCCTCCCCTTTTTAATCAGAAAAATATCGATGTATATTTTTTTTCTTTTATAAAATAATAGCCAATTAAATAATTATCGAAATGAGTAAAAAATAAATCTCCAAAAAATTAATTATTTATTTATTTTTTGCATTTTATTTTTCGATTTTCGGTACTTATTTTCTCATAGAAAAGCCACCGTAAAATTTTTTTTGTTTCTATTCATCAGTTCGGTCTTTTATCTCTTTATTTATACTGTAATTAGAAAACTATAAGACCAACCCAAAACAAAATGTCACGCCCCAACATAAGGGGGGTAAAAAATAAGTGACCTGAAAAGAATGAGAATGTTTTGAAATGAAATAAATAATGCATTACAAAGATCATTCATTGATAAATAAATACTGGAAATTTCATTAAAATCCGATAATTCCCTGATTTTTGGTAAATTACCCCCTCCCCTTTTAAGCAAAAAATATCGATGTATATTTTTTTCTTTTATAAGATAATAGCCAATTATATAATTATCGAAAACTAGATAATAATTGCTGCCAAAATACACCTCCAACACGTATATACATATATATATATATATATATATATATATATATATATATATATTATAATACTAGCACTTTATATTTGTTATAACACTGACTAATATTGTATCGGACCAAATATTGAGATTAACCCAGTGTTTTCTCTCTCTCTCTCTCTCTCTCTCTCTATATAATATAATATATATATATATATATTATATATATATATAGTTAAAAAAAATGAAAAAAGAACATAATGAAAAAGTTAATAAACGAATAATGTTCATTTCGCCTACTCTGCAGTGTTTCGATCAGCGTAGGTGAATTAAACTTTTTACAATATTACATACTGTCGGTTTCACTTCCACTTTTTTCATATATATATATATATATATATATATATATATATATATATATATTTAAGAAATGAATATAGAGTAAACTGCTCGAGTTTCATCATCTGAATCGTCAGGGTTTTTTTTTTTAATTCAAAAAATGAGCGGAAAAAACAAGCGTTCATCTTATAAAGATAAGACCCGTTCCAACAGACATACGTGGTGCCAATTGATATTAATCGGATGTAACCCTGACGATTCAGATGATGAAACTCGAGTAGGTTACTCTATATCCATTTCTTATATAAATTTTGCTCTACATTGTATTGAGCACTTTGTATTTGTTTTTTTTCACGGTCTTAACCCCTGGATACTGTGCGCTCTCAACGATCGTAACCGTATCTACCGGTAAGCCACTACTCATACATTAACGCATATATATATATATATATATATATATATATATATATATGCGAGAATATGTGCTTTTTTAATTTTAGTCAGACCTAATTTTTGAAAGTTAATTCATTTATGTTTAATTAGGCGGGATTTAAACTACTTAAATGTGAGGCTAAACAAATCGAGAAAAATCAATCTCTGAATATATATTTCGATATATATTTCGATATATATTTCAGAGATTGATTTTTCTCGATTTGTTTAGCCTCACATTTAAGTAGTTTAAATCCCGCCTAATTAAACATAAATGAATTAACTTTCAAAAATTAGGTCTGACTAAAATTAAAAAGCACATATTCTCCCAAATATACTGTCGGCTGAAAATAGCTAAAAGTTGTTTACATATATATATATATATATATATTATATATATATATATATATATATATATATATATATCTGGAAAATGTTCATCAGAGTTATCGATTGAATAGTCCAGTTATTTCTGGAGAGTTGGTTGGGATAAGTTTTTCTTGCATATATTTTCTGTAAGAAATTTAAGTGTGATACGTATCTCGGGATTTTATCGTAATGTTTTTGCACTTTTTCACTAGGTGAGAATCAACTTCCTTTGGGTTTGTAGTGTTTAGGTTGTTTGGTGTCAAGTGTTGTCTCTTAGGGACCAGGGGTCCTTGGTGCTGAAAAGTTTAACAAAAACGATGAGATAAACAGGAATATTCATGTTGTTACTTATCCATTATATATACTAGCAATTATATGCACCCTCCGGTGCAAGTATTTAAGTTTTAATGTAATAAAATATTGTATTAAATTAGAAAGGCTAATGAAACTAAATAAGAATACAGATAAAAAGATTTGAAACAGAGGGATATAATAAAGATTTGAAACAGAGGGAGTATAATAAAAAATGGACCAACTGAAACTTACTCTTCCATCACTCTCGTCTTTCATTGTTATTTTTTCTAATTTAAGTATTTAGTTATAAGAGGAAGTAAAGAATAAAATGACAGTTATTTATCTTGTTAATGGATTTCATTTAAGATTCATTGAAGAGATTTTTGCTTATATTCATTAAAATAAAACCAAACAGTTAGAAATCAATAATACAAAGCACATATTTATTAAATTCGATTTTTAATATTAATATGCAAATTAGCCTTCCTGTTCACACTGTAAACCGCTATTTTGTTGTATATATAAAAATATAATTGCATGTTGAGTAGTATGTAGACATAGTTAACAGTATTAATAGTGTAAGACAATTTTATTAATAATTGAGGTTTAGATAAAAATAAAATCATGGAGAATGTGATGTAAATAACTAAGAGAATTGTGACTTGAGTAGGAATATAGTTTCGGTTACAGACAGAAAAACACACAATCTCCATTATAATAAGATATATATATATATAATATATATATGGAAAATCAGATATATCTTATTATAATGAAGATTGTGGGTTTGTCTGTCTGTAACCGAAACTATATACTATACAAGTCACAATTCGCTGTGTTATTTACATCATATTCTCTTTTTATTTTTAATTTACACTTCAATTATTAATAAAATTGTTTTACATCATTAATACTGTTGACCCTATCTACACACTAATAACATGCAATTGTATTTATATATACAACAAAATAGCGGATTACAGTGTGAATGGGAAGGCTAATTTGCATATTGATCTTAAAAATTTGATTTTAATAAATATATGCTGAGTATCATTGATTTCCAATTGTTTGGTTTTATTTTAATCAATATGAGCAAACATCTCGGGGGTAAATCTTAAAAGAAATCCATTAACAGGAAAAAAACTGTTATTTTATTCTTTACTTCCTATTTTAACTAAATAGTTAAATTAGGAAAATTTACCAATGAAAGACGGGAGTAATGGAAAATGATGGAAGAGTTAGTTTCAAAGTTGTTCTATTTTTCAATCATACCCCCTCTGTTCCAAATCTTTTTATTTGCATTCTTATTCAGTTTCATTAGCCTTTCTAATTTAATATGATATTTTTATTATACTAAAATTTAAATACTTGCACCCGGAGGGTGCATATATTTGCTAGTAGATATAAAGTAAAAATTGAGGAAAATGTGGATAAAACACTAAACAACTTCGTTCTAATGATATTTCGTATCGATATGAAACGAAGCTTTGTAAAATTTATTTGAATACAGATTCTAGTCTGCTTTTATGCTGAAAAGGGTAATTGGGAGTGGTAGAAGAGGAGGGGAGGGTGGATGCGCGATAAGGTGGGAGGAAGAACAAAGAAAAGGGATGGGGTTTATTTGTCAACAGGGCATGGTATTTTTGTGAGTTCATATCAGTGCCATTATAGTAATTGATAGTCTGGTATGGAGTTGTGTGTGGCGACTTTTTATAGGTTGTGAACCGAGGGGATTGGAATTTTTTTGTTTTTATGCATTTCAGAGATTTTTAATTTTATTTTTTATCGTTGTCTATTTTGATTTTGTTCTCTTGAGATACGATATTTGCGATAGCTGTTGCCAGGTAGAAGAAACCTGGCCTCTGTTTTTATGATTTTTCAGTTCGCTATGACCGCTGCTTCGCAATAAACGGCGTAGACTCTTACTATGTAGTATATATATATATATATATATTAATAAGTCATCCACAGACACGTGTTTCGGCATATCATGCCTCTTCAGTGTGGCTAGACACAACTATCCTTGGGTAGGGTTCGAACTCAGACTGACCGCATGGTAGTCCGATATCTTATCCCCTCGCCCACTGACAGCTGATGCAGGGACTGGTGTTTTAAACTATTAAATACATAAGAATGTATGTATGTATCTTTCGGTCACTGAGAGATGAAATTCTGGAGAAATGATCATTGCTTATTTGCGTAGTAGTGAGAGTTAATTTAAATTACCAATTAGAGAGCTCATTACCAAATTTATGGGAGCATATATTAATAAGTCATCCACAGACACGTGTTTCGGCATATCATGCCTCTTCAGTGTGGCTAGACACAACTATCCTTGGGTAGGGTTCGAACTCAGACTGACCGCATGGTAGTCCGATATCTGGTAGTCCGATATTATATATATATATATATATATATATATATATATATATATATATATATATATAGAGAGAGAGAGAGAGAGAGAGATTTAGAAATATAGGGGCCGGGTTACCTCAGTCCGTAGACCATTCGACTAGAAACCACAAGGTTCCTAGTTCGATACCGGTCCTCGCCAGCTCAGCGTATGAACAGCACAGAGATCTGAGCGGTAAAATGATGGTAGGTGTGGCGCTCAACCTCAGACGTAAAAAATAATCTCCTTGGTCTAGCGCTATTGAAAAGGGGATAGACTCCTTCGCTGACTGGCTGATACCGACTTTAGGCCACCCCGACGACTTTACTTTATATATATATATATATATATATATATATATATATGTAATATATCAAGAAAAATGAAAAAACACAGGTTTAAATGGGTTAAGTGGTGAGTTTATTGGCCGACGCTGCAGTGTTCGATCTATTAAATAGATCATCTTCAGGGCATAAGATAAGAAATTATATATCACAGAATGATGAGAAAAAACTAACTAAAAAACTCAAAATTAACTAACATATATATATATATATTATATATATTATATATATATATATAAGAGAGAGAGAGAGAGAGAGAGAGAGAGAGAGAGAGAGAGAGAGAGAGAGAGAGAGAGAGAGAGAGAGAGGGGTGGAATATATATATATATATGTATGTATATATATATATATATATTAGAGCTTTAAAAAGTCCCAATATTCAATCAGATATGATTAGTTTAAACTAGCAGAAAAAAAGACATTAATGAGTAACACATAAAATAGCCTCAATGATGTCGCGGATGGTAAACAATCTTTGTTTTTTGCACACAGTTATATGGTTTCCTGTATTCCTATGAAATTGCTTTTTTTTTTAAAGAATAACAGACGCTATTGACGTAAAACCTCATGGAAAATAAACATTGAACAAAAGAAGTCTTAAAATAAATTAAAATAAAACAGAACTATTAATAGGAATTGAAGAACCGTAATTAGAATTGGATAAGATGAAGGAGGCATACATTAAAAATAATTTCAAATTAATTCGCTATCTTAATAGCTTTTATATCCATCGCTAAAAGAAAAAGCATACAAAAGGTACAAAATAGATTTTAAAGGAATATATATATATATATATATAGCTCAGTCGGTAGAGCGTTCGGCTAGGAACCACAAGGTTCCTAGTTCGATTCCGGTCCTCGCCAACTCAGCGTATGAGTAGCACAGGGATCTGTGCGGTAAAGTAAGGAGCTGATGGTAGGTGTGGCGCTCCACCTCAGATGCCAAAACAATCTCCTTGGTCTAGCGCTAGGGAAAAGGGGATAGACTCCCTCGCTGATTGGCTGATACCGACTTTAGGCCGCCCCGACGACTTTACTTTTACTTATATATATATATATATATATATATATGTGTGTGTGTGTGTGTGTGCATGTATATGTATATATATCGAGAGATAGATAGATAGATAGATAGATATTAACTTACTAAAACAGATAGATAGATAGATAGATAGATATCAATTGAATGAAATAGATAGATATGAACAGACTGAAATAGATAGATAGATAGATAGATAGATAGATATAAACAGACTGAGATAGATGGATAGATAGATAGATAAATAGATAGAAAGATGGTTGTGAATAGACTTAAATTTAATTCTTAATTCAAAATTCAACTCTTAAGTATGTATATATATGTACACATATACACACCGAATACAACCATATGCATACGCACACACACACACACACACACACACACACACACACAAAGTAAACATAAGCACATATACGTAGGCACACACATACACACCCACAAAAAGTATAAATTTAAGTAGAAAAACATAGAATGTTTTCAGAACAAAAGACAAATTACAAACACACACACACCTGATATATCAAATGAACATCTGATGAACTTCATCAAGACAACCCAAATAGAAAAGTAATAAAAATAAAAAAAGTTATAAAAAAAAGCTATAAAAATTCAGCTAATGACTTTATTGGTAAACCACCCAAAAAACAAAAAACACCTGTTTAAAAGACCACATGTTAAAAATGAAATTCCATTCCACTCCCATAAAAAGAGAAAGAGGAGTGAAATACTTATGTGTATGTCTATATATACACATGCATGTAAGAATTCATTTTCATATTATCAATCAAAGCCTGAAGAAGATACCAGAAGATCTGAAACACGTGTTGCACATGTAAAACAAAAGAATTAAAAAAAAAAAAAAAATTCTGAGAACAAAATACATTTTGCGGACCTTCCTTTTTTTAAAATATGAATTTTCTCCCGTTGGAACCAGAACAACATTTATATATATATATATATATATATATATATATATAGGTTTCGTTGAATTGAACAGACAATTCCTGTCTGACAAGTCTTTCATTGATCCGTTCCAATCTTCGGGCCATCCTTCTGGTGTCAGGGTGGAACTGGTATACCAGTCCACCGAATGTTTCAACACTAGCGCTTTCGGCAATACACTTTGCCATCCTCAGGTGGGAAACGATGGAATAGTTTTCATGTCTCGTTTTTAACGAGAACGAGTAGAAGCAAGGAATTAGTGGGAGGTAATATCAATTCGTAGTGGGAGGTTTTTGGAATGGTAGTAGTTTGAACAAAGCAGTGGTGATTTTTTGGAGAGGGGGCACAGGTTGTGATAAGGGGAATAATGGAAGTAATGTAGGCAGAAAATTATAAGCATTTTAGGATATGTTGACTTACTTCAAAATTTATTTTGGTTAGGGTAACCTGTATAAAAGAAAAAATGCTGCCTAAATACACTTATATATATATATATAAATGAATGAACAAATAAACGGTTTAGCTTTTATTTATTAAATATGGACAATCTTTACGAGCGAGCGGCTTCATTCATCGTCAGGTAAACACACACACACACACACACACACACACACATATATTATATATATATATATATATATATATAGAGAGAGAGAGAGAGAGAGACCGCCCTGTCGGCTGTCGGTGGCGACCCGTGATGCTTAAGGATAGAGCCCAGGTGGATGAGCAGTTCATGACGTGCAATACTCCACTTTGGCCCTATCTTGGGCTAGACGGGCGGTTGGAGATGCCCCCTCCAATCAAGTAGCTGGTCACGCCAAGCCCTAGCACCTATATGATTTTATCAGCCCTATTGCCCTTATGGCAAGCCCCAACCCCTTTTTATCATATGGGTGCTAGAAGCGGTGGCTGTGGGTCTACATGTCCTGGGAATGAGGTTAAACTCTATCTGATGGTGAGGTTCCAGTTTTGGAGGTTTGGGTAATGTGGACACCCCGTTCATCACCATTGCTCCCTGGTCCACTCTGACCCGGAGTGGTAGTACTGTTGGGTCCATGTAGATCTCTCT
>CM042175.1:46418113-46430613 GCA_023376005.1 Doryteuthis pealeii
AATGAATTGGAAATGATTTTACTCTAAATTGCATTGAAATATTTTTACTATAAAAATTGAATTGGGAAATGATTTTACTCTAAAATGCAATTGAAAATGATTTTATTATAAAAAAGGCATTGGAAATTATTTTCACTTTAAAATCCAAAGGGAAATATATTTTCTATAAAAAAGGCATGAAATGATTTTACTATAAAAATCCAAAAGAATGATTTTACTATAAGATTGAGGATGATTTTTAGTATAAAAATGTATTGTAAATGATTTTTTACTCTAATATGCATGGGAAAATAATTTATGATAAAAATGCATTGGAAATGATTTTACTTATAAAAATCCAAAAGAAATGATTACATAAAAAGGATTTGAGATGATTTTTAGTATAAAATGAATTGTAAATGATATTACTCTAAAATGCTTGAAATAGTTTTATGATAAAAATGCACGGAAATGATTTTTACTATAAAAATTCCAAAAGGAAATGATTTTACTATAAAAGGGATTGGAGATAAGATAATTTAGTATTAAAATGCATTGTAAATGATTTTTTACTCTAAAATGCATTGGAAAAATAATTTATGATAAAAAAGCCACTGGAAATGATTTTTACTATAAATAAAAAAAAAAATGATTTTTTACTATAAAAATCCAAAAAGAAATGAATTTTACTATATTCATAAAAAAAAAATCCAAAAAGAAAATTGATTTTTACTATTAAAAATCCAAAAAGAAATTATTACATAAAGAAATCCAAAAGAAATGATTTTTACTATAAAATTATTGGAAATATCACCATATAATCTCATAGACATTATTTTTCTGGAAAGGTATGACACATGTATTATCTTTGCCTCCCCATTTTAAAAAATGTTCTATATTCAGTCATATTAAAACAATGGTTTTGACGAATCTCACCTCTATAACCAATGTAACCCCTTCATCCCCATCTAGGTAAAATGTACCACTATTATTCTTCTAAAAGGAGGGACTTCGGAATTAAATGTCAAAAAAAAGAACGGATTAGATAAATCTGTGCAAGTTTTCTTTTTTAACTTGTCCAGAGAAATATTGTCCACATTTTTATGACGAATATCGATTAGTTTGAAATCAATAGAATTTCTTGTGATAATACTCTGATGTTATATTTGATCGATCACAAAGTGAATGGATTTTCACAAGCCTGTTTTCATGGTTATTTGCATTTCCGCCCAATATGATCTCTATCAGTTTGTTCTTGTAGGGTCATGTGTATACATTAACTCTCTCTCTCTCCTCTCTCTCTCTCTCTTTCTCTCTCTCTCTATCTCTCTCACATAACACACTACTATACACATCTGCAACACACACCACATAAACATCCATACCACAGCCACACACAGACACAGACACCAGACAACAGACACAGACACACACACCACACACACACATTAAATAATATATATATAAATATATATATTTATATATATATATATATGTAAACACGGTTTGTTTGGAATGGCTTTTTGCCGATAATTTTTGCGGGAATAAGTGCTTAATTGGAGTCGTACCTAATTTTGAAAATTAATTAATTAATAATGAATTAGGCGGGAATACCTATTAAATGTATGGGCTAAACAAATCGAGAAAAATCAATCTCTGTATGTACATTTCGGCCTTTCGGTTTCAAATCACGCACAGGGCGGTCTTCCGATCTATAGCTCTGCTGATGAGGCCGAATAGCCGAAATGTACATACAGAGATGATTTTCTCGATTTTTTTAGCCATACATTTAATAGGTATTCCCGCCTAATTCATTATTAATTAATTTAATTTTCAAAATTAGGTACGACTCCAATTAAGCACTTATTCTCCCAAAATTATCGGCAAAAAGCCATTCCAAACAAACCGTGTTACAACTTATCATATCGTCGTGTAATAAAAGTCACTAGAAGAGGAATATTAACCTACTCTAAACAAATCGTAAAATCTAAGAAGTCCGTTTGGTGTAGGGTTATGATATCGGCCTGTCAGCTTGGCAGTCCGGTTTCAAATCACGCACAGGGCGGTCTTCCGATCTATAAGCTCTTGCTGATGAGGTCTAATAGGCCGAAATGTACATACAGAGATTGATTTTTTCGATTTGTTTAGCCATACATTTAATAGGTATTCCCGCCTAATTCATTATTAATTAATTAATTTTCAAATTAGGTACGACTCCAATTAAGCACTTATATATATATATATATATATATATATATATATATATGTGTGAAAAAAAATGGTAATTAATCCGACAGTGTGAATATGATTAAAATGAAAAAAACAAAGGATGTTACAACTGCATGGGCTCATTTTAAACCGTCGAGAGAAAGGCCCCGAAACGGTTTGCACACTCTCTCCTGATGAGCCCATGCAGTTGTAAACATCCTTTGTTTTTCATTATAATATATATATATATATATATATTATATATTATATATACATCTTTTAGACATCTTTTATAAATCGTACAATCTTAAGAAATCATTTTTTTGACAACTGACAATTTGACAGGGTTGGTAAATCTTACCCTCATATTTCCTTCAGTTCTAAACTTTTTTCCTCCATATACTGAAATGTCAAGTTTCTTTCCTTTTTCTACTAGATGCGCCATTTTGTTGTCTTTAACGAATGTTGCTGAAATTACATTTACAGTTGCTCCGGAATCTAACATAAACTTAATAGGTTTCCCGTTTTATTCTTAAATTCGCGTGAACCTTATGAATTGTCTCCCCTTTAACATGAAAACATTCATTTACTCTTTGTTCCCTGTAGTTTGAATTACTCTTGCAAACTCTTGATGTGGCAAAATGTTTTTTTCTTTTGCATCTATAACATTCCTGGCCAAAAGCTGGACAGTTTCTTATTCCTTTCATATGATTTATATCACAATAAATGCAGTCATATTTTTTTTATCTCTTCCTGTTGCTTTGATATGTTTATCGTATGTGTCGTTGTCAACATTTAATTTGTCATATTTTTCAATTCTTTCTGATTGTATCTTGCTTTGTTCTGCATCGGTCAATTGTTAGAGTTAAATCTGGTTCTCTCTGAAAGAATTTCTCGCATTTTTCTATCATCTATGATAGATCATTGACAATAAACAAATATTTCTGTGATTTCTAAATATTTTGAAGACCTTACCTTTGGGATTACCCCACATAAGTAAGTAAAGTCGACGGGGCGGCCTAAAGTCGGTATCAGCCAGTCAGCGATGGAGTCTATCCCCTTTTCAATAGCGCTAGACCAAGGAGACTGTTTTTAGCATCTGAGGTGGAGCGCCACACCTACCATCAGCTCCTTACTTTACCGCAGAGATCCCTGTGCTACTCATACGCTGAGTTGGCGGGGACCGGTATCGAACTAGGAACCTTGTGGTTTCTAGCCGAACGCTCTACCGACTGAGCTAACCCGGCCCACATAAAGATTACCCCAAAAGAAAGAAAAGGAGAAAGAGAAAGTAATAATATTAGTGAAAAAGACGTTGGTTGCTCGGTTGGCTGGCTGGTTGGTTGGATTTTACGGCATGTCAACCCTTGGATTATTCTATGCCAAATACATTTTTATTTTATTCAGTCTTCTTGGTGTCACATGACCCCTCACATGTCGGAATAGAGTGGTGGTGATATATTTTTGATATACAGTCTATGGAGTTCAATTGCTCTGAATCTAAAATATATAAAAGTCGGTATATTTTAAACAATCTGTATTTTAAACGATGTGATTTTAATCGTCTATTTAGCTGAACACTTTTAAATCGATTTTAGTGAAAAAATACCAAAATAAAAAAGATTGTATACTTATTTGCTTGGTGAATTTAATGGTAACTGCGTTATATGTATATATATATATATATATATATATATATATATATATATATGAGGAAAGAAGAACTGCATATAAGAAAACACACACATCAGTGTTAGCTGATGGTCTTTCACTGGAGTCTGAGTGACAGCAAGTCTCCTCAGGTCTCCAGGACTCTTCTGAGTATTCTGGCAGATTGCAGCAGTGCAGTGTTCTGAATGGTTTCAATCCTTCCTCTGATATCCAAACTTTCCAAGCCCTTTTCTAATCCTTTTGGGACTGTTCCGAGTGCACCAACTACAATTGGTATCACTTTCACTTTCATATTCCATAACTTTTTCAGTTCTCTGGCAAGGTCCAGATATTTGTCTATTTTTTCATTTTCCTTTAGCTTCACCCTGTGATCTGCTGGCACTACAAAATCCACCAGTTGACAAGTTCTTTCTTTTTTGTTTATCAACACTAGGTCTGGCCTTCTTGCTGGGATAAGGTGATCCGTTTTTATCTCAAAGTCCCAGAGAATTTTGTGCGTTTCGTTCTCAAGAACAGATTCTGGTTTATGCATATACCATTTTGTTGTGTGGTCAAAATTATTATTATTATTATTATTATTATTATTATTATTATTATTATTATTATATCAGAGAAGGTATAACACCTAAAAATCGTAGAAGAATGGATAGTCTAAGTCCGTTATTTAAAATTTCTAAGTAGATAGATATGACGTCAACACGCCCATATATATATATATATATATATATATATATATATATAATTATTATAATAAATGTGTTCTACTCACGTATTGAGCACTTTATATTTGTTATATCGCTGTCTTATCATTGTGAAACTTGCAATCAACTAACCATTGTAACCATTTTCACCGGTAAGTCACCTTTTCCACAAATATATAATATATATATATATATATATATATATATATATATATATGTATGTATATATATATGACTTCCAAGCGGTGGGGTTAGGGTTAGGCTATAGCAGCACTGATACGACCACTTGAAACCTACGTTCCTTCACCTAAATAACTACTTCCCCTCTGTTCTAAACACTACCTCCCCTCTAGCCTCTATTCAATCCCCTTTCATGTTGTAGTGATGCTTCTTAACATACCTTTTTTGTGTAACTTTCTTTCAATTTACTTTTCGCAACCTCCCCTCTACTCTGGATACTGTTTCCTCTTCCCTCAGGAATTGTACCTCCCCTCAGGGTTGAATTTTACCTCCCCTCCAACCTCCCGTTTACTCAGAATACAACCTCCCCTTCACTCTGAATTCTACCTCCCCTCAGGGTTGAATTTTACCTCCCTCCAACCTCCCCTCTACTCTGGATACTGTTTCCTCTTCCCTCTGAATTGTACCTTCCCTCAGGGTTGAATTTTCTCTCCCCTCCAACCTCCCCTCTACTCTGGATACTGTTTCCTCTTCCCTCTGAATTGTACCTCCCCTCAGGGTTGAATTTTCCTTCCCTCCAACCTCCCCTCTACTCTGAATACTGTTTTTTCTTCCCTCTGAACTGTACCTCCCTCGATCTGAACTCTACATCCCCTCCAACGTAAAGTTTTACCACCCCATTACCTTGAGTTCTAGCTTACGTAAATTCTAGACCCCTCACCACCCTAATTAGTACATCATCATCTCCCTAAAAACTATGTCCCTATCACTTAGATATCTAGCTTCCCCTGCTCTGAACACTACCTCCCTCTAGCCTGTATTCAATCCCTTTCCTGTTGTGCTGATGTTTCTCAACATACCTTTTTGTGTAATTTCTTTCAATTTACTTTTCGCGGTTGCTTTGCACATCAGATAAAAAATTTAAAAAAATAAAAATTTTTTGGAAGTTCTTACCAACACTTTATTGTAAACAGCCCCCCACCACGAACCCCCATTCCCCATACCCCCCCCCCAAAAAAAGATACGAGAACAACAGGTGCCCTGATTATCCCTTTCGTTTCAAAACTTATCAGTTCATTTAACACAGTTGCATTCAAAATTTGGACAGGAAAATCTATTATACGAGGCCAGACCAGTGAGAGGGGGGGGGTTAGGGGTTGCAAGTAGGTCAATTGGCACTGGGTCCACGAGGGTCACCTGGTTTGAGACAAGGAGGGCACTTGGCTAAAGAAAGTCTTAGGGGGATCCTTTGGCACATAATAGGAATAGAAAATAAAATGTAGATAAACTAGCTGAGGTACACGTTTACGTCGGGAAAAAATGTTTTCAAATAAAACAATCATTTAGCATTGACGTATAATTTTACTCTAAAAATGCATTGGGAAATGACTTTTACTATGAAAATGCATTGGACAAATGATTTTTAGTATAAAAAATGCATTGGAAATGATTTCATACTATAAAAATACATTGAGAATGATTTTTATTAGAAAATGCATTCGAAATGATCTACTTATAAAATACATTGGAAATGTTTCTTACTATAAAAATACATTGAAATGTTTACTATGAAAACATTGGAAATGATTTTTAATATAAAAATACATTGGAAATGATTTATTATAAAATGCATTGGAAATGATTTTTACTTATGAAAATGCATTGGAATGATTAATATTAAAATGCATTTGAAATGATTTTTGAATATAAAAATGCATTGGCCAATGATTTTTATTTATAAAATGCATTGGAAATATTTTTTACTATAAAAAATGCATTGGAAATTGATTTTTACTAAAAATGCATTGGAAATGATTTTTGAATATAAAAATGCATTGGAAATGATTTTTGAATATAAAATACATTTGAAATGATTTGAATATAAAAATTGCATTGAAATGATTTTGAATATAAAAATGCATTGGAAATGATTTTTGAATATAAAAAATGCATTTGGAAATGATTTTTGAATATAAAAATGCATTGGCCAATGATTTTATTATAAAATGCATTGGAAATTATTTTATTTTTTACTATGAAAATGCATTGGAAATGATTTTTACTATGAAAATGCATTAGAAATACACATATATATATACTGAAAATTAGACTCATCATCATATATATATATATATATATATATATATATATATATATATATATATATATATATAATATAATGATCATCCCTCTCCTTATTTCTATTCATCTCTACATTTCTATTTCTACCTTCACACACCCTCCCTCTTTCTGTCCCTCTGTCTTTTTTTTCTCTCTCCCTTACTCCCACCTTGTGAAGCTAGCTGACGTGGGAGGGACCCTTAAACACCTGCAACTCACAAAACGATTGAACAATGCGATAAACCGGAACAATGAGGATCTTCATCTTTCTTTAATAAAAGAATGTTATCTAAATATATTTACAATCCCATATTCCATTGATAAATATAGATAACAAAACAAAACAAAAGAAATAAAAAAGAATCTACAATTATGTGATTTGCCAAAGATAAATATCGGGGTTCAAATCCCACCTGGGTAATTAAATTTACTGATGGAACGCGTGGGCCCACATGCGTAAAGTCCGAGTGTACATATCACAAGGTCCCTGGTTTGATATCGGCCCTCGCACAGTCAGCGTATGAGTAGCACAGGGATTTGTGCGTTAAAGTAAGAAGCTGACGACAGGTGTGGCGCACCAACTTAGACGTATAAATAATCTCCTTGGTCTAGCGCTAGTGAAAAGGGGATAGACTCCCTCGATGAGTTTAGACACCCTCAACGTCTTTATATATAAGAAATATTATAAGAAAGAAAAACTTAACAAACTGTCATCCCCGTTATATCCTATTTCAACCAGAAACTCAAAAATTGAGTTCTAGCTACATCAGACGGGTTTTTACAAAAATACGGTGATCCCTATATATATATATATATATATATATATATATATATATATATATATATATATATATATATATATATATGTAAAAAACAATGAGGACTGTCTAACATTGCATGCTCAAATTTTGAGTGTATTTATTTTATTTATTTATGTATATGTTATGACCATTTTGGGTAATGTGACGTAAGCAGTGACGTAACTTTTGTTACGAACAAATACCGGAAGCGAATCTCCATTATTAATACATCATCATTATTATTATTATTATTATTATATTATTATTATTATTATTATTATTATTGATAATAATAATCTAATATCTATACACCTTAAAGCATCTTGTATTTGAATCTTTTATTATTCTTTTCGATATTCTTTTAATATTCTACGAATCCTTCCATCCAAAGAATCCTCAATTCTCGCCAATTCTCGATCACTTTTTCTTGCCTCATGTATTCTATTGATGTCAATTCGAGGCTTTAAGGGGCATTCGGTATCGTCATCCATTTTCTTGTCATGTGGAGCGTATGTCTAAATTCTTCTCTTGTTCATTTTACAATTATTCTTACTTCTTCTTCTTCTTCTTCTTCTTCTTCTTCTTCTTCTTCTTCTTCTTATTATTATATTATTATTATTATTATTAGTAGTAGTAGTAGTAGTAGTAGTAGTAGTAGTATCATTATATTATTTCCTCATCTTCTTCTTCTTCTTCTTCTTCTTATTATTATTATTATTATTATTATTATTATTATTATTATTATATTATTATTATTATTTTCCTCCTCTTCTTCTTCTTCTTCTTCTTCTTCTTCTTCTTCTTATTATTATTATTTTATTAGTAGTAGTAGTAGTATCATTATTATTCTCTTCTTCTTCTTCTTCTTCTTTATTATTTTTATTATTATTAGTAGTAGTAGTAGTATCATTATTATTATTTCTCTCTCTCTTCTTCTTCTTCTTCTCTTCTTCTTATTATTATATATTATTAGTAGTATAGTAGTATCATTATTATTATTCTCTTCTTCTTCTTCTTCTTCTTCTTCTTCTTCTTATTATTATTATTAGGTAGTAGTAGTAGTAGTAGCAGTATCATTATTATTATTTCTCTTCTTCTTCTTCTTCTTCTTCTTCTTCTTTTCTTCTTATTAATTATATTATTATTAGTAGTAGTATCATTATTATTATTTCTCTTCTTCTTCTTCTTCTTCTTATTATTATTATTATTATTATTATTATTATTATTATTAGTAGTAGTAGTAGTATCATTATTATTATTTCTCTTCTTCTTCTTCTTCTTCTTCTTCTTCTTATTATTATTATTATTATTATTATTATTATTATTATTATTATTGATAATAATCTATTATCTGCCTCCTTTAAAACCTGTCCTATATTGACCTTTCTAGAAAAAGAAGCCAACCTATATCCACAAATCCCAATCGAGTCCATAAATATAATTATCTATTCCCCCTCTCTCTCTCTCTCTCTGTCACAGACACACACACACACACACGCACACACACACACACACTCTCTCTCTCTCTCTCTCTTTCTCCCTGTTTCTTTCTCTCGTCCTTCCTCCCATCTCCCATTCCATCTTCCATTCTCCCCCTCCCAATCTTTACCCCTCTCTTTATTTTCTTTCTTTCTTATTATTATTTTCTTCTTCTTCTTCTTCTTCTTCTTCTTCTTCTTCTTCTTATTATTATTATTATTATTATTATTATTATTATTATTATTATTATTATTATTATCTTTTTGAGTTTTTTTCACTGGAGACTGAGTGACAACAAGTCACCTCAGGTCTCCAGGACTCTTCTGAGTATTCTAGACGATTGCAGCAATGCAGTAGCCTGGATGGTCTCAATTCTTCCTCTGATTTCCAGATCCTCCAGTCTTTTTTCCAAGTTTATTGGGACTATTCCAAGTGCACCAACTCTAATTAGTATCACTTTCACTCTCATATTCCACAGCTTTTTCAATTCTCTGGCAAGGTCCAGGATTATTATTTTGTTTTTCATACCTGCCGTAGCTGGTGGGTCACTGGAGGCTGAGTGACAGCAAGTCTCCTCAGGTCTCCAGGACTCTTCTGAGTATTATAGCCGATCCCAACAGTGCCGTAGTTTGGGGGGGGGGTCTCGATTCTTCCTCTTCCAGTTCACCAAAATTCTTTCCCAGGGCTTTGGGGATCGTTCCAAAGGCACCAATTACAATTGGTGCAACCTTCACCTTCATGTTCCACAGCTTCTTCAATTCTCTGGCAAGGTCCAAGTATTTGTCTATCTTTACATTTTCACTCGGTGATCAGCTTGGACAGCAAAATCCACGAGATGGCTGGTTCTCTCTTTCTTGTCTATTAATACTAGGTCCGGTCTCCTGACCGGGATTAGGTGATCCGTCTGTACCTCGAGATCCCAGAGAATTTTGTGCGTCTCATTCTCTAGGGCAGGTTTAGGTTTATGCATATACCATTTGGATGTATGGTGAAAATTGAATTTCTTGCACAGTTCCCAGTGGATCACCTTTCCCACAGAGTCGTGCCTAGTCTTGTACTCTCTTTGTGCTAGTTTGCTGCATTCACTTATTATATGATTGACTGTTTCGTCTCTATTTCCACACATTCTGCACTTGCTATTCTGCTGCGTCTTATCTATTTTTGCCTTTATATAGTTTGTTCTAATGGCATTGTCTTGTGCTGCAATTATAAGGGATTCGGTTTCTCTTTGAGTCTGTCCGTGTCGTCTCTCGGGTGGAATGCTTGGTGCATGGTCATCAGTTTCCTTGTCCTTTGGTCCATCTGTCGGAGCTCCTCTCTTGTCCATTTTAGGAATGGTCCCGAGTATCTTACGAGAGGGACCGCCCAGGTGTTTATTCCCTTGATAAGGTTTCTGCTACATTGTTTGGTTTCTAAGAGCTTTCTTGTTCTTCTGAATTATTCCTTTCTTACTTTTTCTTTCATTTCTGTTTGTTTGATGGCGTCTCCTTCAAGTATTCCCAGGTATTTATAGTTCTCTTTTTCTCTTAGTATTCTAATTTCTTCTCGGTTCGGTAGTTCTATTCCATTCGCTGTTACAGTTTTTCCTTTCTTCATCACTAACATGGTGCACTTGTCCATGCCGAACTCCATCCCTATACCTTGGCTGTTATCACAGTAACACTTGCAACTGTTTCCTTTGTTATGTATATAACTGCAGAATTCAGTCTCTTGTGTTGAATAAGGTATAAAAAGCAAAAAGAATTTGTGGCAAGCATCCTTGAAGAATTGAGTCAGAAACTTATTAATTGGTGCGTCAACATATCAAACGATAATAAAAAAGTTCGTTTTCAAGATTTGTCTTTCTTATTTAATAAAAACCGGTTGATTGAGTTAAAGGAAGACAATCCTGTTTCCATTTCTGTTTCTATGACGGAATTTGGTTTCTTTGTTAATGGCATAGTCACTTTTGTGGGTTATTAATGCCTGTAGGGACCATGGTTGTTTGGTGAGTGTTTAGTTGAGGAGTTGAAGAAGATCCGAGTTATGGGTCCCCACAATGTATATGTATAAGACTACGGAAATGTAGTTTCCATAGGTAACAAAAGAAGACAAAATGGATAAAGGAAACAAACTTTGTATACATTAATTTACAATTATATCTTATTATAATAGAGATTGTGTGTTTTTCTGTCTGTAACCGAAACTATATTACTACTCATGTCACAATTTCCTTAGTTATTAACGACACATTCTCCATGATTCTATTTCTATTTAAACCTCAATTAATAATAAAACTGTTTGACATTATTAATACTGTTGGCCTTACCTAAATACTAATAATATGCAATTGTATTTATATATACAACAAAATACCAGTTTTCAGAGTAAACGTAAAGCTAATTTGCATATTGATATTAAAAAAAAACTGATTTTAATAAATATGTGCTTGGTATTATTGATTTCTAATTGTTTGGTTTTATCTTAATGAATATGAGTAAAAATCTCTCCAATAAATCCTAAAAGAAATCCATTAACAAGAAGAAATAACTGTAATTTTATTCTTTACTTCCTATTTTAACTAAATAGTTAAACTAGGAAAATTTAGCATTGAAAAACAGAAGTGATGAAAGAGTAAGTTTCAGTTGTTCTATTTTCCGATTATACCCCCTCCGTTTCAAATCTTTTTATTTGAATTCTTAATTAGTTTCATTAGCCTTTCTGATTCAATATAATATTTTATTACATTAAAACTTAAATACTTGCACCCGGAGGGTGCATATATTTGCTAGTTCTTATAGTTTGTATAAGTGTTTCTAATTCTTGTTCATTCTTGGCAAAAACCTTCATGTCATCCATGTACATTAGATGGTTTATTTTTCCTGTCATTTACTAAATTTGTATCCCGCTGTACAATTCTTGAGTATATTGTTGAGTGGCATCATTGCTATGACAAATAGAAGTGGCGATAGAGAGTCTCCCTGGAATACGCCCCTTTGTATCCTCACCTCTGCTAAGGTTTTGTTCTCTCGCTGTCAATACTACTTTCCAATTTTCCATGTTTTTTTTTTGGGGGGGGGGGGGGTTATTTTATACATCTTTAGGCACTCGATTATCCAGGTTGTGGGATCATGTCGTAGGCCTTGTTGTAGTCAATCCATGCCATGGCTAAGTTTTTTTCTTTGTTTTTGATTATTATTATTATATTATATTATTATATTATTATATTATGTTTTCACACCTGCCGTAGATGGTAGTTCATTGGAGGCTGAGTGACAGCAAGTCTCCTTAGGTATCCAGGACTCTTCTGAGTATTCTCGCCGATCCCAACAGTGTTGTAGTTTAGATTATTATTATTATTATTATTATTATTATTATTGTT
>CM042175.1:46435613-46438113 GCA_023376005.1 Doryteuthis pealeii
ATATTACATAAATATATAAATAGATGAAAAAATAAAAAATTGAATTAACGGCTAAATGTCCATCACGCAAAATGAGCGTGACGTTTAAAAAAAAGAACACCACGAGACGCGTGCTTATAACATAAAAAAAAAAAATAACGACCAAAAAAAAAAAAAAAAAAATAACGCGTCTATTTCCGAAAATCGTCTCTGAAGATAAAGTTTTACTTTGAAATCGATAGGACACAAAAAATAACATCTTTTTGTTTTTATTTTTTACTTGCATTGTAATTGCTTTCAAATTAATACATTATAATATATATATATATATATATATATATATATAATATATATATATATATATAGCACTAATATGCGCACTCCGCGGAGCAAACGTATTTGAGTTTAAATGTAATGAAGTATCTATAGTCCTACGATACATCATATAGATTCGTACTGAGTGGTCTTCAGTGATAAATTGTCTTCATCGCCGATTATGGGTTCTTGTGCATTATATCGGCTCCGATAGCAACTCCAACTTGAACCCGGCATCTTCAAGTTGCCACCCTGCAAGCTACGTGCTATTTGTCTTGACATTTTTGCTTTATCAGCTCCGATAGCAACCCCAACTTGAATCCGGCATTTTCAAGTTGCCACCTGCAAGCTACGTGCTCCTTGTCTTGACATTTTTGCTTTATCACCTCCGATAGCAACCCCAACTTGAATCCAGCATCTTCAAGTTGCCACCCTGCAAGCTACGTGCTGTTTGTCTTGACATTTTTGCTTTATCGACTCCGATGGCAACCCCAACTTGAATCCGGCATCTTCAAGTTGCCACCCTGCAAGCTACGTGCTATTTTCTTGACATTTTTGCTTTATCAGCTCCGATAGCAACCCCAACTTGAATCCGGTATCTTCAAGTAGCCACCCTGTAAGCTACGTGTATACGTCAGTATAGACATTTTGTGCTACGAATAAACTACAAAAGAAAAACGGCCTCTTAAATCAAGAAACCACGTTCAGGGTGAGCCATTGAAAAAGACCCCACTCCCTACCACTAGTATATAATGGAATAATCTTTTCTTACCGGCTTCAGTCTAATTAACCTTCGCCCCCTTCTATATTTTATCTATTGAATTTATATACAATAATACGCTTGTCCCTTATTATTCTGACCGTTATCAGCTTGTAACAAACTCTGGTTAAAAGTGAGACCATCCAAATCGTCCACGATGTAATTCAAAAATTAAAATCCTGATTATATGGTGTTGGCAAGCTAGTCTAGCTTACTAACCATTACACCATCTAAGATACTCTTTCCTTTCCTAATGGTATTAGTGTTATGTGAAATGCAAACAGCCTCGTCCAGGATTTGAACTCAGTCACGGTGTCAATTTCCTACAGTAATAACCATTACACAATGAGTGCCTCTTATATTGCCTCTCTCAGTTAATCTCTGTGTTAACCTGTGTACAGTGAGGGTAAATATATAAAATACTTTATTTCAACATAAGACAAGTACAACTAGACTTAGACTCTGTGGGACCTAACGTTCACAGATGTGGTTATTCGAGAGTTTGCTATGAATAAATTAAAAATGGAATTACATCATCTCATATTACATCAAGAATTTAAAATGATTAAAAAAAAAAGGAGGCTCAGCACAAAAGCAGACCCCACAAAATTACCATTCAGTGGCAAATTGAACTAGAAATTCCTTTATTCTCCAAGTATTTTAATTGTATTGCTCTAATAAAAATAAAAATATGATGTGTGGTTTCTGTTAAGCAACACCAGATAATCAGGATTTACATTCTTATTTTTTTAATAAGATAATGGAACATTCCATTTTTATTATAAAGAAAGAAAGATTTGGACTGTCTCATTTTTAACTAGAGGGTGTTGCAAGATGATAACGGTCAGAAGATTAAGGAATACAAGTATTAATATTGCATTTCATCTTGGAAGATTTGGACGGTCTCATTTTTAGCCAGAGGGTGTTGCAAGATGATAACGGTCAGAAGATTAAGGAATACAAGTATTAATATTGCATTTCATCTTGAAAGATTTGGACGGTCTCATTTTTAACTAGAGGGTGTTGCAAGATGATAACACGACATATGATAATACAGAAAAATATAAGATAGAAAGAAAGAAAGAAAGAAAGAAGTGGGTAGCGGAAACATAGAGAGAGAGAGAGAGAGAGAGAGAGAGAGAGAGAGAGAGAGAGAGAGAGAGAGAGAGGGATGAGCACGCGGAAGCAATAGCGCTAAAATATTATTACAACGCTTGATATATTTACTTAAGTGCTATTACAAAATAGTCCAAGATGTAAAAAGTATAATAATCTTGATTTAACTCTCCTTACTAGCAGGACCTGTGGATATACCACAGTATGATAATTTAATTATTACAACGTATAATATGTTTACTTAAGAGCTATTACCAAATAGTTCAATATGTAAAAAGTATAATAATCTTGGTTTAACTCTCTCTCTCTCTCTCTCTTTCTTTTCTTTCT
>CM042175.1:46443113-46480613 GCA_023376005.1 Doryteuthis pealeii
CTGAAAATAGCTAAAAGTTGTTTACATATATATATATATATATATATTATATATATATATATATATATATATATATATATATCTGGAAAATGTTCATCAGAGTTATCGATTGAATAGTCCAGTTATTTCTGGGAGTTGGTTGGGATAAGTTTTTTCTTGCATATATTTTCTGTAAGAAATTTAAGTGTGATACGTATCTCGGGATTTTATCGTAATGTTTTTGCACTTTTTCACTAGGTGAGAATCAACTTCCTTTGGGTTTGTAGTGTTTAGGTTGTTTGGTGTCAAGTGTTGTCTCTTAGGGACCAGGGGTCCTTGGTGCTGAAAAGTTTAACAAAAACGATGAGATAAACAGGAATATTCATGTTGTTACTTATCCATTATATATACTAGCAATTATATGCACCCTCCGGGTGCAAGTATTTAAGTTTTAATGTAATAAAATATTGTATTAAATTAGAAAGGCTAATGAAACTAAATAAGAATACAGATAAAAAGATTTGAAACAGAGGGATATAATAAAAGATTTGAAACAGAGGGAGTATAATAAAAAATGGACCAACTGAAACTTACTCTTCCATCACTCTCGTCTTTCATTGTTATTTTTTCTAATTTAAGTATTTAGTTATAAGAGGAAGTAAAGAATAAAATGACAGTTATTTTATCTTGTTAATGGATTTCATTTAAGATTCATTGAAGAGATTTTTGCTTATATTCATTAAAATAAAACCAAACAGTTAGAAATCAATAATACAAAGCACATATTTATTAAATTCGATTTTTTAATATTAATATGCAAATTAGCCTTCCTGTTCACACTGTAAACCGCTATTTTGTTGTATATATAAATATAATTGCATGTTGAGTAGTATGTAGACATAGTTAACAGTATTAATAGTGTAAGACAATTTTATTAATAATTGAGGTTTAGATAAAAATAAAATCATGGAGAATGTGATGTAAATAACTAAGAGAATTGTGACTTGAGTAGGAATATAGTTTCGGTTACAGACAGAAAAACACACAATCTCCATTATAATAAGATATATATATATATATATATATATATGGAAAATCAGATATATCTTATTATAATGAAGATTGTGGGTTTGTCTGTCTGTAACCGAAACTATATTACTATACAAGTCACAATTCGCTGTGTTATTTACATCATATTCTCTTTTTATTTTTAATTTACACTTCAATTATTAATAAAATTGTTTTACATCATTAATACTGTTGACCCTATCTACACACTAATAACATGCAATTGTATTTATATATACAACAAAATAGCGGATTACAGTGTGAATGGGAAGGCTAATTTGCATATTGATCTTAAAAATTTGATTTTAATAAATATATGCTGAGTATCATTGATTTCCAATTGTTTGGTTTTATTTTAATCAATATGAGCAAACATCTCGGGGGTAAATCTTAAAAGAAATCCATTAACAGGAAAAAAACTGTTATTTTATTCTTTTACTTCCTATTTTAACTAAATAGTTAAATTAGGAAATTTACCAATGAAAGACGGGAGTAATGGAAAATGATGGAAGAGTTAGTTTCAAAGTTGTTCTATTTTTCAATCATACCCCTCTGTTCCAAATCTTTTTATTTGCATTCTTATTCAGTTTCATTAGCCTTTCTAATTTAATATGATATTTTTATTATACTAAAATTTAAATACTTGCACCCGGAGGGTGCATATATTTGCTAGTAGATATAAAGTAAAAATTGAGGAAAATGTGGATAAAACACTAAACAACTTCGTTCTAATGATATTTCGTATCGATATGAAACGAAGCTTTGTAAAATTTATTTGAATACAGATTCTAGTCTGCTTTTATGCTGAAAAGGGTAATTGGGAGTGGTAGAAGAGGAGGGGAGGGTGGATGCGCGATAAGGTGGGAGGAAGAACAAAGAAAAGGGATGGGGTTTATTTGTCAACAGGGCATGGTATTTTTGTGAGTTCATATCAGTGCCATTATAGTAATTGATAGTCTGGTATGGAGTTGTGTGTGGCGACTTTTTATAGGTTGTGAACCGAGGGGATTGGAATTTTTTTTGTTTTTATGCATTTCAGAGATTTTTAAATTTTATTTTTTATCCGTTGTCTATTTTGATTTTGTTCTCTTGAGATACGATATTTGCGATAGCTGTTGCCAGGTAGAAGAAACCTGGCCTCTGTTTTATGATTTTTCAGTTCGCTATGACCGCTGCTTCGCAATAAACGGCGTAGACTCTTACTATGTAGTATATATATATATATATATATTAATAAGTCATCCACAGACACGTGTTTCGGCATATCATGCCTCTTCAGTGTGGCTAGACACAACTATCCTTGGGTAGGGTTCGAACTCAGACTGACCGCATGGTAGTCCGATATCTTATCCCCTCGCCCACTGACAGCTGATGCAGGGACTGGTGTTTTAAACTATTAAATACATAAGAATGTATGTATGTATCTTTCGGTCACTGAGAGATGAAATTTCTGGAGAAATGATCATTGCTTATTTGCGTAGTAGTGAGAGTTAATTTAAATTACCAATTAGAGAGCTCATTACCAAATTTATGGGAGCATATATTAATAAGTCATCCACAGACACGTGTTTCGGCATATCATGCCTCTTCAGTGTGGCTAGACACAACTATCCTTGGGTAGGGTTCGAACTCAGACTGACCGCATGGTAGTCCGATATCTGGTAGTCCGATATTATATATATATATATATATATATATATATATATATATATATATATATATATAGAGAGAGAGAGAGAGAGAGAGATTTAGAAATATAGGGGCCGGGTTACCTCAGTCCGTAGACCATTCGACTAGAAACCACAAGGTTCCTAGTTCGATACCGGTCCTCGCCAGCTCAGCGTATGAACAGCACAGAGATCTGAGCGGTAAAATGATGGTAGGTGTGGCGCTCAACCTCAGACGTAAAAAATAATCTCCTTGGTCTAGCGCTATTGAAAAGGGGATAGACTCCTTCGCTGACTGGCTGATACCGACTTTAGGCCACCCCGACGACTTTACTTTATATATATATATATATATATATATATATATATATGTAATATATCAAGAAAAATGAAAAAACACAGGTTTAAATGGGTTAAGTGGTGAGTTTATTGGCCGACGCTGCAGTGTTTCGATCTATTAAATAGATCATCTTCAGGGCATAAGATAAGAAATTATATATCACAGAATGATGAGAAAAAACTAACTAAAAAACTCAAAATTAACTAACATATATATATATATATATATATATATATATATATATATATATAAGAGAGAGAGAGAGAGAGAGAGAGAGAGAGAGAGAGAGAGAGAGAGAGAGAGAGAGAGAGAGAGAGAGAGGGGTGGAATATATATATATATATGTATGTATATATATATATATATATTAGAGCTTTAAAAAGTCCCAATATTCAATCAGATATGATTAGTTTAAACTAGCAGAAAAAAAGACATTAATGAGTAACACATAAAATAGGCCTCAATGATGTCGCGGATGGTAAACAATCTTTGTTTTTTGCACACAGTTATATGGTTTCCTGTATTCCTATGAAATTGCTTTTTTTTTTAAAGAATAACAGACGCTATTGACGTAAAACCTCATGGAAAATAAACATTGAACAAAAGAAGTCTTAAAATAAATTAAAATAAAACAGAACTATTAATAGGAATTGAAGAACCGTAATTAGAATTGGATAAGATGAAGGAGGCATACATTAAAAATAATTTCAAATTAATTCGCTATCTTAATAGCTTTTATATCCATCGCTAAAAGAAAAAGCATACAAAAGGTACAAAATAGATTTTAAAGGAATATATATATATATATATATAGCTCAGTCGGTAGAGCGTTCGGCTAGGAACCACAAGGTTCCTAGTTCGATTCCGGTCCTCGCCAACTCAGCGTATGAGTAGCACAGGGATCTGTGCGGTAAAGTAAGGAGCTGATGGTAGGTGTGGCGCTCCACCTCAGATGCCAAAACAATCTCCTTGGTCTAGCGCTAGGGAAAAGGGGATAGACTCCCTCGCTGATTGGCTGATACCGACTTTAGGCCGCCCCGACGACTTTACTTTTACTTATATATAATATATATATATATATATATGTGTGTGTGTGTGTGTGTGCATGTATATGTATATATATCGAGAGATAGATAGATAGATAGATAGATATTAACTTACTAAAACAGATAGATAGATAGATAGATAGATATCAATTGAATGAAATAGATAGATATGAACAGACTGAAATAGATAGATAGATAGATAGATAGATAGATATAAACAGACTGAGATAGATGGATAGATAGATAGATAAATAGATAGAAAGATGGTTGTGAATAGACTTAAATTTAATTCTTAATTCAAAATTCAACTCTTAAGTATGTATATATATGTACACATATACACACCGAATACAACCATATGCATACGCACACACACACACACACACACACACACACACACACAAAGTAAACATAAGCACATATACGTAGGCACACACATACACACCCACAAAAAGTATAAATTTAAGTAGAAAAACATAGAATGTTTTCAGAACAAAAGACAAATTACAAACACACACACACCTGATATATCAAATGAACATCTGATGAACTTCATCAAGACAACCCAAATAGAAAAGTAATAAAAATAAAAAAAGTTATAAAAAAAAGCTATAAAAATTCAGCTAATGACTTTATTGGTAAACCACCCAAAAAACAAAAACACCTGTTTAAAAGACCACATGTTAAAAATGAAATTCCATTCCACTCCCATAAAAAGAGAAAGAGGAGTGAAATACTTATGTGTATGTCTATATATACACATGCATGTAAGAATTCATTTTCATATTATCAATCAAAGCCTGAAGAAGATACCAGAAGATCTGAAACACGTGTTGCACATGTAAAACAAAAAGAATTAAAAAAAAAAAAAAAATTCTGAGAACAAAATACATTTTGCGGACCTTCCTTTTTTTAAAATATTGAATTTTCTCCCGTTGGAACCAGAACAACATTTATATATATATATATATATATATATATATATATAGGTTTCGTTGAATTGAACAGACAATTCCTGTCTGACAAGTCTTTCATTGATCCGTTCCAATCTTCGGGCCATCCTTCTGGTGTCAGGGGTGGAACTGGTATACCAGTCCACCGAATGTTTGTCACTAGCGCTTTCGGCAATACACTTTGCCATCCTCAGGTGGGAAACGATGGAATAGTTTTCATGTCTCGTTTTTAACGAGAACGAGTAGAAGCAAGGAATTAGTGGGAGGTAATATCAATTCGTAGTGGGAGGTTTTTGGAATGGTAGTAGTTTGAACAAAGCAGTGGTGATTTTTTGGAGAGGGGGCACAGGTTGTGATAAGGGGGGGAATAATGGAAGTAATGTAGGCAGAAAATTATAAGCATTTTAGGATATGTTGACTTACTTCAAAATTTATTTTGGTTAGGGTAACCTGTATAAAAGAAAAAATGCTGCCTAAATACACTATATATATATATATATATATGAATGAACAAATAAACGGTTTAGCTTTTATTTATTAAATATGGACAATCTTTACGAGCGAGCGGCTTCATTCATCGTCAGGTAAACACACACACACACACACACACACACACACACATATTATATATATATATATATATATATATAGAGAGAGAGAGAGAGAGAGACCGCCCTGTCGGCTGTCGGTGGCGACCCGTGATGCTTAAGGATAGAGCCCAGGTGGATGAGCATTCATGACGTGCAATACTCCACTTTGGCCCTATCTTGGGCTAGACGGGCGGTCGGAGATGCCCCCTCCGATCAAGTAGCTGGTCACGTCAAGCCCTAGCACCTATATGATTTTTCACCCTATTGCCTTATGGCAAGCCCCAACCCTTTTTTATCATATGGGTGCTAGAAGGCGGTGGCTGTGGGTCTACATGTCTGGGAATGAGGTTAAACTCTATCTGATGGTGAGGTTCCAGTTTTGGAGGTTTGGGTAATGTGGACACCCCGTTCATCACCATTGCTCCTGGTCCACTCTGACCCGGAGTGGTAGTACTGTTGGGTCCATGTAGATCTCTCTATTATATATGTATCTATATATATATATATATATATATATATATATATAATATTAAATAAAATAAGAGAAAGAAAGGGAGAGGGAGAAAGAGAAACATAAAGACAGGGGTGTGACGACAGGTCGGCGGACGAGGAAGGCTACTTTTAGATTTATGACACCATACCCTCCATGATTTGCAATTATTCTTTCATTTAATATATATATATATATATATATATATATATATATATATATATATAACCCCACCCCAACCCTACCCTAACCCTAAACCCCCTAATTGAGTAACATATCACAATTTGGGTTCTGCTTTTTTTTCTGGTCATCCTGTAATATCATGTACTTAACAGAGAAAATAACCAATTTTTTAAAAATAAATCGTGATATTTTTGAGGAAGAGAATAATGTTGTTTTTTTTTTAGATTCTGTGTGTTTTTGTGTGTGGATTTGTTTTAGCCAGACGCAAAATTATTGGTTGAGAAGGTTGTAATTATCTAGGTGTATTTGTCACAACTCGTTTTTTCAATTGTAGTTTATCTCTGTAAAAATCGTCAAGGGAAATACGACAAAAGTTATTTATGTGAAACGTTGTAAATATCACTTAGAACTGAGGCGGGAAAAATAATCTTTTTTGTACATTTTTACCAATAACAGAAAGTCTATAATCAGGTGGGAAGTTAAAGATAAGTAATGGATAAATAAGAATAAAGTGTAGGTAAAAAGGAAAGGAAGGGAGGGGAGAAAGATATGAAGAAGACAGAATGTAAAGAAAGGAGGAAGGAATGAAGAGAGGAAGGAAGGAAGGGGGTAGAAAGGAAGGAAGACAGAAAGTAAAGAAAAGGAAAGAAAATATTGAAAAGAGAGAAGAGAGGAAAGAGAGAAGAGAGGAAAGAGAGAGGGGAGGAAGGAAAGAAAAAGGGAAAAGATAAAGAAAGGGGAAAGAGAGGAAGGGAGACAGAAAGATTAAGAAGGAAGGGAGGAAGGAAGGAGAGGCGAAGAGAGGAAGGAGGAAGGAGCGGAAAGAGGAAGAAGACAGAAAGATTAAAGGAAGGAAGGGAGGAAGGAAAGAAAGGGGAGAGGAAAAGGAAGGGAGACAGAAAAGATTAAAGGAAGGAAGGGAAGGAAGGAAAAGAATGAGAGAGGAAGGAAGACAGAAAGATTAAAGGAAGGAAGGGAGGAAGGAAAGAAAGGGGAGAGGAAGAAGGAAGACAGAAAGATTAAAGGAAGGAAGGGAGGAAGGAAGGAGAGGAGAAGAGGAAGGAAGAGGAGAAAGATTAAAGGAAGGAAGGGAGGAAGGAAAGAAAGGGGAGAGGAAGGAAGGACAGAAAGATTAAAGGAAGGAAGGAGGAAGAAGAAGATGAGAGAGGAAGGAAGACAGAAAGATTAAGGAAGGAAGGAAGGGAGGAAGGAAAGAAAGAGGAGAGAGGAAAGGAAGACAGAAAGATTAAAGGAAGGAAGGGAGGAAGGAAGAAGAGTGGAAGAAGGAAGGAAGAGGAGCAAAGATTAAAGGAAGGAAGGGAGGAAGGAAAGAAAGGAGAGAGAAGGAAGACAGAAAGATTAAAGGAAGGAAGGGAGGAAGGAAGAAGAGTGGAGAGGAAGGAAAGAGAGAAAGATTAAAGGAAGGAAGGGAGGAAGGAAAGAAAGGGGAGGAGGAAGGAAGACAGAAAGATTAAAGGAAGGAAGGGAGGAAGGAAAGAAGAGGAGAGAGGAAGGAAGACAGAAGATTAAAGGAAGGAAGGGAGGAAGGAAAGAAAGAGGAGAGAGGAGGAGAGAGAAAGATTAAAGGAAGGAAGGGAGGAAGGAAAGAAAGGGAAGGAAGGAAGGCAGAAAGATTAAAGGAGGAAGGGAGGAAGGAAAGAAAGAGGAGAGGAAGGAAGGAAGGCAGAAAAATTAAGGAAGGAAGGGAGGAAGGAAGAAAGGGGAGAGGAAGGAAGGAAGGCAGAAAGATTAAAGGAAGGAAGGAGGAATGAAGGAGAGGAGAGAGGAAGGAAGACAGAAAGATTAAGAAAGGAAGGGAGGAGAGGAGAGAGGAAGGAAGGAAGACAGAAAGATTAGGGAAGGAAGGGAGGGAGGAAGGAAGGAGAGGAGAGAGGAAGGAAGGAAGACAGAAAGATTAAAGGAAGGAAGGGGGAAGGAAGGAGAGGGGACAGGAAGAGAAGGAGCGGAGAGAGGAAGGAAGACAGAAAAATTAAAGGAAGGAAGGGAGGAAGGAAAGAGAGGAGAGAGGAAGGAAGACAGAAAGTCTATAATCAGTGGGAAGTTAAAGATAAGTAATGGATAATAAGAATAAATTGTAGGTAAAAAGGAAAGAAAGAAGGAAGAGAGTGAATTAATAAAGAGAGGAAGGAAGACAGAAAGAAGGAAAGGAGAAAGGAAGGAGTGAAAGAAGTAAGAAAGAAAGAAAGAAAAGAAAGAAAGAAAAGAAAGAAAGAAAGTAATAGGAAAGTAAGAAATTAGAAGAGACAGAGAAAGAAAAGAAAAAAGGAGGAAAGAGCAAGAAGGGAAAGAAAGGAAAGAAAAAAGAAAAAATTAGAGAGAAGAGAGGAGAGAGAGAGAGAGAGAGGAGAGAGAGAGAGAGAGAGAGGGGGAAATGGAGAAAAGAAGGGAGGAAAAAGGAAGAAAGAAAGTNAAAGAATTAGAGGAAAGAGAAAGAGATAGAGAGAGGAGGGAAAACGAACGAATGAAGGAAGGAAGAGAGAAATTAGAGAGAGAGAGAGAGAGAGAGAGAGAGAGAGAGAGAGAGAGAGAGAGAGAGAGAGAGAGAGAGAGAGAATGAAAGGAATAGAGAAAAGAAGGGAGGAAAAAGAAAGAAAGAAAGAAAGTAATTAGAGAAAGAGAAAGAGATAGAGAGAGAGGAGGGAGAACGAACGAATTAAGGAAGGAAGAGAAATTAAAAAAAGAGAGAGATAGATAAATAGATAGATAGATAGATAGATAGAGAGAGAGAGAGAGAGAGAGAGAGAGGAGAGAGAGAGAGAGAGAGAGAGAGAGAGAAGAGAGAATGGAAAAAGAAGGGAGGAAAAAGAAAGAAAGAAAGAAAGAAAGAAAGTAATTAGAGAAAGAGAAAGATAGAGAGAGAGGAGGGAGAACGAACGAATGAAGGAAGGAAAGAGAGAAATTAGAAAGAGAGAGAGAGAGAGAGAGAGAGAGAGAGAGAGAGAGAGAGGGGGGGAAAGGAAGAAAAAAAGAGCGCCTATGTCTAGTAAACAAAAAGAACTGCAAGAAATTGTATATAAAAAACAAACAAGATGAAATAAAAAAAAAAAAGACGAAGATAAAGAAAAAAAGAAAGAAAAAAGAAAGAAAGAAAGAGAGAAAGAAAGGAAGTAAAAAGAAAGAAAGAAAGGAAGAAAAGAGAGAAAGAAAGAAAGAAAGAAAGAAAAAGAAGAAGAAGAAGAAAGAAAGAAAGAGAGAAAGAAAGAAAGAAAGAAAGAAGAAAGAAAAAGAAAGAAAGAAAGAAAGAAAGAAAAAAAAAAAAAGAAAAGAAGAAAAAGAAGAAAGAAAGAAAAAAGAGAAAGAAAAGAAAGAAAAAAAGAAAAGAAGAAAAAGAAAAAAGAAGAAGAAAGAAAGAAAAAAAAGGAAGAAAGAAAGAAAGAAAGAAAGAAAGAAGAAAGAAGAAAGAAAGAAAGAAAGAAAGAAAGAAAGAAAGAAAGAAAGAAAGGAAAAAGAAAAGAAGAAAAGAAAGAGAGAAAGAAAAAAGAAAGAAAGAAAAAAGAAAGAAGAAAGAGAGAAAGAAAGAAAAGAAGAGAAAGAAAAGAAAGAAAGAAAAAAAAGAAAGAGAGAAAAATCATTTAACGAATAGATATGTGGTTATTTCCTATAAGTCCAACATAAACAAAGGGCAACCACTCTTGACTGATAAATTATTTATTTATTTATTTATTGATCTACTAGGAAAAAAGAAGACGGGTTTAGGGTTAGGGCTAAGGTTAGAGTTAGTTTAATGATAAAATAGATAAATAATTTATCAGTCATGAGTGGTTCCCCTTTGTTTATGTTGGACTTATAGGAAATAACCAAATATGCTTACGTTTGCATTTTATTCTACGTCGTTTCTTTTATAACATGTCAATTCTTTTAAAACAGAAATTCAAAAAAACTTTTTGCACAAGATCTTTTTTTTTCCCCGACAATAGCCTAAAGACGAAACTGAGATCAATAAAAAAAAGACCTAGCAGGACCTGTGGATATGCCACAGTATGATAGTTTAATTTTTTTTACAACGTTTGATATGTTTATTTAAGAGCTATGGTTAAATTATTTCAACATGTAAAAAGTATAATAATCTTGACTAGCAGGACCTGTGGATATGCCACAGTATGATAGTTTAATTTTTTTTACAACGTTTGATATGTTTACTAAAGAGCTATTGCAAAATACGAGATTTAGTCAAAACGTAATGCCATTTTGTTTAGAGTGTTCGGCTAGGAATCACAAGGTTCTTGGCTCGATACCTGCCCTCGCCAACTCAGCGAATGAGTAGCACAGGGATCTGTGCGGTAAAGTGAGGAGCTGATGGTAGGTGTGGCGCTCCACCTCAGATGTTCAAATAATCTCCTTGGTCTAGCGCTAGTGAAAAGGGGATAGACTCCCTCGCTGTCTGGCTGATACCGACATGAGGCCGCCCCGACGACTTTACTTTTTATAATTACCAACACAGGAACATGTATCATACATCAAAATGAAGCTGGTCCTCTGTGGATCACATCCCTACTCCTCCACATAGGTGAATCAAAATGTAATGCCAATTTGTTTAGGACAGGTATAATTACCAACACAGGAACATGTATCATACATAAAAATGAAGCTGGTCCTCTGTGGATCACATCCCTACTTCTCCACATAGGTGCATCAAAAAGTAATGCCATTTTGTTTAGGACAGGTATAATTACCAACACAGGAATATGTATCATACATCAAAATCAAGCTGGTCCTCTGTGGATCACATCCTTATTTCTCCATATAGCCAGTGTTTCTCTCAATAGCAATGTATCACTGTCTTATAAAATTCTGTTGACTGTTCTTTGAGCCACTTCTTCACTACTGATTTCACTTCCTCGTCACCAAGAGAGAATTTGAGAGGAAACATTATGCAGTTATGTGTATGTAAGTTCGGAGGAAACTACTAAAATAAAAGAATTAACGACAAACTAAATACATATACACATTCACTATCATCAGATCTTGCTTTTTGAGCAAGAATATTGAAGATTTGATTTATATTCGAGAAGATAATTAAAAAATAATTTAATAGTAACAGTATATATATGTGTGTGTGTGTGTGTGTGTATGTGTGTGTATTTGGGCAACATTCTTTCATTTATACATGTAGAATTAAAAGAAAGACACATCTCCTGTTTAACAATTTTATTTTTGATCTTTTCGAGTTTTCTGGCCAACTTTTTAATATTTGGGTGGAATTCGTGGATACGTCCACCAAAGTTCAGGTCCCGAGTAATTTCGGCACTTCGAAGTGCCATCATCAGGGGTGATGTGATATATATATATATATATATATATATATATATATATATGAGGAAAAATGAGTAAAGAAAAGAAATGAATTTAATCGATATCACATTAATCGATATCACTTACACATGTGTTTCGGTCAGTTTATGTGTGAAAATATTTCGCACACATAGAAGAATCGACCTTCATCAGAGTGAATATTTATTTTGAATGATTCAAAATAAATATTCAAAATATATATTCAAAATAAATATTCACTCTGATGAAGGTCGATTCTTCTATGTGTGCGAAATATTTTCACACACATAAACTGACCGAAACACATATGTAAGTGATTAACGATTAATGTGATATCGATTAAATTCATTTTATCCATTTACATTTCTTTTCTTTACTCATTTTTCCTCATATTGTCGGATTCAAGTCCTTTTCCATTTTTACATATATATATATATATATATATATATATATATATATATATATATATATATTTGCATTTTACGTTTTAAATAGGAGACATTAATTTTTGTTGTGTCTGTGCTCTTTTTGTTTTTTTCAAACGCTGCACCGGGCCGGATCGACGCAAGATCTTTTTATACGTGGGGATTTTAATGGGACATCCTGCAAAAATCCAACGCACGATTCATGTCATACCGATTCGATCACCGACGCAATTTCATCTACAGAAAGATTTACGATGCATCTGCTGGAGGATTTAATTGAAAAAAATGTCCACTGAGATGGCAGATGTCATAGTGTAATAAAAGCGATCTTTTTGAATAAAGATAAATGTTCCTAATGCCATCTAGCGACAAAAACAAAACGAACATTTTGGGTCAACGATTAACTTTCTTTTTATTGCTCCTTCTATACAGGCGACATTAAAAATCACCAGAAAAACTAACATTATATACATTTCAAATTCTCCCTCCTCTCTCTCTCTCTCTTTCTCTCTCTCTCTCTCCAGAGAAACTAACATTATATAACGAGAAGATAGTCAAGAGATACATAGAGGGAAAGAAAATGATAGACAGAGACTAAAGTAAGAGATTGGTCAGTTTTTGACTTAATTGCAAATTACGACTAATTAGAACCAATTAAAACATGATTTCTTTCAAACATACTTCAATCCTAAAAGTAAGGAATAATTTAGTATAATTTTCGTGTCATTAAACTAAACAGTAAAAATGACTTTAGGAAGAAAAAGTTGATTAACTCAGCTTTAGTATAATATATATATATATATATATATATATATATATATATATATATATATATGTATGTGTGTGTGTGTGTGTGTGTGTGTGTGTGTGTGTGTGTGTGTGTGTGTGCTTAATTGAAGTCATACCTAAGCAGTCTTCCTGCCTATAGCTCTGCTGATGAGGCCTAATGGGCTGAAATGTATACACAGATTGACTTTTTCTCGATTTGTTTAGCCTTACATTTGAAAGGGTATGCCCACCTAATTCATTAATTTTCAATTAATTAATTTTCAAAAATTAGGTATTCTCCCAAAAATTGTAGGCTAAAAGAGCCATATCAAACACATTGTTTGTTTGTTTACTTCTCGTATATATATATATATATATATATATATATATATATATATCTTATTATAATGGAGATTGTGTGTTTTTCTGTCTGTAACCGAAACTATATTACTAATCGAGTCACAATTAACATAGTTATTTTCATCACATTCTTCATGATTTTATTTATATTTAAACCTCAATTATTAATAAAATTGCTTCACCTTTTTATTAGTGTTGTCCATATCTACATACTAATAACATGCAATTGTATTTATATATACAAAAAATAGCGGTTTGCAGTGTGAATGGGAAGGCTAATTTGCATATTGATATTAAAAATGTGATTTTATTAAATGTGTGCTTAGTATTATTGATTTCTAACTGTTTGGTTTTATTTTAATGAATATAAGCAAAAATCTTTCCAATGAATCTTAAATGAAATCCATTAACAAGAAAAAATAAGTGTAATTTTATTCTTTATTTTCTAATTTAACTAAATAGTTAAATAAGTAAAATTCAGCAATGAAAGACGGCAGTGATGGAAGAGTAAGTTTCATTTCTATTTTTCTATTATACCCCGACTCTGTTTCAAATCTTTTTATCTGCCTTCTTATTAGACTTTCTAATTTAATACGATATTTCATTACATTAAAACTTAAATACTTGCACCCGGAGGGTGCATATATTTGCTAGTATATATATATATTTCTATGCAAAATTTAGGAAGATTTGATTCCTATTCGAAGATATTTGATGATTGAAATATACATAGAAATAGCATTGAAATCCCACTTAAAAATGTCCAGCATTTCTAAATCTCAAAAGTAAACAAATCAATACACCAGGGTTTCTCCACCCGCCTCTACTCAGGTGAAGCTGGGTAGCCGCTTCGAGTCATATCATAAAGGATACATATATACCATTAATTTAAATCCAGATATTAATAATAATTTTGGTAACAATAATAATCTGATTCTAGAACAATGTAAAGGTGGGAAAAGATATATATATATATATATATATATATATATATATATATATATATATATATATATATATATATATATATATATATATATATATATATATATATATATATATAAACAAATTTTTGGTAGATCTGAATTTGTATAGAATTTAAAAAAATACTTTTATTGATCAGCAATTTAATAGAGCAAAAGAAAAGGGGAAAAAAAAGAAACTTAAGGGCCCTTTCGACCGGTGCTTTTTCAAAAGTAACGACCTGTATATGTTTAAATATGAAAGGAAAAAAAAATTTTTTTTTAAAAATTGATATTAAATATATATATAGTGATGGAATGATTAAGAATAAGAAAAAGATAATAAAAATATTAAAAAAAAATTAATTACGATTAATTTAACAATATTGACATACTTATTAACTCCTTTACATGACATTATTTCTTTAAACCATGACACCATTTTTTTAAACCATAATACCCTCTTAGGATTACAGTCAGTCTAGAACTATTAATAAATATTTAAGGAAAAAAAAAGAATAAATAATAACAGCAAAAGAATGAAAAAAATAGTTAAATAAAATATATAATTGAAGCAAAACATTATGCCTTTTATAATTCAAATATTTGATTTATAATATTTAATCTATTTGAAATTTAAAAGGAGAATGTTTTGTTTTATTGTTTTGAATTTTGCATCAATCCTAATATGTAATTATTATATGATATTTGAATATATAATTAATATAATATTTAATCTATTTAAGTTTAAAAGAAAAAGAGAAAAAAGTACTCATAAAAGATATTTTCTTAAAAATAAAAAAATAAAAAAGAATTATTTATTTTTTCTATCAATACTAATACATAATTTAAGATAATCTTTTATTTACTTATTTACTATAACAAACAAAATAATTTAAATTAGAGAACAAAGGGGTTAAAAAAAGAAAAAAAGAAAAAGAAGAGAAATAACACAAAAAAAAAGAAAGAGAGGGAGAAAGAATAAGAAAGGAAAGGTGACAGCGAAACAAAAGCTAAGTATGTAAATTTTTCTATTAACGGTTTTTATTTATTTGTTCATTTTTGTTTTTAAAATTCTGACATGCCCACACGGTCGCAACATATTGCAACATTATACCGGATATCAGCCTTGTTCTCAACAAACTTTTAAAAAAGAAAAAAAAAGAGAAATAAGAAATTACAGTTATTCGCCCATTTCATTCATAAAGGAGGAGAAGAAGAAAGAGAGGAAAACAAAGGAGAGGAATTATAACCACACAAATAAAAAAACATAAGGACGTCATTTCTGAAAATACACTCTGATGATGAAGCTCTTGCTTTGAAATCGATTAGACATATAAAACATCGTTTTGTCTTTATTTTTTACGCATTGTATTGCCTTCGAATTTTATTATTTTATAACATACTTAACAATGCTTCAAGCAAATTACCAATTACTTTTATATATATATATGTTTCTGTGTATACATATATATGTATGAGTGCATATATATATGTGCGTGTGTATACATATATATATATGAAATAAATATTTTAGAAAAAACAAACACATGATGTTAAAATTCGCTGACAGAAATCTATTTCAACCCTTTATTGAAGTGGTCTTCATCAAGAGCGAGTTGTGTATGATAGAGATAACGGTATGAGTGGACCGTTATAAGTCGAAAGTGGTTCAGATGAAACGTTTAATATTATAGCCGGAATTTTTTTTTAAATTAAAATTTTTTTTTTTTAAATTTATAAAATGCATATTCTGTTTTGAAAATAAAATAAAATAAATTTTATTTTATTTTATTAAATCAGAAACATTATAGTCCACAAAGAAAACTCAAAAGAGTTTGATGTAAATGTGTATAAAAATATATAAGAAAGTATCAAAAGTTCAAAAATCCCAGCACTGTAGACTACGATAATCTTGATGAAGACCACTTCAATAAAGAGTCGAAACAGATTTCTGTCAGCGAATTTTAACATCATGTGTTTGTTTTTTCTAAAATATTTATTTCGCACTGTCGGATTCACTTCCATTCATTTTTCATATATATATATGTGTGTATGTGTACTTATATGTGTATACATATATATATGCATATATATATATATGAGTGTATACACATATATATATATGCATATATATATGATTGTGTGTGTATACATATATATATGCATATATATGTGGGAGTGTATACATATATATATATATATATATATGTATGTGTGTGTATATACATATATATATACATATATATGTATGTATGTATACATATATATACGTATGTACGTATGTATACATATATATACATACATATATATGTATGTATACATATATATATATACATATGTGTTTGTGTGTATACATATATATATATATAAGCATATATATATATATATATATATATAATATATATATATATATGCTTGATATGCAATACATGTCTTGTCCATTATATGTTTTTGAAGCTCACCATTATATTGTTTGAACTGTTGAGCTTTTTTATTATTATTATTATTATTATTATTATTATATAATTATTATTATTATTATTATTATTGTTACTATATCAAGCGATGGCAATACTTGAACGCGAGTTTGCTGCCATCATATATGCATATATATGCATAACCACAAGGTTCCTAGTTCGATACCGGTCCCCGCCAACTCAGCGTATGAGTAGCACAGGGATCTGTGCGGTAAAGTAAGGAGCTGATGGTAGGTGTGGCGCTCCACCTCAGATGCTAAAACAATCTCCTTGGTCTAGCGCTATTGAAAAGGGGATAGACTCCCTCGCTGACTGGCTGATACCGACTTTAGGCCGATCCCAAAGACTACTTATATGTATGTATAAAGAAAAGGAAGTGAATCCGACGGTATGTAGTATATTAAGAAAATTGAAAAAACACAGGTTTAAATAAGTTGAGTGGTAAGTTTATTGGCCGACGCTGCAGTGTTTCGATCTACTAATTAGATCATCTTCAGGGCGTTTGTTGGCATATGGAAGGTGATAAAAAATTTTTATCACAGAATAATCAGAAAAGCAAGTGATAGTCCTTGTTTATCAGTCTGTTCAAAATTTGTAGTCTGAAGAAAGGACGCTGAAAAAAGTGGACGAGTATGAGAGTGTGTGAGTGTGTATCGAAAAAAAAAAAGGCATTTATCTTACGAATTTACAACTAGAGTTAACATGACAGAAATCTAATTCAACTTAGATTCTGGTCTGATCATTAAATCTAAACATGTACCATTACAGATTCATGAATGCGTCCTACGTATCCTTTGTGTGAGGAAAAGTGAGTTCTTTCTTATGGATGTCTCTTGTAAGGCTCTTTGTTAATATATTTTGAAACTGTTCCCGTTGTCGCCCCAAGAGCTGATTCCAAACGGGCAATACCAGGCAAAACCAGCCATAAAGACTACGGCGTACCACCTGCCTAATTGGTTTCTGGACATAAAGCGGCGTCTCCTATGGTGATGATAAGAACTGAAACCAGAGCTTATTCAGATATCCTACCCCCACAAATATATATATATATATAAATATATATATATATATATATATATATATATACTAGCAAATATATGCACCCTCCGGGTGCAAGTATTTAAGTTTTAATGTAATGAAATATCGTATTAAATTAGAAAGTCTAATAAGAAGGCAGATAAAAAATTTTATTCTTTATTTCCTAATTTAACTAAATAGTTAAATAAGTAAAATTCAGCAATGAAAGACGGGAGTGATGGAAGAGTAAGTTTCATTTCTATTTTTCTATTATACCCCCAGTATAATAGAAAAATAGAAATGAAACTTACTCTTCCATCACTGCCGTCTTTCATTGCTGAATTTTACTTATTTAACTATTTAGTTAAATTAGGAAATAAAGAATAAAATTACACTTATTTTTTCTTGTTAATGGATTTCATTTAAGATTCATTGGAAAGATTTTTGCTTATATTCATTAAAATAAAACCAAACAGTTAGAAATCAATAATACTAAGCACACATTTAATAAAATCACATTTTTAATATCAATATGCAAATTAGCCTTCCCATTCACACTGCAAACCGCTATTTTGTTGTATATATAAATACAATTGCATGTTATTAGTATGTAGATATGGACAACACTAATAAAAAGGCGAAGCAATTTTATTAATAATTGAGGTTTAAATATAAATACAATCATGAAGAATGTGATGAAAATAACTATGTTAATTGTGACTCGATTAGTAATATAGTTTCGGTTACAGACAGAAAAACACACAATCTCCATTATAATAAGATATATATATATATATATATATATATATACAATTTTTACTTGAAGGCACTTACAACGCATGTATCGCATAAAATTCGATACTTTTTCTTATAGAAAATGAACTTGACAAGTGTAATCCCAGCAAAGGATCGCTCGGTGTGTAGAATATCGTACAGACTGTTTCGACTTTATTAAGTCTCATCAGCGACTTTATTAAGTCTCATCTTATTCACTTCGCCGAAGGGCATGCAGTCTGTTTGTTGTTATTATTCTCTCAAAAACGCCCCCCTTACCTATTATGGTAGAGGCGTGTAGTATCATTTGACAAGCTTAATTTCGCTGGGATGGTCAGCTGTGTACTGTGGCCGAGACGATATAGTGTTTCACTAGTGTTTCACTATATATATATATATATATATATATATATATATATATATATATATTTGAGGTGAATGTTAGTATTTGTATCCGTTTTAGGAGATACTTATACTTGTGCACAAGATCACCACCATGAGTCACGGTCAGTCGAAGGGATATAGCAGTCCCCAAAATGTACCCGGCTAAATAAATGAAACTCAAAACAAACCAGAGTCTTCAGATATTTATTCTTCAACTAACATATTACGCTAACAATATTAGCATAATAAGTACGTTAATGCTTCACACCTAAGCCCAAACCTAGTATAAGTATCTCCTAAAACGGATACAAATACTAACATTCACCTCAAATATATATACGCACCAGAAGCATACGGAGACGCAAAATCCACATCATATATATATATATATATATATATATATATATATATATATGTGTGTGTGTGTGTGTGTGTATATATATATATATATAATATATATATATATATATATACATATACATGAAGTGGACAAACAATGCGTTTGAAATGGCGATAGCTGACAATTTTTTTTGGGGGGGGATTATGTGCCCAATTAAAGTCATACCTAATTTGTTAATTAATAAATTATAATTAAATGAATTAGGCGTGCATATCGGTTTAAATGTAAAGCGTAAACAAATCGAGAAAAAGTCAATCTCTGTATGTACATTTCAGCTCATACCGATATGCACGCCTGGTTCATTTAATTATGATTAATTATATATATATATATAATGGACTCTCCCGTCGATTATCGACGTATGAGGGTCATACACACAATGAACTCTCACACAGGGATTTGTTTATAGTGGTGAAGGCTTGTGTTGGACCATTCCACACTTTTTGGCACAGTCGATAGGAAAGAATTGGTGCATCAAGGGTTGCCACAAACCCAATCAACAACCGACCCCAGGAATTTTGAATTCAGAGTTATTCCTCTCCTAGAATGGTTACCTACCCAAGGCTGAAGGGCCCAGTCTGCCCTACTATTTAAACCATAGCTGGAGGGAATTTTGAATTCAGAGTTATCCCTCTCCTAGACTGTTTACCTACCCAAGGCTGAAGAGCCCAGTCTGCCCTACTATTTAACCCATAGCTGGAGCGAGAATATATGGATTCATACCTTTCCCAAGAGTATTGTTACATATTAATTGGATTCCTATTACTTTTTAAGGTAGTATAGAAATCCTTATGGCAATCAGTACAGCTGATGGCCTTGAGAGTGAGTGATAATGCTTGACCTCACTCTCACCTTGCTTTCTGGGGATAGAATCGTGAGAACGGAACCCCGATAGAAAGCCCTTTTCCGGTTTAAGGTGGGCAACGTAGTTAGTCAGTTGCAGTAGTCAGTTGCAGTAGTTAGTTGCAGTTAGTCAGTTGAGAGTTAGGACTGAAGCTAGCAAGATGTGACTCTCAGCGCGCATTTGTCTGGTCCTGGGGTTCCAGAATAAACTAACATCCAAAAGTAAATCGAAGTCTTGTTGTTATTACTAAAAGCTAACAATAGCACAAGGCTTCTGATAAGAAATGGTCCCCAACAGAACCAGACACGGAATCCCCAGATAAGAAAGACCAGACGAGACCATTAGAAGATAGAAGACAGAAGACTAGACGATCAGAAGACGGCCGGAAGAATAGAAGACCAGAGTAAGAAGCAGTAAGAAAGTACGTGACAAATATATCTATTAGGTACTGTGACGAACGGCTACGTAACAGTATTAGCGCTATGTGAAATGCCAACAGCTTCGTCTAGGAATTGTACTCGAATCGACGAGTCTATTTTCCACGACTCTAACCACTAGCCCACGCGCCTCCATATATATATATATATATATGTATATATATTATATATATATATATATATATACCCGAGATGACTTTCTCTATATCATATACCCAAGATGACTCTCTACCCGTTTCTGAATACGACGAGGAACAAGTAAAGGAGAAAATAACATAATGACTGAAAGAAAACATTGAAAAAGTATTTGCGTATAATGCCGTTGGAATTGACACAACCAAAAATACATTTCTGATTTTGTAATATTTCGAGAGGAAACATTTCGTCTACAAACGGAAGATGAATTTATTTTGAGATGCTTCAATTCTAACGGCCATGTTTTCTTTTAGATACTAACATTATCTATGTATACACATATAAAAGGCCAGCTTCATTATGATGTATGATACATAACAGGCTCACCTCTCTCTCTCTCTCTCTCTCTCTCTCTCTATATATATATATATATATATAGTTTTTTTCGTAGTTAGGGTCTTTCCATGTGTGGTTTAACCAAGCTGATGCAGGTAGACCATAAGGAGAGCTCAATGTACCTAATACCAGTGAGTAGAAGGACAGAGCAAGATATTTAGTAAATGAAGAAAAACTCTAAACTTGCTTCATTACAATAATTTATTTCAACCGTATTAATACGGCATCTTCAGGTAATCACAAGAACATGACTCTAGGGATTTTTATGGGGCATCCTGCGAGGATTAAACTCACTATTCAGGAGAAATAGATCTGCAAGACTAGCTTGCTAACCATTACACAACTTTGTTTTGTTTGTTTTTTTTCCTCCCATACGCAGGTGACGTCGGGTAGTCGCTTCTAGTACATATATAAAAGGCAGTTGTGTGTATGTATGTCTGGAAGAAACTATGAAAAGAAAATACTGGCCCAACACAGTTTCATCGGGTGAGATAGTGATAATCATTCACTGTTATATATATATATATATATATATATATATATATATATATATAAAAGGTGACTTACCGGTGAATATGGTCCCAATGGTTGGTTGATGTAAAATTCAGAAAGGTAAGACAGCGATATAACAAATAAAAAGTGCTCAATACGTTAGTAGAGCAAATTTATTACAATGTAGGTACAAGTGATAACCTAATCGAGTTTCACCATAAGGATCTTCAGGGTTAAATCCACTGAATTAATCAAGATATTGATTAATTTCAGTCGATTACACGTGTGTCTTTCGCGATAAACAGTTCGTTATAACGAACCGTATATATTGTAATATTATATATATATATATATATATATATATATATATATATAATATAACTTTGTGAGCATTTAAAAAAAATGCAGAAATTGAAAAATTCAAAATTAAAATCCAAAGCATAAAGCGCGTCCATAATAATCAACCGACGTAATTTGTGGTCCAAAAACATAACAGCAAGAAATGTCTTCGCATAAACATCAGAAGAATTATTAGCAACCTGATGATGGCAAAATAGCCTGAAACCTGGGTAGTTGCCTGTGGAAAGCAATTATATTTAAAAAATTCAATATATTATATATATATATATATATATATATATATAATATATTAAGTGGATTTTATATCCATTTTTTCTTCATATACATATATATATATATGAAATTTAACATTTTGAAAAAACATATGATGTTTGTTATGTAAATGCTGACAGATCTGTTTCGACCAAATCGATAAGTTGGTATCAACGAGCGACATAGACGGGAAGAAAGATATCCGCTAAAAAGACTGTTTGCAAAAAACGAACGCTGAATTCAACCGCTATTTTTAAAACAGAACATGCATTTTTCAAAAATTTCAGCGGTTGAATTCAGCGTTCGTTTTTTGTAAACAATCTTTTTAACGGATATCTTTCTTCCCGTCTATGTCGCTCGTTGATGAAGACCAACTTATCGATTTGGTCGAAACAGATCTGTCAGCATTTACATAACAAACATCATATGTTTTTTCAAAATGTTAAATTTCATACTGTCGGATTAATTTCCATCTATTTTACATATATATATATATGTATACATATCATTCTTGTATATATATATATATATATATATATATATGTGTGTGTGTGTGTGTGTGTGTGTGTGTGTGTGTGTGGCGTGTGGTGTGTGTGTGTGTGTGTATGTGTGCCTGGGGCACGTAAATGTCATTAAAATCTATATTAATCGTAGTCTAAGCAAGATATTTCGTTGAAATTAAAGTCAAATTCAAATTGTAATGACATTCAAATTGAACGAGAATAGGTCAACTTATTAGATAACGAAATAATATCGATCTTTCTGGATCTGTGAATTTTAAAATATTATGAATTTCTTTAAACACCAAGTATTTTATAAAAATCTCTATTCATCAAGAGTCTTGTTTGTGTATTGGTGTATAAGCATTTATCAAAAGAAAAACGAAAGAAAATAATATATATATATATATATATATTAGTAATTGGTAAATATATATATCTTATTATAATGGAGATTGTGTGTTTTTCTGTCTGTAACCGAAACTATATTACTACTCAAGTCACAATTCCCTCAATTATTTACCTCAAATTCTCCATGATTTCATTCTTTTAAACCTTCAGTTATTAATAAAAATTGTTTTACATTATCAATACTGTTGACCATATCTACGTACTAATAACATGCAATTGTATTTATATATACAACAAAATAGCGGTTTACAGTTTGAACGAGAAGGCTAATTTGCATATTGATATTTAAAATTTTATTTTAATAAATATGTGCTTGGTATTATTGATTTATAATTGTTTGGTTTAATCTTAAGAAATATAAACAAAAATCTCGTGGATAAATCTTAAAAGAAATTTATTTACAAGAAGAAATAACTGTAATATTATCCTTTACTTCCTATTTTAACTAAATAGTTAAATTAGGAAAATTTACCAATGAAAGAGGGGAGTAATGAAAAATGATGGAATAGTTAGTTTCAAAGTTGTTCTATTTTTCGATTATACCCCCTCTGTTGCAGATCTTTTTATCTGCATTCTTAGTCAGATTCATTAGTCTTTCTAATTTAATATGATATTTTATTGTATTAAAACTTAAATATTTGCACCGGAGGGTGCATATATTTGCTAGTATATATAATAGTAATTGGTATATATAATTTATAATATTTAATTTATTTGAAATTTTTAAAAATACTCATAAAACATAGTCTTCTTAAATTTTTCATCAACTCTTCTAATATATAATTAAAGATAATATTTTTATTATTTTATTTACAGATCTATCTAATTAAATTAATACATTTTATTCTATTTTACAACTGAAAAAAAAAAAAAAAAAGCTAAGTAAATTAATTCTTCTACGTGACCGTTTTTATTTTGAATTCAAGATAGCTACAATATAGTAATATTCACCGGAAGTTAACCAGACAATATTAGATACATATACACACAAAAAAATTCAAAAGAAACTACAGTTATCCGCCCATTTCATTCATAACATAAAGAAAAAAAGAGGAGAAAAAATAAAGAAAAAAAAAATATAACGACACAAAAACAAAGAAGCGCGTCCATTTCTGAAAACTGTCTCTGAAGATAAAGTTTACTTTGAAATCGATAAGACAAAAAAACATCATTTTGTTTTTATTTTTATATGCATTGTAAAATCCTTCAAAAATATATATATTATAATATATATATATATATATATATATTAAATTTTTACTTGAAGGCACTTACAACGCATGTATCGCATAAAATTCGATACTTTTTCTTATAGAAAATGAACTTGACAAGTGTAATCCCAGCAAAGGATGGCTCGATGTGTAGAATACCGTACAGACTGTTTCGACTTTAAAGTCTAGAATACCGTACAGACTTTAAAGTCTAGAATACCGTACAGACTTTAAAGTCTAGAATACCGTACAGACTGTTTCGACTATAAAGTCGAAACAGTCTGTACGGTATTCTACACATCGAGCCATCCTTTGCTGGGATTACACTTGTCAAGTTCATTTTCTATAAGAAAAAGTATCGAATTTTATGCGATACATGCGTTGTAAGTGCCTTCAAGTAAAAATTTAATATATACTTTATTCAGCAACGTTTCTAAATAAACAAACATCCAAAAATCTTATATATATATATATATATATATATATATAATATATAATCTAAAAGTCCACGCGTACAGCACCGAGATACACACACACTCACATTCACACAACATATATGTATACACACACATACATTCATATGTATACATATATGGTCATATACACAACTCTCAAGAACCCTCCTCACATATATAAGAACAATTAAAAAAGAACTCACCTCAAAGAGTTTTTTTTCATGGAACAGATGGAATTGCCACTACTAATACATTCCTCTACCCGGATTATAATAGCATGTCAACCCTCAAAAGATTTTANTCGGAATATTTTAAGCCATTCGTTTTTAAAACACAACACACACACACACACACACACACACACACACAACATATATATATAATATATATATAATATTATAATACATGTGAAGAGAAAACTCGAAAAGATCAAAAATAAAATTGTTTAAACAGGAGATGTGTCTTTGTTTAATTCTACATGTGTAAATGAAAGAATGCCTGCCCAAATACTCACACACACACACACACACACACACACACACACACACACACACACAATATATATATATATATATATATTATTATTATATATATATATGAGGAAAAATGAGTAAAGAAAAGAAATGTAAATGGATAAAATGAATTTAATCGATATCACATTAATCGATATCACTTACACATGTGTTTCGGTCAGTTTATGTGTGTAAAATATTTCGCACACATAGAAGAATCGACCTTCATCAGAGTGAACATTTATTAGAATGAAAAATTCGTTGGGAAAAACACAGCCAGCGATTTGCAGATGAGGCCACAAGTAGAGCAAGAGTGAGGGGTGCCGGAAAGAATTGGTGGTTGGGTCGAACGCACCTTTGTCTTTGATCTTGCCTCCTTTTATTTCTCAATGCGATTCACTTCAAAATCCTTTATTCCATTCCGAATGGTGGCTCTCCATTTGTTTCTGTCCCATGCCAAGTCCTCAAGGCTTCCAACAGGGATCTTAACACTGAAAGATTGTACTTCAGCTGTCCTTGTATCGAAGCCAAGGCCGGCCAGTATTCCTTTTATCCACAAGAGAGAGATCCGCAGTAATTCTCTTTTCCCAGTCTTTTAGCTCACAATACATCAGAATTTTTGGTATCCTCTCATCACCCAGTCTTATTACATGACCTGTTGGATTATTTGGGATATAATGGTTACTTCTACTTATAGACTCGCCTATAGGCACGTGACCTGAGAAAGATTCTTATTGTCCAATCACTGGCACTGCTGCTGCTGCTTCTGCTGTATTAATAGATGCCCCATTCTGAACTTATGTCATTGACACTTGGATTCTCTTGGACGTCGGACTTACAAAGAATACTATAACACCGGATTCTTATTGGCTTGCTTACTTATTCACTACATCTGGAACTAAGGATGGCTGCCAGATACTTAACATGACCAGCCCATCTTTGTTGGGACTGAATGAGGAACATTTCAATAGAAGGGGGGAATATATGGGGGGAAATAGATGTTCGTATCAACAAGCTCCCGCCGAGAGGTGGGGGGCCAAAAACAAGCGAGTCCACAGTCTTTCAGCAAGCCAAACCTTCCCCTGGTCAACACGTTCTTAGTTTTCGTTTAGCAGCTGCAAAATCCGTCACCGTAGTCGAAATAATCTTTAGCAGTTCAAAATCACATTTCTTTACTCGGTCGTTCGCGTCAGTCAACCTGCTACTGCTACTGCTGACTCCTCGCTGCCCAGTGCTTGACTCACATGTTATTTATGTACGTATTTACCGAAACATCCTGGCACTTCGCGTCCGTCCAGTGCCTAAATGGCATCTGTTTTTGCATGCGGGAGGACGCGGGTTCGACCCCGGCAGGCAAGACAATGTCTTGCTCTTTTTCGTTCTCCGTCATAATTTCAATACCTTCAATCTTACATTTTGCGAAAAGATCATCAGTTGGCACTTTTAAACCAACCAATAATAATTCCTTCATTAAAGTGAGATGAGTCTCTTCTGAATTGTTGTTGATTTCATCTTTCTTGTGACGATGATCGGCATTCTGGACGTCTGGGTCAGAATTTTTGGAACCCCCAATATTTTTCCATTGTGTCAGGTGAACATTTTACTGTGTCACCGAAGTCATTGTTAGTGCAGGTCTCTGTCAGCTGATAAAGGTTTGGTTTTCATAAATACTGTTGACCTCTTGTTTGTCATTATATTCTATTGCCTCAAAATATGATTTAAAAAAAATGTCTTTATCAGATAAGCTATGATGAATTATTTTCTCATTAATCTTAATTTCTTTTTTAATCTCTGCTTTTTGCGGGCTTTACAAACCTGATAATCCAAGAGGCAGGGTATGAACATTATCCTTCACGTAGTGAGACAAGTTTATATCCATTTTTATGTTTTCTCTAGAATTTCATGTCAGAAATGAAAAACTGTAAGACTAAGAAAAATCTATTTCTATGAATTTTTGAGATGAGGCTTGATGATTAGTATTATCTGCTCGTAAGTTAATATTGTTCTGTATGTTTTTTATATAAGAAAATGACACTTGAGACTTATATATATAAAAGGAAGTTTGGTATGTACGTGTCGATGTATAACTCCAAAACGGGAGGTCATTCAGATTCCAAATCTTGCATATACATTAATATCCTTCTAGCTAAGAAACACACCAAATTTGGTTATTGATTTTTACTGATTAAGTGTGTATCCAAATATGGAGCGAAGACAGCGTTTGTAGTAGACGTCCAGTTGATTAATCTGCGATCGATATGGAGTCCACGTCTCAGATCCACACAGCAGGACGGAGAGAATGACAGATTTATAGACCTGAATCTTGGTGTCTGGTTTCACTAATGATCAAAATTTCATAAGCGTCAAAGAGCTTAGTTATATTTTTTATAATTAAAACAATAAATACAAAAGGGAAATCTATAAGAAGATAAAAGATAAAACATTAAATACAAAGTGAAGAGAATGTTTTTATATGTTCTGGTTGTGACAACAGTAATCCTTTTATTTGGCATTTGTGCTAAGTCAACATGCACGGACCCAATATATATTTATCTTGATCTACCTACCTACCGACCTACCTACACACACACACACATCTTCTTATTATAATGGAGATTGAGTGTTTTTCTGTCTGTAACCGAAACTATATTACTACTCAAGTCACAATTTCCTTAGTTATTTATGTCACATTCACCGGGATTTTATTTTTATCTAAACCCCAATTATGAATAAAATTGTTTTGCATTATTATTACTATTGATCATATCTACATTCGAATAACATGCAATTGTATTTATATATACAACAAAATAGCAGTTTACAGTGTGAACGGGAAGGCTAATTTGCATATTGATATTAAAAATTTGATTTTAATAAATATGTGTTTAGTATTATTGATTTCTAATTGTTTGGTTTTATCTTAATGGATATGAGCAAAGGTCTTGTGGATACATCTTAAAAGAAATTCATTGACAAGAAGACATAATTGTAATTTTATTCTTTACTTCCTATTTTAACTGAATAGTTAAATTAGGAAAATTTACCAATGAAAGATGAGATGAAAAAGTAAGCTTCAGGTGTTCTATTTTTCAATTATACTCCCCTGTCTAAAAATCTTTTTATCTGTATTCTTATTTAGTTTCATTAGCCTTTCTAATTTAATATAACATTTTATTACATTAAAACTTAAATACTTGCACCCGGAGGGTGCATATATTTGCTAGTATATATATATATATTATATATATATATATCTTATTATAATGGAGATTGTGTGTTTTTCTGTCTGTAACCGAAACTATATTATTACTTAAGTCACAATTCCGTTAGTTATTAACGCTACATTCTGAATGATTTTACTTTTATTTAAACCTCAATTATTAATAAAGTTGTTTTACATTATTAATACTGTTAACCTTATCTACATGCTAACAACATGCAATTATATTTATATATACAAGAAAATAGCGGTTTACAATGTGAATGGGAAGGCTAATTTGCATATTGATATTAAAAATGTGATTTTAATAAATATGTAATTAGTATTATTGATTTCTAACTGTTTGGTTTTATTTTAATGAATATAAGCAAAAATCTCTTCAATGAATCTTAAATGAAATCCATTAACAAGAACAAATAACTGTCATTTTATTATTTACTTCATCTTTTAACTAAATACTTAAATTAGAAAAAATAAAAATGAAAGACGAGATTGATGGAAGAGTAAGTTTCAGTTGTTCTATTTTTCGATTATACTCCCTTTGTTTCAAAACTTTTTATCTGCATTCTTATTTAGTTTCATTAGCTTTTCTAATTTAATACAATATTTTATTACATTAAAACTTAAATACTTGCACCCGGAGGGTGCATATATTTGCTAGTATATATATATATATATATATATATATATATATATATATATATATATATGGTGCCAGAGGCGATGGCGAAGCTTACCAAAAGCATTTGATGCTATGGCTATGCGCTTGATAATTTCATCATCAAGCGATTCATGCGAGTTCACAGCACTTCCCGAATATGTGAAAGATTTCACATACTTCAGGTTTTTGCCATCTACTGTTATTGGGATATTTGGGAATTGGTGAACGGGTGGTTTTTGTTTTACACCGTTGATCTGCTTGGGAGAGGGGGAGGCTGATACACAATATGTCAAAAGAAGAAAACACGAATTTAAACGTATATGAAAATTTCCTTTAAAAATCACAATAAAAACTTGATTAAATATGACGTGTCTATTAAAGATATGTCTCATTTCTTAACCTGAAAGCCTTGGGACTCTAAGGCGTCAGATTCCAGTGTCCTTCTGCTACGTCATCGATCCCCACTGTTAACGAGAAAACAGTCAAGGTTCGGTTCGGCTTAAACCTGTAAGGACCTGAAAGTGTTAACTCCCTCAGACTGAATTGGTAAAATAAGTTGCCACTCGCTTCCAGGAGCAAACCTTGAAATTCAACAAATTCAACTTTAAAAGAATTGTACTACAGAAATCATCTCAACTCCATTAGGGTTTGCAACTCAAAGACAGCTTCCCTAAAATCAACCTCTAAAATCCGCCACCCGCAAAACATACGAAATTTCAACCCGCCTCTGCCGATATTTATGCTGATGGTGAGCCCAAAAGCCTTACAAGCATTCGAGAAGCGATTCACAACTTCCTGAGCTTCTTCAAGAGATGTTGCCACCAGAGCCGCATCGTCTGCGAACAAGAGATCACGCATGACACTCGAACGCACACGAGTCCTCGCTTTGAAACGTTGATGGTTGAAAAGGCCACCACATGTGCCAAATCGAAATTGAACACCAGAAGTCGAACCCGCGTAAGCATAGCGGAGCGTCACCGAGAAAAAAATAATGCAAAGATAACTGGAGCCATAACACAACCCTGCTTTGTACTGTAGTGGATTATCTTCCCTTTGCCGGAAGCTGCGTTGCTGTTTGTTCCCACTGGGATTTTCAGCGTCTGGTTTGAACTTGTCTTCCTCTTTTTAGCTGGATCTTCTCAAGAATAGCTATGAGCAAGAGTCTATCTACCACCTTTCTCGGTGGGGCTTTGCCCCCCCCCCCTTACATTACTGTAAGTCCTTTATACAGCATGGACTATCCTTTAGTTCCATGTCTGTAACATTTATATGTTAGGTACATTTGGGTATCTTGTTTATACCTAAATATTGTATATGTATTTACATGTTCTATTCTCCTGTACATTATGTATCTTATCGTTTCCATGTGCTGTTAAAACATATTAAATGTTTTGTCTCACAACGTGTCGGAATTGTATGTTCATTAATTAACTTAGAATCTTACAGTACCATTGGAAACATCGAACGTTTCAGAAACCTCTCCGTCTGACACCACAGCGCCCCTCATACACTGGTGAAAAGATATGATGACACTAAGCATGTTGTCAGGAATACCAAGTTTCTCTTAGTAAATAATTAGTATATTATTAGTACTAGCAAATATATGCACCTTCCGGGTGCAAGTATTTAAGTTTTAATGTAATGAAATATCGTATTAAATTAGAAAGTCTAATAAGAAGGCAGATAAAAAGATATGTAACAGAGTGGGGATATAATAGAAAAATAGAAATGAATCTTACTCTTCCATCACTCCCGTCTTTCATTGCTGAATTTTACTTATTTAACTATTTAGTTAAATCAGGAAATAAGAATAAAATGACAGTTATTTTTTCTTATTATTGGATTTCATTTAAGATTCATTGAAGAAATTTGTGCTTATATCCATTAAAATAAAACCAAACAATTAGAAATCAATAATACTAAGCACATATTTAATAAAATCACATTTTTAATATCAATATGCAAATTAGCCTTCCCATTCACACTGTAAACCGCTATTTTTTGTATATATAAATACAATTGCATATTATTTGTATGTAGATCCGGCCCACGCCGGAGGTCCAGTGGCTTCGGCCCTGGATCTTTACGAGTTAATAGCGTCGATCCCAGGGGGCCATCCCCCAGGCAACACCTGCCCCCTCGATTTAAAGGGGCAGGGCTGGGTTTATTGCCCAGTGCCTGAGGCGCCCACCTTGAGGGGGAATGCCGACGGGATCGACGCAATTTTTCACCTGCCACCTCATGAGCTTCGGTTTGTGGGTGGTCCCACGTTAATAGGGACTTTGTGCCTGACCCGTACAAGTGGGGTACGCGGTAAATACTATGTAGATCCGGCCCACGCCGGGGGTCCAGTGGCTTCGGCCCTGGATCTTTACGAGTTAATAGCGTCGATCCCAGGGGGCCATCCCCCCAGGCAACACCTGCCCCCTCGATTTAAAGGGGCAGGGCTGGGTTTAGTGCCCAGTGCCTGAGGCGCCCCCTTGTGGGGGAATGCCAACGGGATCGACGCAATTTTTCACCTGCCACTCCATGAGCTTCGGCTTGTGGGTGGTCCCACGTTAATAGGGACTTTGTGCCTGACCCGTACAAGTGGGGTACGCGGTAAATACTATGTAGATATGGACAACACTAATAAAAAGGTGAAGCAATTTTATTAATAATTGAGGTATAAATATAAATAAAATCATGGAGATTGTGATGTAAATTACAAAGGGAATTGTGACTTGTATAGTAATATAGTTTCGGTTACAGACAGACAAATCCACAATCTCCATTATAATAAGATATTAATTATTAGTATATTAATACTGGTGTTCCTAAAATAAAAATACGACAGTTATCATCTTGCAACACCCTCTGTTTAAAAATGAGACTGTCTAAATCGTCCAAGATGAAATGTAAATCCTGATAATCTGCTGTTGCTTATCCACCGAATTCTTATTTCTTATGGGTGTCATCACCTCAGCTAAATAACAGACCATTCCGTTTTTATTATAAAGAAAGAAAGTAAAGGAATAAAAAGGACATGCTAAACAGAAAAAATATAATAAGAAAGAGATTTTGGGAAAGATAGAGAGAGGGGTGAATGCGCAGAAGTGATAACGCTAATCTGTTTCAATCGAATATAAGGAAAAGATGAAAAAAAGGAAAGAAAAAAAAAAGAGTGAGAGAAAGTTAAGTCAGGAGTATTATGCTTTTTATATATTGAACTATTTTGCAATAGCTCTTAAGGAAGCATATCAAACGTTGTGATAATCAAATTATCGTACTGTGGTGTATCCACAGGTCCTGCTAGTTTTAATAACACCGTGTTTAATCTGCGCGAATACTATTCAGAAGAGTCCTAGAGACTTGGGGAGATTTGCTGTCCGTAACACTAGCCAGAAAAAAACTCACAAGGACTGAAATAATACGCAGAAAAAAATAGCAAGTATAAGTTATGTGATATATGTTCACAGTGTCGAATGCCTTGGTTAAGTCGATAAACACCGTGTACAATTCCTGATTCTTCTCTCTCACTTTCTCGGCGAATTATGAACATTACGACACTAATTTCACTGCACACAGCTAAAACAGACCTGTTTGGAAAAGATTATTCAAAAAATTGTTTCGACCCAGTAGTTGTGAAAATTTGAGTATTACCTCAGTTTAATAGTAATAAATATTATGTAAACACGTTCTTGAACTGCTGATGAGGTTGTGTTTTCTAATAGAGGCATATTAAAGTGAAACTGTCTTAATTTGAAAGAGTCCTAGCGTCATCTGGATAAGCCTGAATTGCATAACAAACCAGCAACATTCTTCTATAAGAGTTTTTCCCTCTTTCTTGTTTCAGCTTTAGTTGTAGTTTAAAACAGTGATACAATTAATAAGTATTTCCCTTGAATAATTTGCATGTCTAGTATGGACCAGTGGGTTTATTCTATTTTCTGGATCTCATTCCAGGTTTGATTAACATAGATTCTTTTTTTTTTTACCTTGGAAGCCACATTGTGATTCTGGGTAAATTTCATCGACGAGATGTTGAATTATTCTGTTAAGAATAAGTCGAGCTAAAACCTTTCCTGCAACTGACAACAGAGAAATCCCCCGCGGAGTTGTCAGAGACGCTTCGACTCCCCTTGTTTTTTTAAAATATGTTTTATGAGAGCGTCCCTGAAATCTTGCGGTACATATCCATGCTTCCAGATGACAATAAAGAAATCCGGGAGATCTTTTATCAGTTTTGTGCCACCATACTTATAGATCTCGGGTGGAATTCCGTCTTTTCCTGGGGCTGTTGGGATTTTCCGATATAAGGTGTGTACCAGATGGCCGCTTCTACTTATAGACTCGCCGATAAGCACGTGACCAACCTATTGTCCAATCACTGGCAGTTCTCTGTTGCTGTTATTATCATTTATACTGGCTGATTCTAATCTTAGCCCACTACTACTACTAAAGGATTCTATATCACAGGACTTATTGACTTACCAAAGGATTCTATACCACAGGACTTATTGACTTACCAAAGGATTCTATATCACAGGACTTATTGACTTACCAAAGGATTCTATATCACAGGACTTATTGACTTACCAAAGGATTCTATATCACAGGACTTATTCACTTACCAAAGGATTCTATAACTCGGGACTTATTTACTTTAAGTTCTTTACAACTGGCCAAAGATGGCGGCCAGATACTTAACAGGGGCCTTCCCTGATAAGATTTGTTTGATTACATCTTTGATTTCAGTAAAGGTCGGAAGATAAGTGAGCTGGGGTATTTCTGGTCGCTGAGGAATTGAAGCTATGACGTCTTCATCTACGTCGGAATTTGAATTAAGAACGGATTCAAAATGTTCCTTCCAGCGCAGCAAGATATCATTTCTGTCCGTTTGGAGTATTCTGCCATCGGCAGAAAGAACATGAGAGTTCCCGCTATCCCTTGGACCATAAACCTTCCTTAAGCCCTCATAGAAGGTTTTCGTATCCTTCTTGTCAGCTGCCTGTTGGAGTTCGGCGGCTCTAGAGGACCACAAAGAATCTTTCATGTTGCGGAGAGCAATTTGAACCTCATTTTTGAACTTCCTGTATGCTTGAAGTTTGACAGACGATTTCTTATCATTTATCCATTTTCTATGCATATCATGCATTTGATTGATCAATTCTTTAACATTTTCATTGTTATCGTCATATGTGAAAGACACCATTCGCCGGGCCAGTACTACAAAATCCTAGTTAATCGACAGAATTAAGGTAGTTTTTGAGACCCTTTCCAGGGAAACTGTAACATCAGCCTACTCCAGGTTCCGGAGCAGGATTGAGGCTGTAAATAAAGTAAAGTCGTCGGGGCGGCCTAATGTCGGTATTAGCCAGTCAGCAAGGGAGTCTATACCCTTTTCAATAGCGCTAGACCAAGGAGATTGTTTTAGCATCTGAGGTGGAGCGCCACACCTACCATCGGCTCCTTACTTTACCGCACAGATCCCTGTGCTACTCATACGCTGAGTTGGCGAGGACCGGTATCGAACTAGGAACTTTGTGGTTTCTAGCCGATCGCTCTACCGAGCTAACCCGGCCCCTGATCGACGCTAATGGTGGTTATTTTTGGGGAAAACTTGTTGACAGTGTTGTAATTTCCGTGTCTTTTGAATTTCTTTACAATCCATTAAATTTTGTAGTTACCAAGCACTTTTTCTTTTTCCTTATGAAACTGTCAAATTTCTCCCGAACACTCTGTATGTAAATACATAAAAGGTGATGTTTTTTACACCAGTGTCATAATAGTCGCAGAATGTTGCCAGCTTAGTAGTTTTATGGACTTTTAAAATTGCGCAGAAGATGGAGAGGGTGACATGTCGAGACCCTATCTCCGAATTTTTGATGGAGAGGGCATATGGAACATTCCCTTTAATTTATTTATTTATCTTTTTATTTATTTGCTCTCGACCGGCTATTGTGACGATCCATATCTCTTGATTCTGAGTATCTTCGACCAATCCTGGTGTTTACGAACAGGAAGCTCAAGTATTTCAAATGAGGAAGAACACACTAGATCTCTGAGACTCTTTCAAGACGTTTCTATGCCATCGGTTATCTCTACTGTGTCAAGAGATTCCTGCAGACCGCTACACAATTCCTCTATTTTCTCGCTATTTCTCAATGGCAACACATTGATGCGTTTTGATATTACTGACTTTCGAAGCTTCAAAACCTACAACCTTATATCCGTTGTGCCATGTGTCCAACTGTACTCCCCCTCCGATCAATCGGCTGGTCACGTCAAGCCCTAGCACCTATATGATTTTCCCAACCCTATTGCCCTTATGGCAAGCCCCAACCCCTTTTTATCATATGGGTGCTAGAAGGCGGTGGCTGTGTGTCCTGGGAATGACGTTAAGCTCTATCTGATGGTGAGGTTCCAGTTTTGGAGGTTTGGGGAATGTGGAGCATCCCTTCATCCCCATTGCTCCCTGGTCCACTCTGACCCGGAGTGGTAGTACCTGTTAGGGTCCCAGCTATGGGTTAAATAGAAAAATGTATTTATAAAGAAATTGTATTATCTATTAAGAATTGATTTATTTCAAAAATTTATCGGCATTAAATGACCCACTGAGGTTGATATGCCGTAAAACAAAACAAACCAAACCAAACTAAGCATAAGAAAAAAGATATTGAAACGAAAAATTCTAATCAAAAGTCGAAAGAAGTTACCAAGTATTCTAATCATATCTTTAGACGATTCGCCCAGGGCATCTTTTCCTCATACTGCAATGGAGCAGCGAACAGATAATGCGTTTTTAAAGAGTCTTGTTTTTGTCCAAGGAACACGAAAGAGACGAATGAAGTAACTGATATAAGATTTATATGCACGCAAAAACAAAATGACCGAAGGTGACTCTGAGAAAGACAGAAAAAGGCCGCAGAAATAAAAAGATGAAAATACGGAAAGAGGTCTTCTAAGTAATATATACATATATATATATGTGTGTGTGTATTTGGGCAGCATTCTTTCATTTATACATGTAGAATTAAACAAAAGGCACATCTCCTGTTTAACAATTTTATTTTTGATCTTTTCTAATTTTCTGGCCAACAAAAACTCCAAATACTAGAAGCTTTATACATAAAACAATACAAACCATCGTTAAACAAAATTAATTTCCAATACAGTACACACATTCTAAAATGCCTATAACACCTTTCTCACCAATTCTTCTCCTTCCAGCCTTCACATTAATATAATTAAAAAAAAAACTGGAATACATCACCCCTGATGATGGCACTTCGAAGTGCCGAAAGTACTCGGGACCTGAACTTTGCTGGACCTATCCACCAATTCCACCCAAACATTAAAAAGTTGTCCAGAAAATTAGAAAAGATCAAAAATAAAATTGTTAAACAGGAGATGTGCCTTTTGTTTAATTCTACATATATATATATATGGTCATCCACAGACACGTGTTTCGACTTAACAAGTCTCTTCAGTGTGGCTAGACATTTTGTAAGCTACCTACAGCCAGAATTGAAATCCGATCGTAGCAACCCCTCCGCACGAGCAGGATGTGACACAACGTCAATTTCTTAAGCGGAGTTTAACAGGTTTGAATACAGAGTTTTCCTTCTCCTAGACTAGTAACCTAGCCATGGTTAAAGAGCCCAGTCTGCCCTGCTATTTTCACACACACACACACACACACACACACACATATATATATATATATATATATATATATATATATATATATATATGAGAAAAAATGAGTAAAGAAAAGAAATGTAGATGGATAAAAAATGAATTTAATCGATATCACTTTAATCGATATCACTTACACATGTGTTTCGGTCAGTTTATCAAAATGTATACGAATTACGCTATTATTATTATTAAAATAATCAGATGAAATTGAAATAATGATAATAATAATAATAATAGGAAAAATGTAAAAATATTCCGTACACAGAAAGATTTTTTACAACCTTCATCAGAGTGAATTTTTTTTATTTTTTGAGTAGAGAAAAATCCGCACGAGACAAAACAGAATTTTAAAAAATTATGTATTTATATATATGAGTATGAAAAGGTGGAATGAAAACATCACACAATGCTGTTAAAGAAGAAAACAATTTATAATATAATCATAGCTGATATTGATCAATATTTCGATTTTACAAAAATCATCATCAGAGCTCATTTACTCCGTGGTGTTTGTGATCGGATATATAAATTTTATATATTATATATAAATTTTATATATATATATATATAAATTCTCGAGGTGATTTGTATAAAACTATAACAAACCTAGCATTAATAAAATAAGTAACACTTTTTAACACTGACAATAATATACTAAACATTTTCAATAACTAATACACTAATCTTGACCCCCCCCCCCAAAAAAAAAAAATTATAGACTCTCCTAATTTGAATGAACAATAAATAAATGAA
>CM042175.1:46490613-46510613 GCA_023376005.1 Doryteuthis pealeii
AATTTTGTTCATCAACTCATGTTTTTCTATTAAACCCATAGATGGGACCCTAACAGGTACAACCACTCCGGATCAGAGTGGACCTGGGAGCAATAGTGATGAAGGGGTGCTCTACATTCCCCAAACCTCCAAAACTGGAACCTCACCATCAGATAGAGTTTAACGTCATTCCCAGGACATGTAGACCCTCAGTCACCGCCTTCTAGCACCTATATGATAAAAAGGGGTTTGGGCTTGCCATAAGGGCAATAGGGTTGGGGAAATTATATAGGTGCTAGGGCTTGACGTGACCAGCCGACTGATCGGAGGGGGCCTCTCCGACCGCCCGTCTAGCCCAAGATAGGGCCTAAGTGGAGTATTGAAAGTCACGAACTCCTCATCCACCTGGGCTCTATCCTTAAGCATCAAGTACAGTTTTCAAGGCGTATAGATGCAAAGATCAGTACGTAGTATCTGTGCCGTTTGGGAAGTATCAAAGTGTTCTCTTCTCTGACACTTTTCTCTAGGATCGGTGTAGTAGCTGCACATTCTTCTCTTTCTCTCTCTCTCTCTCTCTCTCTCTCTCTCTCTCTCTCTATATATATATATATATATATATATATATATATATATATGTTCAATTTGTGTTAAGTAGAGAATCCTTTGGTGTTCCTTAGTCTTGCAAGTCCTTCGTCAATGATTGCAAATGGACGTCTCTCAGTATCAGCAATTAAGGAGTTAACCAACCACGCATTCGGGCTGTTGATTGGCTGAGCTTTAAACCACATAACCTCGCTTAGTCTATAAATCTAAGTGGTGTATTGCAGCACGGCTTATATACAAAAATTTCGGAAGCGCGTGGTGTAATGGTTAAAGTCATGGGAAATGGACTCATTGCCCCGACTTCAAATCCTGGATGTGGTAATTGCATTTTTACTTAGCGCTAATACCATTGGGAAAGGTATGAATCCTACTCTCCTTACAACTATGGATAAATAGCAGGACAGACTGGCCTCTTTAATCTGAGTTAGGCAACCAGTCTAGGAAAAGGAATAATTTAAACCTATTAAAATCTGCTTAAGAAATTGACCTTGTGTCACATCCTGCTCGTGCGGAGATGTTGGTATATATATATATATATAATATATTATATATATATATATATATGTGTGTGTGTGTGTGTGTGTGTGTGTGTTGAAAAGAGAAATAAAGGAAAAAAAAGTATAGAATGGATAAAATAGGATATTTTAATCAATTTTACTTACACGTGTTTCGGGCAGGGGTTTATCCATGTGTACATTATTCTATCTATTATTATTTTTGAATAACAAAATGAAATGAAATGAAATAATAATAGAAAAAATGTAGAAATGTTCCGCACACAAGGTAATATCGCCCTTCCTCAGAGCAAATCCTTATTTTATAAAAATAAAATTCGCTGGAAAGCGGAGAATGTTTTTAAATGTTCGAAAAAATAGCTTTTTAAAAAATCACATGAAGAGAGTGTTCAAACGCGGTCGAGAAAGACGGTTATAATGACGTCATGTCGCATGCGACGGATTTTGATATATATATATATATATATATATATATATATATATATATATATATATATATATATATTATATGGAGATTGTGTGTTTTTCTGTCTGTAACCGAAACTATATTACTACTCAAGTCACATTCTCAATGATTTTATTTTTTATTTTAACCTCAATTATTAATAAAAATTGTTTTACATTATTAATACTATTAACCATATCTACATACTAATAACATGCAATTATATTTATATATACAACAAAATAACTGTTTACAGTGTGAATGGGAAGGCTAATTTGCATATTGATATTAAAAATGTGATTTTAATAAATATGTGCTTAGTATTATTGATTTCTAACTGTTTGGTTTTATTTTAATGAATCTAAGCAAAAATCTCTTCAATGAATCTTAAATGAAATCCATTAACAAGAAAAAATAACTGTCATTTTATTCTTTACTTCTTCTTTTAACTAAATACTTAAATTAGAAAAAATAACAATGAAAGACAAGAGTGATCGAAGAGTAAGTTTCAGTTGTTCTATTTTTTCGATTATACTCCCTCTGTTTCAAATAATTTTATTTGCATTCTTATTTAGTTTCATTAGCCTTTCTATGCATATACGATATTTTATTTCATTAAAACTGAAATACTTGCACTCGGAGGGTGCATATATTTACTAGTATATATAAAGTTCCAACAATCATCATCAAAATCATCAACACTAACATCATGAACATATGGGAATAAGTCATGGTTCATTCGTCTTGTATCCTATCCCCCAATGAAAGTATTACTTACTTCGTGTGAGCTGAAATAGAATTTAACGAAGAGAAGGAAAGGAACAGAGACAGGGATGCCTTTAAAGTAAGACCTTTATTATCGGGTTCCCACTATTTTGTTTGAGGGGATATATTTCCCGAACAATTCGATAGGTGTTACCTCTCCAAAGTCTCAATGTCCAACCGTCTAAGACCTTTTCGACGCCAAGAACTTTGGGTTTTCATGCGCATGCCCGGGGGGCTCTTCCTGTCCTAAGCCCTCTGGAGATTGTTATTTTTGTGTCTTTTTATTTATTTATTTAGGTAATTTATGAGGAAGTGCGTCCTGGTCCCCTGCCTCCGAAATTGCTGCCCGGTGAATTTTAAAATAACGACCCCAAGCTTCTGCAAGTTTCATTGTGTTAAATATAGGGGGGAGGTAAATTTCACGGGGTAAAATAGGTGTTACCTATTGTTTATCTATCTATCTATCAATCTATCTATCTATCTATCTCAGTCTATTCAAAACTATCCATTTTCATATCTATCTATCTATCTATTAATACTAAGATTTTCTTTTATTACGATAAATAAACAAGATTACGATAAATAAACAAGAATTACGATAAATAAACAAGAGACAAATTACGAAACCAGAATTACGACAAATTACGATCAATAAACACGAATTACGACAAATTTCTATAATTAAACAAGAATTAAGACAAAAAGAGACCCCCCCCAAAAAAAATACATTTAACGCCCTAAGTTGGTTGTTTTCTTTCAAGTAACACGGATCTGGCGCCGAAGCTTGGGGTCGTTATTTTAAAATTCACCGGGCAGCAATTTCGGAGGCAGGGGACCGGGACGCACTTTCTCATAAATTACCATTTATTTTATTTTACTTTTTATTCTATTTATTTTTATTTTTATTAATCCCCACAAACATGAACATCCCTATCATCATCATCATCAACATCAATATCACCATAAATATCGTCGTCATCATCATTATCATCATGACAGTCTATAGCAAACGAAGAAGATTCGAGTGTCCCCGTTGCTGAAAAAGCCTAAGAATTCTTAATAGGCATGTGCGACCCACCGGAGGTGGGGGCACATGTGACAGCAAAAGTTGAGTCAGATTTTCTCCCCCCGGGCTCGAAGCTTTGGGTATAAGTCTTGCAGACGTCACATCTCAAAAGATCTGAACACTCCGGTGGACATCCAGTCGCCAAGGTTCTGCAACCAAGGACAAGGCTCTCCTGCCCCGGGGAGGAAGGTTTTCTATACAGGGCCCCAAGGATACATGAAAAAAAAGAAAAAGTTTTTAGAATCGCTATTGCGGACTTCCAATGTTCCTTGTGCCAGAAGCCAGCACAAGGTACCACCCAGAAATAAGTAAACCTCTAAAAGTAAGTAAAGTCGGTAATTATAAAGTTTTGTTTTGTAAATTAAACAGAACCCACAAATTTTGTAACAAAACTGTTAATTTTAACTAGGGTGTTAGGGTTAGGGTTGGGATTTAGGGTTGGGGTTTAGGGTGTTACATATTAATTGGAACCCCTATTACATTTTTAAGGTGGCGTTGAAATCCTTATGGCGATCAGTACAGCTGATGGCCTTGAGAGTGAGTGACAGCGTTTGACCTCACTCTCACCTTGCGTTCTGGGGATGGAACGTGAGAACGGAAGGCAATAGAAGTCCTTCCGGTTTAAGGAGTAAGCAACACAGTGTCAGTTAGTCAGTTAGAGAGTTAGGACTTAGAAGCTAGCAAGATGTGAGCTGACTGCGCAGTTGTCTGGTCTGGGGGATCTGGAATAAAGTAACATCAAAAGTAAATCGAAGTCTTGTTGTTATTACTAAAAGCTAACAATGACACAAGGCTTCTGATAAGAAATGATCCCCAGCAGAACCAGACACGGAACCCTCAATAGAAGACCAGACGAGATCTTAGAAGAGATCCGGCCAGAAGACTAGACGACTGAGAAGAAGTAAGAAGTATACAATATATAGATATATAGTGCCGGTAAAGAGGTATGCAAAATATACCTATTTAGTGCCGTCAAAGAAAAGGCACTACGTAACAAATATATCTATTTGGTACCGTGACGACGCCGCTACGTTACATAGGGTTTAGGGTTAGTTTAAAGGGAAAATAAATAAATAATTTGGGTTCTGTTTTTTTTCTGGGTCCCCCTGTACAGGGTGAGCCAGAAAAACAGAACCCGAAACCTAACCTTAACCCTAACCCCAACCCCAACCCCAACCATAAACCCTAATCCTAACCCTAAACCCTCCTAGTTAAAATTAACAGTTTTATCACAAAATTTATGGGTTCCGTTTTATCTGGGACACCCTAATTTACTAAACAAATGTTCATAATTACCGTAAAGTGTTCGGGGTGGTCTAAAGTCGGTATCAGCCAATCAGTGAGGGAGTCTATCCAATTTTCACTAGCGCTAGACCAAGTAGATTGTTTTTTAGCATCTGAGGTGGAGCGCCACACCTACCATCAGCTCCTTACTTTACCGCACAGATCCCTGTGCTACTCATACGCTGAGTTGGCGAGGACCGGTAACGGAAGACATCATAATCATAATCATGGTATTAACAAGGACGCACTCTTAACGGCATCTAGTGTCCGCGTAGAGCTGTAGAATCTAAGTCGGTGTTGTTGGGGCAAAACTGGTGTGTCTATGTGTAGGAGTCCACAGAAGAATGTCACTTATGAGTTCGTTTTTACGTCACCAATAGTGTCCAGCATGTCTTGCTCGTCTTACTTCGATGGTTTTATGTATAGTAGCATCGTATTGTTAATATTTGTTAAATTCATAACAAGTTAAAATTAATCACACAAAGAAAAACAAATTTATATGTCAATGTTTTTTCTGTGAAAACTGACAAACCGGTGTTAAAGATTGTTTTGTCCCTTCTGTAAAATTGTCCTCAATTTTTGGGTATCTATTTCATTACAATTTTTTATTTTTAAACAAATGGAAAAGAAAAGCAAATGCGTAAAACGGCTTTAGTTGTTTCCCCAGATCACAAATAAAAACCCTACAATTTATCAGGAAACTTTATTTGAGACCCATACATTTTCCCGGTGACTCCTTTAAAGCAAACATGTGCGTTCCAGGACGCACTAAAATACTTCCTCGCATAACAAGACAAAAAATGAAAATAGGAAGGAGCTTTATCAAACAAATGCACAAGCATAGCAATAGAAACACACACACACACACACACACACACACACACACATATATATATATATATACATGTATATATATATATATATATATATATATATATATATATATGAGAAGTAGATACAACAAGCGATGTGTTTATGATATGGCTTTTTTTAGCCGACAATTTTTGGGAGAATATGTGCTTAATTGAAGTCGTACCTAATTTTTGAAAGTTAATTAATTAATAATTAATTAATTAATTAGGCGGGAATGCCTATTTAAATGTAAGGCTAAACAAATCGAGCAAAATCAATCTCTGTATGTACATTTCGGCCTATTAGGCCTCACAAGGCGGTCTTTCTATCTATAGCTCTGCTGATGAGGCCTAATAGGCCGAAATGTACATACAGAGATTGATTTTTCTCGACTTGTTTAGCCTTACATTTAATAGGTATGCCCGCCTAATTGATTAATTAATTATTAATTAATTAACTTTCAAAATTAGGTACGACTTCAATTAAGCACATATTCTCCCATATATATATATATATATATATATATATATATATATATATATACTAGAAAAAGTACCCGGTCCATGACCAGACTATAACAATTCTAACACCACGTAGTGAGTTGGTAAGAGAGAGAATAAGAGGAAAATAATTTATAGAACTAAACAAAAAAAAAATGTAATCCTTAACTTTTGAGTGTTTTGAAAAATAATTCTATTTTTCAAAAACTGTTTTGTACATATGACAAAAACTTAAATTCAGTTCCTAATTGATTGTTTTTCGTAATTGATTGTTGCATTAAAGTGATAAAAATATTAATTTATATTATTTTCTTTATTACCCCTAAAAAGTAACAATTAAAAGGAGCTAAGTATTAAACGTGTCCTTATTTATTTAGCTCTATCGGCTGAGGCTGTACAATATGCCGACAGAACCTCTGCTGAGTAAAACCTCCTTCCATTTGGGCCACATGTCGGTCGTAGATGACGACCCGTAGTGTTTGCAGAGTAGTCCATGGCATGCACCGTTACTTGGGCTAGACGGGCGGTCGGAGAGGTCCCTCCAATCAATCGGTTGGTCATGTCAAGCCGTAGCACCTATATGATTGACTCTACCGTATTGCACTTATGATAAAACTGAATCTAGTGGTGAGGTTCCAATTATGGAGCTCTGGGAAGTCTGGAGTACCCCTTCATTGCCCTTACTCCCAGGCTCACATTGACCCGGATTGGTAGTACTTGTAAGTACGACCACTCCAGATCCCATCTATTGGTTAAATAGAAGAAAAAAGGGATTTTAAAAATATGTTTAAAAATGAATTAGAAATAATTTGAATACCCAGTAATAATGAATAAAACAAACATGACTTCGGCATATAATCGATTTAAAATACATATGAGTATCATTTGCCTTTCTACGACCATATGCGTAGAAGTTCAAAGCCTAAGTAAATAAAAATTATTTGAGGTGGGTGCAGGGATGTATTCACTTCAAATATCAAGCCTGTACCGATGAGTAGGGTGGGAGGTTTTTAAAAAATCGTTTTAGAACTGTCCTTTTTTGTTACAGTTAGGAATTGTGTTGACGCTACTTCAAAGATGAATTGTGCCGACGGGTGTGTGTGTCAGCTTAATTTTAGTTTTTGGTTTTTGGAAATGAACATTCGTATTTTCTTTCATACAACGACGGAGTCTTCTGTCTGGGAAGTTAAAAACTAAACTCGACGTGAGTAGGATTGGGGTGGAGGGTGTGTATACTGTATTTTCTATTTTTTGTTAATCATTGAATTATTAAAAATCAAAACCCAAATTTTGTGTTTCTTAGTTATAAGGATATCAAGTAGTATGCGAGATTTCAAATGTGAATGAACTCTCATTTGTGAGTTATGAGTCGACACGTACATACCAAACTTTCTTTTATATATACTAGCAGCGGCGCCATTTTACCGTTGATACAGGCAGCAGTCAGCGGAATTTTTAAAAATATTATCAGTAGCAGCTATGCCACGAAATCATTTGCTTTTTTTTAATTAATTAATTATATTCCTTAATCAGTAAAAATCAATAACCAAATTTGGCATGTTTCTTAGTTAGACGGATATTAATGTGTATGCAAGATTTGGAATCTGAGTGATCTCCCGTTTTGGAGTTATGCGTCGACACGTACATACCAAACTTCCTTATATATATAGATAGATAGATATATAGGTGTCGTGCTCCACCTAAGACGGAATCCTTCTGGTCTAACTCTTGTGAAAAAGGGATAGATGCCCTTATGTCCGGATGATACTGATAATAAGTCACTCCACCGACGGTAGCTGACGGTCCTGGGTATGACGTGAAATTCTATCTGATGGTTCGAATTCTGGAACTCTGGGGAATGTGAAGTACACCTTCATTGCTATGAAAGTTTTAGTTTTAAAATCTGGTTATCAGCCACCAAAAATCGAAGATAATTCATTAAAATACTATAAGAAAGTCAAATTTATTTTGGTAAAATTGGAATCAACGATTGTAATAGAAATAGAAAAAAATTGTTGTTGTAGATGCAGTGCCACATCGGGATATTGATCTTGCTATGAAAACAATCAGAAATCATCAATAACTTAAGATTGGTTGACTAGGACTTTTTTTAATAACATTTTTGGATTCCTTGGGCAAAAATGCTTTTATAAACCAATTTTTAGGAGTAGGGAAGCTCTAGAACTCATTTTACAGACAAAAATTGATTACAAAAAATTGCCATTTTTAGAATTTAGTAGTTTATTCTCCTGGCTTTTTTTTTTGTTTTTGTTTTTCAACTTCCTGAAAATTTGATGTTTTGATTTTTTTCACTGGATAAAAATTGCAAATCATATCTATTCAATTTCATATTTTAATCTGATAACTGTTTTTGCTCTAGCATTTTTGATTGATTGATCGATTGTAATGTTATGTCAATCCGTCAAGGGTTATGTTATGCATAGTGGTTAGGGAATCGTGTTCATTATACGGTCATCGGCTGGGGCGTTAGAATGCACCGACTGCACCTCTGCAGAGGGGTAAGACTCCCCCAATGGGGCCACCTGTTGGCCGTGGGTGGCGACCCGTGATGCTTAAGGATAGAGCCCAGGTGGATGAGCAGTTCATGATTTGCAATACTCCACTTTAGCCCTATCTTGGGTTAGACGGGCGGTCGGAGAGGCCCCCTCCGATCAATCGGCTGGTCATGTCAAGCCCTAGCACCTATATCATTGCCCCAACCCTATTGTCCTTATGGCAAGCCCCAATCCTTCTTATCATATGGGTGCTAGAAGGCGGTGGCTGGGGGTCTACATGTCCTGGGAATGACGTTAAACTCTATCTGATGGTGAGGTTCCAGTTTTGGAGGTTTGGGGAATGTGCTCCCTTGTCCCCTCTGACCCGGAGTGGTAGTACCTGTTAGGGTCCCATCTATGGGTTAAATAGAAAAACATGAGTTGATAAACAAAATTGTATTATACATTAAAAATGAAATTATTTCAAAACTTTGTCGGTATTAAACATTTTTAAATACCAAATTACCAGTAGAAGTATTCGGCATAAAATAACCCAAGGGGTTGACATGCCGTAAAACCCAACCAACCAAACCAAACAAAACCTACTTTTTAGGATCATTATACTTTCCTTACCCTCGGGGTGGGGTTGGGGGTCCAGTGTGCCTTGGCCACTGAACTGGTAAAGTAGACTTAATAGCGTCGATCCCAGGGGCCCATCCCCCAGACAACACCTGCCCCCTTAAGTCAAGGGGGCATGGCTGAGTTTATTGCCCAGCGCCTGAGGCGCCCCTTTGAGGGCGGATGCCGACGGGATCGACGCAATTTTTATAAGTGGGATGAGAGGCAAATACCTACACACAGACCGATTGAGCCACAGTTTGACTTGTCCAGTAAAAGATTTTAGCCCTGAAGAGCATTAAGCGAAACTTTTGACTTGTTCAGTAAAAAAATCCTTCTCCATTGAGCCAAAGTTTGGGTTAATCTGTAAAGGATCCCCATATCTATTGAAACAAAATCATTACCCATTGACCTACGGTTATTTCACATTATTTAACGGATCAGCCTGTCTACTGAGACCCCCCCCCTCCAAAAAATACCAACTTAGCCACGGTGTGTCTCATTCGGTAAACGATATTTCCCCTAATATATTTTAGAAAAAAAACTATTTCAGACATATATTCATCCAAAGGTAAGTAATTAGAGAAATGTTCGTGAAAATTGGACCATTAATTTATTTTTCATTGAATTTTAAAAAAAACCTTAGTTATAACTTGTTTTTGGCTACGTTAAATTTCAATTGATTTAACGGTGAAAAATTGTAAACATTGTTTTTCGTTTATAATTTTCATTATTTTTGTAAGCCGAAAAAATTTTTTAAAAATCATTAGGGGTTTGTTTAATGCTTCTTCTTTCGAGTGAATAAAGAAATTTCAAGATAATATTAACCTTTATGCAATTTTATTATGTTAAATATAGTAGGGGAGGGGTCAATTTCACGGGGAAAATTGGTGGTACCCACGGAAAACTTCAATATAGACAACATTTACGCTTAAGAAAAAAAGTATGATATTCAGGAGTCTATAAGCATTCATTTGGCCGCTTTTTTCCCCACCATCAAAATTACATCAATTCTACCTGGATCATTTCCGATTCAGTTAAGATTTGCCTCGTTCATGAAACCATCTGCGTGTCTGTTGAACCTAAATCTTTTGAACCACAGTTTGATTTCTTCTTCATAGGATCCTACTGTCTTTTGAACCAACATTTTTATCAATTTAGCCACAGTTTGACTTGTCCTGTAAAAGATCAGCATGTTTATTAAACCAAAATTTTTATCGATTGACCCAAGTTTATTTCACGTTCTTTAAAAGAACCGGCATGTCTACTAAATTCTCCATTGAGCCACAGTCAGTTTTATCCTGTAAAGGATCAGCATGTCTATTGTATTAAAATCTCTATCAATTGAACCAAAATTTGTCTCGTTATGTAAGGGATCAGCATCTCTAATGAATCTAAAATTGAATCCCTTGATCCACGATTATTTCACGTTCTTTAAAAGATCAGCCTGTCTATAGAACCAAAATCATTACCCTTTGAGCGGAAGTTTGAATTGTTCTGTAAAGGATCAGCATGTTTATTAAGCCAAAAGCTTAATCCTTTGATCCACGATTATTTCACGTTCTTTAAAGGATCAGACTGTCTATTGAACCAAAATAATTACCCTTTGAGCGGAAGTTTGAATTGTTCAGTTAAAGATCGGCATTTCTATTGAGCCACAAAACTTAATCACTTGATCCACGATTATTTCACGTTCTTTAAAGGATCAGACTGTCAATTGAACCAAAATAATTACCCTTTGAGTGGAAATTTGAATTGTTCTGTTAGATCGGCATTTTTATTGAGCCACAAAACTTAATCCCTTGATCCACGATTATTTCACGTTCTTTAAAAGATCAGCCTGTCTATTGAACCGAAATCATTAGCCTTTGAGCGGAAGTTTGAATTGTTCTGTAAAGGATCAGCATGTTTATTAAGCCAAAAGCTTAATCCTTTGATCCACGGTTATTTCACGTTATTTAAAGGATCAGCCTGTCTATTGAACAAAAAAAATTACCAACTGAGCCACGGTGTGTCTCGTGCGGTAACCGATCAGGCTGTCTATTCTACCTGAAACATTGTCAATTGAGTTACGATTAGTCTCGTTCGTGAAACCATCTGCTTGTCTCTGTTGAAGCTAAATCATTCACAAACAAGCCTCGGTGCGTCTCCTCACGTCCTAGACAGTCTTCTTCATTGACTCAGCTTCATTAGCGAACATGGCGCGCATTCTGTCCAACTTAGAAATGACCCGAAGCGCGCTCTGCGGACATGTAATAATTGTGTCTAAAAATTCTGTCTCAATTTTCCCATTAGTTTCAAAATCCCTTATCGTTTAAGATTGTCGCTAACCGGATTACTCATTCTGATTCAACGCAGACCAGAGACAGTCTGGTGGCAGTGCAAAGCTGAAGGCCAAAGCTATGATCACCTGCTATTGGCTTCTAAAGACCTGTTGTATCTTTTTCTTTTTTTTTTCCTTTTTTTTTTTTTGGTCGGAAATCAGCTAATCAAACTATGCGATACTGGAAATTCTTCCCTGGTGTAATGTCATTCGTGTAAATGAAAGAAAGTCGAAATACGGACATATAATAGACGTCTATCCTTTTCAAAGGCTGGAAATGAGATTTGGAATTAACAGGCGGCACCATTGAACGTAGGATTACCCCATCAATAGGTTAAGCGCAAAGATATTTACTAGACACTGGGCAATGTCAAAAATATTGCAGACCCCCAACGATTTAGACAATTGTCGTCATATTGGAGTTGAGGATTTACTTTGGTTTGTTGTATTTTACGGCATGTCAACCCTTCTTGGGCTATTTTATGCTGAAGACTTTCTTGGTTTTGTTACGATTTTATGGGCCATGCTTTAGGTTTCAAGCATTTCTTTTCACCATGGCAATTAATAAGCTATTACTAATCATTTCACCCACCTCCTTTAGTGAATTTGCTGTTTTCAGTCCTTATTATATAATCCGTGATAGATTCATAGTCCGTTCTATTCAAAGAGGCTTAATCAGAATAGAGACCTACAATTCTTGGTTTACTTTTCGACAAGAAATGGGACCTTAAAGTCCCTAATGCCTTTCGGTCATCGTCCTTGGCATCTCTCATTACCAATCATAAATTTCGATCGTCGAAACATTGGATCAATTCAGCATATATTGTCGCATACTTTTCTGAAAAATCTGGGTCCTCGCTTTGGTCAGATGGTGCGTGTATTATATTGTGTAGTTGAAGGATCCTTAAATACTCGTGAAACTTAACCTCCCAGAGTTCATACTTAGCTCAGTATCAGTGATTAAGTAGTCAACCACTCATGCATTAGGACTGTTGATTGGCTGAGGTTTAAACCACACGACCTGCTTAGTCTATAAATTTTAGTGTTATATGGTAGCACATACAATGTAAACAATTGGTCTGTTACGATTTTATGGGCCATCCTTTAGGCTTCAAGCAAGAGCGCTTGTCTAGCGGAAATCCTTAGTAAAATTCCTTTGGTTGTTCCTTGGTGCTCCTCAGTATTGCAAGTCCTTCGTCAATGATTGCAAATGGACGTCTCTCAGTATCAATGATTAAGTAGACAACAAGCCACGCATTAGGACTGCTGATTGGCTGAGGTTCAAACCAAGTGACCTCGCTTAGTCTACAAATTTAAGTGGTGTATTGCAGCACGGCTTATATACAAAAATTTCGGAAGCGCGTGGTGTAATGGTTAAAGTCATGGGAAATGGACTCATTGCCCCGAATTCAAATCCTGGATGTGGTAATTGCATTTTTACTTAGCGCTAATACCATTGGGAAAGGTATGAATCCTACTCTCCTTACAGCTATGGATAAATAGCAGGACAGACTGGCCTCTTTAATCTGAGTTAGGCAACCAGTCTAGGAAAAGGAATAATTTAAACCTATTAAAATCTGCTTAAGAAATTGACCTTGTGTCACATCCTGCTCGTGCGGAGATGTTGGTATATATATATATATGTGTGTGTGTGTGTGTGTGTGTGTTGAAAAGAGAAATAAAGGAAAAAATGCACCTTATATACAGAATAATCCTGGATGTGGTAATTGCATTTCACTTAGCGCTAATACCCTTGGGAAAGGTATGAATCCAACTCTCTCTCCAGCTATGGATAAATAGTAGGGCAGACTGGGCTCTTTAACCTTGGTTAGGCAACCAGTCTAGGAGAAGGAAACCTCTGAATTCAAACCTGTTGTGTCACATCCTGCTCGTGAGGAGGGGTTGGTAAATATTTATATACAGAATAATCGGACCATATTACTTTTAGGCACCCCTTTTGAGATTAGAGTTAATGATTTGGTTTTTACGGCATGTCAACCCCTTTTTGGTTGGGGTCACTTAATATCCAGAGGGGTACAATTAGGGTAGGTCGATTTTACACTTTTAAAAAATATACAATTGTACATCTATGCGAAAGTTGTGTGTTAGTATACTGAATACTAATACCAAAACTTAGATCTTTTACTTGTACCATTGTTTGAGGAAATAGCATCAATGATCGATGGCTAAAATTCACAAAAGATTCCTTATTTTTGGCCAAAAAATTGGTGTCGTTTGAATTGAAATAAAAAAATTAAGTTCGTTTAATTTTAATAAAATAAATATCATTTTCTGATTTAAATTTTGAAAACGGTGAATTTTCTAACCAACTTCTAGGCCAAATGTAAAAACAAGGATTCATCGGAAATCATATTTACTATAAAAATGCATTGAAAATGATTTTTACTATAAAAATGCATTGAAATGATTTTTACTATAAAAATGTATTGGAAATGATTTTTACTATAAAAATGTATTGAAATGATTTTTACTATAAAAATGCATTGAAAATGATTTTTACTATAAAAATGCATTGAAATGATTTTTACTATAAAAATGCATTGAAAATGATTTTCACTATAAAAATGCATTGAAAATGATTTTTACTATAAAAATGTATTGGAAATGATTTTTACTATAAAAATGCATTGAAAATGATTTTTACTATAAAAATGCATTGAAATGATTTTTACTATAAAATGCATTGAAAATGATTTTTACTATAAAAATGCATTGAAAATGATTTTTACTATGAAAATGCATTGGAAATGTTTTTTTACTATGAAAATGCATTGGAAATGATTTTTACTATGAAAATGCATTGGAAATGTTTTTTACTATGAAAACGCATTGGAAATTATTCTTACTATGAAAATGCATTGGAAATGTTTTTTACTATGAAAATGCATTGGAAATGTTTTTTTACTATGAAAATGCATTGGAAATTATTCTTACTATGAAAATGCATTGGAAATGTTTTTTACTATGAAAATGCATTGGAAATGTTTTTTACTATGAAAACGCATTGGAAATTATTCTTACTATGAAAATGCATTGGAAATGTTTTTTAGTATGAAAATGCATTGGAAATGTTTTTTTACTATGAAAATGCATTGGAAATTATTCTTACTATGAAAATGCATTGGGAATGTTTTTACTATAAAACAACATCGGACAATGATTTTTACTATAAAATGCATTGGGAATGGTTATACTAGAAAGGTTAATGGATGTAAAACAAAGCAAAGCTAACCAAATTTTTAATACTATATAACATTTCAAAAAACACCGAAACCGTGACCTTGTGCCAAACTTCATCAACTGTTTCTTTATTTGGTTTAATTTATTATTAAATGTTCTGATGACGTACCTCATCAACCCGGCATCTGGATACGAATTCGGTACAATATATAGAAACACCTTAAGAAAAAAACCATGGAATATACTAATAATTGTATGTGTGTGTGCGTCTGTGTATGTGTATGTGAGCGTGTGTGCATGTTTGTGTGTGCGTCTGTGTATCTGTGCGTACGTGTGTGTGTTCATGTGCGTCTGTGAGTGTGCGTCTATGTGTGCGTGAGTCTGTCTGTATTTGTGTGTGCGTGTGTGTATCTGTGTATTTTTGCGTATGTATCTGTATGTATGTGTGTGTGTGTGTGTGTGTGTGTGTGTGTGTGTGTGTGTGCCTGTGCGTGTGTGTGTCTCTGTGCGTGCGTGTGTCTCTGTGTAAGTGTGTGTGTGTGTGTGTTTTAGCACACATCTGTAATTCTTCTCCATAACATATGAAAACAGTTTTGTTAATGTCGGTAAACGTCTGTCTGGTCGCATCCTCATCTCCATCATTTACGCCCCCCCCCCTACGCAACCCCAACACTCTCACTTCCACGCGCCTGTTTAGTTCTACTTCCCCCCTCTCTCTCTCTTTCTCTCTCTCTCTCTCTCTCTAAATTCGTTTTCCTTTCTATCTCTCTCTTTTTCTCCCTCTCTCCCCCTCTATCTTTCTCTCTCTCCCTCACTCTCTCTTTCTCTCTCCCTAAATTCGTTTTCCTTTCTCTCTCTCTATCTCTCCCTTTCTCTCTTCCTCTCTCTCTCTCTTATTCTCTTTCTCTTTCTCTCTCTCTCTCACACTCTTTCTTTCTCTCTCTTTCTTTCTCTCTCTCTCTCTAAATTCGTTTTCCTTTCTATCTATCTCTCTTTCTTTCTTCCTCTCTCTCCTCTCTCTCCTTCTCTTTATCTCTCTTTCTCTCTCTCTCTCTCCATCAATCTCTCTTTCTCTAAATTCATTTTCCTTTCTATCTATCTAACCCCTTATCTCATTCTCTCTCTTTCTCTCTCTCTTTCTCTTTCTTACTCTCTTTCCCTCACTATCTCTCTCTCTCTCTCTCTCTCTCTCTCTCTCTCTCTCTCTCTCTAATTCGTTTTCCTTTCTATCATTATCTCTCTCTTCTCTCTGTTTCTTTCTCTCTCTCTCTCTCTCTCTCTCTCTCTCTCTCTCTCTCTCTCTCTCTCTCTCTCTCTCTCTCTTTCATCACATATCAATCGTTGGTGCAGACAGTTTCTTCAACGAACAGAGTCTGGGGGCCAACGATTGCCAAACGTCTTCAAATGTTTATTCTTCTTTTCAAGCCATTTTGGCAACTTGACAAAAGACCACACATTAAAAAAAAACCAAAACTACGTCACTTTCGTCTCCTTAAACTCAAGAGAAAAACAAAGAAAAGAAAAGAAAGAACAAAGACACAAAAAGAAAAAGAAAAGAAAAAGATTCTTTTTTAAGAGGTAAAAAAAAAAATAGGAGTCCATAGACAAAAATTAAAGAGGGGTGTGGGGAGAGAGAAGAAATGGAAAAAGAAGAAAGAGATTGAAAAGGCACAACATTAAAGAAAGAAGAAGAAGAAGAAGAAGAAGAAGAAGAAGAAGAAGAAGAAGAAGAAGAAGAAGAAGTGCGTTAGAATGCACCAACTGCACCTCTGCAGAGGGGTAAGACTCCCCCAATGGGGCCACCTGTTGGCCGTGGGTGGCGACCCGTGATGCTTAAGGATAGAGCCTAGGTGGATGAGCAGTTCATGATTTGCAATACTCCACTTTGGCCCTATCTTGGGCTAGACGGGCGGTCGGAGAGGCCCCCTGCGATCAATCGGCGGTTCACATCAAGCCCTAGCACCTATATGATTTTCCCAACCCTATTGCCCTTATGGCAAACCCAAACCCCTTTTTATTATATGGGTGCTAGAAGGCGGTGACTGCGGGTCTACATGTCCTGGGAATGACGTTAAACTCTATCTGATGGTGAGGTTCCAGTTTTGGAGGTTTGGGTAATGTGGAGCACCGCATTCATCACCATTGCTCTCTAGTCCACTCTGACCCGGAGTGGTAGTACCTGTTAGGGTCCCATCTATGGGTTAAATAGAAAAATGTGTTTATAAAAAAATTGTATTATCCATTAAGAATTGATTTATTTCAAAACTTTATCGGCATTAAATGACCCACTAAGGTTGATATGCCGTAAAAAAACAAACACACACACACACACACACACACACACACACACACACACACACACACAGGTGTATGTATGTATGTATGTATATATATATATATATATATATATATATATATAGGGTCATCAACAGACACGTGTTTCGACTTATCAAGTCTCTTCAGTGTGGCTAGACATTTTGTGAGCTACCTACAACCGGAATTGAAATCCAATCGGTTAACCATTAGGCTGTCTTCACTTACAGAATGGGAACGGGATTTTAACTGTTTTAATACACACATCGCTTTGTGTGTAAAGGCCGTCACAGTGTGCTCCATTTCTTATATACAAGAGCGTTATATATATATATATATATATATATATATATATATATATATATACTAGCAAATATATGCACCTTCCGGGTGCAAGTATTTAAGTTTTGATATAATAAAATATCATATTAAATTAGAAAGGCTAATGAAACTGACTAAGAATGCAGATAAAAAGATTTGGAACAGAGGGGGTATAATCGAAAAATAGAACAACTTTGAAACTAACTATTCCATCATTTTCCATTACTCCCCTCTTTCATTGGTAAATTTTCCTAATTTAACTGTTTAGTTAAAATAGGAAGTAAAGGATAATATTACAGTTATTTCTTCTTGTAAATAAATTTCTTTTAAGATTTATCCACGAGATTTTTGTTTATATTTCTTAAGATAAAACCAAACAATTAGAAATCAATAATACCAAGCACATATTTATTAAAATAAAATTTTAAATATCAATATGCAAATTAGCCTTCTCGTTCAAACTGTAAACCGCTATTTTATTGTATATATAAATACAATTTCATGTTATTAGTATGTAGATAATGTTAAACAATTTTTATTAATAACTGAAGGTTTAAAAGAATGAAATCATGGAGAATTTGACGAAAATAATTAAGGGAATTGTGACTTGAGTAGTAATATAGTTTCGGTTACAGACAGAAAAACACACAATCTCCATTATAATAAGATATATATATATATATATATTAAAATAAGTGTATTTTGGCAGCATTTTTTCTTGATTTTTCTTTCTCTTTTTATACAAGTTTTGTTGAACTGTTCAGACAATTCCTGTCGGACAAGTCTTTGGTTGATCCGTTCCAATTTTCGGGCCATCTTTCTGGTGTCGGGGTGTAACTGTTATAACAGTCCACCAAAGGTTTCAAAACGAGCACTTTCGGCAATACAATTTGCCATCCTCAGGTAGGAAACGATGGTATGATTTCGTGTCTCGTTTTTAACGAGAACGAGTAGTAGCAAGGATATATATATATATATATATATATATATATATATATATATATATATATATATATATATATATATATATATATATATATATAATTAAACAAAAGGCACATCTCCTGTTTAACAATTTTATTTTTGATCTTTTCTAATTTTCTGTCCGACTTTATATATATATATATATATATATATATATATATATATATATATATATATATAAAGTCGCTCCTTACTTTACTGTACAGATCCCTGTGCTATTCATATGCTGAGTTGGCGAGGACCGGGTTTGAACTAGGAACCTTGTGGTTTCTAGCCGAACGCACTACCGACTGAGCTAGTGTGTGTGTGTGTATATATATATACGTACAAGTTCACAAATATCTCTCTTTATATATATATATATACCTACGAGTTCATATATATACCTTTCGAATATATATATATATATATATATATATATATATATATATATATATGAGTTCACAGACAAAACGTGTTGGCATTTGACCAAAGTTTATTTGACGTTGGTGGGAGTTTTATGCGGTGCTTAAAAGTGGCGGGAAAAACAGAAACAAAATGGCCGCCGCCACTAAATTTACATCATTTGCAGTTCATGCTACTTCCGACAAAAAAAAAAGATGAAAAAAAAATTACCCCCACCCCCCCAAAAAAAACAAAGTCTGAAAATTCCCAAACACGCATCGCTCTTATCTAAATTCGGGCCTTTTTTGTTTGTAAATATCACAAACTCTTACTACTTAGAACAGAAAAGGGAAGCGAAAGTTGTGGCATGGCTAGAATATAAATATAAAAAAGTTAAGTGCTTTGGCAAATCCATGGAAATTTACTAGAAAAGTGCAACTTATATATATATATATATATATATATATATATATATATATATATATATATATATTTCAAGACTATAAGAAATCACTTTGATATATATATATATATATATATATATATATAAAAATGTTGTTCTGGTTCCAACGGGAGAAAATTCAATATTTTATAAAAAAGAATCAAAATTTTTTTTCTGAGAACATAATACACCTTCTTTTTTATAAAATATACATATTATATATATATATATATATAAATGTTAATGTGATTTCTTATAGTCTTGAAATATATATATATATATATATATATATATATATATATATATATATATATTATAAAAGGGGTACAAGAGATAACTTACTCGAGTTTCACCATAAGGATCTTCAGGGTTAAATCCACTGAATTAATCGAGACACCAACTAATAGCAGTCGATTTCACGTGTTTGCTCATTACATTAACTGTTCGTTGCGAGAGACGCTGACTTTCGATATGGAATCGAAAGTCAGCAAATTTGAGACCGATTTGGAGGGCTTCATACTCAATGGAATTGAATTTAGTATATATATATATATATATATATATATATATATATATATATATATATATCTTTTAGTATACAAGGAATAACAGCCATCGTCAGAGTAAATTCTTTGATGGATAAACTCCTGGCCGAAACATGTGTCAGTAAAAAAAAATCCGTTCTTTATCCGTTCAGCATTTTCTTTCTTTTATTTTTCATTTCAACATAACGTCGGATTCGCTTCCATTTTCAACTTACACACACACACACACACACACACACACACATATATATATATATATATATATATATATATATATATATATATATATTGTTTTTTAAATGTTGGTGGTATCAAGAACGGTAGGGCCAAAAAGGAGTAAAGAATAAAATTTCTTCTGCATGCAA
>CM042175.1:46513113-46518113 GCA_023376005.1 Doryteuthis pealeii
CGCATAAAATCGATACTTTTTATTATAGAAAATGAACTTGACAAGTGTAATCCCAGCAAAGGATCGCTCGGTGTGTAGAATATCGTACAGACTGTTTCGACTTTATTAAGTCTCATCAGCGATGTATACTAACGATTTCCCTCCGACAGAAATCGAAACTGGGACTTCAGCAGAAATTTTCTGCGTGTCTGTATATGTAAGTCTGTGTGTGTGTGTTTATGTGTGTCTATCCAACAATGTCCGAGTATCATTCCAGATTTGACCTACCCTTTTTTTTTACTATTATACGATAGGCTTTAGTAATATATATATATATATATATATATATATATATATATATATACCAACCCCTCCGAACGAGCAGGATGTGACACAAGGTCAATTTCTTAAGCGGAGTTTAACAGGTTTGAATTCAGAGTTTTCCTTCTCCTAGACTGGTTACATAGTCAAGGTTAAAGAGCACAGAAGGCTGTATAAATACATATAAATATATACATTTATAAAAATTGTTAAAGGAGCGTGGTATAATGGTTACAGTCGTAAGAAATGGACACCGCGAACCGAGTTCAAATATTACCCATGGTAGAAGGGCTGGATAGAGACATATGGGTAATTCCATGTCAAATCATCCAGGCCATGTCACCCACCCCCTTCAATTTTTCTGAAATTTTGCCCAGGTGTGGACTATTTTAAAGTTAGACAATCCCAAAATTTGACTTCCAATTCCAAAATTGGTTGAGTTATGTTGATTTTTAGCTCTCCAAATTTGGTTGGGTTCGCGAAAAATGCCAACTCTTTGTAATCTATTTTTGTCTGTAAAATGAGTTCTAGAGCTTCCCTACTCCCCAAAATTAGTTTATAAAAGTATAATCCAAAAATGTCTGAAAGTTAACCATTTTTAAACAATTAATGATTTCTGATTTACAAAATTTTGACTCATGATGTAGCTTTGGTTCTGGGCAAACACCAAACTATCTTTTTGGTACAAATAATGTTCAATATATGTGAAATAATGATAGAAAAAAAATTGTTTTAGATTCAGGCCACATCGGATATTGATCTTGCTATGAATACAAATAAAAAATTATCAATAACTTAAAATGTTAACTTTCAGACTTTTTCTATAGCATTTTTGGATACATCGGGCAAAATGCTTTTATAAACCAATTTTTAGGAGTAGGGAAGCTTTAGAACTCATTTTACGGACAAAAATAGATTACAAAAAGTCGCCATTTTTCGAGACCCCCCAAATTTGGAGAGCTAAAAATCGAAATAGCTCCACCAATTTTTAGGCTTGGAAGCTCAAATTTTGGGGATTGTCTAACTTTATCATAATCCACACTTGCGAACTCCAACAAATTTGGAGAGCTAAAAATCGACATAACTGCGCCAATTTTTGGAATTGGAAACTCAAATTTTGCGGAATTTTGGAGAGCAGGATTGAGGCTGTGATCGACGTTAATGGCGATTATTTTGAGTGAAACCTGTTGACAGTAGTGTAATTTCCGTGCCTATTGAATTTCTTTACAATCCATTAAAATTTGTAGTTACCAAGCACTTTTCTTTTTCCTTATGAAACTGTCAAAATTAACCTGAACACCCTGTATATCCATTCTCAACAGTTACTTCTGTTTACTTGTGGTTATATAGTTACTTGTGAATATATAGTTACTTGTGGTTATATAAAACGCTATATAAACGTGGAACATGATATAAACGTTATATAAACGTGGTTATACAGTTACTTGTGGTTATACAGTTATTGTGGTTATATAGTTACTTGTGAATATATAAAACGCTATATAAACGTGGAACATAGGATATAAACGTTATATAAACGTGGTTATACAGTTACTTGTGGTTATACAGTTACTTGTGGTTATACAGTTACTTGTGGTTATATAGTTACTTGTGAATATATAAAACGCTATATAAACGTGGAACATAGGATATAAACGTGGTTATACAGTTATTTGTGGTTATACAGTTACTTATGGTCACTTGGTCACTTATGTGCTGCTAAACGCTGGTATTAGTCGTCTGTTTTGTTGTCTGTGGATTTTTGGATTGGAAAAACATTGTTATCGTCTGTCGATCCTAAAGGGAATGTGCACCCCCGATCGATATCATGTTAAATGATAACTTCGTCTGTTTCTTGCAATGTCTTTCCTGCAGTTCAAGACAAAAGATAGACAAGGTTAATTCCACTTGGGAAATTACTTGGCCGCAATTTCTAATTTTGCACGTCGAAATTAAAAAGCAATTTTACATAGACAGAAACAATGAATTTTATATATATATATATATATATATATATATATATATATATATATATATATATATATGTATATATATATATATATATATATATATATATATATATATACTCACACACACACACATATATATATATAACTCAAACACACACATACATATAAACTCACATCCACATATACAATATATATATATACACACGCATATATATATATATATATATATATATATATATATATCCAAAATTCCAGAGAAGAAATCTTCCTTTCGACACAAGAGTTTTATTTAAATAAAACCTGTCGCGTTTGAGAGCTCAATGTGTGCTCTTAATGTTAGAGTCACAGAGCAAATATATGAGTAAAGAAATAACAAAAGACTTAGAGATTTAGCATTATAGTCTATAGTCTATTATAGTCTCCCTGAAATAGACTATAAGCTAAATCTCTAAGTTTTTTGTTATTTCTTTACTTATACTAGCAGATATATGCACCCTGCGGGTGCAAGTATTTAAGTTTTAATGTAATAAAATATCGTATTAAATCAGAAAGGTTAATGAAACTAAATAAGAATGCAGATAAAAATATTTGAAATAGATGGGGGTATAATTAAAAAAACAAAAAAACAACTGAAACTTACTCTTCCATCACTCTCGTCTTTCGGTGTTATTTTTTCTAATTTAAGTATTTAGTTAAAAGAGGAAGTAAAGAATAAAATGACAGTTATTTTTTCTTGTTAATGGATTTCATTTAAGATTCATTGAAGAGATTTTTGCTTATATTCATTAAAATAAAACCAAACAATGAGAAATCAATAATACTAAGCACATATTTATTAAAATCACATTTTTCATATCATTATGCAAATTAGACTTCCCGTTCACATATTTTGTTGTATATATAAATACAATTGCATGTCATTAGTATCTAGATACAGTGGCCTACCATTGATACAATTAACGGCGTCGATCCCAGGGGGCCATCCCCCCAGGCAACACCTATTTAATGGGTTTATTGCCCAGTGCCTGATTGAAATGCCGACGGGATCGACGCAATTTTTCACCTTCCACGAGCTTTTAATAGACTTTGTGCCTGACCCGTACATGTGGGGTAAATAAAAGATATGGTCAAAGTGACCATTGATATAATTAACAGCGTCGATCCCAGATCCCCCCAGGCAACACCTGAATCTTGAGGGGAATGCCGACGGGATCGACGCAATTTTTCAACTCCATGAGCTTCGACCCACGTTAATAGGACTTTGTGCCTGACCCGTACAAGTGGGGTACGCGGTAATATCGATATGGTCAACAGTTTGATATAATTAACGGCGTCGATCCCAGGATCCCCAGGCAGGGGCAGATTGCCCAGTGCCTGAGGCGCCCCCCTTGAGGGGGAATACCGACGGGATCGACGCAATTTTTGCACCTGCCACTCCATGAAACACGTACAACATCTAGATATGGTTAACAGTATTAATAATGTAAAACAATTTTATTCCATTGTGATGTCAATAAGTAAAGGAATTGTGACTTGATAGGAATATAGTTTCGGTTACTGATATTGTTAGCTCACTGCTAGTTTTGTCCATTCTGTCGTATTCTTTTTGAAATTCTCTGCGTGTGTGTATGTGTAAGTCTGTGTGTGTGTGTGTGTGTGTGTGTTTATGTGTTTCTATCCAACATTGTCTGAGTATCATTCCAGCTTTGGGCTACCCTTTTTTTTACTATTATACGATAGGCCTTAGTAATATATATATATATATATATATATATATATATATATATATATATATATATATATATATAAACCCGTTCGCACGAGCAGGATGTGACACAATGTCAATTTCTTAAGAGGAGTTTAACAGGTTTGAATTCAGAGTTTTCCTTCTCCTAGACTGGTTACTTAGTCAAGGTTAAAGAGCCCGGTCTGCTCTACTAAACTCAACCTGAAAGCGGTTGCGGTGTAACAAGGCTGGAAGAATACATATATTTATATAAATTGTTAGAGGTCCGTGGTATAATGGTTATAGTCGTAAGAAATGGACACCGCGAACCGAGTTCAAATCTTACCCATGGTAGAAGGGCTGAATAAAGATATATGGATAATTTCATGTCAAATCATCCAGGCCATGTAACGCACCCCCTTCAGTTTTTCTGAAATTTACTACAGGTGTGGACTATTTTAAAGTTAGACAATATCTGTGTTGTTTATTTGTGTGTGTGTGTGTGTGTGTGCATATGTGTTATATATATAGTAGTTCTGTATGAATAATCATTATTCATAGAAGCGGGACCCACAACACAGACTGCCTCGGTGTTTATGCCTTCTCATCGACTGAATCACTCAAAATGTCAACAGAATAAATGTGTATAAATGAAGAAAATCTGTAATGTTCAGCACATAAAAATGGATGTGAAATTTATAGGTAAAAATAGAAAAGTTCGATAGAAATTTGGACAAATAGATTTTGGTTTGGTTTGTTTTGTTTTACGGCATATCAACCTCAGTGGGTCATTTAATGCCGATAAAGTTTTGAAATAAATCAATTCTTAATGGATACACAATTTTTTATTAGTAAATACATTTTTCTATCTAACCCATAGATGGGACCCTAACAGGTACTACCACTCCGGTTCAGAGTCGACCAAGGAGCAATGTTGATGAAGGGGTGCTCCACATTCCCCAAACCTCTAGAACTGGAACCTCACCATCAGATAGAGTTTAACG
>CM042175.1:46539450-46574450 GCA_023376005.1 Doryteuthis pealeii
ATAAATGAGGAGATAGATAGATAGATAAATAGATATGAACAGACTGAGATAGATAGATATGAGATAGATAGATAGATAGATAGATAGATAGATATAAACGACTGATAGATAGATAGATTGAGAGATAGATAGATAAATTGAGGGATAGATAGATAGATAGATAGATAGATAGATATGAACAGACTGAGATAGATAGATAGATAGATAAAAAAATGAGATAGATAAATAGATAGATAGATAGATAGATAGATATTCGTGAACCGAGATAGATAGAGAAGCAGCAGCAGCAACAGCAACAGCAACAGCAGCAGCAGCAGCAGCAGCAACATAGTTTTCATTTTTAAGACCTTGTCGAGCCCGGCATACCTTCCATAGTCTTTCATGCCTCGTAACATAAAACTGACGCTGGTAAGCGAGGCATTTCATAGGCGCATCGAAAAGGAGTTTCCATTAACCCTGACAGGTGCGCGGCGCAATTCCATATTGTCTTCAATGGAGAAAAAAAAAATCCTCAGAGGAATGCACGAAATGACTGCGAAAACGTTGTATCACCGTGTAGACAATCACAGCGAGTAAAAAAAAAAAAAAAAAAAATATACACGCACACATACATACATACATACATACACACATACACACGTGTGCATATAGAATAATGTATTACAGAAGCCATTAAAATTCTACAAGACTCGAGGTTGTTTGGTTCGTAACTCGAGTATCAGAGTTAACAGAGAAATAATAGGGTAGACCAAAAACGAGTATTAAAGATAGGGAAAAAAAGGTTTACCCAGCAAAGATACAAGGTGAACAGAACAATTAGTGATTGCTACGTTGAATTAAACAAGTCCCGTGAAATCTTGTTTCTCTCTTTCGAGGTTTCGTCATCTCCCCGTGTAGACAATCACAAGCTAGTAAAAATAGGCGTACACACACACACACACACACACACACACACACACACACACACACACACAGAGACAGACACACACACACACACACACATATAGAATTATATATTACAAAAGCCATTAAAATTCTACAAGACTCGAGATTGTTTGGTAGGTAATTCAAATATTAGAGTTAACAGGGAAATAACAGTAAGGAACATAACCAGTATTAAGGATAGGAAAAAAGGATTACTAAGTAAAGATACAAGGTGAACAGAGTATTTAGAAATTACTATGTGGAAGTAGCAAATCCCGTGAGATCTGATTCTTTCTCTCTTCCGAGATTTCATCAAATCCTTGTGTAGACATAACAGAAAACACAATTAGTATCAAATGTAGGGAAAAAGTTTACTAAGCAAAGATAGAAGGTGAACAGGGTATTTAGTAATTACTATGTGGAAATAGAAAATCACGCGAGATCTCATTTTTTCTTTTTTTTCCGAGATTTCATCAAGTCCTTGAGTAGACAGTCACAAGCAGATAAGAGAGAAATAACACGAGAAAACACAACTAGTATTAAATGTAGGAAAAAAGTTGTCTAAGCAAAGATAGAAGGTGGAGAGAGTAATTAGCAATTGGTAGGTTTAATTAACAAGTTCCGTGTGATCTCGTGTTTCTCTCTTTTGAGGTTTCGACAAATCCCCGTGTAGACAATCTAAAAGCGAATAAAAATAAGCGTACACGTAGAATTATATATATATATATATATATATATATATATATATATATATATATATATATATATATATATATATATTGGCTTATGTACCAGCAACGGGAGTCATGCCCAATCCCCTAATTCATTTGCTGCTTCTCCCATGATGGGTTTCGGGATGTCGAGGTTCACTGAATAAACCCCGTCTCCCTAGATTTAGTCGTATCGATGGATCGTATAACTACGGGCAAAGAGACGGACAATGGGTTCCATTTAATTGGGGGGATTAGAATGGCGATGGGGTGCTTGTACTAATTTAATGGTTTCGAATCTGCTTAATTCTAAATTTTATAAAATATAAATTTAAAAAAAAAAAAAAAAATTAAAATAAAAATTTTAATATATAAATTAAATATTTATTAAACAATAAACTTATAGTGTTCTGTGTTTTTATTGGTCCGTCTGGTTCTGCTAATTTAAATGATTACTGTGGTTAGTATATTTATTTGTCTTGCTCCTTATCTCTACAGTTAGATTTTAGCCCTGAAGAGCTTTATGCGAAACTAATAGTAGGTTCGTCTGACTCATTAGATTATGTATATATATATATATATATATATATATATATATATTATATATAACAGTTAGAACTCCCTGAAGATTCGCTACTGCGTGAAACTATAGTCGGACGATTTTTAGACCATTCGGGTTTAAAACACACACACACACACACACACACACACACACACACACACACACAATATATATATATATATATATATATATATATATATGAGGTAGGTAAAAGGATATTGAACAAGAAATGAGAACTCAAAACAAATCTAAGAGTTGAAACGTTTCGTCCGATTTATACGGACATCCTCAGTCAAAGATTTTTTATTGAAAGCAAAATTACGTGCGAGTACATGTGATGTGGTGAGGGGGGTGAGTTAGTAGCGGAAGTGAAGGGAGGGAGGATAGGGGCTGACATGAATGAAGTGAGGGGATAGTTTACAGGAAGTAGAGAAAGGTTGGGAGTAAATGGGCACATGTACTCGCACGTAATTTTGCTTTCAATAAAAAATCTTTGACTGAGGATGTCCGTATAAATCCTAACCCTAACCCAAACCCTAACCCTAAACCCTAACCCTAACCCCGTCTTTTTTTCCCTAGTAGAAATAAAGAAATAATTTATCAATCATGAGTGGTTCCCCTTTGTTTATGTTGGACTTATTGGAAATAACTTTACAAAGTAAAAAAAATTTACAAAATGCTTATTTCTTTCGTCTGTCTGCCACTCTCAACTCTAAATTATTTATTTATTTATTGATCTACTAGGAAAAAAGAAGACGGGTTAGGGTTAGGGTTTAGGGTTAGTTTAATGGGAAAATAAATAAATAATTTATCAGTCACGAGTGGTTCCCCTTTGTTTATGTTGGAGTTATAGGAAATAACCCATAAGTTTATGTACATGATAAATTCATACAACTTCTGCTAAAAAATAGATAGCAACAGAGTTTTCCTTGTATAATGACCCCTGGGTCAGGCATGATCTCTGACCCTGGGGTGAGGTCATGATCTCCGACCCTGGGGTCAGTCATGATCTCAGAGTTAAAATATCCTTAGTACTAACTCCAAAACACTTGGGCATTGTATCAGGCTGTAAATGATTAACAAGCTAGTTTTGCTGACCCATTTCTACTTTGTCAGGAATATCGATCCTCATTGGGGATTCCATACATCCGGCCTTGTGCCAAATCTAAGCTTTTTAGAAAAGAGAGTCACTCCATGTAGTTTGAAAGCTAGGTTAGCAGATTATTGAGAGGTTGATTCTCACTGGGTGCCTCATACTACTGGCCTTATGCTAAATTAATCTAATCTTAGTAAATGAACACAATATAGTCAGAGAGGCTAGCAGAACATTATTAGTGAGATAAATTCTTACTGGGTGCCTCATACTTATGGCTTTGTACAAAAGTCTTCCGTGTATAATGACCCCTGGGTCAGGCATGATCTCCGACTTATAGGAAATGACCTATTAAGGTATATGTGTGCGTTGTGATGTATGTATGTGTGTATGTATTTATATATTGGGGTATGTGTGTATGTATATGCTGATGTGCTTGCGTGCATGCGCGAAGGTTTTCACGTTCTTGTGTCTGTATGTATTCCGAGGAGTACGGATAACCGTGTGTTTTTGTGTGTCTGTGTATGTATGTATGTATGTATGTATGTGTGTGTGTACGTATACACGCACACCTCAACCCACGCATACACCCCAATACAAATACACTATCAGCGCGCGCGCACATACATACACACACATACATTAATTCCTCAGAATACATACATACTTCTCGAATTCACATCCTATAAAATACACATACACGCACCTCACCAGACACACGTGCGTGTGCGTGCGTGTGTGTGTATATGTGTGTGTGTGTGTGTTGGGATGAGTGTTAAGGTATGTGTGCGTGTACTGTGGTGTATGCATATCTGTTTCGCCGCTCTGTAAATAATTCGTGACGCTTTGACGGACGCAAAAATCTTCAAAAATCGTCAATAAATCATCCCTTTCCCGGCACCTGGGAGGGGGGCGAGAGCGAGTTTCAGTGCGCGTGTGAATACGCGTATTCGTATGCACGCGTGTGTGTGTGTGTGTGTTTATGTTTAAGTATATGTATGAGTCTGTGTTAATGTGATGTTTGTGTATGAGCATGTTGAGGTGTGTGTGTGTGTGTGGTGTGTGTGTGTGTGTGTGTGTGCGTATACGTGTGCGTGTAATGGGAAGCGCGTGGTGTAATGGTTAAAGTCATGGGAAATGGACTCGTCGCCCCGAGTTCAAATCCTGGACCTGGTAATTGCATTTCACTTTGCACTAATACCCTTCGGAAAGGTATGAATCCTACTCTCTCTCCAGATATCGATAAATAATAGGACAGGCTGGATCTTTAACCTTGGTTAGGCAACCGGTCTAGGAGAAGGAAAACTCTGAATTCAAACCTGTTGAACTCCGCTTAAGAAATTGACCATGTGTGTGTGTGGATGTGCGTGTCTGTTAAGGTATTATTTGTGTTGATGTGCGTGTATGTGTGTGTGTGTTGAGGTATGAGTGCGTGTATGTGTTCAGTTATGTGTGTGTATCTTTACGGACGTAAGTAAGCGGGCACATAAACTAATAATCGCATCAAACCTCCGACCCCAATCGCCACACCCTCAATCAACGCGCTTATATTTCGCTGGTTGCTGAACAAATGCAGAAAAAACAACTTCCGGTAAACACTGAATAAAATGGCAAAAAAAAAAAAGCACGGACGACAAACAAAAAAAAAAAAGATTTTCGGTACAAATGCACAATAGCGCGCAAGAGATAATATCATTAGAATCGCATTTTACGTGTAAATAGCATCAGATTAAAAATACAAACCCAGAAGACATTTTAAATTTTCTAAAAAAAAAATTTTAAAAAAGGAGCAACATTTTCAACAAGGTCTAACAAAACATATCCGAATACCTCCATAGAACAACTACTTTAAAGACATAATTCCATAATAACCTTTTTTGGCATTAAATCACCCACAGAGGTTGATGTGCCGTTAAACAAAACTCAACCCCAAAAACCACTACTTTAAAGACTGAAATCCAAATAAATTAAATCCTGAAATCCAAATAACCTTTTCTGGCATTAAATCACCCACAGAGGTTGATATGCCGTTAAACAAAACTCAACCCCCATAAAACCACTACTTTAAAGACTGAAATCCAAAATAACCTTTTTGGCATTAAATCACCCACAGAGGTTGATATGCCGTTAAACAAAACTCAAACCCCATAAAACCATTACTTTAACGACTGAAATTCATAATAACCTTTTCTGGCATTAATTGTTTCGATCCCGGCTAGAGGTAGCTGTTTAAAAAATGAGCCGCACTGATGAGAAGTAAACTTCGAAACACATGTCTGTGGATGACTATATATATATATATATATATATATATATATATATATATATATATATATATATATATATATAAGTTAAGGTATTGTGTATGTTGATATGTGTATGTGTGTATGTGTATGCCTAGGTATATTTTGTGTGTGTACTGAGATATGTGTGTGCTAAGGTATTTGTGTATTTTAAGGTTTGCGTATGTGTATGTAGATATGTGTGTGCGCACGTGTATGTGTCCGTATGCGCGCGCATGTGTGTGTGTATGTTGGGGAATGTCTGTGTACTGATATGTGTGAAGTATTTGTGTATGTTGAGATTTGTGTGTGTGTGTGTATGCTGAGGTGGGTATGTGAATTTATGTGTGTATGCCGCAGTGTGTTTTGGGTGTATGTGTGTGTGCATTGAAATATGTGAGTGTGTGTTAAGGTATTTGTGTATGTTAAGTTTTGTGTATGTTGATGTTGACGTGTGTGTGCACGCGTGAATGTGCCTGTATGAACGCGCGCACGTGCGTGTGTGTGTGTGTGTGTGTGTGTGTGTATGTTGACGTATGTGGGTGTAATGAGATGGTTTGGTTTGGTTTGGTTTTGTTTTGTTTTACGGCATATCAACCTCAGTGGGTCATTTAATGCCAATAAAGTTTTGAAATAAATCAATTCTTAATGGATAATACAATTTTTTTAATAAATACATTTTTCTATTTAACCCATAGATGGGACCCTAACAGATACTACCACCCCGGGTCAGAGTGGACCAGGGAGCAATGGTGATAAAAGGGTACCCACATTCCCCAAACTTCCAGAACTGGAACCTCACCATCAGATAGAGTTTAACGTCATTCCCAGAACATGTGGATCCTCAGCCACCGCCTTCTAGCACCCATATGATAAAAAGGGGTTGGTGCTTGCCATAAGAGCAATAGGGTTGGGGCAATCATATAGGTGCTAGGGCTTGACGAGACCAGCCGATTGATCGGAGGGGTCCTTTCCGACCGCCCGTCTAGCTTAAGTAAGGGTCTGAATGGAGTGTTGCAGATCATGGACTGCTCATCCACCAAGACTCCATCCTTAAGCATCACGGGTCGCCACCTACGGCCAACAGGTGGCCTTATTTGGGGGATTCTTACCCCTCTGCAGAGGCCCAGTCGGTGCATTCTAACACCCCAGGAGACGGGGTGGTTACTGAGATGTTTGAAATCTTTGTTAAGACTAGCAAATATATGCACCCTCCGGGTGCAAGTATTTAAGTTTTAATGTAATAAAATATTGTATTAAATTAGAAAGGCTAATGAAACTAAATAAGAATACAGATAAAAAGATTTGAAACAGAGGGATTATAATAAAAGATTTGAAACAGAGGGAGTATAATAAAAAATAGAACAACTGAAACTTACTCTTCCATCACTCTCGTCTTTCATTGTTATTTTTTCTAATTTAAGTATTTAGTTAAAAGAGGAAGTGAAGAATAAAATGACAGTTATTTTATCTTGTTAATGGATTTCATTTAAGATTTATTGAAGAGATTTTTGCTTATATTCATTAAAATAAAACCAAACAGTTAGAAATCAATAATACTAAGCACATATTTATTAAATTCGGTTTTTTAATATTAATATGCAAATTAGCCTTCCCGTTCACACTGTAAACTGCTATTTTGTTGTATATATAAATATAATTGCATGTTGTTAGTATGTAGACATAGTTAACAGTATTAATAATGTAAGACAATTTTATTAATAATTGAGGTTTAGATAAAAATAAAATCATGGAGAATGTGATGTCAGTAACTAAGAGAATTGTGACTTGAGTAGGAATATAGTTTCGGTTACAGACAGAAAAACACACAATCTCCATTATAATAAGATATGTGTGTGTATGCCGGGGTGTATGTATGCATGTTTATGCTAAGATGTATGAGTCTGTGTTAAGGTATTTGTGTATGTTGAGGTGTGTGTGTATGTGTGTGTGTGTTTATATGTTCATTTTTGAGGGGATAACTCTTTTTGGTTTTCACCGATTTCTTTCTTCTTTCTTTTTTCCCAAACAATAACAATGAAAACACGCTTCATACAAGTTTAAGAATATTAATAACATTTCATTCTTTGCAATACAAATTATATTCCATCCACCAAAACTTTCAAATTTTTAACGGTCTCTGCGTTCCAAAAATGATTCAAAAAATATTCTTTTTTCGAACATTTTTAAAATTCTGTTTTGTCTCCAACGGATTTTTATCTCTACTCAAAAAATAAAAAAAATCACTCTGATGAAGGTCTTAAAAAATCTCTCTGTGCACGGAATATTTTATGCATTTTTCCTATTATCATTATTATCATTATTTCAACTTCATCTGATTATTTTTAATAATAATAATAGCGTAAATCCGTATACATTTTGATAAACGGACCGAAACACATGTGTAAGTGATATCGATTAAAAGTGATATCGATAAAATTCATTTTTATCCATCTACATTTCTTTTCTTTACTCATTTTTTCCTCATATATATATATATATATATATATATATATATATATACATAAGTATATTTTCGCAGCATTTTTTCTATTAAACATGTCTTGTTGAACTCAATGGACAATTCTTGTCTGACGAGTTTTTGTTCGATCTTTTTTAAGTGTCTGGCCATCTTTTTAATATCTGGGTGGAATTGGTGTATGAATCCATCAAATGTTTGACCTCGAGCCCTTTCTGCACAACTTAGTGCCATCATTAGGTGTGGACCTGATCAGATGTTTCCATTGTTTCTTTTTAAACAAACAGTAGCAGTAGAAATTAGTAGGACAGTTAGACAGTTAGAAAGGATCAAACATAAACTCATCAGACAAAATTGTACGTTGAGTTCAACAATACATATATTTATAAAAAAAATCTCTCTCTGTACGTGTAGCGTTAGTTTCGTATTTGCCTGGGAGAGTTGTCTGCCCGTTTAATTTACTGGTGCACGCTAGGGGGCGTTTTATATTTAAGCGGCTGGTTCAAACGCTTCTTTCTCTTTTCCTGGTTACTCGACCTATGAGACACATGGGCTAGTCACGGTCTACCCCTTCTCGTTGGGGCTTTGGCCCCCTTACATTACTGTAAGTTCTTCACACAGCATGGACTATCTTAGTCTCATGTCTGTACTTTTATGTATATCTTGTACCATTCATGAATGTGTCTTTATCTTTCTACATGTAACTTTGTTTTACCTATGTATTATGTATCTTGTTATATCTATGTGCTGTACCATATTAAATGTCTTGTCTATTAACCCTTGTCGGAGTGTTGTATTCAAGTATATATAACAATGAATCCTTTGTTTTACATACGGAATAATTTTTACATTTTTCCTATTATTATTATTATCATCATTTCAACTCCATCTGATTATTTTTAATAATAATAATAACGTAAATCCGTATACATTTTGATAAACGGACCGAAACACATGTGTAAGTGATATCGATTAAAATGATATCGATAAAATTCATTTTTATCCATCTACATTTTTTTCTTTACTCATTTTTCCCTTATATATATATATATATATATATATATATATATATATATATATATATATATATATAGTTCAATGAGAAATCAAAACAAATAAAAGTTTTTGCTTTTATTTATTTAATTACGGAACGGTATTACAACCAGCGGTTTCTTGCTGAAAGCATTCATCAGGTAAGACGAAACGGTTCCTTTGAAAATGACAGAAATTGTGTAAATGGTCAAATGTGTGCGTTTTTTTTAACTGTATTCGCGTGTTTGTGTGTTTTACGTGATGCGGAATGTTTTTTTTGCTTGTACGTGTGCGTATTTTTGTTTGTGCATATGTGTATGATGTCATGCGCGTGCGCATGGAAATGCGTGAAGGCTGTGATGATATAATTGTCTCCACACGCGTGTGTGCGTATAAATATGCGTATTTGTGTTTGGTATTCTTGGTTACGTATGTTATGTGCAAATTAATATAATGTATTTTTTAAATGTATTTATTTTTAAATATGCTGTTAATAATAATGACCGTGTTATTTATTGCGTTGGTGATGCAATGTGGACGTTACATTTGTATGATCTACATACACACCTCTCTCTCTCTCTCTCTCTATATATATATATATATATATATATATATATATATATATATATATGAAGATGAGGGGAAGCGTACTGAGTGATATTCCTGTATGTGGTTTACGTCCCCTCATCCTCTGCCCGTCTGAAAATTACCTTTTCAGCATAAAAGTAGGCTGAAGATCCCATATTGTATTCAGAATAAATTTGACAAAGCTTCATAAAAACCAAGGCGAATATCATTTTTTTTTTAAGTCTATTTTCAACCACACACACACACACGCACACGCGCGCACACACACACATACACACGTGCAGACACACACACACATATATATATGTATATAAATATATATGTATAGAGAGAGAGAGAGGGGGGGAGAGATTCAGTCAGTCAGAGAGAGAGAGAGAGAGAGTGAGAGAGAGAGAGAGAGGGGGGAGAGATTCAGCAACGGAGAGAAGATATAGAGAGAGAGATTCGTCAGAGAGAGAGAGAGAGAGAGAGAGAGAGAGAGAGAGAGAGAGAGAGATATTCTCTCAGACAGACAGCGACGGGCAGAGACAGAGATTCCATGCATACAGGTGTGTGTAAGGGGTGTATGTGTGTGTATGTGTTTTTGGTGTGTGCATGTGTCGTATCTCAAAATAGAGCAGGTGAGAATTGACCAAAATATTTACGATTCGCCATCTTTCAAAGCACTTACCGTAAATAGGCCAGTACAAAACAACCAAGAGGTGTAAGTCTAGTGCACAGGGCGTTGTTTCTGGGTGTGTGTGTGTGTGGGAAGGGGGAGACCGCATGAAAGATGACACTGAGCCAGGAATTTATGCAAATAAAACAAAGGATTCTACATTAACCAGACGCAATAACGAAAACATATATATATATATATATATATATATATATATATATATATATATATATATAAAAGTTTGGTATGTACGTGTCGAGGTATAATTCCAAAACGGGAGTCATTCAGATTCGAAATCTTGCATACACATTAATATTCTTCTATCTAAGAAACACGCCAAATTTGGTTATTGATTTTTACTGATTAAGGGATATAATTAATTAATTAGAACAAAATCACCCAATTTGCGGAACTATCCGTATACCAGCTCCTGCTGATAATAGGATATTGTTCACTACCTGCTTTTTGTTACAGCGATACCTGCAGCGAAGTTTCATTTAATGAATAAATTTCGCAGTCTAAGCCGTTCAGCTCGGAATCTATCGCCTATTTATGGTCCAATCTTAAAAGTATTTATATGGTTGGAAAGAAAAGAAAATAATCTTTATAAATATGTAATTTGTATGTGTTTTTATCCATTGAATTATTATTTTACAGCGAGTTAAACAAAAATTTTGCTTCGAATAGCTGATAAGTATGATGATTTTCTTTTTTCTCGCTTATTTACGGTTGAATCTTTAAAACATGTATATGGTTAGAAAGAAAAGAAAATAATTTTCTAAATATGTAATTTGTATGTGTTTTATCCATTGAATTATTTTTTACAGCGAGTTTAAAAAAATAATATTTTGCTTCGAACAGCTTCGGACATTCGTAGTATGATTTTTTCATACTAAATTTTAAAGTAAAATCAAATATTATTTATCGCATCTTTCCTATCTTCCTATTCCTATCTTAAAAATATTCATTAGGTTAGAAAAAAATAGAATAATCTTTCTAAATATGTAATTAGTACGTATTTTCATACATTGAATTATTTTCTACAGTGAATTAAATAACAAATCAAACAAAGATATTTAACGATAACTCAACTTTTTTTTTAATACTTTCATTTTAGAATAATCAGTATAACTAAAATCTTTTTAGTAAGAAACTATTCACGAAATAAACATCTATCCACAGAGGTTTCATGCCTGAGTACTTTTTTTTAATTTAAAAATCAAAATTTACATAGTTATGTAGTATGTAAGACCCCCTCACTGTCTGGCTGATACCGACATTAGGCCACACCATCGGTTTTACTTTTATTTTACTGATTGGGAAAGTGTAGACTTTTTCCCCTGATGTATAAATGTAGATTCTATAGAAATCCTGCCATACATCTGGATACAATACAGAAAAGTAGAACTAGAAAAAGAGACGGCGCAAACATCGTTGCATTCAAAATTTCAATACGGCATTGTCATGCACAGCTACAACTACATTGGTTAATAAAAACGTTTCTTTTCATTTGTACCATTAAAACGTATATCCATTCAATCTGCCTGTAGGCAACGAATTGTCGAACATTGACGTTTCAATGAATTCATTTTGCAAATGTGAAATTCATTTCCTGCTTTTGAGAGTTTAACACTAGAAGCTTTTTTCAAAAAGTCAATATTCAGGAAAAGGGCCGGGTTAGCTTAGTCGTCTTTCGTCAATATAAACAAAAACCTTTTTTTTTAAACTTTGAGACACTCAAGTTACAACGGTCAAGTGGGTTAGAATTAGGCTACTTCGGGAGTTTCCGTAATCTAATGTTATTTATTCGTAAAATACGATTCTAATGATATTCCGCCCTGTCGGCTGGGGCGTTAGAATGCACCAACTACACCTCTGCAGAGGAGTAAGACTCCCCCAATGGGGCCACCTGTTGGCCGTGGGTGGCGACCCGTGATGCTTAAGGATAGAGCCCAGGTGGATGAGCAGTTCATGACATGCAATACTCCACTTTGGCCCTATGTTGGGCTAGACGGACGGTCGGAGAGGCCCCTTCCGATCAATCGGCTGGTCACGTCAAGTCCTAGCACCTATATGATTTTCCCAACCCTATTGCTCTTATGGCAAGCCCCAATCCCTTTTTATCATATGGGTGCTAGAAGGCGGTGGCTGCGGGTCTACATGTCCTGGGAATGACGTTAAACTCTATCTGATGGCGAGGTTCCAGTTTTGGAGGTTTGGGGAATGTGGAGCACTCGTTCATCACCATTGCTCCCTGGTCCACTCTGACCCGGAGTGGTAGTACCTGTTAGGGTCCCATCTATGGGTTAAATAGAAAAATGTATTTATAAAAAAGTTGTATTATCCATTAAAAATGAATTTATTTCAAAACTTTATCGACATTAAATGACCCACTGAGGTTGATATGCCGTAAAACAAACCAAACCAAACCAAACCAAACCATCTAATGATATTATCTATTGCGCGCTATTCTGTATTTGTATCAAAATCAGAACAGTAATGTATCATTTTTTTTTCATTTAGTTTTCTTTTCTTTTTGTAATGTTTTCAAGTCAGTATAAATGATATACTATACTTAGTATAGTATATTATTTTCATCAAATTGTTATCAAATTTTTAGTACAGTATACTATAATAATTTGACATTCGATTTTCTACGCTTTGAATTAATAATGTTATATTTTTAAAGATTATTTATCGTTTTACATTAATTTGATTATTCTATTTTATTTGTTTGTGAAATATTAATTTGAAATTTAGCAAATCGCGTCATTTATATTTTATTTAAAAAATATAATTAATCCTTCAATTAAAATTTCTTACTATATCATTATGCGATGTCATTCCCTCAATTCTGACGAAAAGAAAATTCCCTGACCTCCCACCAGGCCGGATTAAATTAAAATCTTTTTTATGAGGATCAAACTCGCTATTCAGTAGTAATAGATTTGCAAACGATTATTAAACCATGTTTTTATCTCCTCTACCCGGGCTTCGCCGAGTAGCCGCTGCTACTATATATATATATATGTAAACAACTTTTAGCTATTTTCATCCGACAGTATATTTGGGAGAATATGTGCTTTTTAATTTTAGTCAGACCTAATTTTTGAAAGTTAATTCATTTATGTTTAATTAGGCGGGATTTTAACTACTTAAATGTGAGGTTAAACAAATCGAGAAAAATCAATCTCTGAATATATATTTTGACCTATTAGGTCTCATCAGCAGAGTTATAGATACGAGTCACGCGCTAGGCGGTCCTCGTATCTATAACTCTGCCGATGAGACCTAATAGGTCGAAATATATATTCAGAGATTGATTTTTCTCGATTTGTTATAGATTCGAGTCACGCGCTAGGCGGTCCTCGTATCTATAACTCTGCTGATGAGACCTAATAGGTCGAAATATATATTCAGAGATTGATTTTTCTCGATTTGTTTAGCCTCACATTTAAGTAGTTAAAATCCCGCCTAATTAAACATAAATGAATTAACTTTCAAAAATTAGGTCTGACTAAAATTAAAAATCACATATTCTCCCATATATATATATATATATATATATATATATATATATATATATATATATTAAAAATTAATTCATCAGAAATAAATATATTTCGGCTACCTTTGCCTCTTCAAGTCTGATTTCATAAAAATGTATTTAATATATGTTCCATGCATGTAAAAAAATATGCACCTGCACTGATATTTAGATGTATATAAGGTTAGGACTAGGGTTAGGGCTAGAGCTAGGGTTAGGGCTAAGGTTAGGGTTATGGTTAGAATAAGGTTTAGCGCTATGGTTAGGGCTAAGGATAGGGCAAGATTTAGAGCTAGGCTTAGGGTTAGGGTTAGAACTAGGGTTAGGGCTAGGGTTACGGTTAGGGTGAGGCCTAGAATAAGGGTGAGAGCTAGGGCTACGGTTAGGGTTAGGGCTAGATTTAGTGCTAGGGTTAGGGTTAGGGCTAGTGTTTGGGCTAGGCTTAGGGTTGGGATTAGGGCTAGGGCTGGTAATAGGGCAAGTGTTAGATTTTGGGTTAGAGCTATAGTTAGGGCTAGGTTTAGGCTTAGGCTTAGGGTTTGTGTTAGTGTTAGGGCTATGGTTAGAGTTAGGTTTAGAACTTGGGATAGGGTTAGAGCTAGGGTTAGCGTTAGTGCTAATGTTAGTGCTAGGGTTAGGGCTAAAATCAGGGTTAAGGTTAGACTTAGGTTTAGAACTAGGGATAGTGTTAGGGTTAGCGTCAGGGCTAAAGTTAGGGTTAGGGGTAGGACTACGGTTAGGTTTAGGGGTTCGATAAATGTTAAATTTAGAGCTAGGGCGAAGACCTGGGCTAAGGCTATGGTTAGGGTTAGGGGTAAGTTGATGTTAGGGTAAAGTTAGACTTAGGCTTAGAGTTAGAGCTAGGGTTAAGGCTAGTTAGGTCTAGTTATGGCTAGAGTGATGCTTACGGCTAGGGTTAGGTGTAGACATGGTTAAGGCTGGGGTTAGAACTAGCGTTAGTTAGGACTAGGGATAGGGTTAGGGTTAGGGTTAGGACTAGGGTTATGGCAAGCGTTAGGGTTAGGGCTAGGGCTATGATTAGGGTTATTGTTAGCGTTAAGGTTAGGACTAAGGTTAGAGCTAGGGATAGGGTTAGGGCTAGGGTTAGGGTTAGGGTTGGGTTAGGTTTATGCCTAGGGTTGGGGCTAGGGCTAGGGTTAGGGTTAAGGTTAGCGTTAGGGTTAGTGCTACGGTTAGGTTTAATGTTAGGATTAGAGCGATGGATAATGTTAGGGTTAGAGCTAGGTGTAGAGCTTGGGTTAGGGCTAAGGTTAGGGCTAAGGTAAGGGTTTGGTTTAAGGCTATGGTTAGGTTTAGGGATAAGGGTAGGTCTAGTGTTAGTTTTTTGTTTTGTTAGGACTATTGTTAGGGTTAGGGTCAGGGCTAGGGCTAGTGTAGTCTAACTTTAGCCCTAATGCTAGCCCTAACCATAACCCTAAACATATGTTACGTAGTGCCTTTTCTTTGACGGCACTAAATATCTATACGTTGTATACTTCTTACGTCTTACTCTGGTCTATTCTTCCGGCCGTCTTCTGATCGTCTAGTCTTCTGTCTTCTATCTTCTAATGGTCTCGTCTGGTCTTTCTTATCTGGGTTCCATGTCTGGTTCTGCTGGGGACCATTTCTTATCAGAAGCCTTGTGTCATTGTTAGCTTTTAGTAATAACAACAAGACTTCGATTTACTTTTGATGTTATTTTATTCCGGATCCCCAGGCCAGACAACTGCGCGCGGAGAGTCACATCTTGCTAGCTTCTAACTCTGCAACTGACTACTTCAACTAACTTACTGCGTTGCCCACCTTAAACCGGAAGGGGGCTTTCTATCTGGGTTCCGTTCTCACGATTCTATCCCCAGAAAGCAAGGTGAGAGTGAGGTCAAGCATTGTCACTCACTCTCAAGGCCATCAGCTGTACTGATCGCCATAAGGATTTCTATACTACCTTAAAAAGTAATAGGGATCCAATTAATATGTAACATTCCTCATAATCATACATTTTAAATTCATAATTAATTATGAATTTACTTTTTACTTGCCTCTCCATTTTGAGGCTCTACCGTATTTTGGTACTTTCTAAATTACTTCGAATTCTATTCTTTCTTTCTGCGCGGTTGTCTGGTTCCCCCCATGCATACATCAATTTTACATTATAACAAGTTTTCAACAAAAAAAAACACTGCAGGGCCATTTACAATTTCTTGACAAAATCAAACACAACTGGACCAACGTCTTGGTCCCAAAATCCTGGTCACAAACCAACGTGACCCTGGTCACTCCAGCAATACATTCGCCTGGATTCCAATGACCAATTCACCAGTTTTCCGCTCCACAGGTCACTTACCTGGAGACTGGGAAGGCAATTTACATCAAAATACAATAAAAAAAGATTCAAAAACATTGCACACATGGTTCCTACAATACATTAAACATCACATGCATGGAGAAAACAACAACAATTCTATCGCGCAACAAAAAAAAATCTACAACGGCTATGCGTTACTCATAATTTCTTAATATAGCATGCACGACACAACACACCAATACCATCAAGTATCTTTAATTTTTTTTCTAAAAATATATTACTGTGCCAAATAGTTTCACTTTGAGGGAAAACCGTTTTATCCTGTTTCCACACTCGGTTACTGCCAGTGGCTTACAAATTCTCCAGGAACCCTCCAACACAAAAAGTAGGTACTTGTCTGTTCTTAACATTAATTTTCACTGACCATGCTATCCGTATCCAGACTCGAGACATCCCTCTCAGCCAAAACGTTCTGGAGACCATTCCAAAATCATAATTCCCCCCAAAAATTCAATCCACATAAAACAGGGGCGGCCTCTTCGCCTTTCTTCTTATTCTGCCCTTCCAGAACCCCTAACATTCCGAAACCGTCGGAATAATAAAACCCAAAAAGCGCGGACAACCTTCCGAAACTACGGTAACCACATGGGACGCTCATCAGGGAATCTCAATACGTGGAATGGTGGGCCCTCGATAGACCACTTTCATTACCATATCTCCACCGATTCCCAAAACACCGGAAAAAAATTTCTCCAAATAGTCAGGCATGAGTCCAGAACTCGATCCATACTACAGCAAGGTCACAAAATTCACAAACAAAATTTTTAAAACTATCAATAAAAATTTGGCACTCATAAATCTCACTAAAATCAACTTTTTAACTATGTCAAACTTTCGAAACAAATTCAAAAACCGAATTATCATTGACAAAAAATGCAAAGTACAAAGTCAATTATTAATTTCCTTCTTTTAAAATTTTGTCAATCAGCCTCCAAGGCTTTTCTTGCGAAATCAAACCAAAGCTCTTTTTCAAAAATCACCAGTGTCAAAATCCACAATTCATCAATATTAAAATTACTAAGATACTTTTTTTTCAACAATCTCTGATTAAATTTAAATCTGTCTTATTTTTTCTAAAAATTTTAACATTCAAAATGGCCGACATGGGGGAAAATTACCCGCTTGACTCAAAAAAACATTCATTTCAAAGATGGCGGCCATGTCTACGTGACTGGTTATTCAAAAAAAAAGTCCATTCATCCTTCAGCCAATGAGAACAAGGAGGGGGGTTAGTTGGTTTTTCTCTCAAAATCGATCCCAAAGGATTTTACAATTATACGCCATTTTTATTTTTCCTCCAAAATTCAAATAATTCACCAGCTTCTTAAAATTATCCAATTAATCAGGGTAACAAACCTTAGTACTTCTAAAATTCAAACTAAAAAATAGGCACTTGCTCTTTCTGGAGTTTATTCATTTATCCGTTTATCTACGAAAAATTCTTAATCTCTCAAATCACAACTTATGTCTTCACCCCACAACCGGTGTTAAATCAAAGACATCAATCAAAGATCAAAAATTTGAAGAAATCGACCACAATCGTATTCCCAGAAAATAAAAAATATATACATATATACATCGTGCGGAGCAGAGTAAACACGAAAAACCTCTTGGAGCAGGGCACCACCATTTATCTCTTATTCTGACATATTCAAAACTAAAAAAAAAAAAACACAGGAAACTGTAGGCTTTCACGCCTTTCGAAAAACCATCGAATTGCCTAATTAGGACATTTTCCAAAAACAGGATCTCTGGAATTGGTGAGTTCTTCTGTAAAAACTACTTTACTACCGTGAGTCCAAAAAGATCCAAAAACATACAACTTAGGCAAATCTCCAACAATTGACCCAAAATCAGACCTTCAATACGAATGAAAACAGCATTGTGATTTAACATAAAAAAAATTTACATTCTCAACTAAAAGTTTCAAAATTACTTCTTTAAAAATTAACTTTTTCCTTGCACGGATAAAAACTCACTAGAATTATAAAATTATTTAAATCCATCATAACATTATGAGTACAAATGACATAAATGCATGGGTAATCTCAAAAAAAAATACAGCTTCAATCGAAAAACAAAAAAAATCAAAAAAAAAAATTCCAAAATGGCGGCTGAAATTTTTCTTCTAAAATTCACCACGTGTTCTACCGGTCAAAAAAAAATCTTCCACCATGGTAGTTCCTGGCGCACGTGCATTTCTTAACAATTACTGCTGGCTTGAATGCAACAATTACCCTCGGGGGGGGGGCACATATCCTTTGTCTCTCTCTCTCCATCTGGCACATACATTCAGTATCTCCCACTCTCTCTCTACTCGGAGGGGGAATGTATCCTCTTAGTGTCTCTCTCTCTCTCTCTCTCTCTCTCTCTCTCTCTCTCTCTCTCTCTCTCTCTCTTTCTCTCTCTTTATAGCATACACACTCATTTTTTTTTTTCTATCTTCAAAACAATTCAAAACTATGGCAAATGACCTTCCACAAATTCAATCATACAGCAAAAAAAATTTTTCTCTTTCTCTCTGTCTTTCCTCACAAAATTTCAACTTATACATATCAAAACTTGACCCTTTTTCTTTTTCTCTTTCTTTGGCATATACACTCTGTCTCTCCCTTTTTTTTTTCATAGCATACAAACTGTCTCCCATTTTCTCTATATTTTAAACAATTTAAACAATATATTAGCATCATTTTTCAATAGCATTTTTTTAAACAAATCTAAAAACTTATGCGAAGTTCAAACTTATACAACAACAATTAATTGTCTCTTTCTTCTTTTTTCTTAAAACAATGTCTCTCCTTCTTTCCTTCAGTCAAGTCTTTAAGTCGGATTTCTTTTTTTCCTTCTGAAAGTACTTAATGTCCCTTTGTCTTCTTTTTTTTTCTTTTCAGCATTCTATCTTAACTTCAATTTTTTTTTGTGTCAAATTTAGTCAGACTTCGTCTTTTCGTATATTAATTCAAGTTTTTATTGTAAAAATCACTAAGTAACGCTATTTTTTTCTCTTTTTCTTTTTCAACTTAATGTCAGTCTCTTTTTTTCTATAGTCTGTTTCTAAAAACAATGTGTGTGTGTGTGTGTGCGTTCGTTACTTACGTTTTTCTTTTTAAGTTCTATCACGTTTTTTTTTCTTCTTCTTTCTTTTTCCTTTGCTTCATTTTTCTGCCTTTCTTTTCTTCTCTGTCTAGTGGCACGTTGTCCAGGTTCGAATCTGATCACGTCTTGATGGCGTGACTGGTCTTAAGGCACCAAATCGATATTCGTTGTATACTTCTTACGTCTTACTCTGGTCTATTCTTCCGGCCGTCTTCTGATCTTCTAGTCTTCTGTCTTCTGTCTTCTATCTTCTAATGGTCTCGTCTGGTCTTTCTTATCTGGGGATTCCGTGTCTGGTTCTGCTGGGGACCATTTCTTATCAGAAGCCTTGTGTCATTGTTAGCTTTTAGTAATAACAACAAGACTTCGATTTACTTTTGATGTTATTTTATTCTGGATCCCCAGGCCAGACAACTGCGCGCGGAGAGTCACATCTTGCTAGCTTCTAACTCTGCAACTGACTACTTCAACTAACTTACTGCGTTGCCCACCTTAAACCGGAAGGGAGCTTTCTATCGGGGTTCCGTTCTCACGATTCTATCCCCAGAACGCAAGGTGAGAGTGAGGTCAAGCATTGTCACTCACTCTCAAGGCCATCAGCTGTACTGATCGCCATAAGGATTTCTATACTACCTTAAAAAGTAATAGGGATCCAATTAATATGTAACACATAGACCTAAACCTAACCCTAGCCCAAACCCTAACTAATCCTAGCTGAAACCCAAGCCCTATCCCTAACTATAACTCTAACCCTAGCCATAGCCCAAATCCTCACCCTTACTTTAACGTTAGCCCTAATCCTAGCATTAATCCTAACCATGACCTTAATCCTAGCGCTAACCCTAACCTTCAATCTAACTCTAACCCTATCCCTCACCCTAAACCTAAATATAACTCTTACTTTAACCCTAACCATAGCCCTTAACACTATATCGTAGCCTTAATCTAGCCGTAACCTAGCCCTAACATAATCTCAAACTCTAACTCTAGCTTTAGCCCTAATGCCAACCATAACCCTACCCCTAGACCTAAACATAACCTTTATCCTAACCCTAACACTAGCCCTACTTTTAACCCTAACACTAACCTTAGCCCTAACATTAACATTAAACCTAGCACTAATGCTAACCCTAACTCTAACCCTTACCTAAACTAACTCTATATTAATTAATTAAGCATAAATAATTGCATATATGTTTTTTTAAGGAAATCTAATATATATCTTTAAAAATAAATGCTGCTAAACCTGACCTTAGCCCTAAAACTATCCCTGATCCATTTACTAACCCTAGCTCTATTTCTAACCCTAAACCTAACTATATCTATCCCAAAACCCTAAACCCAAGCTTGCTCATAACCTTAGCATTAACCCTAACCCTAACCCTAGCCCTAGTCCCAGCCTAACCTAAACCTAAACATAACCATAAACCTAAACCTAACCCTTACCCAAGCCTAACCTAAAAACTTACACTAACCCTAACCTAGCCCGAAACTTAACCCTATCCCTAACATTTGACTTATCCCTAACCCTAACCCTAACACTGACTCTAAACATAACTATAAACCTTGCACTAGCCCTTACCCAAGCCCTAACCCTAATCCAACACCTTGCACTAACACTAACCCAAAATCTAACCCCAACCTATCCCAAACCCTAACCCTAATCCTAAGCCTATACCTAAGCCTAATCCTAGCCCTAACTTTAACTCTAACTCTAACCAAAAATTTGATGTGCATAAATAATTTCAAAATTGTTTTTTTTATTTGCAATCAAAATATTAAATATATCTTTAAAAATAAATGCTGGTAAGCCTAACCCTAACCATAATTCTAGACCTAACACTAACCCTAACCCTAACCCTAACACTTGCACTAACCCTAGCATACAAACCCTAATTCTAAACCTAACCTAAACAAAAATTAAAAAATTAGATGTGGACAACTAATTTCTAACATGTTCTTTTTTTTTGTTAAATTTCCACTGAAATCTTTCAAAAATAAATACTTCTAGCCCTAACCCTATCCCCAGGTAATACCTGCCCTCTTGATTTAAAGGGACATGGTGGGTTTATTGCCAAGCGCCTGAACCGCCTCCTTGAGGCGGAATGCCGACGGGATCGACGCAATTTTTCCCACCTACCACTCATGGGCTTCGGCTTGTAGGTGGGCCCACATAAAAAATGTCCTTGTGTCACGCCCTCATAAGTGGGATGAGAGGCAAATATCCTAAAGCCTAAACAAAAAAACAAAAATTAGATACTGTTTTTAAAAAAAATTGTAATTTAAATCTTAAATGGAACTCTAGCCCTAGCCCTAGCCTAACCCTAACCCTAGCCCTAACCCTAACCTTAACCCTAATCCTAGCCCTAACTTTAACCGCAACCCTAACTATTGCACTAACTCCAACCCTAACCGTAACCACAAAAAAAATTAAATGAGAAACCAGGTTTTTTTATTGGCAATTGAAATCTTAAATATATCTGTAAAAATGAATGCTTATAACCCTAACCCTAACCCTGCCTAACCCTAACCCTAGGTATCTTATCCTAACCAAAGACCTGCTATATGGTGAATTAGTAGAGGGCACACGACCAGTAGGGAGACAACGCCTGCGCTTTAAAGATGTCTGCAAGATGGACATGAAGACATGCCACATCAGCAGCAACACATGGGAGGCTTATACAGAAGACTGTACGACCTGGCGCCTCCTCGTCAAACAAGGAACAAAAGGAGTGAAAAAGAGAGAAAAGAAGCCGTCGCAGAAAAGAGAGCCATAAGGAAGGAGAGACAATAGCATCTCCAGAAAGCATCACCGTTTGTTTGCAATCAGTGCACCAGAGATTGCCATTCAAAAATTGGTCTTTCGTAAACCTAAGGTTGCCAGCACACAAACCTAACGCTAACCACAAATGCTAATTTGTGGTTATGGTTAGGTTAGCATAAATAATTCAAAACATTTTTCTTTATTTTCAATTGAACCTAACCCCGACATAACCCTTGCTCTAACACTAACCTAGAGCAATAATATATATATAACCCAGCCCAGCCCTTGACCCTAAGCGTGGCAATAACCCTAGACCTAAACCTAATCCTACCTCTAACCTTAGCTGTAGCCCTAACCCTAAACTTATCCCTAAAGCTAGTACTAGCCCTAACCCTAGCCCTAACCCTAGCCCTAACCCTAGCACTACACCTAACCCCCAACCCTTGCACTAACCCTAGCCCTAATCCTAACCCTAGCCCTAACCTTAGCACTAACCCTAACATTAACCCTAGCACAAACCTAACCCTAGAACTAGCCCTAACCCTACCACTAACCCTTGCCCGACCCCTAACCCTAGTACTAACCATAATCTTAACCCTAGCACTAAACCTAGTTCTAACCTTACAATGACACCAATCACAAAAAGAGAATAAGATGTGCATAAATATTGTTATATCCCGAGATATGGTCCACCCTATATATATATATATATATATTATTTATATTTTGCTTGAAGGCAATTATAAATGCATGTATCGCATAAAATTCGATAATTATAGAAAATAATCTTGACAAGTGAATCCCGGCAAAGGATGGCTCGCTATGCAGAACACCGTACAGACTGTTTCGACTTTATTAAGTCTCTTCAGCGATGTATACTAACGACTCCCCTCCGACATATATATATAGATAGATAGATAGATAGATAGATAGAACTTGCTAGTAATTTTCTATTTCATGTCGATCCGTTCTCTCCCAATTTTACAGCGTTTCTAAAAAACATTATCCAAGTCCTATTTTAATTTTGTTGTTGTTGTTGCTGTTTATCTATCCCCCAAGACGCTTGCATTTGCCTCTTAAATCAAAGGAACAGGCTTCCTCTCTGGCCCACCCAAAGTCTACACCACCATTTTTCGCTCTTTCCGTTCCACCTCTCCACTTCCTGACCTCCTTACTCTTGATCTTCCTTTAACGTTTCCGCAGCCTAAACAGATGTTGTTGGAAAGGGGGGTGTTGGAAAGGGGGGGTCGAAAGGGGGCGCTGGCTTCGGTCCAGTTGTCTAGACAATCACTTGACTAAACTTATATAGAAACTATATATTTTACATATTTATACTAGCAAAAAAAAATATATATATATATATACACCCCCGGGCGGTGTAAAAATTAATTTTTGAAAGATATTGACTGGTGGGGTTTGGGAGTTAAAAATTCAATATCAGAGAGTTTGTATCATAGGTAAGTAAAATCATCAAATTTATTTTTGTGTGAACAGAATCTCGGCCGAAACACCTGTTGGCATTTCATAAAACCGTTTTTATCCATTTAACATTTTCTTTCCTTTATTTATTTATCCTTTAAACATATTGTCGGATTCATTTCCACTTTTAAAATTATATATATATATATATACTTTGTTGGCATTACTACAAAAAAATGCAAATTTTGAAAAAAATTATTTTTAGTAAATCCGAACTATAATAGCGTCCGCGGAACTAACCGACGTTATATACAGTCCAAAATGTAACATTGAGTAAAGAACTTCAACAAACACCATGGGATCTTGCTCAACAACCTGATGATTGCCACTTAGCATGAAACCTGGGTCGCTGTTTATAATGAACATTGATCTGTGAAAACTCTGTAAAATAAATAAATATTAGCTCTTACAATTTGTGATTGAGCACTGTATTTTCTTTGTTTCATCACAAAAAAAATTTTGTTTTTACATATACCTATATATATATATATATATATTAAACAAAAAAACCCCCAAAAACCCCAAAAAACAACAATTTGAAATGGAAACTTAAATAAAATGTTGCGCGCAACTATCAATTATTAATTGAATAATTATTTTGAATATTTTACACATAAACTTCATACAAAATCGTTGGTATTTATCTATTTGTAAACTTTTTAGTAAATTGCTTAATACTGAAAAAAAAAAAGAATATTTCTTTTTTGTAAATAATTTTTCTTGTAAATTTCTTGTTTGTAAATAATTTTTCTTGTAAATTTCTTGTTTGTAAATAATTTTCTTGTAAATTTCTTGTTTGTAAATAATTTTCTTGTAAATTTCTTGTTTGTAAATAATTTTCTTGTAAATTTCTTGATAATTTTCTTGTAAATTTCTTGTTTGTAAATAATTTTCTTGTAAATTTCTTGTTTGTAAATAATTTTCTTGTAAATTTCTTGTTTGTAAATAATTTTCTTGTAATTTCTTGTTGTAAATAATTTTCTTGTAAATTTCTTGTTTGTAAATAATTTCTTGTAAATTTCTTGTTTGTTAATTTCTTGTTTGTAAATAATTTTTGTAAATTTCTTGTTTGTAAATAATTTTCTTGTAAATTTCTTGTTTGTAAATAATTTTCTTGTAAATTTCTTGTTTGTAAATAATTTTCTTGTAAATTTCTTGTTTGTAAATAATTTTTCTTGTAAATTTCTTGTTTGTAAATAATTTTCTTGTAAATTTCTTGTTTGTAAATAATTTTCTTGTAAATTTCTTGTTTGTAAATAATTTTCTTGTAAATTTCTTGTTTGTAAATAATTTTCTTGTAAATTTCTTGTTTGTAAAATTTTCTTGTAAATTTCTGTTTGTAAATAATTTCTTGTAAATTTCTTGTTTGTAAATAATTTTCTTGTAATTTCTTGTTTGTAAATAATTTTCTTGTAAATTTCTTGTTTGTAAATAATTTTCTTGTAAATAATTTTCTTGTAAATTTCTTGTTTGTAAATAATTTTCTTGTAAATTTCTTGTTTGTAAATAATTTTCTTGTAAATTTCTTGTTTGTAAATAATTTTCTTGTAATAATTTTCTTGTAAATTTCTTGTTTGTAAATAATTTTCTTGTAAATTTCTTGTTTGTAAATTTCTTGTTTGTAAATAATTTCTTGTAAATTTCTTGTTTGTAAATAATTTTCTTGTAAATTTCTTGTTTGTAAATAATTTTCTTGTAAATTTCTTGTTTGTAAATAATTTTCTGTAAATTTCTTGTTTGTAAATAATTTTCTTGTAAATTTTCTTGTTTGTAAATAATTTTCTCGTAAAGCTATACGTAAGATAACTCCAAATATTTATCAAGAACAAACAAACTATGTATAAATATATAATAAAAGTAAGTAAAACAGGCGCAGTGGCTTAAAGTCGGTATCAGCCAGACAACAAGGGAGTCTATCCACTTTTCGCTAGCGTTAGACCGGGGAGATTCTTTTTGCGTTTGTGTTGGAGCACCACACCAACCATCAACTCTCCACTTTACCGCACAGGAGCTCAGTGACTCATGCGCCGAGTTGATGTTGGCCGGTATCGAACCCGGAACCTTGTGGTTCCGAGGCGAAAAGCAGTTAGAACCGCCTAAGAATGCATATTCAAATTTTGAGTGTATATAATACAAGGTTGTCCTTTATTCGATGTATAGACAACAATTTAAAAAAATCACCTTTTTTGAATGTTTTAAATCGGAGATAAACAGATGGACAAATCATTTCCTCACATTTAGGATTTATTCTAAGTCAAATAGGTTTCATGATATTTTCCACGTACCCCACTTGTACGGGTCAGGCACGAAGGCCCTATTTATGTGGGACCACCCACAAGCCGAAGCTCATGGGGTCAAATAGGTTTCATGCAAATGGAGATTTAATGCTTTTGCACAGAAAAAAAATTCCCAGCTTTTTAATAGAATCTGTTTGGTGAGTTTTTCTTTGTATTATTAGAGGATGGCAACAGTTTTGAAGAATATAATCATGTTAAAGAATTCAAGAATAAAAGATTAGACTATGATCTGAAAAAAAATATTGAATATTTTTGTAACAATAAACAACAAGAGTTGACAGAAATGACATTTAATGACGTTTTAATTTTGACGACGATTTGCAAGTTTAGCCATATATATATATATATATATATATATATATAATATATATATAATATATATATATATATTTGGGAATAAAAAGGCCTTAAATACCATGGGTATCATGGTTATGGACCATTTCCACTCGCGAGTATGCTCACGAGCTTCTTCAGACCACTGATATATTTTATTTAGCTAAATAAAATATATCAGTGGTCTGAAGAAGCTCGTGAGCATACTCGCGAGTGGAAATGGTCCATAACCATGATACCCATGGTATTTAAGGCCTTTTTATTCCCAAATAACTTTGCTCTGTTTACAATAATTAAACATTGAGCTCTCATACGGAACCTGAACTCTACAACAAACTACGGGTAGAGAATTAGGACCCGCCTAGAATCACCTTGTACCAAGAAACTTGGTACCGCACCAAAGTATATATATATATATATATATAAAATTTGAAAAGTGGAAATGAATCCGACAATATGTTGAAAAGATAAATAAACAAAGGAAAGAAAATGTTAAATGGATAAAAATGGTTTAATGAAATGCCAACAAGTGTTTCGTCCGAGAGTCTGTTCATATATATATATATATATATATATATATATATATATATATATAATAATCTTAGCCCTGAAGAGCATTAAGCGAAACTAATAGTAGGTTCGTCTGACTTATTAGATTTATCTTTATATATATATCGATTAATATGATATCGATTAAATTCATTTTATCCATCTACATTTCTTTTCTTTACTCATTTTTCCTCATATATATATATATATATATATATATATATATATATATATATATATATATATATATTCCTTTTGATTAGTGTTTCTCTTCATCTCCTGACGTTAAAAAGCAATTAAAATTTCGAAGATAAAGAAAGAGAAAATATTTGTCAAAATTAATAAGAAGAACAATAAGGTGTATGGTAACGAGCCTGTAGGCCATCCTACAGATGCGAGCGATTGTGTGTGAAGGGCAATCTTTCCTTTATAGCCTAATTTGAGGGCAAACATATTGGCGGTGTTTACCGACCGTCTGTTGGGGGCTGGGGTAAAGGGGGAGGGGGTCTCCACTTGGTGTAGTCGATCACAGACCCAAGGAACCATATCGAAATTTCCCTCCCAGCAATTAATTTCAAAGTAACACAGATAGTTTTTTGGAAATATATCACCTTACCCCTGCTTCCTCCACCCCCACCCCACACACCGTCAGTTTCGTTGTCCCGTGTTACGTAATGGTTAACAAGCTAGACTAGCGAGTTATTATTTGTTAGTATATTTAGATGAGGGTGGTGGTATTTGTAAGTATAGTAACATTACGTTTCGGCCGCTGTATCCTCCGGCCTTTCTAAGGTCTTTAGGGATTGAATAATTTGGCATTTTAGTAAATAAAACTATAAAAAAAAACAACTCTATTTCTAAAAATCATAGAAATATCCAATGGAAAATTAATAACATTTTTTTAAAGCGGAATTTTGGGTTAAATCGAACTTAACGGACCTAAATTTAGGGGTTTGGGGATTAAGGTTGTTCTTAATTACGTATTGCTTTAAAAAAATTACTATGCATTTAATTAATCATTGAAATTAGTTATTGAATCCAACGGTAGACACATTAGTCTCAATTGTTTGTGTTATCATCGCATTGTATAATTTCAATTAAATTTGGTTTAAAAAAAATTATTTTTTCATTAAATGTATAGTAATTGTTTTTTAAAGCAATACGTAATTAAAAACAACCTTAATCCCCAAACCCCTAAACCCAATTCAAAAAAAAGTTCATTCATAAATTGTAGTTAAACTGTCATGGATCACCAAATAAGATTGCGTTTTAATTTTAACGACGATTTGCAAGTTTAACCCAAAAACCATCTCTGGTGATAGTGAATGTGTATATATATTTACTCTGACAGGTTCGATCGAAATTAACGGACCTAAATTTCACCATTGCATGTTATCCCGCCAAAAGAAAAAAAAAATACCAAAAATCAGGGAATTAACCGAATTTAATAAAATTTTCAGCGTTGATATATTAATTAATAAAAGATGTAATGCACCAGTTATTTTATTTAAAAACTGATATAATGAATATGCATATACCTAGGTACCCCCTCACAGTAATCTGATTGGTTAGTGTCTGCCATAAATACTTAACACTACTACAACACCTACTATTATTACTACTACTCCAACGCACCAGTTCATACTTACCCGCGAGTATCCTCCCTACAACTTTTACTAATATATCCCTTACTCAGATATATCAAAATCTTTTACTGTTATTCCGGTCAGTTAACTTTGAACCACGTATCTTTGAGGCGTAACACAGATTCACAAACATACGTGGTTCAAAGTTAACTGACCTGAAAAAAAAGTAAAAGTTTTTAAATAAAATAACTGGTGCATTATATCTTTCATTCATTAATATATCAACACTGAATATTTCATTAAATTCGGTTAATTCCCTGACAAATATATATATATATATATATATATGTGTGTGTGTGTGTGTGTGTCTTTTTCATGTTGAAGTTGGGCGTTATTATGAAGCATTAAAATCAATATAAAAAAAATATATGAAGGAACTCGATGTTGTGGAGTACAGGATTCACTTATTTATCATTATTTATTTATTATCGTAAATTTTCGGGATCGTTAGATTCCCTTCCTCGGATGAATATCGCTCCTGTTGAACGGGTCCTTTGTCTTTGTTGTTATTGAAAGCGGCCGCGTCTGTAAAATATTTGTAATAACGGAGTATTCCGATATCAGCGTTTAGTCCCTTCACGTGAGTTCGTAGTTTTAAAATCCATTTGGTTTCTGCTTGTTTTTGACATTGTGTTGTTGGTTTGGTTTGTTTTGTTTTACGGCATAGCAACCTCAGTGGGTCATTTAATGCCGATAAAGTTTTGAAATAAATCAATTCTTAATGGATAATACAATTTTTTTATAAATACATTTTTTTTATTTAACCCATAGATGGGACCCTAACAGGTAGTACCACTCCGGGTCAGAGTGGACCAGGGAGCAATGGTGATGAAGGGGTGCTCCACATTCCCCAAACCTCCAAAACTGGAACCTCACCATCAGATAGAGTTTAACGTCATTCCCAGGACATGTAGACCCGCAGCCACCGCCTTCTAGCACCCATATGATAAAAAGGGGTTGGGGCTTGCCATGAGGGCAATAGGGTTGGGAAAATCATATAGGTGCTAGGGCTTGACGTGACCAGCCGATTGATCGGAGGGGGCCTCTCCGACCGCCCGTCTAGCTCAAGATAGGGCCAAAGTGGAGTATTGCATATCATTAACTGCTCATCCACCTGGGTTCTATCCTTAAGCATCACGGGTCGCCACCCACGGCCAACAGGTGGCCCCATTGTGGGAGTCTTATCCCTATGCAGAGGTGCAGTCGGTGCATTCTAACGCCCCAGCCGACAGGGCGGTGGGTTGTTGGAAATGCGTGGTCTATTAAGATACATTTGAGGTGTGTAAGGTTGTGTGGTGGGGTGTTAAAGTGAAGTGCTATCGTGCTATGGGGTGATTTGTGTTTTATTGTGGATTTGTGGTTATTCAATCTAATTCTAAAAGGTGTAGATGTTTCTCCCACATATCCGCTATTTGTGCATTATGTACAGTATATGTAATATACAATATTAGGGCTATCGCATGTTAGGTGTGGTGCATGGATTGTTATGTTCGTGTGGGATATATATATATATATATATATATATATATATATATATATTAGGCATGTGTTATTGAATAACATGTAGTACTTCTTCTTCATTATTTGGACTAGTATAAAATAAAAAAACGCCCTCCAGGCGAAGTAAAAATACGTTTTTGAAGCATATTACCCGAGAGATGGAAGTTAAACATTCAATGTCAGTGAGTTTGTACCCTAAGTAAATAAAATCATCAAATTCATTAAATGATTAAAAAATAAACAATTTGAAATGTAAACTTGAAATATGTATTAAAATAAAACAAACTATATATAGATATATAATACCAGTCATGTATTTATTAAAACTTGTTTTAAAAAACAATGAGGACTGTCTAATGTTGCATGTTCAAATTTTGAGTGTATTTATTCTATGTTATGACGATTTTGGATAATGTGACGTAAGCAGTGACGTAATTTTTGTTACAGACAAAAACCGGAAGCGAATCTCTATTATTAATAAGATATGTATCTTTTCCAGTCGTCTGGCGATCTTTCTGGTGTTAGGATCCAGTTGAAATAGGATATTTCCCATATTATCAGCTCGAGCGCTTTCGACTGCTTCTTCAGTCGTCATCATGGGGTATATGAGTTGGTTTTAATTCGTTTTTGTTTTAGTCCTTTTATCTATTTTGTTTTTAAATTAGAAGAGTCTATTATTTTTAGAGGGTTGCAAGTTAAGTGTATTATTAAAGATAGTTAATATGTTATGTCCGACGTTGAATGCTATTTTATTGATGTTAGATTTTTAAAATTTTATGCATATTGCTTCAAGAATTTGTAGGCGTTTCTTATTGTTTTTTTAATTAAAAAGATACAAAAAAATGCTGCCAAAATACACATTTAAACTATATATATATATATATATATATATATATATATATATATATATATATATATATATAAGCTCGCTCGAACCACTACCAGTCTTACAATCTCCCACTACCAATGATTATTACCTCCCACTTCTAATTCCTTGCTACTACTCGTTCTCGTTAAAAACGAGGCACGAAACCATACTATTGTTTCCTACCTGAGGATGGCAAATTGTATTGCCGAAAGCGCTCGTTTTGAAACCTTTGGGGGACTGTTATACCAGTTACACCCCGACACCAGAAAGATGGCCCAAAATTGGAACGGATCAATCAAAAACTTGTCCGACAGGAATTGTCTGTAGTTCCACAAAACTTGTATAAAAGAAAAAAAACTGCCAAAATACACTTATTTTAATATATATATATATATTAATATATATATATATATATATATATATATATATATATATATATATTAAATTGTAAATTGCCTTCAAAATCTTTATATTACACACACACACAATGCTTCATTGATACTATAAAGAAACAAACTTTATTTCAATATGCCGAGCAAGGCTTATATTTATAGTCAAAATTAAAAGAATTTCGAATATTTACCACGCGCAGGAACAGCCGAGCCGAGGTTAACATCACGGAATTAGCCGATTTAACATCACGGAAAAAAATAAAATTTCAAATATACGGCGTTCATCAACTTCTTAAACAACAGAAGATTACAATATCGCCGTGGGATAAGTACTATAAAAAAACCACCTAGTACTTTCAATACTTTCAACTTTCAATAACTCTGAAGATGGAATTTTACTTCCGAAAATATTTAGTTTTGAAAAAAAAAACAAAAGTTAAATAAATTCAACACATATTGCATTGTAAATTGCCTTCAAAATCTTTATATTACACATACACACAAAGCTTCAAAGATACTATAAAGAAACAATCTTTATATATATATATATATATATATATATATATATATATATATATATATAACAAAATTACATAATTCCGCTTATTGTATTCATCTCTATACTTGGTCTACTTGTGACACTGGATGTCATGATCTTCAAAAGTTCTTTGACACTTTGTTTGATCAACAGTCAAACTATTCAAAATGATTTCGCAGGTTGTATAATTACTATGCTCGGACATACGGAACACCTGAGGAAGGCCGGAAGATACAGTGCTCGAAATATTGTGTTAATTACTACCACAATAAATATGAGGACAGCAGCCCGAAAAATCAAAATTGTTCACATCAAGCCTCATCTTAAAAATACATACAGATAATATAATAAGTCGTCGGGGTGGCCTAAAGTCGGTATCAGCCAATCAGCAAGGAAGTCTATCCCCTTTTCACTAGCGCTAGACCAAGGAGATTGTTTTTTTTGCGTCTGAGGTGGAGTGCCACACCTACCATCAGCTCTTTACTATACCGAACAGATCCCTGTGCTACACATACGCTGAGTTGGCGAGGGCCGCTTTCGAACTAGTAACCTTGTGGTTTCTAGCCGAATTGAAATTCTGCTGTTGTATTTGCACCGAGCGCCACAGACTTTATTTACATGATATAATCTAAGCTTAGTAAATACCCAGGGCGCCCAGCTGTGTAGTGAGACTGTCTACACGCCAGACTAAGCTGAGTTTAGTAAATGCTTAGGAACGATTCAGTAGTTCACACTTAGATTTATCTAAACACAGTGGATACCAGTTGCATATGTTATGGGTGTGCTTGGGCTAGGTTGGGGTACCTGGGTTGGTGGTACCTGCACATTGAAAAGCGGTAAATTCATTACAGATATTAAGCTAGTACAATCATTATTATGCGAAAGTAATTATTTTATTTCCTGTTATTAAATATTTTAGCGGTAAAATTGCACAGCGAGTTGTGTATCTTGATATGGCACTGGGTAGATGACGGGTACAACGGGAGAGTGATAAAAATAAGAGCCGGTGGGTGGGCGATATTCTACCCGAACACATGCTGTATCCGTTTTGTGGTTTAAAAACAGAAGTCTTTTTACAAAAATTCGTTCAATGAATATGTTTATTTATAAAAATATCATTTTGCCAAAAAAGAAAAAAAGAAAAGAAAAAAAAAGAAAAAAATAGTTGAAATATTTCTTTAAAGTCAACTAATCTTAATTTGATGTAATTTACCGTAATTAGCTGCAAAATTTGGTTGGTTGTTTGGTTGTGTGGATTTTCCAATGCATTTTTATCATAAAAATCATTTCCAATGCATTTTTATCATAAAAATCATTTCCAATGCATTTTTATGGTAAAATCATTTCCAATACATTGTCATAGTAGAAATCATTTCCAATGCATTTTTATAGTAGAAATCATTTCCAATGCATTTTTATAGTAAAAATCATTTCTAATGCCTTTTTATAGTAAAAATCATTTTTAATGCAGTTTTATAGTAAAAATAATTACAAATGCATTTTTATAGTAAAAATCATTTCCAATACATTTTCATAATAAAAAAATAATTTCCAATGCATTTTTATAGTAAAAATCATTTTCAATGCAGTTTTATAGTAAAAATCATTTCCAATGTATTTTTAGAGTAAAAATCATTTCAAATGCATTTTTATAGTAAAAATCATTTCCAATACATTTTCATAGTAAAAAATCATTTCCAATGCATTTTTATAGTAAAAATCATTTCTAATGCATTTTTATAGTAAAAATAATTTCCAATGCATTTTTATAGTAAAAATCATTTCCATGGTAGTTTTATAGTAAAAATCATTTCCAATGAATTTTTATAGTAAAAATCATTTCCAATGCATTTTGATAGTAAAAACCATTTCCAATGCATTTTCATAGTAAAAATTATTTCCAATGCATTTTCATAGTAAAAATCATTTCCAATGTATTTTTATAGTAGAAATCATTTCCAATCTATTTTTATAGTAAAAATAATTTCCAATGCATTTTATAATAAAAATCATTTCCAATGTATTTTTATATTAAAAATCATTTCCAATGTATTTTTTATAGTAGAAATCATTTCTAATGCATTTTCATAGTAAAAATCATTTTCAATGTATTTTTATAGTAAGAAATCATTTCCAATGCATTTTTATACTAAAAATCATTGTCCAATGCATTTTCATAGTAAAAGTCATTTCCCAATGCGTTTTTAGCGTAAAATTATACGCCACTTTCAATGCTAAATGATTGTTTTATTTGAAAACATTTTTACCCGACGTAAACGTGTACCTCAGCTAGTTGATCTACATTTTATTTCTATTCCTATTATGTGCCAAAGGATCCCCCTAGACTTTCTTTAGTCAAGTGCCCCCTCCTTGTCTCAACCAGGTGACCCTCGTGGACCAGTGCCAATTGGCCCACTTGCACCCCTAACCACCCCCCTTCACTGGTCTGGCCTCGTATAATAGATTTTCCTGTCCAAATTTTGAATGCAACTGTGTTAAATGAACTGATAAGTTTTGAAACGAAAGTGATAATCAGGGCACCTGTTGTTCTCGTATCTTTTTTTGGGGGGGATGGGGGTTCGTGGGGGGGGGGGCTGTTTACAATAAAGTGTTGGTAAGAACTTCCAAAAAAATATTATTTTTTTTTATTTTTTATCTGATGTGCAAAGCAACCGCGAAAAGTAAATTGAAAGAAAGTTACACAAAAAAGGTATGTTGAGAAACATCAGCACAACATGAAAGGGGATTGAATACAGGCTAGAGGGGAGGTAGTGTTCAGAGCAGGGGGAGCTAGATATCTAAGTGATAGGGACGTAGTTTTTAGGGAGATGATGATGTACTAATTAGGGTGGTGAGGGGTCTAGAATTTACGTAAGCTAGAACTCAAGGTAATGGGGTGGTAAAACATGTACGTTGGAGGGGATGTAGAGTTCAGAGCCGAGGGGAGGTACAGTTCAGAGGGAAGAAAAAACAGTATCCAGAGTAGATGGAAGGTTGGAGGGGAGGTAAAATTCAACCCTGAGGGGAAGTACAATTCAGAGGGAAGAGGAGACTGTATCCAGAGTAAAGGGGAGGTTGGAGGGGAGGTAAAATTCCACCTTGAGAGGAGGTAGAATTCAGAGTGAAGGGGAGGTTGTATTCTGAGTAAACGGGAGGTTGGAGGGGAGGTAAAATTCAACCCTGAGGGGAGGTACAATTCAGAGTGAAGGGGAAACAGTATCCAGAGTAGAGGGGAGGTTTCGAAAAGTAAATTGAGTACAAAGTAAGTAAAGTTATCGGGGCGGACTAATGTCGGTAT
>CM042175.1:46584450-46619450 GCA_023376005.1 Doryteuthis pealeii
GAAATGTCTTCGACAAATAACCAACATAGGGTTGATGTGCCTAAAATCCAACTAATATCTTATATGTTTTTTTATTATTTTTTAACCCCAGGAGTGATTTTTTAAAAGCTTTAAAAAGAAAATGTATCGGCACAAAATAACCCAACAAGGGCTGATGTGCCATAAAATCTATCTAACTAACTAACCATCTTATGTTTTTTTTAAATCAATTTTCTTTAACCTCAGGAATGCATTTTTTCTCTGAATTTTTAATTGCGCTCAAAATTAGTATTATTTGGATCATTCGGACTATTGTCCTCATCTTCTTTTATCTATACAATTGGACACGTAGCCTAGTGGATAAAGGAGTTAGGTTAAGACAGTTTAAGTAACAATTAATCTCTAGACTGCAGGTTCAATCCTGGTCGGGGTAGCTGTAAATAGAATAATAATTAACACAGCTTAACACCTGTAACCCAGCTATGGTTGCGGAATGAAAACAGGATAACCTGGGCTGAATAAAGGGTTAGGTTAAAGTTCTGTGATGGCTCCAATTAACAACAGAAGTTTCCGAATCGGAGAAACTTTCAGAGTCCGACAAAATAACCTGAAGAAGGCCGAAGAGCGCATCGTCCGAAATGTTGTACAGATAACAATAAAGATGAGGACAATAGTCCGAATAATCCAAATAATACGTTCTTTTCAATAACAACTGTGAAAACTTACCTGCGAGATATTTGCCCGGCATTGTGAAATCATAATAATTAAGGTAGACCCCAACGACAAAATACTCTCCTGTGTCGAGAAGACCACGTTCATAGAGATTAGCCATTAAACAACAAAATCGTAGGACTGTCCAAGCATGAGGTAAACTGGAAAAGAAAAGGCGAATTCACGTTTTATACGATTATTATTATTTCTCAGGGATAATCCAATATAAAAAGATAGATAGATAGATAGATAGATAGATAGATAGATTGAAGAAGACTGAGATAGATGGATAGTGTCTTACACATTCTGAAGAAGGGGGCTATAATAATCCGGAAAATTTACAACTACTAAATAAACGAAACTCTACTAAAAAAACAACGAGTTTCTGATAATTATTTCTTGAATGCTTCATAAAAATGCCCAAATCTGATATATGTAACTCCACAAACAGATACAATACTAAAAATAATCTCAGTATATATATATAAGATATGAATATTACATTTTGTATTACTTTCAGATATTGATTTTGGTGATCCTATAATGTCGTGGAGTCCAAAAGAAAATGCATATGGAGTCGAAGAATATGATCTAACCCCGTGAACTATTTTCTGTGGGGTTACATGAAAGATCGGGTATAGGCAGACAGGCCCCACTCGATAGTGGAATTGAAACAAAGCATATGTAGAGAGATACAGCTATTCCAGTTGATATGCTAAACCACACTTTACGTGTATGAGAAACGAGCTCTCAATGTGTTCGTTATGAGGTGCATCTCAAGAATATAAATATCAATCTAGATTACATGTAAAACTACTGTGTACCAGTTATGTTAAATATACTCAGTACTCTGTGTCGCTTTTGTAATCTGAGAAAATAATATTTAAAATGTGTCCCATCATTATGGTCTGCCTTGTATATTATATATATATTATATATATTATAACTAGCAAATATATGCACCCTCCGGGTGCGTATTTAAGTTTTAATGTAATGAATATCGTATTAAATTAGAAGTCTATTAAGAATTGCAGTTAAAAGATTTGAACAGAGTGGGGGTATAATAGCAAAATAGAAATGAAATTTCTTTCCATCACTCCGTCTTTCATTGCTGAATTTTACTTATTTAACTATTTATTTAATTTGGAATAAAGAAAAATGACAGTTATTTTTTCTTGTTAATGGATTTTATTAAAGATTCATTGAAGGATTTTTGCTTATATTCATTAAAATAAAACCACAGTTAGAAATCAATAATACTAAGTATATATTTATTAAAATCACATTTTTTATTAATATGCAAATTAGCCTTCCCGTTCACACTGTAAACCCTATTTTTGTATTATATACAATACATGTTTATATGTATGTAGATATGGAAACACTAATAAAAAGGTGAAGCAATTTTATTAAATAATTGAGGTTTAAGTATAAATAAAATCATGAGAATGTGATGTAAATAATTTGTGATTTGTGTGATTAGTAATAGTTTCGGTTACAGACAGAAAAACAACACATCTCCATTATAATAAGAAGATATGAGTGGTCAAACAATGTGTTTGAAATGGCTGACATTTTTGGGAGATTATGTGCATATTAAAGTCATACCTAATTTTTTAATTAATAAATTATAATTAATGAATTAGACGTGCATATCGGTGTATATCGCACTTTTGGGGTGACTCACGACAGTATGAAGTGGTCAAACAATGTGTTTGAAATGGCGAAGGCCGATAATTCATATCATATCAGTTTAAATAAACGAGTGATTCTGGGAGAAGCCAGCTAGTAAGTGGTTAGAATGTCAGCCTGACAGCTAGGGTTCGGATCACGCACAAAGCACTGCCTGTCTATAGCTCTGCTGATGAGGCTAATGGGCTGAAATGTACATACAGATATCGACTTTTTCTCGATTTGTTTACGCTTTACATTTAAACCGTATGCACGCCCATTCATTTAATTATAATTAATTAATTAACAAATAAGGTATGACTTTGATTATGCACATAATCTCCCAAAAAATGACCATTTCATATATGTTGATTTAATATATATATATATATATATAAGAAGAAAGATAGATAGATAGATAATTACAAGAGGACATAATGAGGACACATTTTAAATATTATTTTCTCAGATTCCCCCAATATATATATATATATATATATTCTTTGTTGGGGTACCAAGTTTATTGGTACAAGGGTGATTCTAGGCTGGTCCTATTCTCTACAGTAGTTTGTTGCAGAGTTCAGGTTCCGTATGAGAGCTCAATGGTTAAGTTTTATAAAACAGAGAAATTTATTCGTGAATAAAAAAAAGCCTTAAATACATGGGTATCGTGATTTGGACCATTTCTCTCGTGGATGTAGGCCACCGAGTTTCGTCAGACCGATGTCTGAATAAAATAAAAACGTGGTCTGACGAAACTCAGTGGAAATGGTCCATAATCAGATATCCTGATAATTTAAGGCCTTTTTATTACAATATATATATATATTATATAATATAATAATATAAATATATTAAAAAGAAAAATATATATATATATATTATATATATATATATTATATATTTTTTCGAGAAAAATCCGTTGCAGGCTGACCATGATGGGTTAAAACTCTTCCTGTTTGAAAAGAGAATTTGTCTATTGTTGAATTTGAATATGTTTCTTTTTTCAAAACTGTTACACTAAGGTATACATTATGTCGTGACTGACACGAGAAACGTGTAGCTGATGTGCTTATAAGAAACGATCGCATGATTTTTTGGAAATCAATGTTTCGTTTTTAATTCAATTATTTTCTGCTTCTTTCTCGATGAGTTGGAGTAAAAACAAGCTCTGAAGATGATTTTTATAATCGAAATATTGTTTAATATTAGCTATGAATAGGATATAAAATATTTTCATTTAACAGCATTGTGTGTTTTCAATTCTTTTATCTATTATATACGTGCGGATTCATTTCCTTATCTTAACTTTTGAGGTCTTTTCTTGGCGTTTAGGATGAATGTTTAGGTTTTGTTTTTGGTTTGGTTGGTTTGTTTTTACGGCAAATCAACTCAGTGGTCATTTAATACGATAAAGTTTTGAAATGAATCAATTCTTAATGGATAATACAATTTTTTTATAAATCATTTTTCTATTACTATAAATGGGACCTACAGGTACTACATCGGGTCAGAGTGGACAGGGAGCAATGGTGTGAAGGGGTGCTCCAACTCAAAACTCAAAACTCGACCTCACCATCAGATATGAGTTTAAACGTCATTCCAGGACATGTAGACCGTAGTCACCGCTTCTAGCACCCATATTAAAAAAGGGGCTGGGGCTTGCCATAAGGGATAGGGTTGGGAAATCATATAGGTGTAGGGTTGACGTGACAGCCGATTGATCGGAGGGGCTCTCCAAGCCGTCTAGCCAAGATAGGCCAAAGTGGAGTATAGCATATCATGAACTGCTCATCCACTGTAGACCCCAGTCACCACCTTCTAGCACCCATATGATAAAAAGGGGTTGGGGTTTGCCATAAAGGAAGAAATGTTTAGGCTATATATATATATATATTATAATATATATATATATATATATTATTATTGTTGTTGTTGTTGTTGTTACTTACTTCGTGTGTCAACAAATGTTCGTGACACAATCTTGGCAAAGGGTTCTCTTCGTGATTGTGGAAATAAGGTCCTTCGTATTTCTCCTGTGTGTCACGTAGCATGTTGTCTTTTTTAAGAGCTACAAAGAGAAATAATATTCAATGGATATCATCAATATCAATTTCAAAACAAAGGTGCACGGGATCTCTCTTCTCTCTCTCTCTCTTCTCTCTCCTTCTCTCTCCTCTTCTCTCTCTCTCTCCTCAGTCCTTTCTCTTTTGTCTTGTTTGTCTTCTTTATCACTCTCACTTCTCTCTATCTTTTTAATCTCTCTCCATTTCTCTCTCTCTCCTCTCTCTTTCTCTCTATGCCTTTCTTCTTTGTCTTTTTGTCTCTCTTTATCACTCTCACTCTCTCTATCTTTCTTAATCTCTCTCCATTCTCTCTCTCTCTCTCGTCTCTCTTCTCTCTCTTCTCTCTCTCTCTTCTCTCTCTCTTCACCCTTTCTTTTTTTGTCTTTCTGTCTCTCTTTATCACTCTCACTCTCACTATCTTTCTTAATTCTCTCTCCATTCTCTCTCCATTTTCTCTCTCTCCTCTCTTCTCTCTCTCTCTCTTCTCTCTCTCTCTCACACACCACACACACACACACACACGCGCCATGCGCGCGCGCAACACACACATTTTCTCTCTGGCCTTCTTCTCTGTCTCTTTCACTATTTCTCTTTCTCCATCTCTCTCTCTACTCTCTCTCTCTCTAAACTCTTTCTTCACCTTTCTTTCTCTTCTCTTTCTCTCTCTCTTCTGTCTTTCCATTCTCTCTCTCTACTCTATCTCCTCTCCACCTCATCTCCACCTTCTCATTCTTTTTTTCTCACTCTTCCTCCCTCTCCCTCCTCTCTCTTCTCTCTCTCTTCTCTATATTATATATATAATATATATATATATATTATATATTATTATATTGGTAGTGTCTGTGGTATGTACGTGTCGTCTTATAACTCAGAAAAGAGATTAGCATTAGAATCACGCAATCATTGATGATATAAATTAAAAGTTTCTTAAGTTAAACATTCCTGATCTCTGATATCAAAACGCTACAATAATAAAGAGTTCACAATATTAGTTTTTGTTTTTTTACTGATTAGATGATATAATTCTTCTAATATTAATGCAAAAAAAAATTGGTAGAGCTCTCTAAGGGTGATTTATTTTAACTTTCGCTACAAGGTATATAGCAAATGATCGTCTGCTCGCAGACTAATCTCTCTGGGATCGTAAAATATATAAAAAAACCTATGTATTTAATAGTTTAAATTCCAACCCGTTACAACAGGTCAGAGTGGGAGAGGTTAAGAAATTAGGTTGGCAATAGCCATCGGAGTTCGTTTGCCAGGATTGTTGTTGTGTCCTAACCACACATGCCGGGGTTCCGTGAAACGCGAAATGATTATTAATTTATTTATAATTTACCAACGACGAGCAATGTGACAAAAGTCAAATTTTTAAGAGAGTTCAACAGTTTGAATTCAAATTTTTCCTATCTCTGGACCGGTTGCCTTACAAAGGTTAAAGAGCACAAGTTTGCCCTACTATTTACCATAGTTAGAGTCTCCCTCTAGCTATGGGTAAATAGTAGGGCAAACTGGGTTCTTGGATTTATACCTTTACAAGGGATTAGCGCCCACATGGTTAGTATCGGAGCGGCATAACGTACAAGACGTAAACTGACGTGATTAGAAAAAAGAACGGTGAAGAGAATTATCTCTTTCACTAGACAAGGTGATTTGTTTTTTGCGTCGGAGATGGAGCGCGCCACACCTACTATCAGCTCTTACTCTACCGGACAGATCCTGATACACAGCTGAGTTGCAAGGGTCGGTATCAAACCAGAAACCTTGAGGTTCTTAGAGGGAGAAAGGATCATACCTTTCCCAGGGTATTAGGCTAAGTGAGATGCAATTACCAAGTCAAGGATTGAACTCGGGACGAGTCCATTTCTCATAACCTTAACCATTAGACCACGCGCTTCCATTCAATAGAATGAATAATATAATCAAATATAAATCAATCGATTGTAAAACTCTTCAAAGTTCCCTATTGAAATGACTCATATTTAATATATATATATATATAATATATTATATTTATATATTATTACCAAATTTCTTGCAAGAATTATCGTGTGTAGATACATCGTACAGACATGTTCAACTTTATTAGTCTCTGTCAGCGATGTATACTAACGATTTCTCTCGACAGAAATCGAACCGGGACTTCAGTAGGATAGTCTGAAAACTAACGTTTGGCCACGATAACAGAGGAGAAATTCCTGGGAATTAACCTGTCAATGATACTGGGACGTCTCTACCATATGAGGCAAGAGGGCGTGAGTGAAATAACAAACCCGAGCCTTATCTCTCTGTGAAGAAATAAAGATTTTGGATGTTTGTTTATTTTAGAAGCATTGTTTGATTAAAGTATAATTTAATATTTATATTTTTGCTTGAAGGCAGATTACAATGCGCATATCGCTAAAATTCGATAATAATGACAAGTGAATTTCGCAAGAATTACTCGGTGTGTAGAATCGTACATTTATATTTATATTTGTTATTTTTCTCTTGGTTGGAGTATATGACGCACACTCGCCCTCATTTAAAAGCTTGGACCTCTTTCATTCATAGTGGATGTCTGATGAAACTAGAGATGGGCATCAGACATGTATTATTGACACGTGAATAATGGAAGGCAGAGATAACAGCACACCCTATACACAAGCAATCGCATGATGCAGCAGTGATTTTTTAGCATGCAGAATTCCTCAGAAATCTGACATAAAATGTGTTGAAGACCTCAGAGTTGGTATCGTGAAGTTGCTAAAACTGATAAACAGGTACAATGGTAGTGTATAGCTAGCAAGATTCGGCCCTGCACTTCTTGGAAAGACAAAATGGTTTGCAGAATTTTTAGACTCACAGTCCATGTGATCAGAATTCCATCTTTACCCATGATTTTATTATGTGGGCTGTGAGAAAGACAATCCCGTGCCAATACTACAAAAGCCCTACATCTATACATAATTAAGGTCCTTTTGAGCGTTCCAGGGAAACTGTAATTCAGCTTGTTCCAGTTCGGAGCAGGGTTGAGGCGTGTGATGACGCTAATGGTGGTTATTTTGAGTGAAACTTGTTAAACAGTAGTGTAATTTCGGTGTCTGTTGAATTTCTTTATAATCCAATGAATTTTGAGTTTACTAAGCATTTTCTTTTTCTTTAAACTGTAAATTCCGATGAATTAGGCGGGCATACTTCAAATGTAGCTAAAAAAATCGAGAAAAATCATCTTGTATGTATATTTCGGCTTTAAGCCTCATCAGCAGAGCTATGACAGAGACCGCTTTAGCTATGATGAGGCCTAATGGCCGAAATGTATCAAGATTGATTTTCTGATTTGTTTAGACTTACATTTGAATAGTATGCCGGCTAATTCATATAATATTAAATTAATTAATTTTTCACAAAATTAGGAGTAGACACTAACTAACAAGTCAAGTGCATTGTTTGTGATTACGTTACAATAGATTCAGTTGAAGAAAAGCAACAGACGATCATCTAAATTAATTCTAGATTTAGAAATGAGTAGAGCACTAAGAAAGCCATGTTTCGAAAAACGACACAATTGTTGTTTTGTTTTATTCTCATAATTCATCATTTCCATCTGATGATCGGAGAGTAAGAGACTTAACTATAATGCTAAATTCTAATGTCTTTTTTTTTCTTACTCATATATTGCTGTGTATCTAAATTAGCAACATAGCCTCAAGGAACTTGGTTTTGTTTCAATAAAATTTGTAATACTAGTGGAGATTTCTTTTGATTTGATTATATATATTATATAATATATATAGTATATTATAGTCTAAATAATAAAATAACATTGTCTAGTGTGTATATATTATATATTTATATAATTATATATATTATATAGATACACTAACAATGTTTATTGATTATTTGACTTGATTATATATATATTATATATATATATATTATATATATATAACTATAACGAACAATGTTATTGGATTATTTAGACTATTGTCACATCTTTATTGTTACTACAACGTTTCAGCCAACGTGCCTCGCAGTTTTCTTCAGGTATTTTTGTCAGACTCGGGAACTTTAAAACTTGATATCCTTTCTTGTCGAAACTCAGAGCCGGGTTCTTGGCTTCGTCCTGGATCTTACAAGCTAACAGCGTGATCCAGGGGGCTTTACCCGGCAACATCTTCCCCCTTGATTAAAGGGAGGGTTGGTACTTCTTGTCGAACTTCAGAGCCGGGGAATTCAACATATATATTATAAAATATTGGGGAGATACGTGCTTAATTGAAGTCATACTAATTTTGAAAATTATTATTGTAATAATGAATTCAGGCGGAGCATACCTGTCAATTAAGACTAAAAAATCGAGAAAAAGTCAATTCTCTGTATGTAATTTCAGCCCATAGGCCTCTTCAGCAGCTTTCAAATTAAGGTACGACTTCAATTAAGCACATATTTCCCAAAAATTGTGCGCTAAAAGCCATATCAAACCTTGTTTGTTTGTTTACTTCTCAACTATATATATATATATATATATATATAATTATATGTTGTGTATGGTGATGTGGATTGGTGTGTGTAGTGACATATATAAGGAGTGCAATAAGAAGATATATGAGTTTGAAGCTGTATTTACCGAAAGAAATCGAAATAGCAATGAACGGAACGTTAATTTCTTCAGAAAAAGGTGTGTCTCAAAAAAGTGGTGTTTAAAAAAATTCTCGATATTTTTGACACAGTTGCATAGTATACGTATATATAATAAATTATGTATATATATATATATATAATATAATATAGGTGTGTGTGTCGTGTTTGTGTGTGTGTTTTGTTGTGTGTGTGTGTGGTTTCTCCTACGCTGAGTAGGTTGATCTATATGTTCTCATGTAGAGGAAATCTCGCGGAGGCTGCCGATTAGGCTAAATTGAAAGGCTTCTACAGAAACCGGAAGTCGGGCTCGGTCTCTGCTTTATATAGATAGTATAATTTAATACGATGAAGACGATCTTTAAAACTAAAAGGATCATTTCTAATTGCTTTATCAAGAAATGAATAAGGACTAGATATTTTATGGGAAAACAATGCATTGGAAATAATATTTTGTACTAAGAAAAATATATTAGGAATTATTTTACTTATAAAACTGCACTTGGAAAGTGATTGTTACTGCACAAAAATGCATTGACAATGATTTTTTAACTATAAAATGTCAACTTGGACAATGATTTATTTGTATAGAAAATGACTCTATGGACAATGATTTTTACTTAATAAACATTTTGCATATGGACACAGAGGTGATGAAAATGATATGCATATTTTATATAAAAATGTCATTGGTACAATAGAATGTTTTACTTAAACATGCATTTGGAAAATAAGGGATTTACTATATAAATCGATTGGAGCAAGATGTTTATTGCTATGGGGATTAGGAGAATTGGATTTGATTAAGTGTAATATAGGAAAAAGCATTAGGAACAGATGATTTTTCTATAAAATGCTGATTGGCACATGGATTTTACTAATTACTAAAAGTTGAGTTTGGAAAATGCGATTGTTTAGCTATATCAATTGAGCATATGGAAAGATGTGTTTTGCTGCTATAACAGATGCTTGGGAAATGATAGGTTTAGTATAAAATGCATTGGAAATGATGATATTTAACGTAGATAGAGATAAGAAGAAGCTATGCAGTTGGACAATGGATTTTACTATATATTGAAATGCATTGCGAAAATTAATTGTAGTGTTAATAAAAATGCTTGGAGCAGATGCAGTCCGATTGTTATGCTATAAAAATTGCATATGGAAAATGATGCGTTTAGTAAAGACGACTCCACGGCATACTGAGCAAAATATAGCATTGGACAATGATTTAACTATAACAATGCGATGTGGACGAAGTGATATTTTATACCTATAAATTTAGCTTTGTGGGAGAACCTGATGTTTAATGGATAAATCGGAGATGCAGGAATGATTTTGCTATAAAGATTGCAATTGGAATGATATTTAGAGAAAACATCGAAACTGAGACAGTTGGATCACAATGACTTTTACGATAAAAAATGGTGCATTGGACAGATGATATTTTCTGGAATAGAAAAGATGCATTGGTCTGGAATTAATTTAAGGTATTAAGACGATGCATTGGAACAAATGAATTTTTGCATATAAAAATAGCATTGAGATTAAAATCAGATTGATTATAGTATAAGAGAAACTCGCATTGGATGACAAGATGATATTTTACTATAAAGATAAAATAGACAAGTTGAGACAATGCTTTTTAAGCTGGACTAATAGTAATAGTAAGCTTTGGACCTAATGATTGTAATTACTCAGTATACATGCATTGAATTCGCTTTGGAAAATGATTTTTACTAATAAGATGCATTGGATCAATGATTTTTGCATAAAGATGACTTTGGGAAATGAATGATTTATATAAAGCATTGGACAAAATTGAATTTTTTACTATGAAAATGGCTTTGACAGTGATTTTTACTAAAAAAAATGCTTTAGAGAAATGATTTTTGTACATAATACAAATGCATTGGAAATCGATTTTTGCTATATAAGGTAGACCTCCATGGAAATGAGTTATTATAGCTTATAAAAAGTAGCTTGAAAGAAAAGTAATAGATTTTTGACTGATAAAAGAATGCAATTGGGCAGAAATGATTTTTACTATAAGCATTGGGAAATAATTTTACTATAAATAGCTTGGACTGATTTTTTGCTATAAAAATGCATTGGAAATTGATATTAATATGTATAAAAATGCACATTACGGACATGATTTTTACGTCTAAATGCATTGAACAATGATTTTACTATACGAAGCTCGCTTCTCGGCACTCGCTTCATAGCTGTAAAATAATTAATGGAGAACGATGATAATATTTGATTACTGATGAATAGCATACATGTTGGATACAATCGATATTTTGCTACATAAGAAGTATGAAACATTGGACGATGCGGAGAAGTAGTTTAAGGGTAATAAATGCGTTGGAGTAACATGAGACTATTTAATAACTATGAAAAAAGGGATGGCATTTGAGATAAATGATTTTTTACTATAAGATATGAATATCGCCGTGTCAGGAAGTAAGTAGATATACATACAAATGGGCAAAAGTTGACTCATGATTTTTGCTATAAAATGCATGTGGAAAATGTATATTTAGTATGATAATAGCATTGGAAAATGAATATATTGCGTATAAGAAAAGCATAGCACGTTGGACACATGATTATTTACTATATGAATGCATATGGACATGATATTTTAAACTTAATGCTTTTGGAAAAATGATGTTTTACTATAAATAAATGCTTTGGAAATGAATATGTATAACATCTCAAGATGCAGATTGGCCACAGTGAATGAAGTTTTTTCGCGTATATAAGAGATATAGCTACAGTTAGGAAATGAGTATTTTTAGAGTATCAAAATGCATTGGAACACCCTGATATTTTAGCTATGATAGACAAAAAAAAAGTTTTGGAGAAGATGGATTGTTATAACTATAAATGTTTGGAATGATTTTTAGTATAAATGCGAGTTAAGGCAAGGAATGAATTTGTTGACATATAAGAGATGGCTTAGAGATGAACATAGATAATTCTAGTATAAATAATATGAGCATATGGCGACAGAAGATGAGATATATGCTAATTATAACAAAGAAATGCCCATTAGACACATGAATTTTATCAGTATGGATAATGGAAATGATGGATCTAAATTTTTATGATCTCAATTAAGTAAATGGCGAATTGGATAAATGATTTTTAGCTAGTAGAAAGATTTTGGACATGGATGATTATAGTCTATAAAGAAATGCTGTGGAAACTGATATATTTCCTTATAAAAAGTGCTATGAGGAGGATGTATTTCATAACTATTATGATATGATGCAGGCTTTGGACAATGAATGATAATTATTCAACTGATAAACAGATGCTTTGGAAAATACGCATGTTCTTACTTATAATTAGAATGGGCATATTGGACGACATGAGATAAGTTGATTGCTGCATTAACGAATAGAGATTGGAAGTTGACATTTAGTAGTAATAAAAAATGGGCATTGGAAACAATGCTTTTATTCATATATGAAAATGCATTGGACAATGATGTTCTGATAATTCAGATAAGATCATGAAAAAGTTAGCATTGGAAAATAAAAGTTGTTGTACTTAAAGGTAATTGCTTGAGACAAATAGAATTTTTAGCTGGGATAGCAAGACCGAAGAACATAGCTGTGATGAAAGAATTGCGGATATTTAAGTGATGAAAAAATGCGATTGGCACAGATATGAATAGTTACATATAATAGAAAAGTGGATGCTTGGTGAGGAAGAATGATTTTTACTATAAGAGAAAATGCTTTAGGACCAAATGATTTTTATGTACTATAGAAAATATAGCTTTGGTAAATGAAATATATATACGTATAAAAATGCAATTATATTTTTGGGAAAAAATGCGGGAAAAGAAAGAATTATTTGCTATACGAAGAGCATTGGAAATAGATACTTAAATGTATAAAACAGACAATAGATTTGGGACAGCATGAATATTATCATACTATGAAATTCGTCTGTGGAAGCAGTGATTAATTTGATTATATACATATAATATATCAATTGGCTGAAATATTATTATAGTAAACAGAAACAATAGGACATTGGGAAATCGATGGTATTTGCTATAGCAGCGAGAATGGCTCATTGGAGAAAGAAATCTGTGTAGTAATATATAAGATAAAACCGAACGTGCTTGAGATGCGAAATGAGGGGGACTCGTTTATACTATAGATAGAAATGCAATGTAGAATACAGATGAATTGTAGTGTTAAACGATGATGGAGTAGACGTACACTATCGGCTATATGCGAGCCATCTAAATGATAATTTTTACTATAGACACTTGAGAATCGAGCTTTGAAAACTGATGAAGTATTTATATATACCAGAGTCGGAAATGCATTGTGAGCGCCTGATTGTATTATGCTGATTAAAAGAATGACAGATATTGGAAAAAGTGATATTTAAGTAATAAAAATGCATTGGCCATGATTTTTATACTCATGAGCCGCGAGCTTTGACACTAGCTGATATTGAGTTACTTATAAGAAGAAATTGGCTTATTGAGAAAATGATATGTTTTTTACTTAAAACTGGCTTGGAGCATTGATCATGGCAATTATTATGCTCTAGAGATCATGATGGAAAATGATATGATTAGTATAAGCAAAAAATATGACGAATGACAAGAGGCAACAGGCATTGGACAAATGATTTATTAACTATAATAATGCTTGGACAAATGATATTAAGCATAGATAGAATGCATTGGAAATACTTTTTACTATAAAATTGCTGGGACAATGATTATGTTGCTATAATCAGTGCAATGTGGAAATGATCTTTAGGATTATAGAAATGACTTGGAAAGACGTAGAAAATTGTCTTATCTCAATAATGCAAATAAACAAATGCAATATGAAGAATTTATTGAATTTTACCTATAAAAAGTAACAGAATGGAAGATGGATTCTTTATATTATAAAAGTAACGTAACTCGATTGTGAACAGGATTAGAATTTAGCTAATAAAGGAGAAATAGCAAGATATACGAGAGAGTGAATAATATCATTTTGGATACGTAAAGGTAAACATTGGAAAACTGTAGTCTTTACTGTATAAAAGTGTATGTGGGGATGAATCTTTATGTACTTTAATAATATATGCGATTGGTAACATGATATAAATAGTTACATGTACCTAGAAAGCATTGCAATGGTTTTTCGTATAAAAAATGCATTAGGATGACGACTTGCTATCAACCTTAATTAAAAATAAGCTTTCGAAATGATATTTAGTAATAAAATTCATTAGATATGATTGTGATATATAAAGATGTCTTGAAAGTGGGCTTTTTTAATCATAAAAGTCTTGTCAGCTTATTTTTTAACTTCTCGTGTGCTTGCGGTAATTGAGAGATTCAATGATTGCGTTTCCAATAATGTCATAATGTTTGGTGTCGACGCCGAGGATGCCGAGCAGTTACATCAGAAAGAGTTTTTATGAAATGATTTACGGTTAACACACTGCTTGTTTGGGTAGTAGAGCCGAAAAGACTAATTGTTAGTTTGTCTTCATTGGATTTTTTTCCTAATTAGTTTTAAACAGTATCGAGACAATTCGTGGTATTTTAGCTTAATTTGAAAGCTTTTCCACCGCATAAGAAAGTAATATCACCATTTTTTGTGAATAGATTGGAACAGACAATTCATAGGAAGTTTTTTTGAAATGAGAGTACAGAGTCTGTATTTGCTTTCGGAGCGGTCCATTGTTATTGTTCTATAATGCAAAAATACGCGGACGCTATATAATAAAATGTAAATTGATTAGTTTATTAAGATTTTAATCGATAAAATATTTATTATTTCTGCGTTATTGACTATGTCCATCTTACCATTGATTATATATGGTATCACACAGTTTGCGAATGTTGATACCCTCACGCATTCATTCAGGTATTTTTGTGGATCGGGAACCTTCATTGTTCGGACTCCGGGAGATTCTGGTTCGGACTAGGGGAAATTCTTTGTCGAATTCGGATCTTTTGTAGTATCGGGAGCATCAGGAAGGTTTGAACATAACCTTATATTTTATTTATTCAGGGGGTAATCTGTTTATTTCGTTAAGCCAATAAGATGGGGCAGGAGTTGTTTAAATTATATTTTAATGCTTACTCAAGGTAATGTATCTCGGGCTCCAGGATAACGTTTATTAGAAACTGTTTAACTAACTACATTTCATAGGTTCAATTGGAACAGATTGGAGTGTGAATTTAGGGAACTTATAACTAATGTTTCAATTTGGCTAGAATGATTCCTATATTATCTTAAATGTATGAGTTTTTTTACATAGACTAAGATTATCATATTGTTATGTTTTTTCCCGAGTCAAAAGAAGGTTTTGAGTCCGAAATGTTACAAGCAGCGAGTGACAGAAACTTGAAGAAGCGGGAGGGCATATTAGCAGAATACATTGTACAAATACACAACTGAAGATGGGGACAATAAGAAGTCCGATAACCAGATAATTACTAAACTAAACTCTATCATAACACTATTAAGAAGAATGCAATGATTTTTGTTGTTGTAAATTTATTGTTAAACATTTTAGAAATAATTTTGAATAATAAAATCATTATTAAATTTAGAAGAGTTATTGGCAGACCGTCTCGTCTATTTAAAGACGATGGACGTAGTGTTATTTATTCCCCAGAGAGAGTACCTACTATTTACCCATAGTTGGAGGGAGAGTAGTTGGATGCATACCTTTCCCAAGGGTATTAGCACTATGTGAAATGCAAACAGTCTCGTCTAGGATGTGATTTTTTTACTAACACTTAAACCATGCACTTTAAACATATATACAACACTTAATATGGAAGCGCGTGGTGTAATGGTTAAAGTCATGGGAAATGGACTCGTCGCGCCGAGTTCAAATCATAGACATGTTAACTGAATTTCACTTAGCGCTAATACCCTTGGGAAAGGTGTGAATCCTATTCTCCCTCCAGCTATGGATAAATAGTAGGACAGACTTGGCTCTTTAATCTTGGTTAGGCAACCGGTCTAGGAGAAGGAAAACTCTGAATTCAAACCTGTTGAACTCCGCTTAAGAAATTGACCTTTGTCACATCCAGCTCGTGTGGAGGGGTTGGTAAATATATATATATATATATAATATATATATATATATATATATATATATATATATATAACACTTAAAGTTGCAATAAGGAATTTGCAACATCACTATGTGCCATTATTTGAACTAGCAAAATAAAAAAACGCCCTCTGGGTGACGTAAAATAAAAATTGCCTGAGGGGATGGGGGTTGAAAATTTAATATCAGAGAGTTTGTATCATAAGTAAAGTAAAATCATCAAATTTATTAAAGGAGTAAAAAATAAAATAAATTTGAAATGGAAACTTAGTTCTGATAACTTTCAATATATATTAAAATAAAACAAACTATATATAGATATATAATAGCAGTCATGTATTTATTAAAACTTGTTTAAAAAAAACAATGCTGACTGTCTAACATTGCATGCTCAAATTTTGAGTGTATTTATTCTATGTTATGACGATTTTAGGTAGTGTGACGTAAGCAGTGACATAGTTTTTGTTACAGACAAAAACCGGAAGCGAATCTCCATTATTAATAGATTTAATCTTTTACTGCTATTAACAACGGATGTATAAGTGAATGGATGTTGTTTAGTAGGACGTTATGTGATGCACCTTATAAATCGAACCTTATAGCGAAAATGTTGTGTGAAGCCTTTTTTTTTTCAGACAATAGTAATATGTATTACTATACACGAAATGTCGGCCTATACGTGAACTCTGATAAAACCGAGTTCATGTCTTTCAAAAACAAAAGCGACATCTCAACCATCGACGGCAAACTCCTAAACTCTGTAGAACAATTTAGATACTTAGGCAGTAACATCTCCTCCACAGAAAATGACGTTAGTGCACGCATAGGAAAAGCATGGGCCGCTATAAATAAACTATCGATCATATGGAAATCCAGCCTCACAGACAAGTTAAAGAGACGGTTCTTCCAGGCCGTTGTTGTGTCAGTACTGCTGTATGGGTGCACCACCTGGACCCTAACTAAGCAACTAGAGAATAGACTAGATGGGAGTTGCACAAGAATGCTGCGGGTCATCCAGAACAAGACATGGAAACAACACCCAACGAGAAAACAGCTGTACGGCCACCTGCCACATATCACTCAAACCATCCGAGTAAGACGGACAAGGCACGCGGGACACTGCTGGAGAAGCAAGGACGAACTCATAAGCGACGTACTTCAGTGGAAGCCAGCACATAGACAAGCCAGTGTGGGCCGACCAGCAAAAACGTACATTGATCAGCTCTGTGCGGATGCATGATGCTGCATAGAGGACCTCCCGAGAATGATGAGCGATAGGGACGGATGGAGAGAGGTTGTCATGGATATCCGCGCTGAAAGCGCGACATGATGATGATAATGATGATATATATATAGAAGGTAATAAGTTATATTATACATATTACATAATATTACATATTACATTATAATATATATATATTATATTATTATTATTATTATGTAAAGAGAAATGGAAGTGAATCCGACAATATGTAGTAGATGATGATGATGATGATGATGATGATACATATTAATCTGGTTTATCTTAATGAATAGAATAAAAACAAGACTGTCATAGACCGATTATCAATCATATGATCTCTCTGGTATGATGAAGCAAAAGTTCATCAAAGCTGTAACCATGTCAGTACTACCGTATGGCAGCACCACTTTGGACTAACGAATTCATAAAAATATTTTGCAAAAAAAACAAAAACATAAATAAATAAATAATTGAAATATTTCTCTAAAGTCAACTAATCTGTCTGTCTGTCTGTCTCTATCTATCTATCTATCTATCTCTAACAGTAAAGTCTGTCTGTCTGTCTGTCTGTCTGTATCTGTGTCTGTCTCTATCTCTGCCTCTCTATCTATCTATCTATCTCTAATAGTAAAATCTGTCTGTCTGTCTGTCTGTCTCTGTCTCTGTCTCTGTCTCTGTCTCTCTCTCTCTCTCTCTCTCTCTCTCTCTCTCTCTCTCTCTCTCTCTCTCTCTCTCTCTCTATCTATCTCTAATAGTAAAATCTGTCTGTCTGTCTGTCTCTGTCTCTGTCTCTGCCTCTCTCTCTATCTATCTATCTCTATCTCTAACAGTAAAATCTGTTTGTCTGTTTGTCTGTCTGTCTGTCTGTCTGTCTCTATCTATCTATCTATCTATCTATCTATCTCTAACCGTAAAAGTATTTGCGCCCTTAGCCCTGTGGTTACTTTGGGTCGAACTCAGTCACATTTTCTTTATTAAGAAATAATTTCATTGGAGATTGTGTGTTTGTCTGTCTGTAACCAAAACTATATCACTACTCAAGTCACAATTCCTTTAGTTATTTATGTCACATTCTCCATGATTTCCTTTTTATTCAATTAAAATAGTTTTTCATTATTAATAATGTTGACCATGTCTATATACTAATAACATGCAATTGTATTTATATATTCAACAAAATAGCGGTTTACAGTGAGAGAGAGAGGGGAGGGAGAGGTGGTATGTATGTATAAGTATGTGTGTGTGTGAGAGAGAGAGAGAGAGAGAGAGAGGGGGTGGTAAGGGTCGGGTAGGGGATGCGAGTAATCACGTAGAGGAGAGATGGAAAGAGATAGATAGATATATAGAAATATATATATATATATATATATATATATATATATTGAGAGAGAGAGAGAGAGAGAGAGAGAGAGAGAGAGAAGGTGGGCAGAAAAGGGAACAAAGAGAGAACAAAAGAGAGAGAGAGAGAGAGAGAGAAAGAGAGAGAGAGAGAGAGAGAGAGAGAGAGAGAAGGGAGTGGGTGTGAAAAAAAGAGCATATTTTCTCGTAGCAAATGCCGCAAACAAAACAATGCGATGATGTCACAATGACGTCATTGGATGCCGCGGCCCGGGGTGATTTGCACTTTTCAAACCCCCTTGCACCTGTTGACCTTTTTTCCGACCAAAAAGCACGTTCCCCCCCCCCTACCCCCACCCCGTAGGATTGCGTAAGAAAGTTTGCTGACTCAGAAGGAAACAATTCGCCTCGCTACATCAGTTTCAAATGTCTGTCAAATCTGGCACAAGGCCAATTCCTACTGAGCGATAGGTCTGCCGAGAAAAATCAGCATTCAGCATCAAAAGAGAAATTGTGCGACTATATCAGCCATTAGTATTACATGGTTTCAATCCTGGTCAAGGGCAGCGGTAACATGGAATAATAATTAGCACAGCTTAACACCTGTACCCCAGCTATGGTTAGCGGAATGAGAACAGGATACCCCTGTGGACTGAATAAAGAGATGGGTTCAAAGTTCCTTGATGGCTCCCGATTACGACAAGAAGCGTCCCGACTTCAAAAAGAATGTTCCCGAGTTCGAGAAGGATCCCGAGTCCGACAAAAAACACACGAAGAAGGTCGGAGGGCACATCGACCGAAACGTTGTACAAATAACAATGAAGATGAGGACTATAGTCCAAATAATCCGAATAATACAAATTATGAATCCTTATCTAAAAAATTCTGAGAAATAGTATACCAGCCAAGTGTGTGTGGAGATCGGCCGAAAAGTTGTACAAATAACAATGAAGATGAGGACAATAGTCAAAATAATCTTATTATAATGGAGATTGTGTGTTTGTCTGTCTGTAACCGAAACTATATTACTATTCAAGTCACAATTCCCTTTGTTATTTACATCACATTCTCCATGATTTTACTTATATTTAAACCTCAATTATTAATAAAATTGTTTTACATTACTTACACTGTTGACCATATCTACATAATAATAACATGTAATTGTATTTATATATACAACAAAATAGAGGTTTACAGTATGAATGGGAAGGCTAATTTGCATATTGATCTTAAAAATTTGATTTTAATAAATATATGCTTATTATTATTGATTTCTAATTGTTTGGTTTTATTTTATTGAATATGAGCAAAAATCTCTTCAATAAATCTTAAAAGAAATCCCTTAACAAGAAGAAATAACTGTAATATTATTCTTTACTTCCTATTTTAACTAAACAGTTTAATTAGGAAAATTTACCAATGAAAGACGGGAGTAAGGGAAAATGATGGAAGAGTTAGTTTCAAAGTTGTTCTATTTTTCAATCATATCCCCTCTGTTCCAAATCTTTTTATCTACATTCTTATTCAGTTTCATTAGCCTTTCTAATTTAATATGATATTTTATCATAAAATTTAACTAAAATACTTGCACCCGGAGGGTGCATATATTTACTAGTAAAAATAATACAAATTATGAAGCCTTATCTAAAATTCTGAGAAATAGTCAAGTGTGTGTGGAGATGACTTCTTCATTTTTAAAACATGAACGCAATTTTATCGGAGTTTACTTACGGCCAATTTTCCGTACTGTCTTCTCCAGGCTATGTATATGTTTACGTTTGGCGAGAGATTGTCATGGGTATCCGTGCTGCGAGCACGACATGATAATGATAATGATATCAGCTATTAACCCTACGAATGTACAGTAGGGGGATAAAAAAAAGATTTGTCAATGGTCTTCGAGATGTGCTAGAGAATAATCGGACTACTTTGATGAAAACGGAAGTTTGCTTGTCGGTATAAGTATGGGTTTTAGACAGGTTGTTTTAAAAAAATTGATATTTTGTAATCTAATGACTTGACCAACCGCCCTGTCAGTTGGGGCGTTAGAATGCACCGACTGCACCTCTGCAGAGGGGTAAGACTCCCTCAATGGGGCCACCTGTTTGCCGTGGGTGGCGACACGTGATGCTTAAGGATAGAGCCCAGGTGGATGAGAAGTTCATGATATGCAATACTCCACTTTGGCCCTATCTTGGGCTAGACGGGCGGTCGGAGAGGCCCCCTCCGATCAATCGGCTGGTCACGTCAAGCCCTAGCACCTATATGATTTTCCCAACCCTGTTGCCCTTATGGCAAGCCCCAGCCCCTTTTTATCATATGGGTGCTAGAAGGCGGTGGCTGCGGGTCTACATGTCCTGGGAATGACGTTAAACTCTATCTGATGGTGAGGTTCCAGTTTTGGAGGTTTGGGGAATGTGGAGCACCCCTTCATCACCATTGCTCCCTGGTCCACTCTGACCCGGAGTGGTAGTACCTGTTAGGGTCCCATCTATGGGTTAAATAGAAAAATGTATTTATAAAAAAATTGTATTATCCATTAAGAATTGATTTATTTCAAAACTCTTGTGATTACCTGAAGATGCCGTATTAATACGGTTGAAATAAATTATTGTAATGAAGCAAGTTTAGAGTTTTTCTTCATTTACTAAATATCTTGCTCTGTCCTTTTACTCACTGGTATTAGGCACATTGAGCTCTCCTTATGGTCTACCTGCATTAGCTTGGTTAAACCACACATGGAAAGACCCTATCTACGAAAAAAACTATATATATATATATATATATATATATATAGTTATTTAGTAAGCTTAGCTTATATGTGGCACAAGGCCAGAAGTATGGGGTGCCCAGTGAGAATCGAACTCACTAACAATGGTCTGCAAACCATTACACAATGTAATATATTTCTGTTTATAAGTTGTGCTGTAATCCGCCACTTAAACTCAGCGAGGCCACGTTATTAGATATTAGATGCATCAATATGATATTTGTGCCAAAAATGGAGTTGCCCCCCTTTTGATCAGTAAGGGACTAACGGGAAACCGGATATGGGAATTCCGCCATGTTACTTTAGTCTGGGGTTTTGGACTGTAGAGACGTTCGTCAACTCGGTTGAACTTGTAACCATGTGCTCCAGCAAGTTTGGGCTTGTTAAGTCATTTTTAGGGTAGAAGCATTTTCTACCCTGTGTTAAATAAAGACTGACAAGCAGAGAGTCAGCAGACAAGGCCACTGACCTCATGTGTGAACACACACATGATACACACCGTTGAATTTTATCCCAAACCATCCCACTGTATTCCCTGTCAGTGAGAATAAATAAAACAAATATTGTTATATGTTAAACATATTTCACTGTTTTATTATCATTTTGTTATTCCTACATATCGGGATATAACAGATAGATAAATAGATAAATAGATAGATAGATAGATAGATGATCAGATGGATACATAGATAGATAGATATGAACGGGCATAGATAGATAGATATAAAAAAGATCAGATAGATAGATAGATAAATAGATAGGAACGTGTATAGATAGATAGATAGATAGATAGATATGGAAAAGATCAGATAGATAGATTGATAAATAGATGGATAGATAGATAGATAGATAGATAAATAAATAGATATGAACGGGCATAAATAGATAGATAAATAAATCAATAGATAGATAGATTGATATATAGATAGATTTGGCCGAGGTCTGCATTCTAAGTGTCACCCACCCGAGGCGGTGTAGTGTTCAGTCAACCCCAGCGAAAGTTAGCAAGACAGACAGACAGAAGAAGAAGAAGAAGAAGAAGAAGAAGAAGAAGAAGAAGAAGAAGAAGAAGAAGAAGAAGAAGAAGAAGAAGAAGAAGAAGAATGGGGAAAGAAGAAGAAGAAGAATGGGAAAGAAGAAGAAGAAGAAGAAGAATGGGGAAAGAAGAAGAAGAAGAATGGGAAAGAAGAAGAAGAAGAAGAAGAAGAAGAAGAAGAAGAAGAAGAAGAAGAAGAAAAGAAGAAGAAGAAGAAAGAAGAAAGAAGAAGAAGAAGAATGGAGAAAGCATGAAGAAGAAGAAGAAGAAGAAGAAGAAGAAGAAGAAAAGAAGAAGAAGAAGAAGAAGAAGAATGGGGAAAGAAGAGAAGAAGAAGAAGAAGAGAAGAAGAAGAAAGAAGAAGAAGAAGAATGGGGAAGAAGAAGAATGGAGAAAGCATGAGAAGAAGAAGAAGAAGAAGAAGAAGGTTTTTTTGGCGTTTTTTTTTTCGGGTAATTTTATTCATAGACGTTAAATAATCGCGTTTGTACATAGATTAAGTGACGTCATTGAAGTAAGTCTTGGTATCGTTAGATGGGATCGCATCGCATTGCAAGTTATAAATTTTGCCACAAAGACCACCATGTTGACTATTTACGTATTCATAAACCACTTTGCACGAGCAGGATGTTGTTACGATTTTTGTGGCCATCCTTTAGGCTTCTAGCAAGAGCGCTGGTCCAGCGGAGATCCTTTATGTTAAGCAGAGCGCGATCATTAGGGTCCCATCTATGGGTTAAATAGAAAAACATGAGTTTATAAACAAAATTGATTATCCATTAAGAATGAATTTATTTCTAAACTTTGTCGGCATTAAATGACCCACTGAGGTTGAGATGCCGTAAAACAAAACAAACCAGGCCAAAAACTTGCCCTTTTTGCAGTGATGTTATTTTTATAATTTATTCTGAAATAGAATGAAATAAAATAACACCACTTGTTGTGGTTTGTAAAAGAAATGATACGAAAATATACGGAAAATATAGAAATGATTATTCGAAATTAGATTAAAAATTAATTGAAATAAGAGATGTTGTAACTATATATATATATATATATATATATATATATATATATATATATATATATATCTTATTATAATGGAGATTGTGTGTTTTTTTGTCTGTAACCGAAACTATATTACTAATCGAGTCACAATTAACATAGTTATTTACATCACATTCTCCATGATTTTATCTATATTTAAACCTCAATTATTAATAAAATTGCTTCACCTTTTTATTAGTGTTGTCCATATCTACATGATATTTTCCACGTACCCCACTTGTACGGGTCAGGCACAAGGCCCTATTTATGTGGGACCACCCACAAGCCGAGACTCATGGAGTGGCAGGTGAAAAATTGCGTCGATCCCGTCGGCATTCCCCCTCAAGGGGGGCGCCTCAGGCACTGGGCAATAAACCCAGCCCTGCCCCTTTAAATCAAGGGGGCAGGTGTTGCCTGGGGGGATGGCCCCCTGGGATCGACGCCGTTAATTATACCAATGGTCCAGAGGCCGAAGCCACTGTTGACCATATCTACATAGTATTTACCGCGTACCCCACTTGTACGGGTCAGGCACAAAGTCCCTATTAACGTGGGACCACCCACAAGCCGAAGCTCATGGAGTGGCAGGTGAAAAATTGCGTCGATCCCGTCGGCATTCCCCCTCAAGGGGGCGCCTCAGGCGCTGGGCAATAAACCCAGCCCTGCCCCTTTAAATCAAGGGGCAGGTGTTGCCTGGGGGGATGGCCCCTGGGATCGACGCCGTTAATTATACCAATGGTCCAGAGGCCGAAGCCACTGTTGACCATATCTACATGATATTTACCGCGTACCCCACTTGTACGGGTCAGGCACAAAGTCCCTATTAACGTGGGACCACCCACAAGCCGAAGCTCATGGAGTGGCAGGTGAAAAATTGCGTCGATCCCGTCGGCATTCCCCCTCAAGGGGGGCGCCTCAGGCACTGGGCAATAAACCCAGCCCTGCCCCTTTAAATCAAGGGGGCAGGTGTTGCCTGGGGGGATGGCCCCCTGGGATCGACGCTATTAATTATACCAATGGTCCAGAGGCCGAAGCCACTGTTGACCATATCTACATACAAACAACATGCAATTATATTTATATATACAACAAAATAGCAGTTTACAGTGTGAACGGAAAGGCTAATTTGCATATTGATATTAAAAATGTGATTTTTATTAAATATGTGCTTAGTATTATTGATTTCTAACTGTTTGGTTTTATTTTAATGAATATAAGCAAAAATCTCTCCAATGAATCTTAAATGAAATCCATTAACAAGAAAAAATAACTGTCATTTTATTCTTTATTTCTTAATTTAACTAAATAGTTAAATAAGTAAAATTCAGCAATGAAAGACGGGAGTGATAGAAGAGTAAGTTTCATTTCTATTTTTCTATTATACCTCCACTCTGTTTCAAATCTTTTTATCTGCCTTCTTATTGGACTTTCTAATTTAATATGGTATTTCATTACATTAAAACTTAAATACTTGTACCCGGAGGGTGCATATATTTGCTAGTATATATATATATATATATATATATATATATATATATATATATATATATATATATCATTTAAGTTTTCGCGTATGCTTCTAAATTATTTAGTTAAAAATTAATGTTAAAATGAATGAATGGCTGAAATAAAAATGAATGAAATCAGGGGGATAAATGAAAAATCCTTTCCAAGGGACCCTTCTCAAAAGTATTAAAACACTTTTTGAGAGTGGGATCCCTGATAGAAAGTTTTTCTCATCTATTATTAGACTCCTTTGAAGCATCAAGTTAATATAATTATTATATAAGTTATTAGAGAAGATAAAATCCGTCTCTTACTTTTGTAATATCTGTTGAGAATGGGTTTGAATTTATATATATATATATATATATATATATATATATATATATATATAATATAAGGGACCCCAGTCTCAAAAAGATTTTTAAAACTTTTGAGAGGGGTACCTTAAAAAGGATTTTTCATTTATCCCCCTCATTTCATTCATTTTTATTTCATCCAGTCATTCATTTTACCATTAATTTTTTAACTATATATATATATATATATATATATATATATATATATATATAAAAAGATAATCTAATGAGTCAGACGAACCTACTATTAGTTTCGCATAAAGCTCTTCAGGGCTAAAATCTGATTTAGCCCTGAAGAGCTTTATGCGAAACTAATAGTAGGTTCGTCTGACTCATTAGATTATCTTTATTATTGGCTCTACTTAGGTATCGAGCACTTTTTACATATTAGCTTTCTCCTAGCGGTTATATGAATATATATATATATCTTATATACATATATATACATATAAATTGTTTTTTCTTTTGGCAAAATATTGTACCAATAGATTATTTTTTGTTGGTACGAATATCTTGGTCTTTTCTTTTTTTCAAAAATTTTTTTCTTCCTGGTTGATGTTTGGTAGTATATTTTTACAATCAAACTTTCTGCTGGTTTTTTTCTCTCCGCAAGGATCTACCAACACGCTTGGTATATTATATATATATATATATATAATATATATATATATATATATATATATATATATATATATGGTATTTGTGGCAAAAGTGACTTACCCGTGAAACAGGTCACAATGATTAGTTGATGAAAGATTCACAATGATAAAGCAGCGATATAACAAATATAAAGTGCTCAATACGTTGGTAGAGCAAATTTATTAGGATAATGGTACACGATAATAACCTACTCGAGTTTCAACATAAGGATCTTCAGTGTTAAATTCACTGGATTAATCAAGATATTGATTAATTGCAGTCGATTTCTCGTATATATATTTCATTCACTATTCATTATATACTGCATATAGCTCCTATTTATTAAGTTGATCACTTTTAGAAAAGTACGCTATGAGTGTGAAATCATAATATCACCATCAATTATAAATCTGCTCTGCTTTATTAGCATTGACCACCTTTCCATGCAAATACTTTTCTCATTTTTTCATTCACTATTCATTATATACATATATATATATGAGTAAGAATATATATATATATATATATATATATATATATGATGGTTAGTCTATATATATATATATATATATATATATGATGGTTAGTCTATATATATATATATATATATATATATATGACGGTTAGTCTATATATATATATATATATATATATATATATATATATATATATATATATATATAAGAGTCATGTTCTTGTGATTACCTGAAGATGCCGTATTAATACGGTTGAAATAAATTATTGTAATGAAGCAAGTTTAGAGTTTTTCTTCATTTACTATATATATATATATATATATATATATGACGGTTAGTCCATATATATATATATATATATATATATATATATATATATATATATGACGGTTATATATATATATATATATATATATATATATATATATATATACTAGCAAATATATGCACCCTCCGGGTGCAAGTATTTGAATTTTAATGTAATGAAATATGTTAAATTTTAAATACTTTTGAAACTAAATAAAAATCCAAATAAAATGATTTGAAACAGAGGGGGTATAATCGAAGAATAGAACAACTTTGAAACTCTTCCATCATTTTTCATCACTCCCTCCTTTTATTGCTGAATTTTCCTAATTTAACTATTTAGTTAAATTAGGAAGTAAAGAATGAAATTACTGTTATTTCTTTATATTAAAGGATTTCTTTTAAGATTTATCCCCGAGTTTTTTGCTCATATTCATTAAGAAAAAAACAAACAATTAGAAATCAATAATACCAAGCGCATATTTAATAAAATTAAACTTTTAATATCAATATGCAAATTAGCTTTCCTGTTCACACTGTAACCCGCTATTTTGTTGTATATATAAATACAATTGCATGTTATTAGAATGTAGATAAAGTCAAAAGTATTAATAAGGTATAACAATTTTATCAATAACTGAGGTTTAAATAAAAATAAATTCATGGTGAATGTGACGTCAATAACTAAGGGAATTGTGACTTGAGTAGTGATTTAGTTTCGGCTTCAGACAGACAAACACACAATCTCCATTATAATAAGATATATATATATATGGACTACTTAAGATGTATGTCTGTATCAAGGTATTTATCCATCAAAGAGCAGCCAGCTATTGTTTATAGTTGCTCGAGCCAAACCAAGCTCTTCGACGCACAACAGAGAATGGAAATCATTCACCCCTCCCCCCCCCCGCCAGTTCTGGGAACCTTCATCACCGTCAAGCAGAAACGTTCTCTCATTGGCCACGCCCCAACACTCCGACTTATTACTCCTAGTGTTCCGTTTACATTATCATTAAAAAAAAACCCCAAAAAGACAAAAATAGAACCATCTTCTCAGACAGTTCAACACTCAGCTTCCTCTTTGATATTATTCTCTCTCTCTCTCTCTCTCTCTCTCTCTGTTTCTATCTATCTCTGTATCTATATGTTTTCATCGTTCTATGTCCTTAACCTTCCGCTCTCTGTCTGTCTCTGTCTTCTTCTTCTTTTTCTTCTTTTTCATTCTTCTTCTTCTTCTTCTTCTTCTTCTTCTTCTTCTTCTTCTTCTTCTTCTGTCTGTCTCTCTGTCTGTCTGTCTCGCTGGGGTTGACTAAATACTACACCGCCTCGGGTGGGTGACACTTAGAATGCAGACCTCGGCCAAACCGGCCCGGCGTGTTCAATCAAGCATATCCTTTTACAGCTAGCGCACTGGAAGAGTTGTTTTTGTGTGTTTTTAAAAAAATTCATCTGTTTAACTCTTTCTCTTACCAAATTTCTCACTCAGCTCTACCAAATTTTCTTTGTATTTTTTACCTGTACGATGTATGAAGTTCACTATCTATTCACCTCAGAATTCATGCTATTCAAAAAATTTCTACAAAGGTCTAAGATTTACCAAATAATACATGATCGCTATTTTATGTTGAATTCAAAATACCATTCGTTGTGTTTGGTCAGGTCTAGTTTTTGGTTTGGTTTGGTTTGTTTTGTTTTACGGCATATCAACCTCAGTGGGTCATTTAATACCTATAAAGTTTTGAAATAAATCAATTCTTAATGGATAATACAATTTTTTTATAAATACATTTTTCTATTTAACCCATAGATGGGACCCTAACAGGTACTACCACTCCGGGTCAGAGTGGACCAGGGAGAAATGGTGATGAAGGGGTGCTCCACATTCCCCAAACCTCCAAAACTGGAACCTCGCCATCAGATATAGTTTAACGTCATTCCCAGGACATGTAGACCCGCAGCCACCGCCTTCTAGAACCCATATAATAAAAAGGGGCTGGGGCTTGCCATAAGGGCAATAGGGTTGGGAAAATCATATAGGTGCTAGGGCTTGACGTGATCAGCCGATTGATCCGAGGGGGCCTCTCCGACCACCCGTCTAGCTTAAGATAGGGCCAAAGTGGAGTATTGCATGTCATGAACTGCTCATCCACCTGGGCTCTATCCTTAAGCATCACGGGTCGCCACCCACGGCCAATTGGGGGAGTCTCTGCAGAGGTGCAGTCGGTGCATTCTAACGCCCCAGCCAACAGGGCGGAAGGTCTAGTTTGTAAGATATGCTTGAATACTTCACAACAAGTTGTACCTAATAATAACACTTATCCAAAAGTCTGTGGACTCTAAATGTCACAAATAAATCTTATTATAATGGAGATTGTGTGTTTTTCTGTCTGTAACCGAAACTATATTCCTACTCAAGTCACAATTCCCTTAGTTATTGACATCACATTCTCCATGATTTTATTTTTATCTAAACCTCAATTATTAATAAAATTGTCTTACATTATTCATACTGTTAACTATGTCTACATACTGACAACATGCAATTATATTTATATATACAACAAAATAGCGGTTTACAGTGTGAACGGGAAGGCTAATTTGCATATTAATATTAAAAAAACGATTTTAATAAATATGTGCTTAGTATTATTGATTTCTAACTGTTTGGTTTTACTTTAATGAATATAAGCAAAAATTTCTTCACTGAATCTTAAATGAAATCCATTAACAAGAAAAAATAACTGTCATTTTATTCTTTACTTCCTCTTTGAACTAAATACTTAAATTAGAAAAAATAACAATGAAAGACGAGAGTGATGGAAGAGTAAGTTTCAGTTGTTCCATTTTTTATTATACTCCCTCTGTTTCAAATCTTTTATTATACTCCCTCTGTTTCAAATCTTTTTATCTGTATTCTTATTTAGTTTCATTAGCCTTTCTAATTTAATACAATATTTCATTACATTAAAACTTAAATATATGCACCCGGAGGAAAAATGAGTATGATTTTGGGATTCAACGTAAAAAAATGCCTTAAAATAAACTATTATACAAGATGTGTCAAAAAAGTATCAAGATTTTTTGTAATTTTTGACACTCCTTGAATTCTGAAAAAAAAAACAAACATTCCATCCATTTCAAACTGTATTTACCAAGATAGAAATGAACGATGAATGGAACGTTAAATCTTTTCAGAATACAAGGTGTGTCATAAAAGTGCCGAGTTTGAAGCTGTATTTACCAAGATAGAAATGAACAATGAACGGAACGTTAAATCTTTTCAGAATACAAGGTGTGTCATAAAAGTGCCGAGTTTGAAGCTGTAGTTACCAAGATAGAAATGAACAATGAACGGAACGTTAATACTTTTTCTGAATACAAGGTGTGTCAAAAAATACAAAGAAATCTCGATACTTTTTTTGACATACCTTGTATATGCTCACTATGTGTTTGAATGATAATTGTCATGAGAAGTGGACTCGGCTAGCCGGGTTCTAATCCTGGATAAAGTCGTTTGCATTTCACATCGCGCTAATACCCTTGGGAAAGGTATGCATCCAACTACTCCCTCTCCAGCTATGAGTAAATAATAGGGCAGACTGGGTTCTTTAACCTTGATTAGGCAATCGGCCAAAGATAAGAAAACTGAATTTGAAAACTCCGCTAAAAAATTGACCCTGTGTCGTACCCTGTTTGCTCGATTGGTTCAATACATATACTTAAAAAATCCTGTCCGTGGTGGAGAGGTTAGATAAATACGTACTTATATCCTATTATAATGGAAATTCGGTGTCTATCTATAATCGAAACTAAGTCACTTGTTACGTCACAATACCCCCAAGAATTGTGTAAGTTTATTAATAAGTATTTCATTTATAGTCAGATTCATTAATGCATAGAATAAAGCTTAATTATTAAGGACTGATAGTGGCTACCCGGCGTCGCCTGGGTAGAGGGAGATTTTTTTAAAGTTAGTCCCGCAGATCCATTATTACTGAATCGTGAGTTGAATCCTCGTGGGATGCCCCATTTAAATCCCTATTTTAAAAAAAATAGACCTTGCATTGATCCAGCTACTCTGAAAAGAAATGTTAATGTCTACTATCTAAAATATTAAATGAAAAAAAAAATCCATGCTGATATCATTTAAATTTTATTTTTTAATTATCTTCACGAATATAGATCAAATCTCTTTTTGCTCAAAAACCAAGCCCTGGTGATATTTAATGTGTATATATATATATTTACTTTTGTGTTAATTATTTTATTTTCGAAGTTTCCTCCGAACATGCATATATACACAATTGCCCTTTATAAATGTATAGAGATAGATGTCTCTATGAAAATTTGAGTTATATTTGCCTCAAAACAGCCCATGTTATTTATGCGTAAAAAATCCTGCAATATGTCTTATATATCCCAAACAACTAAAGGTTTACATAATATATGGTGTGGTAATTTGCATACTGGTTTTAACAAAACTGGGTTTAATAAATAATTACTTGGTGTTATTGATCTATAATATTATTGTTTCATTATCCAACGTATCAAATCCAATCCTATGAATGGTTTTATATTAAAGCTGTTGGACTTTGTTGTATATAGTTATTTACTAAGCACAGCTTAGATGTGGCACAAGGCCAGAAGTATGTGGCGCCCAATGGGAATAGAACTCACTAACAATGGTCTGCGAATCTAGCTTGCTAACCATTACACCACGTGATGTGCCCAGACTTTGTTGTATATAGTTATTTACTAAGCTTAGCTTAGATATAGCACAAGGCCAGAAGTGTGGGGCGCCCAGTGAGAATCGAACTCACTAACAATGTTCTGCGAATCTAGCTAGCTAACCATTACACCACACGAGGTGCCCAGACTTTGTTGTATATAAGGTGTGTTCCAATTCCCATCCTGAATTTATAGACTAGGCGAGGTCACGTGGTCTATTCCTTCGTCAATCAGTAGCCAGAATGTTCGGCTGATACACTACTTAAACACCGATTCTTTCACAGTATACTTGCGACCATTGACGAAGGAACTTACAATACTCAGGATTCTTTACCCGAGACGATTCCCAAATAATTTCGGCTGGACAAACGATGGCCCATAAAAGCAACTATAATATTATTAGAATAAACGTAATATTTTTATATGCGTTCGTATTTAATTTCGTTAGTCTTTCTAATTTAATATATTTAATTAGATTAAAACTTAAATACTTACGCCTGGGGGGTAAATATTCTTGCTCGTACGTTTTAAGTTTAATTGGACCATATAATCTTTAGGCACCCCTTTTTGATCTCGATTCAGAAGGACATGTTTTTCATTTACACCGTCAATATCCGATTGTTTGTTCACTGACGATTGTTAGAGTTTTTAAAAATTATAAACCTAACCCCTAACCCCTAACCCTAACTCCTAACAAACAATCGGATGCTGATGGTGTAAATGAAAAACATGTCCTTTCTTAATCAAGATCAAAAAGGGGTGCCTAAAGGTCATATGGTCCGTTTAATTTGTTCATTTTAGAATCTAAAATGTAATTGATTGATTGATTGATTAATTTAACGGCACGTCAATACGAGTTGGCTTATTTTATGCCTAGAGTTTTGGGTATTTTGTTACATTGTGCATTTGTATTCATATTTACATTTTTATTAGTATTATCTGGATTATTCGGACTATTGTCCTCATCTTCATTGTTATTTGTACAACGTTTCGGCCGATATGCCCTCCGGCCTTCTTCAGGTATTTCTTGTCGGACTCGGGAACCTTCTTTTCGAACTCGGGAATTTTCTTGTCGTAATCTTGCCGTTGACTTCAGTGAAAGACCATCAGCTAACACTGATGTGAAAACTCAATAAGAGGAATGATAATATGCATAAACCAGAATCTGTTCCTGAGAATGAAACGCATAAAATTCTCTGGGACTTTGAGATAAAGACGGATCACCTTATCCCAGTCCGAAAACCAGATCTAGTATTATTTAACAAAAAAGAGAACTTGTCAACTGGTTGTTATTAATGACGAACATGGTGTCAGAAGATAACCGAACTCAAAGATAAAATCCGAGTGAGTACCACTTGTTATTTAAAAAAAAAAAAAAGAAAAAAAAAAAAAAGATAAATAAATAAAGGGTTACAAAATGATGTCAATTAACCCACCGGAAAAGTTTGACTGGGCAGCGAGAAATCTAAACAAAGTCTTTCAATGAGTGGCTGGAAGAAGTGATTTTATTTTTTGAATTTCAGAAATTTGAAGGCGAGGGCAAAGATAATGCCGCTAAAGCCGCTAGTATTGTAAAAAAGAAAAAAAGTTTATTTATTTACCTCTTAGGAAAAAGAGGCCAACAGATTTACAAAACACTAACAGTAAAAGACGCAGAAGGAAAGACAGTTGTTATTAATGACGAACACTGGTAGGAAACGAAAAGATAGACAAATACCTGGACCTTGCCAGAGAATTGAAAAAGCTGTGGGATATGAGGGTGAAAGTGATACCTTTGTAGTTGGTGCACTTGGAACGGTCCCAAAAAGCTTGGAAAAAAAAAAAGACTGGAGGAACTGGAAATCAGAGGAAGAATTGAGACTATCCATTGCTACAACCGATCAGAATACCCAGAAGAGTACTGGATACCCGAGGAGACTTGTTGTCACTCAGACTCCAGAGAAATACCATCAGCTAACGCTGATGTGAAAAATTCACATCTCTATTAATAATGGAGATTCGCTTCCGGTTTTTGTCTGTAACAAATACTGCGTCACTGTTTACGTCATATTACCCAACATATAATCCAACGTCATAACATAGAATAAATATACTCAAAATGTGAGCATGCAACGTTAGACAATCCTCATTGTTTCAATAAATAGATGCCCGGCGTTATATATTTATATATAGATTGTTTTATTCTAATATAATGTTTAAAGTTATCGGAACTGTTTCCATTTCAAATTTTCTTTCTTTCTTTCTTTTTTTAATAAATTTGACAATTTTACATACTTATGGTACACACTCTATGACATTGAATTTTCAGCTCCCATCCCCTCAGGCAATATCTTTCAAAAGATTATTTTTACATCGCCCGGAGGGTGTCTTCTTATTTTGCTAATAATAATAATAATAATAATAATAATAATAATAATGATGATAAGGAGATCATAGGGTGAAGCTGAAGGAAAATGAAAAGATGAATAAATACCTGGACCTTGCCAGAGAATTGAAAAAGCTGTGGAATATGAGAGTGAAAGTGATACCAATTGGTGCACTTGGAACGGTACCAATAAACTTAGAAAAAAGATTGGAGGATCTAGAAATCAGAGGAAGAATAGAGACCATCCAGACTACTGCATTGCTGCAACCGGCCAGAATACTCAGAAGAGTCCTGGAGACCTGAGCAGACTTTTTGTCAATCGGACTCCAGTGAAGAACTCAAAAGGAGTGAAAATGATAATAATAATAATAATAAGAAGAAGAAGAAGAAGAACAAAAACAAGAACAAGAACAAGAAAAGGACAAAAGAGAGAAACAATGGAGGAATGAAAAAAAAAGGTACTTCGATCTACTTCACTGATTTTGGTGACAGCTACACACCAAATCAAGAAAGACAACTCTGTCATTACTGTCAACAGAGTTACCTACCCTGATTGAATTGCAAACGCTGACAAGACCACATTGGTATGCGAAGGTGTAAATTGATATTTTTACGACTTCTGAGAAAAACGAACGAGAAAGGGGATTTTTCTTTCTTTTTTTCTCTTCTTCTTCTTCTTCTTCTTCTTCTTCTTCTTCTTCTTCTTCTTCTTTCTTCTTCTTTCCCCATTTTCTTCTTCTTCTTCTTCTTCTTCTTCTTCTTCTTCTTCTTCTTCTTATTTCTTCTTCTTCTTTTCTTTCCACATTCTTCTTCTTCTTCTTCTTTTCCTCTTCTTCTTCTTCTTCTTCTTCTTCTTCTTCTTCTTCTTCTTCTTCTTCTTCTTCTTCTTCTTCTTCTTCTTCTTCTTCTTCTTCTTCTTCTTCTTCTTCTTCTTCTTCTTCTTCTTCTTCTTCTTCTTCTTCTTCTTCTTCTTCTTCTTCTTCTTCTTCTTCTTCTTTCTTCTTCTTCTTCTTCTTCTTCTTCT
>CM042175.1:46624450-46639450 GCA_023376005.1 Doryteuthis pealeii
CCAAGGGTATTAGAGCTATGTAAAATGCAAACAGCCACGTCGAGGATTGAACCCTGGTCGACAAGTTCATTTCCCACGACTCTAACCATTAGACCAGGCACCTCCATATTACGAATAAACGGGTATATAACAATCAGTTTATATTGTACAAGATTCTAGGAGAAATAAAAACTCGAAAAGAAAACCGCCCTGTAGGCTGTGGCGTTAGAATGCACCGACTGCACCTCTGCAGAGGGGTAAGAACCCCCCAGATGGGACCACCTGTTGGCCGTGGGTGGCGACCCGTGATGCTTAAGGACGGAGTCTTGGTGGATCAGCAGTCCATGACCTGCAACACTCTACTTAGATCCTTACTTAGGCTAGACGGGCGGTCGGAAAGGCCCCCTCCGATCAATCGGCTGGTCACATCAAACCCTAGCACCTATATGATTGCCCCAACCCTATTGCTCTTATGGCAAGCCCCAACCCCTTTTTATCATATGGGTGCTAGAAGGTGGTGGCTGAGGGTCAACATGTCCTAGGAATGACGTTAAACTCTATCTGATGGTGAGGTTCCAGTTTTGGAGGTTTGGGGAATGTGGAGCACCCCATTCATCACCATTGCTCCCTGGTCCACTCTGACCCGGAGTGGTAGTACCTGTTAGTGTCCCGTCTATGGGTTAAATAGAAAAATGTATTTATAAAAAAATTGTATTATCCATTAAGAATTGATTTATTTCAAAACTTTATCGGCATTAAATGACCCACTGAGGTTGATATGCCGTAAAACAAACCAAACCAAACCAAACCGAAAAGAAAATTAACTCTTTATTTAAAAAACACATTCAAATGGATTTTTAGCCCCGTCGACCGGAGCTTTAGAATACATTTTAAAATACATTGACTGCACAACCCTTCATGCTTAAGGACGGAATCCTGGTAGTCCATGACATGCAACACTCCACTTAGACCCTTACTTAGGCTAGACAGGCGGTCGGAGAGGCTCCCTACCGTGTCGAATACTAGCACCTATATGATTGCCCCAACCCTATTGTCCTTATGACGAGCCCCAATCATTTTTATCATATACGTGCTAGAAGGCGGTGACTGAGGATATTCATGTCCTGGATATAACGTTAAACTCTATCTGATGGTGAGGTTCCAGTTCTGAGGAATGTGAGGCTCCCATTCATCACCATTGTTCCTTGGTCCACTCTGACCCGGAGTGGTAGTATCTGCCATTTATGGGTTAAATAGAAAAACACGATTTCTCTGAATGTTTGAGATGAGGCTTGAAGATTAGTGTTATCTGCGTTATTCGGACTATTGTCCTCATCTTCATTGTTATTTGTACAACGTTTCGGCCGATATACCATCTGCCCTTATGGGATGAAGTTAGAATAATAGATAGAGAAGAACATTGGAAGAGAAGACGCCTCAAAGAATCAGCACATATGATCGGCTGTACTGGCTGTTAAGTAGACCGAGCATAGAAATGAATACAATATGGGAACCCATAATTAAAAAGGCTAGATCAGATTAATTAAAAAAAAAACCCAAAAAACAATATGAGTTTAGGTAAAAAATCATCCATAGTCGAAAATCAAACTAAATAGAAAAGTCGGGTATGGCTGACCATATATGGAATGAAAAGGGAAACCATATGCCCTTATGGGATGAAGTTAGAATAATAGATAAAGAACATTGGAAGAGAAGACGACTCAAAGAATCAGCTCATATGATCGGCTGTACTGGGTTGTTAAGTAGACCGAGCATAGAAATGAATAAAATATGGGAACCCATAATTAAGAAGGCCAGATCAGATTGAGAGAAAAAAAAACCACACAATATGAGTCTAGGTAAAAACATCATACATAAGTAAAATAGGTAGATATTCTAGCCAAATCAAGACATTAGGTTTATAAGTTCCCAAAATTCACACTGAATTGTCCAATTGGACACATGGCCGAGTGGATAAGGCAGTTAGGTTAAGACAGTTCTAAGTGACAGAAAAGAAGGTTCCCGAGTCCGACAAGAAATACCTGAAGAAGGCCGGAGGGTATATCGGCCGAAACGTTGTACAAATAACGACGAAGATGAGGACAATAGTCCGAATAACGCAGATAATAGAAAAACACGAGTTTAAAAAAAATGTTTTTTAAAGTCCAAAAAAAATTTGGGTACCGATCAAGAATAAAGAAAAAAAACACGTCTTCGGCATAGAATGACCCAACAAGGGTTGACATGCCGTTAAACTATATCTCCTTGGTCCCCTCTGACCCAGAGTGGTAGTACTTGTTGAACTGTTTTAGATATAAGGCATGGGGCAAATGGTCACTCCTATATATATACCCGTTGACTACCACGTGACCACCGAAGGCATTTCTATTGTCCAATCACTGGCACTGCTGCTGCTTCTTCTGCTGTATTAATAGAGGCACCATTCTAAACTTATGTCATTGACACTTGGATTCTCTTGGACGTCGGACTTACAAAGAATACTCTAAAACCGGATTCTTATTGGCTTGCTTACTTACTTATTACATCTGGAACTAAGGATGCCGACCAGATACTTAACAGTACTTATTAGAGTCCCTGTTGGAATATTTTGGAATATATGGTGTGCTCCGATTCCTCACCTGGATTTATAGACTAGCCATGCTCACGTGGTTTAATCTTCCGGCCAATCACTAACCGTACTACGTGGCTGATACACTACTTAAACCCCTACACTGATCATAATTCTAATTGCACTCATTGAGAAGGGACTTACAATACTCCGGATTACCAGACGATTACCAATACTCAGGACTCTTTACCAAGGGATTACCAAGGATCCAATTCCATTGGATAATCGCTCTGGCTTAAGGCCTACAGGATGGCCAAAAAGATTGGATCAGTCGCATCTATGGGTTAAATAGAAAAATGTTTTTATAAAAAAAAAATGAGAATGTATTAAGAATAAATTTATTTCAAAACTTAGCATTAAATGACCCACTGAAATTGATATGCCGTAAAACCAACCAAACCCCAGACCAAACAAACCAATCAAAATGATTTCTCTCCATTCTTTTTCAGGCACTTTTGAATCGGACAGTTTAGAGAGGATTGCCTTAGCCTTTAAATATTACATCGGTGTAATTCACACGGCGCCAGTCTACCCCGAATACAAAGTGTTTACCCATAAAGTTAATAAATACCTCGAACAACCACCCTTCAATCATAAAAACCCTTACAAAGTCATCAACATCGGGAAAATTGTAAGTACCCTTTTCTTTTTCGTCTTTTTATCTATTTGTCGGCATGAACTTATTTACTGATTGCTGCGCCCGGAACTTTTTCTTTACCGGACTTTTGGTCGTAGTGGAAAATTCATGTTTAGTCAATTTGTAAACATTTTTAACTAATACATGCTTCTCTGTACACATAACATATTCTACTAATCAGGTTCCAGAAGTCTGTCAACATGACCTTATTTACTGACTGCTGCGCCCGGAACTTTTTCTTTACCGGACTTTTGGTCGTTGTGGAAAATTCACGTTTAGTCAATTTGTAAACATTTTTAACTAATACATGCTTCTCAGTACACATAACATATTCTACTAGTCAGGTTCCAGAAGTCTGTCAACATGACCTTATTTACTGACTGCTGCGCCCGGAACTTTTTGGTTACGGGACTTTTGGTCGTTGTGGAAAATTCACGTTTAGTCAATTTGTAAACATTTTTAACTAATACACGCTTCTCTGTACACATAACATATTCTACTAGTCATGTTCCAGAAGTCTGTCAGCATGGCCTTATTTACTGACTGCTGCGACCGGAACTTTTACTTTACCGGAAAGTCAGCATGTTTTTCACTCCATGAACTGTCTTTTCGACTTTTGGTCGTCGTAGAAAATTCACGTTTAGTCAATTTGTAAACATTTTTGACTAACACATGCTTCTCTGTACACATCACACATTCTAGTAGTCATGTTCCAGAAGACTGGCAGTATGACTGCTGCGCCCGGGCCTTTTTCTTTACCGGAGAGTCAGCATATTTTTTCACTCCATGTACTGTCTTTTCGACTTTTGGAAAATTATTGGCTAACACATGCTTCTCTGTACACATCACACATTCTACTAGTCATGTTCCAGCGTGACTGTCAGCATGGCCTTATTTACTGACTGCTGCGCCTGGAACTTTCTCTTTACCGGAAAGTCAGCGTGCTTTTCACTCCATGGACTGTCTTTTGGACTTTTGGTTGTTGTGGAAAATTCACGTTTTGTCCATTTGTAAACATTTTGGGGTTAACATAAACAAAAGGGAACCACTCTTGACTGATAAATTAGTTATTTATTTCCCCATTAAACCTACCCTAAAACCTAACCCTAACCCTAACCCCATCTTCTTTTTTCCTAGTAAATCAATAAATAAATAAATAATTTATCAGTCAAGAGTGGTTCCCCTTGGTTTATGTTGGACTTATAGGAAATAACCCATTTTTGACTAACACATGCTTCTCTGTACATATCACACATTCTACAGAAGACTGTCAGCATGACCTTATTTACTGACTGCTGCGCCTGGAACTTTCTCTTTACCGGAAAGTCAGCATGTTTTTCACTCCATGGACTGTCTTTTTTACTTTTGGTAATAATGGATAACTCATGTTTACTCTATTTATGAACATTTGTTTTCTTTTTACTAAAACAGTTTCACGTCACATATTCTTCTGAAGAAGTTCACATGGTTTGCATTTTTCAGAATTTTATGTTGAGCACTCTGATTTGTCGCCATTTTGAATTGCCTCAAAACTGTTACTTTTGTGAGATTTTTTTTTACGAAAACATACTTTACTGTACACATCATACATTCGTCTGTAAATTTCACATGGTTTGCACTTCTCATACATCAACAATTTGATGAAATAACTCTGTTCAAGACTTGAGCACTCTGATTTGTCGCCATTTTGAATTGCCTCAAAACTGTTACTTTTGTGAGATTTTTTTTATTAATAAAACATACTTTACTGTACATATCACACATTTTTCTGTAAATTTCACATGGTTTGCACTTTTCAGACATCAAAAATTTGATGAAAGAACTCTGTTCAAGCCTGGAGCACTCAGATTGGCCTCCATTTTGGATTGCCTCAAATGAAATATTTTTGTGAAATTAAAATTATTTTTGTTATAAACCAATTCCAAACATTACAAAGTTTACATTTATGGAAAAAAAATTATTGGCTGACTTCTGATTTAGGTCGGAAAATTAAAACGGAAAGTTTTTTTGGTGGTACCCAATGAGACTTTAACTACAGTCTATGAATTAACATTTTGCGAATTGGGTTACGGTTTTAGGGGATTAAGGTTATTTTTAATTACGTATTGCTTAAAAAAATAAACAACAAAAAACCCAAATTACTATACATTTAATTAACCATTGAAATTAATTATTGAATCTATTATTGAGACAGTTGTTTGTGTTTGTATTGCAATGTATAATTTCAATTAAACTTAGTTTAAAAAAATATTTTTCAACATTAAATGCATAGTAATTTGGGTTTTTTGTTGTTTATTTTTTTTAAGCAATACGTAATTAAAAACAACCTTAATCCCCTAAAACCGTAACCCAATTCGCAAAATGTTAATTCATAGACTGTAGTTAAACTGTCATTGGGTACCACCAAAAAAACTTTCCGTTTTAATTTTCCGACCTAAATCAGAAGTCAGCCAAATTATTTAACTTTTTCAAAAGTTATTGACCGTCATTCTTTCATATTCTTAAATCTAAAAGATTATAGGAACATCCAAAGGTAAGAGAGATGACAAAACAAAGTTTTTTTTTAATGATTTGCCACCATTTTGAAGAGCCTCAAAACAGATATTTTTGAGGGATCAAAATAAATTTAGTCATAAACCAATTTCAAAAAATGCAGAATAAAAATTGCTTCTTTAAAATGTATTTTATTTTATTTATTAAATGAACCTTATATATATAATCTTCATACAATGACTGCTATTTACACAGTATCATTGCAACCAACAAAGCCTTCATCAGATGTTGACTCTGGGTTCAGGCATGGTTTCGGGACCGAAGCATCATTACCACTAATCCAGAGCTCCCCAGCAGTATCTCACGATACCACCAGACTTTGTCGGTTTGATGTCACAATGTAGGACTGCCATATCCACGCTGATGCGGTTAGAGTTTTATCCCGGATTTTTTTTAATGTATTTCCTCTTGTCTGGTGGAGAAAATCCAAGTTTAGACAAAAATGCCAAGGTTGAGTTGGTAATAAATCCCCGGCATCCGACTTCGTTCGGAAATACATCTGTTATCCATCCATTTCTGACGCATTGTTCACGTAGGTCTTCATATTTTTCCAACTTATGCTGATGTTCCCAATCTAGATTTTCTTCAAATGGAACTGTCAATTCAACGATAAAAACTTTCTTTTGATTAACAGACCAAATGACAATACCAGGACACTGGGCCGTTAACGTTATTTCAGTTGGAAAAACGAGTTGATATATATATATATATATATATATATATATATATATATATATATATATATATATATATATCTGTGTGTGTGTGTGTGTGTGTGTGTGTTGATCTCAATCATACTTTTGATTTCAAAGGTGCCAAAATACTAACCCACATACATGATAAAACACTGCGTAGAATTATGGAATCTTGTGTTATTCTTACCCATAAAACCATACCCCAAAGACAAGGTTTCTTTAATATATCCCCTTATTTAGCGACCCTTGTTGTCAGAAACCATAAAATCCCCTTCACATAAATTTTTCCGTTATTTACTTCCCATTTAAATAAATTTAGGTTTTTTGTTTTGTTTTATAAATAAGATCTTTTCCGTTTTATTTTGTTTTGAATTCGGTTTTGAAAATAATAACCTTATATTAGATCCAAATTGCTTAACATTATCTAAAATAATAAAAAAAATTCCGCCCATAACCTTTTTTACTTTTTAAAAACAAAACACAATAAATATTTAATCATTTATTAAATACAGAACTTAAAAATAGTATTTATATATATATGTAATATTATGAAAAAATTTGAAAAACACAAGTTCATCAACGTGTAATGTTTATTTTGCCTAGCTGCAGTGTATCGTTCTGTTTCAATAGATCTTCATCAGGGCTTTCGTTAGTTTGAGGTGGGAAAAATATAAAATTATCACAGAAAAATAAGAAATCTTCAAGACCATTTTGTTTGGTGGTCGATCGGTCTATTTGAAATTGTTGATGAAAACGCTTTTTAAAAATCTATACAGAGACGCCGAAACGGAACGCGGGTTGTAGATTTCAAAAATGTCAGACGGACGCTAGTTCAAACGGATGATAGGTAAGGTGCGTGCGGGGATAATTTCATTTAATGTTTATTTTGTTTTTATTTTTGTTAATAGAGTATTTTTTTAAAGAATTTTTAATTACGTGATGAGTGTATGTGAGTGTTTGTATGTATGTGAAAATTATTAGTAATTATTACATTTACTATTATAATATTTATTAAATATAATTTTATTCCCTGATTTATGCAAAGTGGAAATATATGGGTTGAGATGTCATAAAATCCAATGGATTGAGATGTCATAAAATCCAATGGGTTGAAATGTCATAAAATCCAATGGGTTGAAATGTCATAAAATTCAATGGTTTGAGATGTCATAAAATCCAATGGGTTGGCATGACATAAAATCCAATAAGTTGAGACGTCATAAAATCCCATAGGAAAGAAACATCATAAAATCCAATGGGTTGAGACGTCATAAAATCCAATGGATTGAGGCGTCATAAAATCCAATGGATTGAGATGTCATAAAATCCAATGGATTGAGACGTCATAAAATCCAATGGATTGAGACATCATAAAATCCAATGGATTGAGATGTCATAAAATCCATAAATCCAATGAGACGTCATAAAATCCAATGGATTGAGATGTCATAAAATCCAATGGATTGAGATGTCATAAAATCCAATGGATTGAGATGTCATAAAATCCAAAGGGTTAAGATGTCATAAAATCCAATCGGTTGACATGACATAAAATCCAATGGGTTGAGATGTTATAAAATCCAATGGATTGAGACGTCATAAAATCCAATGGGTTGAGACGTCATAAAATCCAATGGATTGAGATGTCATAAAATCCAATGGGTTGAGATGTCATAAAATCCAATGGGTTGAGATGTCATAAAATCCAATGGATTGAGACGTCATGAAATCCAATGGGTTGAGACGTCATAAAATCCAATGGATTGAGATGTCATAAAATCCAATGGATTGAGACGTCATGAAATCCAATGGGTTGAGATGTCATAAAATCCAATGGATTGAGATGTCATAAAATCCAAAGGGTTAAGATGTCATAAAATCCAATCGGTTGACATGACATAAAATCCAATGGATTGAGACGTCATAAAATCCAATGGATTGAGACATCATAAAATCCAATGGATTGAGACGTCATAAAATCCAATGGGTTGAGACATCATAAAATCCAATGGGTTGAGATGTCATAAAATCCAATGGGTTAAGATGTCATAAAATCCAATCGGTTGACATGACATAAAATCCAATGGGTTGAGATGTCATAAAATCCAATGGGTTGAGATGTCATAAAATCCAATGGATTGAGACGTCATGAAATCCAATGGGTTGAGACGTCATAAAATCCAATGGATTGAGATGTCATAAAATCCAATGGATTGAGACGTCATGAAATCCAATGGGTTGAGATGTCATAAAATCCAATGGGTTGAGATGTCATAAATCCAATGGGTGAGACGTCATAAAATCCAGTGGGTTGAGACGTCATAAAATCCAATGGGTTGAGATGTCATAAAATCCAAAGGGTTAAGATGTCATAAAATCCAATCGGTTGACATGACATAAAATCCAATGGGTTGACATGACATAAAATCCAATGGGTTGAGATATCATAAAATCCAATGGGAAGAGACGTCATAAAATCCAATGGGTTTAGATGTCATAAAATCCAACCAACCAACTTAATTGTAACAACGTGTGCAAGCATGTAAGTTTTTCTAGCAACTCCTTGGTAATTTTTTCTGGTGTTGAAAATCAAAACACGAAGATCGATTGATGCTGAATGAACAGTGATTTTATTGTACTTCCAACCAGCGTGAAATACTGTAATAAAATGGGGTTTAAACAATTAATAATTTTACAAGAGGTTTTTTTTTACAAATACCAGAAACTTCACGGGAAATTGGGAAGATTAACTGACCTGTGTGCCGTAACCAGTACCAAGAACTAACATATGACCAAATTCTAACTTAAGAACAGTATTTCCCACACAACTTTTTACTGCTTCTAGCCTGAGCGGAAGTCCCCTTTTTCCTTTAGGATATCTGTTGAACTTCCCACAATGCCCTTCTGGCCTTGTGGGTCCACTTTGATATCAGTCCCTACGCAGCTGTTTCCCTTACAATGTCCATGTTTAAGGATATATCTAGAGAGTGGAAAAGAATCATGTCTAGCTATTGGGCGCAGACTAAAGCGACAGCTACAGTTTTAATGAAATGAAATGCCTTAAGCTAGAAAGACTAATGAAACTAAATAAGAATGCAGATAAAATGATTTGAATCAGAGGGGGCATAATCGAAAAATAGAACAACTTTGAAACTAACTCTTCCATCATTTTTCACCTCTCCCGTTTTTCATTGCTAGATTTTTCCTAATTTAACTACTTAGTTAAAATTCAGTTATTTCTATCTGTTAATAGATTTCTTTTAAGATTTATCCCCGGGGTTTTTGTTCATCTTCATTAAGATAAAACCAAACAATAATAAATCTATAATACCAACCACATATTTATTAAAATCAAATTTTTAATATCAATATGCAAATTAACCTTCCCGTTCACACTGTAAACCGCTATTTTGTTGTATATATCTTATTATAATGGAGATTGTGGGTTTGTCTGTCTGTAACCGAAACTATATTACTATACAAGTCACAATTCCTTTCGTTATTTACATCATATTCTCCATGATTCTATTTTTATTTAAACCTCAATTATTAATAAAATTATTTTATATCATTAAGACTGTGGACCATATCTACATACTAATAACATGCAATTGTATTTATATCTACAAGAAAATAGAGGTTTACAGTGTGAATGGGAAGGCTAATTTGCATATTGATCTTAAAAAATTGATTTTAATAAATATATGCTTAGTATTATTGATTTCTAATTGTTTGGTTTTATCTTATTGAATATGAGCAAAAGTCTCTTCAATAAATCTTAAAAGAAATCCCTTAACAAGAAGAAATAACTGTAATATTATTCTTTACTTCCTATTTTAACTAAACAGTTTAATTAGGAAAATTTACCAATGAAAGAAGGGAGTAACGGAAAATGATGGAAGAGTTAGTTTCAAAGTTGTTCTATTTTTCGATAATACCCCCTCTGTTCAAAATCTTTTTTATCTACATTCTTATTCAGTTTCATTAGCCTTTCTGATTTAATATGATATTTTATTATAAAATTTAACTAAAATACTTGCACCCGGAGGGTGCATATATTTGCTAGTAAATATAATTGCATGTTATTAATATGTAGATCTGGGCAACGCCGGTGGTCCAGTGGCTTCGGCCTTGGATCTTTACAAGTTAATAGCGTCGATCCCAGGGGGCTATCCCCCCAGGCAATACCTGCCCCCTTGACTTAAAGGGGCAGGGTTTATTGCCCAGTGCCTGAGGCGCCCCCTTGAGGGGGAATGCCGACGGGATCGAGGCAATTTTTCACCCGCCACCCATGAGCTTCGTTAATAGGGCCTTGTGCCTAACCCGTACTAGAGGGGTACGAGGTAAATACAATGTAGATAAGGCCAACAGTCTTAATAATGTAAAACAATTTTATCAATAATTGAAGTTTAAATAAAAATAGAATCATGGAGAATGAGACGTAAATAACTAAGGAAATTGGGACTTGAGTAGTGATATAGTTTCGGTTACAGACAGACAAAAACACGATCTCTATTATAAGTAAAAAGTCGTCGGAGTGGCCTAAAGTCGGTACCAGCCAATCAGCGAGGGAGTCTATTCCCTTTTCACTAACGCTAGACCAAGGAGATTGTTTTTGCGTCTGAGGTGGAGCGCCACACCTACCATCAGCTCCTTACCTTACCGCACAGATCCCTGTGCTACTCATACGCTGAGTTGGCGAGGACCGGTATCGAACTAGGAACCTTGTGGTTTTTATTTTCCTATTAAATTAACCGTAACCCTAAACCTAACCTCGTTTTCTTTTTTTCCAAGTAGATCAATAAATAAATAAATAATTTATCAGTCAAGAGTGGTTCCCCTTTGTTTATGTTGGAGTTATAGGAAATAACCAGAATTTATTTCTGCCATGCAACAAGAGTTCTTAGGAAGATTAGTTGATGCGATTCCCAAGCAGCTTGAGAGGCTGGAGACAAATGATGGTGCCCATATAGAATTTTAGATTATTTCCTATAACTATAACATAAACAAAGGGGAACCACTCTTGACTGATAAATTATTTATTTATTTATTGATCTACTAAAAAAAAGGGGGGGTTAGGCTTAGGGTTTAGGATTAGTTTAATGGGAAAATAAATAATTTATCAGTCAAGAGTGGTTCCCCTTTGTTTATGTTGGAGTTATAGGAAATAACCAATAATTTTTACAAGCAATTTTTTAAAAAATCCTCCCTCTTCACTAAAATTACGTTCGTTAAATTTCATAGACGTTGTTCCCGATTTTTTTTAAAATTTTAATTCAGTGTGTTGGGGCGGGGGGGGGGAATTTGGCCATACCTTCAAAGTAGAATCCGATCATTTGTAAAAATTAGTCAGGGGCAAGGCCATAATAATTGAGCGCTTTGTGTTTTATTGTAATATTTAGTGTCTCTTTCTTTCTTTCTTTCTTTCTTTCTCATCTTTCTTTTCTTCTTTCTTCGACGAATTCTAAAACCCAGTCTGGCACGAGGCCATTGAGCGCTGTGTGTTTTTCTTTTAATTTTCAGTGTTTCCATTGCCGACTTTCCCTTTCATCCCGTTCAGTTTAATTGAATCAACTTCCTGTATTTTTGTTTCATGGTTGGTTGGTTGGTTGGTTGGATTTTACACCCTCCCCGCCCCTACCCTCGTTCAGCGTCCTGATTATTTCCTGCCTGGGTGAGTCACTACTTCCGGTCGTTTTTTCTCTCTCATCAATCGATTCCGACTTCAATTGATGAAGATCATTAACGTTTATCTATCTATCTATCTATCTATCTATCTATCTATCTATCTATCTGTCGCTATGTTCATATCTATCTATCTATCGATCCCAGTCTAATCATATCCGTCTATCGATCTATCTATCTATCTATCTATCTATCTATCTATCAACTATCTATCTGTCGCTATGTTCATATCTATCTATCTATCTATCCAGTCTAATCATATCCGTCTATCGATCTATCTATCTATCTATCTATCTATCTATCAAACTATCTATCTGTCGGTATGTTCATATCTATCTATCTATCTATCCCAGTCTAATCATATCCGTCTATCTATCTATCTATCTATCTATCTATCAAACTATCTATCTGTCGGTATGTTCATATCTATCTATCTATCGATCCCAGTCTAATCATATCCGTCTATCGATCTATCTATCTATCTATCTATCTATCTATCAAACTATCTATCTGTCGCTATGTTCATATCTATCTATCTATCTATCCCAGTCTAATCATATCCGTCTATCTATCTATCTATCTATCTATCTATCTATCAAACTATCTATCTGTCGGTATGTTCATATCTATCTATCTATCGATCCCAGTCTAATCATATCCGTCTATCGATCTATCTACTATCTATCTATCTATCTATCTATCAAACTATCTATCTGTCGCTATGTTCATATCTATCTATCTATCGATCCAGTCTAATCATATCCGTCTATCGATCTATCTATCTATCTATCTATCTATCAAACTATCTATCTGTCGCTATGTTCATATCTATCTATCTATCGATCCCAGTCTAATCATATCCGTCTATCTATCTATCTATCTATCTACTATCTATCTGTCGGTATGTTCATATCTATCTATCTATCGATCCCAGTCTAATCATATCCGTCTATCTATCTATCTATCTATCTATCTATCTATCAAACTATCTATCTGTCGCTATGTTCATATCTATCTATCTATCTATCCCAGTCTAATCATATCCGTCTATCTATCTATCTATCTATCTATCTATCAAACTATCTATCTGTCGGTATGTTCATATCTATCTATCTATCGATCCAGTCTAATCATATCTATCGATCTATCTATCTATCAATCTATCTATCATATCTATCTATCTATCTATCTATCTATCAAACTATCTATCTGTCGGTATGTTCATATCTATCTATCTATCTATCCCAGTCTAATCATATCCGTCTATCTATTATCTATCTATCATCTATCAAACTATCTATCTGTCGCTATGTTCATATCTATCTATCTATCGATCCCAGTCTAATCATATCCGTCTATCGATCTATCTATCTATCTATCTATCTATCTATCAAACTATCTATCTGTCGTATGTTCATATCTATCTATCATCGATCCCAGTCTAATCATATCCGTCTATCGATCTATCTATCTATCTATCTATCTATCTATCAAACTATCTATCTGTCGGTATGTTCATATCTATCTATCTATCGATCCCAGTCTAATCATATCCGTCTATCGATCTATCTATCTATCTATCTATCTATCTATCAAACTATCTATCTGTCGGTATGTTCATATCTATCTATCTATCTATCTATCTATCTATCTATCAAACTATCTATCTGTCGGTATGTTCATATCTATCTATCTATCTATCGATCCAGTCTAATCATATCTATCTATCTATCGATCTATCTAACTAACTATCCATCTATCTATCAAACTATCTATCTGTCGGTCTGTTCATATCTATCTATCTATCTATCTATCTATCTATCTATCTATATATCCATCTATCTATCAAACTATCTATCTGTCGGTATGTTCATATCTATCTATCTATCTATCTATCTATCTATCAAACTATCTATCTGTCGGTATGTTCATATCTATCTATCTATCTATCTATCTATCAACTATCTATCTGTCGGTATGTTCATATCTATCTATCTATCTATCGATCCCAGTCTAATCATATCTATCTATCTATCGATCTATCTAACTAACTATCCATCTATCTATCAAACTATCTATCTGTCGGTCTGTTCATATCTATCTATCTATCTATCTATCTATCTATCTATATATCCATCTATCTATCAAACTATCTATCTGTCGGTATGTTCATATCTATCTATCTATCTATCTATCTATCTATCTATCAAACTATCTATCTGTCTCTATGTTCATATCTATCTATCTATCTATCTATCTATCTATCTATCTATCGATCCAGTCTAATCATATCCGTCTATCTATCTATCTATCTATCTATCTATCGTCACATGTTCATATCTATCTATCTATCGATCCCACTAATCATATCTATCTATCTATCTATCTATCTATCGATCAAACTATCTATCTGTCTCTATGTTCATATCTATCTATCTATCTATATATCTATCTATCTATCGTTCCCAGTCTAATCATATCCGTCTATCTATCTATCTATCGATCAAACTATCTATCTGTCTCTATGTTCATATCTATCTATCTATCTATATATCTATCTATCTATCAATCCCAGTCTAATCATATCCGTCTATCTATCTATCTATCTATCTATCTATCACTATCTATCTGTCGCTATGTTCATATCTATCTATCTATCGATCCCAGTCTAATCATATCTATCTATCTCTCTATCTCTCTATCTATCTATCTATTATCTATCAACTATCTATCTGTCGCTATGTTCATATCTATCTATCTATCGATCCAGTCTAATCATATCATATCTATCTATCTATAACTATCCATCTATCAAACTATCT
>CM042175.1:46646950-46651950 GCA_023376005.1 Doryteuthis pealeii
AACCAATAGCGACGATAGCAGTTGATAGATTAGATGGATGAAGTTAGCATAGATAGATAGATAGTAGTAGTAATAGACGTGATCTGATGACTGGCGATCGATAGATAATGATGATAGATATGAACATACACAGAGACATTGATAGATGAGGTATAGATAATAGATACGATAAAGATAGATAGTACGTAGATATGATTAGACTGGATCGATAATTAGAATAGATAGTATGAATACCTGACACTATTTATAGACGAAGATAGATAGATTTGGGTAGTATAGATGGACATAGTAATAGAATAAGAACATGACAGATGATGCTTGATAATGAGGATTAGATACTAGATAGAATAGATAAGATCAATATGTAGACGTGGGATCGATAGATAAAGATAATATGAACATAGCGTACAGATGAAGTTGATAGTATGAGATGGATAGATTGGTAAGATTAGATAGACAGATTAGATAATGATAGATAGCAGAGATATTCGATTAGACTGGGAATCAGATAGATAGGATAGATACTGAAACATAGCGTACAGATGATAGTTTGATAGATAGATGGATAGTTAAGTAGAAGAATAAGGAAGATAGATAGATTAGATAGATGATATGGACATAGACTGGGATCGAATTAGTAGCTGAGATATGAATAAGATAGATAGATAGATAGATTAGATAGATTGATGACCTATATTAGACTGGGATCGCTTAGATAGATAGATATGAACATTAGACCGAAGATAGATAGTTTACTAGATGATGGAGTTAGATAGATAGGATAAGTAGATAGATAGTGATAGTAGATTATGATTAGGACTGGGATCGGATAGATTGATAGTATGACATAGCGACAGATAGATTAGTTATATGATAGATGTATGGATAGTTAGATAGATAGATAGATAGCATATAATTATAATAGACTGTCGATGAAGATGTGAACATCACTGAGTTAAGAGAGAGTACGATAGATGAGATAGTAGAGAGATAGCATCAGAAGATAGCTGACAGAATAGATAGATAGATAGATAGATGAGATAGATAGACGTATGATTATGACTGGATCGTAGATAGATAGATATGGAAACATACGCGAACAGATAATGATAGTTGATAGATAGATAGGAAGATAGATGAGATATAGATAGTACGATAGATAGACTGATGATTAAAGTGAATAGATTAGTAGGATAGATAGAACATAGCGACAGATAGTATGAGATGTTATTGATACGATAGATATAGATATAGGATATGTAGACTGAATGATATAGATAATATGAATAGCGACGATAGATAGTGATAGATAGATAGAGTATGAGAATGGAGGAATGAATAGATTTGTAGACCGATCGAATAGTAGACATACGCAGATAGATAGTTTGATAGTATACGAATAGATAGAGACAATGATAGACCTATGATGATAGATAGAACTAGACATAGATGAAACATAGACCAGATAGATAAGTTATCGATAGATAGTAGTATCGAATGATTAGGGTACGACTAGATAGATTAGATAGATAATGTAGTAGATAGATCATGAACTAGCCGACAGATTAGATAGTTTGATGATAATAGATAGATTGGAAGTTAGCATACGACTAGATGGCGATAGATAAGGATATAGATATATGATAGACTACCCGAAGATGTAGTGATATGAAAACGAAGATAGAAATATATTAAGATACGATAACTTAGTAACTAGATGTAATTGATAGATATGATAGATAGATAGATAGATAGTATAGTATGAAACATACCGACCATAGATAGGATGAGTAGTGTGATAATAGATAGATGTTAAGACCATTGAGATAACCCGATGATAGATATAGAACATACCGACAGATAGATGTTTCGAATAGATAATAGATCGATAGAACGGATTATGATTAGGACTGGGTCGATAGATAGTATAGATTATGAACATACCGACAATAGACTAGTTGATACATAGATAGGATATGAACGATAGATAGATATAGACTGGGATTAGATTAGATGCGTAGATGAGATGATTGATACATAGCGACAAGATAGATAGTTTGATAGATAGATAGATAGATAGATGATAAGATCGATAGACGGATATATATAGACTGGGATCGATGTTAGATAATATGAACATACCGACAGATAGATAGTTTGATACGATTAGATAGATAGATAGATAGATGACGGTATGATTAGACTGGGATAGAATAGATAGATAGATATACATAGCACAGATGATAGTTTGATAGATAGATAGATAGATAGATAGATAGATCATAGACGGAATGGATAGACTGGATCGGATAGCAGTAGATTAGATATGACACATACGACAGATAGATAGTTGATAGATAGATAATAGTAGATTAGATAGATAGGATAGATAGAACGTTAATGATCTCAGCAATATTTGCGAAGTCGGATCGATTGATGAGTAGAGAAAAAAACGACGGAAGTAGCTGAACTCACCCAGGCAGGAAATAATCAGACGCAGAACGAGGGTAGGGGCGGGGGGTGTTAAAATCCAACCACCAACCCAACAACATGAAACAAAATACAGGAGTTGATCAAATTAAACTGACGTGGATGAAAAGGGGAAGTCGGCATGTAACACTGAAAAATAAATAGAAAAACACAAGCGCCAATGGCTGTGCCAGACTGGTTTCTAGAATTTCGTCGAAGAAGAAAGAAAGATAAGATGAGAAGAAGAAAGGCGAAAGAAAGAAAGAGACACTAAATATTACAATAAAACACAAAGCGCTCAATTATCTATGCCTTGCCCCTGACTACATTTTACAAAGTGATCGGATTCGTACTGTGAATGAAGTATGGCAACTTCCCCCCCCCGCTCCCAACACACTGACGTATTACAATTTTAAAAAAATCGGGAACAACGGTCTATAAATTTAACGAACGTATTTTAGTGAAGAGGGAGGATTTTTTAAACAATTGCTTGTAAAAATTTTGCGTTATCTTCCTTAACTCCAACATAAACAAAGGCGAACCCACTCTTACTTGATAATATTTATTTCCCATTAAACTAATCCTAAACCATTAAAGCTAACCCCCCTTTTTTAGTGTTCAATAAAATAAATTAAATGAATTTATCAGCAAGTAGTGGTTTCCCTTGGTTTTTGTTATAGCTGTATAGGTAATTAACTCTAATTACATCATATGCGGCACATCACTTTGTCTCCAGCCCTCTCAAGCCTGCTTGGGAATCGCATCAACTAATCTTCATTAAGAACTCTTGTGCATGCCAGAATAAATTCTGGTCTCATTTCCTATAACTCCAAACATAAACAAAGGGAGGAACCCTTTGACTTGATCAAATTCTATTTATTTATCTATTTGATCTACTGGAAAAAAAGAATACGAGTTAGGTTAGGGTTACGAGTTAATTTAATAGGAAAATAAAAACCACAAGGTTCCTAGTTCGATACCGGCACTCGCCAACTCACGTAGAGTAGCACAGGGATCTGTGCAGTAATAAGGGCTGATGGTAGGTGTGGCGCTCCACTCAGACGCAAAACTAATCTCCTTGGTCTAGGTTAGTGAAAAGGGGATAGGACTCCTCGTGTTGGCTTGATCTCTCTCTTTTCAGCGATTATTATATATTTATGATATATATATATATATATATATAGACTAAATAATGGGCCATTGCGTTTTATTATAAAGAAAACAATAATATTGATGAATGATGGAGGCGCGTTGTGTAATGGTTAGAATTGTAAGAAATGGACTCGTCGACCCGAGTTCAAATCCTGAACGAAGCCACAGTTCACATAGCGCTAATACGCTTGGTAAAGGTATGAATCAAACTACCCTCCCTCAAGCTATGGGTAACATGGCTCTTTAACCTTGGTTAGGCAACCATTATAGGAGAAGGGAAACTCTGAAATCAAACCTGTTAAACTCCGCTTGGAGTGGTCACTAATAGAATAGGCTCAGTCCTAATTAGTGATCTATTAGAAAAAATAACTAAAGGAATTGTGACTGGTGTTGACGTAGTTTCGGTTACAGATAAACACACAATCTCTGTTATAATGATATCTACTTATACAGTCTTGTTCAATGTTATTTTTTCCTCCGTTCTATATGTAAGGTAAAGGTAAAGTCGTCGGGGCGGCCTAATGTCGGTATCAGCCAGTCAGCGAGGGAGTCTATCCCCTTTTCACTAACACTAGACCAAGGAGATTATTTTAGCGTCTAAAGTGGAGCGCCACACCTACCATCAGCCCCTTAATTTACTGCACAGATCCCTGTGCTACTCCTACGATGAGTTGGCGAGTGCCGGTATCGAACTAGGAACCTTGTGGTTTCTAGCCGAACACTCTAGCCGAACACTATATATATTATATATATATATATATATATATATATATATATATTAAAAAAAACTATATATATAGATATATAATACCAGTCATGTATTTATTAAAACTTGTTTTAAAAAACAATGAGGACTGTCTAATGCTGCATGTTCAAATTTTGAGTGTATTTATTCTATGTTATGACGATTTTGGATAATGTAACGTAAGCAGTGACGTAGTTTTTGTTTCAGACAAGAACCGGAAGCGAATCTCCATTATTAATAGATATATTATAAATGGGTAAATATATACCTAGGTTGTAGGTCCAACAAGTGAAAAGAAAAGATTCTGTTATAAAAAAGGCCAGCAAAGTGGTTTTAATTTCTTTTCTATTCATTATACGCGGCACGTATTTCGGATTGTTTAAAATCCTCTTCAAACTGATACAATTATGGTTTATGTTGGGACTTATTTATCCTATAATCATTTTTTTTGGCTAGAGAGAGAAGGGTAATAAATCAGACTGGTTAATTCCACTTGATTCCATTTCCAGTCAAGCAGTCTACGTTTATTTCGGTAAGATTACTTGATATGTTTTTCCTATCCTAATTTCTTGTTTAGTATATATATATATATATATATATATATATATATAATATATATATGAGTTTTTTGCTG
>CM042175.1:46656950-46659450 GCA_023376005.1 Doryteuthis pealeii
GTGTGTGTGTGTGTGTGTGTGTATAACAGTTGTCCATGATGATATATATGCTTTTATCTAGGAAGGGGTTAGCGTTTCATAATTATGGCCATTGTATCGAGAATTTGCATAATTAAAATTCTCCACTTTCTGTCTCCCCTTACTACTCCTCTTCTTACTCTCCTCCTTCCCTCTCTTTCTTCTCGTCTCATCCCCTTCTCCTCCTCCTCCTACTCCTTTTTTCGATGTCTTTTCTTTTGTGTCTTCTTCTTCTTCTTCTTCTTCTTCTTCTTCTTATTATTATTATTATTATTATTATTATTATTATTATTATTATTGAATTCTTCACATCATCGTTAGCTGATGGCATTTTCACTAGAGTCTGCGTGACAACAAGTCTCCTCAGGTCTCCAGGACTCTTCTGAGTATTCTGGCTGATTGCAGCAGTGCAGTATTCTGGATGGTCTCAATTCTTTCTCTGATTTCCAGATTTTCCAGTCTTTTTCCCAAGCTTTTTGGGACCGTTCCAAGTACGCCAACTACAATTGGTATCACTTTGACTTCCATATTCCATATCTTTTTCAGTTCTCTGGCAAGGTCCAGGTATTTGTCCATCTTTTCGTTTTCCTTCATCTTTGCCCTGTGAAGCTGGAGCTGCAAAATCCACCAGTTGACAAGTTCTTTCTTTTTTGTTTATCAACACTAGGTCTGGTCTGCTTGCTGGGATAAGGTGATCCGTTTTTATCTAAAATTTTATGCGTTTCATTCTCAAGAACAGATTCTGGTTTATGCATATACAATTTTGTCTAAATTTTTTTAAATAATTCCCAGTGGATCACCTTTCCAATCCAGTCGTGCCTAGTTTTGTATTTCCGTTTTGCTAGTTTGCTACATTCGCTTAATACATGGTTTAAAATCTCATCTTTGTCACGGTATAGTCTACATTTACTATTTTGTTGGGTCTTATCAATTTTTGCTTTGATATAGTTTGTTCTTATGGTATTATTTTGTGCAGCAATCATTAGTGATTCAGTTTCTCTTTTGAGGCTTCCTTTTCTTAACCTTGTCGAAGTCTTTTCATGTGCAACCTCTCCGATTTGTCGTTTGAAGTGTCCATATAATTGTTTTTCTTCCCATTTTTGTTTTCTAGTTTTTGTTGTTTTTCTGTTTGTCCATACATCACATCTGCTATTGTTAGCGGCCAGAAGTAATCTGTCTTTGCTCTTTTTTGTGTAGTCATCGAGTTGTTGGGTTGTGGCCTCTACGCAGTCCTCTATGTTGGCAAAATCTCTTCCCCCTTCCTTTCTTGATACATATAATCTATCTCTATCGTCTCTAGGGTGGAGAGCCTTGTGCATGGTTATTAATTTTCTCGTCCTTTGGTCAATCTATAAGTTATTTTGTTCATTTTAAGAATGGTCCAGAGTATCTTATATGAGGTCAGCCCAGGTATTGATTCCTTTGATCAGATTTCTGCTATTGAGTTTGGTTTCTAGGAGTTTTCTTGTGCTCCTAAGGTATTATTTTTTAAACTTTTCCTTTCATTTCTGCTTGTTTGATATTGTCTGCTTCTAAAATTCCTAAGTATTTGTAACTTTCATTTTCATCAAGTGATTTTATAGTGTCTTGATTTGGCAGTTGTATTCCGTCCATTAATTTTATTTCACCCTGTTTTATTACAAGCATAGCACATTTTTCAATACCAAATTCCATTCCTATATCTTGGTTATATCTTGGTTATATATTCTAATAGTTTGTACTAGGGTTTCTAATCCTTTTTCATTTTTTGCAAAATGTAGGTGGTTTATCTTTTCTTGTGAGTTAGTCAATTTGTATCCCACTGAACGTTATTATTATTATTATTATTATTATTATTATTATTATTATTATTATTATTACTATTCACTCCATTAGCTGATGGTCTTACACTGGAGTCGGAGTGACAGCAAGTCTCCTCAGGTCTCCAGGACTCTTCTGAGTATTCTGGCAGATTGCAGCAGTGCAGTGTTCTGGATGGTTTCAATCCTTCCACTGATTTCCAAACTTTCCAAACCCTTTTCCAATCCTTTAGGGACCGTTCCAAGTGCGCCAACTACAATTGGTATCACTTTGACTTTCATATTCCATAACTTTTTCAGTTCTCTGGCAAGGTCCAGATATTTGTCCATTTTTTCATTTTCCTTTAGCTTCACCCTGTGATCTGCTGGCACTGCAAAATCCATCAGTTGACAAGTTCTTTCTTTTCTGTTTATAAACACTAGGTTTGGTCTTCTTGCTGGGATAAGGTGAGGTGATCCGTTTTTATTTCAAAGTCCCAGAGAATTTTATATGTTTCGTTCTCAAGAACAGATTCTGGTTTATGCATATACCATTTTGTTGTATGATCAAAATCTAATTTTTTGCATAATTCCCAGTGGATCACCTTCCCAACCAGTCGTTTCTAGTTTTGTACACCCGTTGTGCTAGTTTGCTACATTCGCAGAGTATATGGTTAACAGTCTCATCTCTATTCCTGCAAAGT
>CM042175.1:46661950-46691950 GCA_023376005.1 Doryteuthis pealeii
CTACTATTAGTTTCGCAATAAAGCTCTTCAGGGCTAAAATCTGGTACTTGGCTCTACTTAGGTATCGAGCACTTTTTACAAATTAGCTTCTCCTAGCAGTTATATGAATATATATATATCTTATATACATATATATACATATAAATTGTTTTTTCTTTTGGCCAAATACTGTACCAATAGATTATTTTTTGTTGGTACGAATATCTTGGTCTTTTCTTTTTTTCAAAAATTTTTTTCTTCCTGGTTGATGTTTGGTAGTATATTTTTACAATCAAACTCTCTGCCGGGTTTTTTCTCTCCGCAATGATCTACCAACACGCTTGGTATATTAAATTATATATATATATATATATATATATATATATATATATATATATATATATATATATATACGCTCCCACTTGGTATAGCAATGTAGAACAGACATTAATTGAAAATTCACCACTTGGCGTATAAGCTGAAACTCGACTTGTTTACAAGTCTAGAGTCCTCTGCTGTTAATAATAACATTCCGCGTTGGGATGTATCAATTAACTGTTCACTCAAAATTGACAGCCGCTAATAGCCGCATGGGTAAGAGACTTGGCAGACGAAAATTCAGTCAGGTTTCGATCCCGGCTAGAGGTAGCTGTTAAAGTAAAGCCGCACTGATGAGAAGTAAACTTCGAAACGCGTGTATGTGGACAACTTAATATATATATATATATATATATATATATATATATATATATATATATATATATATATATATATATACACACACACACACACACATATATATATATATATATATATATATATATATATATATATATAGCGTGTTCGAGATAAATTTGACAGTTTCAGAAGGAAAATGAAAAAGTGCTTGGTAACTACAAAATTTAATGGATTGTAAAAAAATTCAACTGGTACGAATATTACTCTACTCTCAACAAGTTTAACGCAAAATAACCGCTATTAGCGTCGATCACAGTTTCAATCCTGCTCCAGAACCTGGAGCAAGTTGACGTTACAGTTTCCCTGGGAAGGGTCATAAAAAATACCTTAATTCTGCTGATTAACTGGGCTTTTGCAGTACTGAAACAGCGAAGTAAATAAGTTTGGATATTTATTTGCTTGGTGGATATAATGATAACTGCAGTATATATATATATATATATATATATATATATATATAGCTGGAGGGAGAATATATGGATTCATACCTTTCCCAAGGGTATTAGCGCTATGTGAAATGCCAACAGCTTCGTCTAGGAATTGAACTATATATATATATATATATATATATATATATATATATATATATATCTCTGATGATGAAATTCATGCTTCGAAATCGATAAGACAAAAATAACATGTTTTTGATTTTTTATACGCATTGTAATTGCCTTCAAATCATTAATATATTATAACAATGCTTCAAGCAAATTACCAATTACTTATATATATATATATATATATATATATCAGCTCATATCACATACAACTTATTTATACAAGAACACAAAAACCTAAATCGTCTTAATTATTAAAAAAATCCCATTTTACCCAAGACTAACTGATAAAGCAACCAGCCCTTATGTGGTTTACAAGTTCACATCTTGCCTTGAGCAAGATCCTTGTTCTGAATCCTCGTAACCCCATTCCTCGTATTTAATTCGCCTTGGGGAAATTGTTTTTAAAAATTGTCCATGATAACCAGAATTCTCGTTTCTTTTGGCAGAATATTTTCGCTGGAATTTTACTGTAAGGAAACCCTTAACCTGCATGTACGTGTGTATATCTTCATTTTTGATTAGGAAGAATTTTTCCATCTTTCAAAAAGTTTAAAAAGGAATGACCAAATATGGCATTGGAACCAAACAAGTCAAATTTCAAATTGAATAACCCCTAAGTTGTTGTCGATATATAAAATGCTAAAATCTTATTTTACAGTAATAATGAATAATACTTGTTAACTCGTCCGGTCTGGAACAGTTCATTTTACAAACTTCTTAGTTCTTGATGTAATTTCTTGAGCTCAGATAAATCCATTTTTCTCTAAAAAGTCATGAAGGGGTTAATATGACTTGCAACACTTCCACCAACCCCGGTATTAGCTTCCCAACTATTCTCACGTAAACTATATATATATATATTTTTTTTTTTTTACTTGATTCACCCCTTTTAACCAAAACTGTGGAGTTGTAGTCTGAAGCAATTAAGGAACCACTGGAGCCGACAAAACTATAAAGATTCAGACTCCATTTGAATTTACACTTTATATGACCCTAGTTTAGTCTGTAAAGTTATACAGTACACACCCCTTATAAATCTATATTCTATATATAATGGAGATAGACTGCATTTTTGTCTGAAGCCGAAACTATATTAATACTCAAGTCACAATTCCCTTAATTATTTACGTCAAATTCTCCATGATTTCATTCTTTTAAATCTTCAGTTATTAATAAAAATTGTTTTACATTATTAATACTGTTGATCATATCTACGTACTAATAACATGCAATTGTATTTATATATACAACAAAATAGCGATTTACAGTTTGAACGAGAAGGCTAATTTGCATATTGATATTTAAAATTTTGTTTTAATAAATATGTGCTTGGCATTATTGATTTCTAATTGTTTGGTTTTATCTTAAGAAATATAAACAAAAATCTCGTGGATAAATCTTAAAAGAAATTTATTTACAAGAAGAAATAACTGTAATATTATCCTTTACTTCCTATTTTAACTAAATAGTTAAATTAGGAAAATTTACCAATGAAAGAGGGGAGTAATGGAAAATGATGGAATAGTTAGTTTCAAAGTTGTTCTATTTTTCGATTATACCCCCTCTGTTGCAGATCTTTTTATCTGTATTCTTAGTCAGTTTCATTAGCCTTTCTAATTTAATATGATATTTTATTATATCAAAACTTAAATACTTGCACCCGGAGGGTGCATATATTTGCTAGTAGATTATAATAAATATAAAAACCATAATTTTTTTTATGGAGATTTTTAAGCCATAATCCTTTAATTATATAAAGAGGAGTCAAACTTTTGTGTTCAACTCTACAACCAAATTTAATTTCCATTCACTCTCAAAAGTATTGCTGAATTTCTATTTTAGTCTTACCGGGTTCCATAAGATTGATTTAAAACAAAAGTAAAAAAAATTTTAAAAAATTTTTTTCATTTCAAACCCACCCATCCCCATTTTTATACAAAATTTTATAAATTGAATACTGAATAATAACACCTATACCAACAAATATCTGACAACACTAAAACTGACTTAAATGTAGAACCTGTTTGATCAGATAGAGATTTTTCCGGTAATTCTACTTTTTCATTATTTTGCCCTTTTTAATTTGTTTTCTATTCAATAAAATTAATTTTTTCTTCTAAGTAAAGTCGTTGGGGTGGTATTGAGTCGGTATCAGCCAAAACTTCCCCTGATCAGTTCAGGTCTGATATCTTTGCATTTTCATTATGGAGATGCTTCTATAATCATTACAATTACTAGCAAATATATGCACCCTCCGGGTGCAAGTATTTAAGTTTTAATGAAATAAAATATTATGTTAACTTAGAAAGGGTAATGGAACTAAATAAGATGCCGATAAAACGATTTGAAACAGAGGGGGAACAACTAAAACTTGCTTTTTCTTCCCTCCCGTCTTTCATTGCTAAATTTTCATAATTTAACTATTTAGTTAAATTAGGAAGTAAAGAATAGAATTGCTGTTAATATTGTTAATGGATTTATTGGAGAGATTTTTGCTCATATTCATTAAGATAAAACCAAATAATTAGAAATCAATAATACTGAGCACATATTTATTAAAATCAAATTTTTAATATCAATATGCAAATTAGCCTTTCCCTTCACACTGCAAACCACTATATTTTGTATATATAAATACGATTGCATGTTAATAATATGTAGATATGGTCAACAGTATTAATAATGTAAAACTATTTTATTAATAATTGAGGTTTGAATAAAAATCAAATCATGCAGAATGTGATGTAAATAATTAAGGGAATTGTGACTTGAGTAGTAATATAGTTTCGGTTACAGACAGTAAAACACACAATCTCCATTATAATAAGAAGATTATATCATAAATTGAAGTTGCAGGAGACATCAGAGGAGTTGAAATCTGATATAAAATTTATTTTCTTACATAATAATTTACAATTTACATTTGTGCAATGGTGAGTCAAAAGATTTGCAGTATTTTGGTACGTGCTAGTTTCCAGTGCCTAGGTATTTACCCAACGGGTAGGTTAGTAATGAATCTGTAAGACTAGCTTGGTAACCATTGTGACTGAAGCAGTTCAAACTGTGAAAGGTACCCTGCTATAGTTGGTGTGCATTTGAAAGCCATACAGATGAACTTACAACAAAGTCTAATTCACAAACTTATGCTTTACAAGTTAAAACTCGGCCATAATTGTAGATTATGAGTTATCTCCCTTGGACTATTTCAGAAAAAGGAATTCTTTAGCAAAAGAGGAAGAAAGTTAATTGGCAACAGACTATAAATATATAGATGGCAAGACGAAAACTAAAGCAAATTTAGTGGCCCGTGGTTTTGAGGAGGACACTAGCAATCTTAGAAAGATTCTCCCACCTGCAGTAGAGAGTGTCTACACTTCGTATTTTTAACAGCAGCCCTGATGTGCTGGAGGTTGCAATCTATTGATATAACAGCGGCATTTCTACAAGGGGTTCCTTTGTCAAGAGAGTGTATTCACCATTTTTCATGAACATTTATCAATGAGAAATCTTTGTTCAAAGTGGGTGCCGCGTTTGCTCAAAGTCGATCAAAAACAACAAGTCGACGATGATTCAGAGCGTTGCTTGCAACTGTTTCAACCCAACAAAAGGGAATTTTGGCGTAATTATGTGACAATGGATAAAACATGGATCCACAAATTCACTCTGGAGTCAAATCGGCAGTCAGCCGAGTGGACAGCAGCAGGTGAAAGTCGTCTAAAGCGACCAAACCAGACCTTTATCTCTCTCCCTTTCTTCCTCTTTCCCTTTTTCTCTTCCTTCTGTTTCTCCTCTTTCCTCTTCATTCTCTCTGTCTCTGTTTGTTTGTCTGTCTCCCCCCTCTCTCTCTCACTCTCACTCTCTGTCTCTGTCTCTCTCTATATAAATATATATACATATATATATATATACATATATATATCCCAGTCTTTTCATATCTATCTATCTATCTATCTATCTATCTATCTATCTAGTCTATCTAATCTATCTATCTATCTATCTATCTATCTATCTATATCTACATATACATATCCCAGTCCATAATAACTGAGTGCTTTATCTATCTATCTATCTATCTATCTATCTATCTATCTATGTTCATATCTATCTATCTATCTATCTATCTATCTATCTATATATATATATATATATATATATATATATCCCAGTCCATATTAAATAAGCGCTTTATCTATCTATCTATCTATCTATCTATGTATGTATGTTCATCTCTCTCTCTCTCTCTCTCTCTCTCTCTATATATATATATATATATATATATATATATATATATATATATATCCCAGTCCATAATAACAGCGCTTTATCTATCTATCTATCTATCTATCTATCTATCTATCTATCTATCTCTGTTCATATCTATCTATCTATCTATCTATCTATCTATCCATCCCTGCATCGCTTCCATTTTGTTGTAATCATTTACGCGCGTAAATCTTCATTTTTGATTAGCAACACTTCTCCCGTCTTTAAAAAACTGTAACCAAATTTGGCGTCGGAACCAAAGGAAGGTTGTTATTTTGTTATCAAAACGCAAAAAAAAACCAAATGACGTACGTCTAAATCGTTAGTGCTGGCCAGGATTAGCGTGCCCCCCCCCACACACACACACTCCCTGTCTGGGGGTCAGAGTGTCGCTTCCCGGCGTTTATGACTTGGACCAGACTGTACTGGATTTACCGACGATTTACCAGACAATCACATATGTATACAAACAAAATGAGAATTTTTACTTATGTATAGATAGTTTTTTTTTTCTTCTTTTAGTTAAATACCTGGTGTATTTAACTAAAAGAAGAAAAAAAAAACTATCTATACATAAGTAAAAATTCTCATTTTGTTTGTATACATATGTGATTGTCTGGGGGGTGGGGCGGTCAGGTGAAAATGCCACCATCTAACTTCGCACACCTTCCAATAATGAAACAAATTTCCTAATTTTAACATGTTTATATATATATATATATATATATATATATATATATATATATATATATATATATATATATATATATATACATGAAAGTACTCGAGACCTGAACTTTGGTGGACTTATCCACGAATTCCACCCAAATATTAAAAAGTTGGCCAAAAAACTCGAAAAGATCAAAAATAAAATTGTTAAACAGGAGATGTGTATTTTGTTTAATTCTACACACACACACACACACACACACACACACACACATATATATATATATGTATGTACACACACACACACACTCACACACACGCACATACACACACACACATATATATACATATATATATAATATACCAAGCGTGTTGGTAGATCCTTGCGGTGAGAAAAAACCCAACAAATAGTTTGATTGTAAAAATATACTACCAAACATCAACCAGGAAGAAAAAAATTTTTGAAAAAAAGAAAGGACCAAGATATTCGTACCAACAAAAAATAATCTATTGGTACAGTATTTGGCCAAAAGAAAAAACAATTTATATGTATATATATGTATATAAGATATATATATATTCATATAACCGCTAGGAGAAAGCTAATATGTAAAAAATGCTCGATACCTAAGTAGAGCCAATAATAAAGATAATCTAATGAGTCAGAAGAACCTACTATTAGTTTCACATAAAGCTCTTCAGGGCTAAAATCTGAGTCAGATTTTAGCCATGAAGAGCTTTATGCGAAACTAATGACACTGGGCTTCTGATAAAGAGAAATCCCCAATGGAAGACCAGACACGAAGTCCCCAAGACCAAGTCCAGACGCTAGAAGAAGAACGTAAGATAGAAAAGATGAACAGAAGAAAAATAGAAGTAAGAAAGTAAAAAGAAGAGTATACAACAAAATCAGTTTTCCCCATCGACTTTTCCTTAAGATCAGTTAGATTATATATATATATATATGTGTGTGTGTGTGTGTGTGTGTGTGTGTGTGTGTGTGTGCGCGCACGCGCGTGTGTGTGTCTCTGTGTGTAGTCATCTACAGACACCGTTTTTCGACGTATCAAGTCTCTTCAGTGTGGCTAGATATTTGCATAATAAAAATTTGTTTGAATGTCTACATTTAGAAACCAGTTTGCTTCACTTCTTCAATAAATTTACATTCGGGTTTTGGAGAGTACACAATTTTTCTTCGATGCAAGGTACATAGTTGCGCTGGCCACCCTTGTAAGCCTGGGCTTTTTTGATAATTTCCTATGTTATCATAGGTGTTTTGCCTGTGTCTTTAATGGGCTATACGGTGTTCGGATAAGGTGGTACTGTGGACTTTGCATCGAAATTATCAAAAAGGCCCAGGCTTACAACGGTGAATCGAAACTGTGAATTTTGCATCGAAGAAAAATTGTGTATTCTACAAAATGTATTGTTAAAGAAATTTAAAAAAACAAATTAAAATAATTATATTTTTGCTTGAAGGCAACTACAATGCGAATATCGCATAAATTCGATAATTATAGAAGATAATAATAATGACAAGTGAATCCCGCAAAGAATCACTCGGTGTGTAGAATATCGTACAGATCCTGCTAGAGGTCACGGTTTCGATTCCTGTCGGAGGGGAGTCGTTAGTATATATCGCTGATGAGACTTAATAAAGTTGAAACAGTCTGTACGATATTCTACACACCGAGTGATTCTTTACGGGATTCACTTGTCATTATTATTATCTTCTATAATTATCGAATTTATGCGATATTCGCATTGTAGTTGCCTTCAAGCAAAAATATAAATATTATCGACAATGCTTCTAAAAAATAAACAAACATCCAAAAAAATCTTAAATTAAAATAAGTTTTTAAGTGTTTGGCCAGCCACTATAATCCGGGCAGATAAGTGTATTAGAAGTGGCGAGTCCATTTGTTAGGGCAATTAATCTTAGGGGCGAGAGATTGTCATGGATACCCGTGCTCCTATCATAACATGATGATAATGTTGGAATATTTAGATCTAAGGTGTGCTCTAATTCCCCACCTGAATTTATAAACTAGCCTAAGTACCGTGGTTTATTCCTCCGGCCAATCACCAACCATACTGCATGGCTGATACACTACTTAAACCGCCACACTGGCCATAATTCTAATTGCGCTCATTGAGGAGGGACTTACAATACCAGACGATTACAAATACTCAGAACTCGGATCCAATTCCACTGGACAAACGCTCTTGCTTGAGGCCTACAGGATGGCAAAATACATTGTAACAGATGATGATCATGATGATGTATCAGAGAGCCCGATCTCGTCTACTATTTACCGATACGAGAAGGCGGAAAAATTCATGCCTTTCTACAAAGTGAAATGTCGACAGTCGTAACGTAGCGGCGTCGTCATGGTACCAAATAGACATTTGTTACGTAGTGCCTTTTCTTTGACGGCACTAAATATCTATACGTTGTATACTTCTTACGTCTTACTCTGGTCTTCTATTCTTCCGGCCGTCTTCTGATCGTCTAGTCTTCTGGCCTGTATATCTTCTATAGGTCTATCTTGGTCTGGTCTTTCTTATCTGGGTTCCGTGTCTGGTTCTGCTGGGGACCATTTCTTATCAGAAGCCCTGTGTCATTGTTAGCTTTTAGTAATAACAACAAGACTTCGATTTACTTTTGATGTTACTTTATTCCAGAACCCCAGACCAGACAAATGCGCGCGGAGAGTCACATCTTGCTAGCTTCTAACTCTGCAACTGACTAACTCTAACTCTCTTGCCAACCCCTTAAACCGGAAGGGGCTTTCTATCGCTTCCGATTCTCACGATCATCCCAGAACGCAATTTCAGAGTGAGGTCAAGCATTGTCACTCACTCTCAAGGCCATCAGCTGTACTGATCGCCATAAGGATTTCTATTCTACCTTAAAAAGTAATAGGGATCCAATTAATATGTAACACAGTCTCGTCCACGATTTGAAATTATCAAAAAGGCCCAGGCTTACACGGGTGGCCAGCGGAACTGTGGACTTGGCATCGAAGAAAAATTGTGTATTCTACAAAATTTCTTGTTAAAGAAATTGTTTTTAGAAAGTTTTAAAAATTAAAAGAAGTTTTTAAGTGTTTGACCAGCCACTATAATCCGGGCAGATAAGTGTATTAGAAGTGGTGAGTCTGTTGCATAGCACCTTCTTTACCGGCACTAAATAGGTATATGTTATATACTGGTCTTTTCACGTTACTTTTCTTTCTTTTTTTCTTTTTTTTGAGTGGGAGTATGTGACTATATCATGGAAGATTGATTGGTACATGTTAACCTCGTGTTAACCCCTTTTCCGGTAGATACCGTCAGAATTATTAGAGAAATGAGAAACAAAGACTCTTCCTGTTCTAATTTGAAAGATCATTACTGGGCAAGCCACAGAGATAGCAAGTCGCGATCAGCACACTCCCGGTGGGGCCATACTCAGACTCTGCGCAGTTACTCTGGATAGGGATTTCTAAATAAAATATAATTTAAAGAAACTCTAAGTCTTGGCTTATTTATCCAAAAACTATTAATGACCCAGGGCTTCTTGTTGCATAGCGCCTTCTTTACCGGCACTAAATAGGTATATGTTATATACTGGTCTTTTCACTAAGCCAAATCAGCATATAACGTTATATACCTTTCTTTAATTCTTACTCTGGTCGTCTGTTCTTCTGGCCGGCTTTGCTTCTGATCGTCTATCATCTATCTTGGTCTGGTATATCTTCTAAGGTCTCGTCTGGTCTTCTATTGAGGATTCCGGGTCTGGTTTCTGTTGGGGATCACTTCCTATCAGAAGCCTTGTGTCATTGTTAGTTTTTAGTAATAAACACAAGACTTCGATTTATGTTGATGTTACTTTATTCATAAACCCCAACCCAGACAACTGCGCAGATGAGGCTTACATGTTGCTAGCTCGGCTTCTAAGTTCTAACTGACTAACTGAGTTGCTTACTCCTTAAACCGGAAGGGGTCTTTCTATCGGGGTTCCGTTTCTCACGGTCTATCCCCAGAAAGCAAGGTCAGAGTGAGGTCAAACGCTGTCACTCACTCTCAAGACCATCAGCTGTACTGATCGCCATAATGATTTCTACAATACCTTAAAAATGTATTAGGGATCCAATAATTATGTAACAAGTCCATCTGTTAGGGCAATGAATCTTAGGGGCGGTTAGCGAGAGATTGTCATGGATACCCGTGCTCCTATCGTGACATAATGTTGATGATTATGAGCCCAGTCTCGTCTAATATTTACCGATACGGATAGGCGGGAAAAATTCGTGACTTTCTACAAAGTGAAATGCAGACGGTCTGGTCCATGATTTGAAATCGACTCGTGTAGTCTATTTCCCCGTGTCTATAACCGTTAGTTGACGTGCGCCTCACTCGGCGTTCTGTTACTAATTCGAAAAAGTGCAACTTTGAATATCCGCGGGTTCTACGAGTGTTTTTCAGGAACCTGCCAGATTCTTGAATTTCCAAACTTTCTGTCTGCACATTAGTGTCAAGCAAGCAAAAAAAAAAAAAAAAAAAGAAAATTAAAAGAAAAAAAAAAAAGGAAAAAAAAAAAAAAAAAAAAAAAAAAAAAGAAAAGAAAAGAAAAAAAAACTTCGATTGGCTGATCAAATACTGTTTACACGATTATCGGGTACGGGCAGAGGTCGGTGTCCGGGGAATGAGAACCGATACTATTTCCTCGCCACCCATCCCGTCTAACGCCACCAAAAGAGTCCCTACGGCAATCTGACGCCACCCCAAGCCCTTCATTAACGATTCTGACGTCTGAAGGCTCCAAAAATAAGACGAACCCCCCCCCCACACACACAAAAAAACCCACACACACATCCTGAGAGAAAAAAAAACACACACACCCTGACAAAACACACACACACACACACACACACACACACTGACAAAAAAAAACCACACACACCCTGACAAACAAAAAAAGTACCCGAAACTTTCCTGTGTAAAACAGGGGAGAGCATATCATTAGATTAGATTTAATTCTGAGTGCAAGAGTGTAAGATAAGACACTGATCAATTTGGACTTTATATTTAGTTTGATGGGGGTAACACAATCACATTCACGGGAGACCCTCTCACTTTATCACCCTGCCAGCGACTGCATCCCATGCAGAATATACCCACCCTAAAAAAAAGGGCTGTCATGGGTATGACATGAAACTGCATTTGGTGGTAAAGGGCTGGAGACCAGTTGTTCTGGCGATTAAGGGGATGTAGTGCAGCGTTTACCGACTGCATCACCTACAGAAGATATCCACCCCCCTCCAAAAAAAAGGGCCGTCATGAGTATGACATAGGATAAAGCGCAATTTTTTTCATACCATAGCCATATCAGTACTACTGTATGGCTGCATCACTTTGAACACTAACGAAGCTCAGAGAAAAGCTCTCAGAAAAAACTCACTCCACAGACTTCACTCACTCACACACACACACACACACACACACACATATATATATATATATATATATAATATATATATATATATATATTTTAAGAATGGAAAGGAGTAACCTACTCGAGTTTCATCGATTGATTCTTCAGGGTTACTTTAAATTAATCGAGTTTACGATTAATCTTAGGTATTATAAACATGCCCGTTGGAATGGGACTCATTATAAACATTCCCGTTGGAATGGGACCCATTCCAACGGGCATGTTTATAACACCTAAGATTAATCGTAAACTCGATTAATTTAAAGTAACCCTGAAGAATCAATCGATGAAACTCGAGTAGGTTACTCCTTTCCATTCTTAGAATAAATTTATACTCTATATTGTATTGAGCACTTTGTATTTGTTTTTTCTCAACCTTAACCTCTGGATATTGTGCGCTTCCAACGATCGTTCTTATACCCACCGGTAAGTTAATACTTATACATATACAAATATATATATATATATATATATATATATATATATATATATATATATATATATATAATCAATGGTAATATTATGTTTTCATGCTCATAACTTAAAGTTTCATGGTAATCCAATCATCAGATGAGATCAGTGGTTGAGATGTCGTGAAATGCTTGAGATGTTAAAAATCAAATTGTTTAGCGTTTATATGCAGCGTTTTTCACGCGATGGGAAATGTAAAGCTAAAAATTGTTTTTTTTTTAAACTGTGGCTTGTTTAACGTTTATGTGACGTGGATTGTGTTCACGTGATGTAATGTCATGACGTGAACACAATCCACGTCACAATTTTTAACATCTCAACCATTTCACGACTGGTTTTTGACATCTCAACCATTGATCTCATCTGATGATTGGATTACCATGAAACTTTAAGTTATGAGTGTGAAACCATAATACTACCATTGATTATAAATCTGCTCTGCTTTATTAGCATTGAGCACCTTTCCATGCAAATACTTTTCTCATTTTTTCATTCACTATTCATTATATATATATATATATATATATATATATATATATATATATATATATATATATCTTATTATAATGGAGATTGTGTGTTTTTCTGTCTGTAACCGAAACTATATTACTACTCAAGTCACAATTCCCTTAATTATTTACGTCAAATTCTCCATGATTTCATTCTTTTAAACCTTCAGTTATTAATAAAAATTGTTTTACATTATCAATACTGTTGACCATATCTACGTACTAACAACATCCAATTGTATTTATATATACAACAAAATAGCGGTTTACAGTTTGAACGAGAAGGCTAATTTGCATATTGATATTTAGAATTTTATTTTAATAAATATGTGCTTGGTATTATTGATTTCTAATTGTTTGGTTTTATCTTAAGAAATATAAACAAAAATCTCGTGGATAAATCTTAAAGGAAATTTATTTACAAGAAGAAATAACTGTAATATTATCCTTTACTTCCTATTTTAACTAAATAGTTAAATTAGGAAAATTTACCGATGAAAGAGGGGAGTAATAAAAAATGATGGAATAGTTAGTTTCAAAGTTGTTCTATCTTTCGATTATACGCCCTCTGTTGCAGATCTTTTTATCTGCATTCTTAGTCACTTTCATTAGCCTTTCTAATTTAATATGATATTTTATTATATCAAAACTTAAATACTTGCACCCGGAGGGTGCATATATTTGCTAGTATATATATATATATATATATAAGTAAAAAGTAAAGTCGTCGGGGCGGCCTAAAGTCGGTATCAATATATATCTTTTGTGTCGGTATAATCTTTTGTGTCATAATATATTGCCCCCCAACAAATTAGCTATTTGCGGAAGATGATATCTTGTAGATTCCCTCCATTTTCACGGATACAAAGATTGCACTTTAATTCGAGAACGTTTGTAATAATTAGCTCATGGTTTCTACGATCAATCTTCTTATTTTTGCGACAATATTATTCTTAAGGTGTCGCAATATCTTCAATATTCAGATTTACACTTCTGGTCGTAATCGGGAGCCTTCTTGTCGTAATCGAGAGCCATCAAGGAACTTTGAACCTATCCCTTTATTCAGTCCACGGGAATATCCTGTTCTCATTCCGCTAACCATAGCTGGGGTAGGGACGTTAAGCTGTGTTAATTATTATTCTATGTTACTGCTGCCCTTGATCAGGATTGAACCTGCAATCTAGAGATAACTGTCACGTAGACCTGTCTTAACCTAACTACCTTATCCACTAGGCCATGTGTCCAACTGGACCAGCTTCAATTTCTCTTAGGGTAGAAAACACACACACAAAAAAAACAAAAAAAAAAACATGATCAACATTTTTAGAGAATACAAACCAAATTCCATTGCTGTCCGGCTGATGGCGAAATAGGCCACTTCATCGGCTTAAAAGTTGGTTGGTTGGTTGGTTATTGGGTTGGCTGATTGGTTCGCTGGCTGATTTACTAGTTGGTTGGCTGGCTGGCTGGTTGGTTAGTGGGCTGATTGATTGGATAGTTGGTTGGTGGGTTGGCTGACTGATTGGTCGGCTGGGTGATTGGCTGACTGTGGTTGTTTGAATGGGTGTCTGGATGGCTATCTGGATGGTTGGTATAGCCATAGTACTACTGTATGGCTGCATCACCAGCATCAACGAAGCTCAGAGAAAAGCTAGTGGGAAGCTACACAAGGACACTGTGTGCTGTCCTGAAAAAATCTTGGAAGCAGCATCCCAAAGCTGTACGGTCGCCTGCCTCCTATAACAAACCATCCAGGTGAGATGAACAAAACACACTGGACACTACTGGAGAGGCAAAGATAAACTCATAACTGAGGTTCTCCTATGGACACCTACACATGGACACACCAAGCAAAACCTACATTAATCAGCTCTGTGCAAATTCTGGATGCTCCGTTGAAAACCTGCCAGGGGCAATGACCAATAGGGATGGTTGGCAAGAAAGAGCCATGGCAATCCATACTGACAGCATGACATTATGATGTATCCCCTGCAGAGGGGTAAGACCCCCCCCAAAAAAAAGGAGTACTCTGAGCATGTATTTATTCACCCTCATGAGCAGTATATGACACAAAGTCAAATTGATATCATTTTGTTACATAATTAATAGATTCTTGATATTTATGTACAGTAGTGTAGAAATCAAAATGACCGTTATAAGTTGCAGCCCACGGCCTTGAAGGATGAGTGACAAGGCTTGCCCTCATCCTGATCCTTTCGGTGGATACCGTGAGAATCGGTGGAGGAGACCCTCTTCCGGTTTAGATTAGAAATAGATTTTAGTCAGTCGGTCAGAAACCACGACAGTGGTGAGTCGTGTTATACACGCTCCGACTCGATCTGCGCAGGTGGTCTGTTGGGGGATTTCGAGAATAAAATATGATCTAAGTAAATCGAAGTCTTGTGTTATTATCTAAAAACTACCAATGACACAGGGCTTCTGATAAAGAGAAATCCCCAATGGACGATCAGACACGAAGTCCCCAAGACGAAGTCCAGACGCTAGAAGAGATGTTAGAAGAAGACGTAAGATAGAAAAGACGTCAGAAGAAGAATAAAAGAATAGAAGTAAGTAAGAAAAGGGTATACAACAATTTCATAATCTTGTTCAAGTGATCTCAAAATTTAACAACTCAAAAGACTATATTTAATCAATGACCAATAGGGATGGTTGGCAAGAAAGAGTCATGGAAATCCGTACTGACAGCATGACATTATAATGTATCTCTTGCAGAAGGGGTAAGACCCCCCCCAAAAAAAAAGGAGTACTCTGAGCATGTATTTATTCACCCTCCCCCACATGAGCAGTATATTGTTACATAATCTATGCAGTTGCATAAGATTATTGTCAATCCCCTGTATTTCTAAAGGGATAGCCCTTTTCATATCACGGGCGGGACTTTCATTGGAATAGCACAGAAAGCCCGCGAAATACGTGAAGTCACGTGGGACCTGGTTGGATCCTCAGTTTTCAGTTGGACGAAATGAAGATGTCCTGCCTTAACTTTAACTCACTCTGCATACGCGCGCTATGTTAGTCAGATATTTAGTTACATGAAATGTTTAGTTAAGGAAATAAAAGCTTAAGAAAAATAACACGGTCCTGTGATTAATGGGTGTCTTGGTAACAGGACTGATTGGAAGGAGAAATGAGTTAATTGCGACCGACCAAGACGAAGTCACCAAGACGAAAAAGACGTAAGATAGAAAAGATGAACAGCAGAAGAATAGAAGAATAAGAAAGAAAATAAAGAAAGGGTATACAACAATATGACACAAGGTCAAATTGATATCATTTCATAATCTAATAACTAGACCCATTCTTATTCAAGTGATGTCAAATTTTAACAACTCAAATCTTTTGTCTTAGATTGAAAGGAATACGCGTAAAATGTAATATACGATGAAAAACCAATTCGACATAATAATTGAAACATGTTACAGATTGAAATATTTTTATTTGAAATCCAGAGAATAGCCATAAATCTGCAGCTTTTTATATTAGAGTAAAACACTTCAAAATTAAAAAATATATATATATCTTATTATAATGGAGATTGTGGGTTTGTCTGTCTGTAACCGAAACTATATTACTATACAAGTCACAATTCCCTTTATTATTTTCATCACATTCTCCATGATTTTATTTATATTTAAACCTCAATTATTAATAAAATTGCTTCACCTTTTTATTAGTGTTGTCCATATCTACATAAAAATAACATGCAATTGTATTTATATACACAACAAAATAGCGGTTTACAGTGTGAATGGGAAGGCTAATTTGTATATTGATATTAAAAATGTGATTTTATTAAATATGTGCTTAGTATTATTGATTTCGAATTGTTTGGTTTTATTTTAATGAATATAAGCAAAAATCTCTTCAATGAATCTTAAATGAAATCCATTAACAAGAAAAAAATAACTGTCATTTTATTCTTTATTTCCTAATTTAACTAAATAGTTAAATAAGTAAAATTCAGCAATGAAAGACGGGAGTGATGGAAGAGTAAGTTTCATTTCTATTTTTCTATTATACCCCCACTCTGTTTCAAATCTTTTCATCTGCCTTCTTATTAGACTTTCTAAATTAATACGATATTTCATTACATTAAAACTTAAATACTTGCACCCGGAGGGTGAATATATTTGCTAGTATATATAAAATAAATAATTCAAAATGATGACTGGAATATGTCATATGAGTTGAGTTGAATAGATTTAAGGCTGAAATATTTTTTATTCTTTATTATACTATTTGATATTAGCTGATATTATATTATGTTATACTAGTACAAAATAAGAAACACCCTCCGGGCGATGTAAAAATAGATTTTTGAAACATATTGCCTGAGGGGTGGGAGTAAAAAATTCAATGTCAGTGAGTTTGTATAAAATCATGAGAAACATATCTGTATCTTTGTTGAGTTACCGTTTTTTCATGTTAGTTAATAATATATATTTTAATACACAAATTAGATGCTAAAAATTTTAGTTAGCTGCGTACAACGAAGTAGCCAATCAGAATACATCTTTCATTGACTGCTGATAAAATTAACCAATCACGATCACCGTAGCATGAGTTATCACTCAACATGTCTGCTTCAAGCGAAGAAGTGTATAATGTAAAAACACCAGAAAATAAATGTTTTATGTGTATTTTAATTAAAAAAAAACCTTAGTTATAACTTGTTTTTGGCTACGTTAAATTTCAATTGATTTGTGTCTGCTTCAAGCGAAGAAGAAGTGTATAATGTAAACACACCAGAAAATAAATGTTTTATGTGTATTTTAATTTTAACTTGTTTTTGGCTACGTTAAATTTCAATTGATTTAACGGTGAAAAAATGTAAACATTGTTTTTCGTTTATAATTTGCATTATTTTTGTAAGCCGAAAAAAATTTTTAAAAATCATTAGGAGTTTGTTTAATGCTTCTTCTTTCGAGTGAATAAAAAATTTTTAAGATAATATTAACCTTTATGCAAGTTTTATTATGTTAAATATAGTAGGGGGGGGGGTAAATTTCACGGGGAAAATTGGTGGTACCCACGGAAAATTTTAATATGTGCAACATTTACGCATAAAAAAAAATAGTATGATATTCAGGAGTCTATAAGCATTCATTTGGCCGCTTTTTTTTTACCACCCTAAAAATTACAAATTAAATAAAAAAACTAGAGCTTTTTGGCCTTTGGGCTCGTAGCCTAATATATGTATATATTAATCTTTAAATGCCTTATGATATTGAACACGAAACCAAATATTTCTTCTTCCAGCCCGCCAAAAAGCTAGCGACACCAGAGAAGATGGCGTTGACGTCATCGGTCGTAAAAAAAAACACTCGTTGCACCATTTGGCGCATGCGTACTGCTGCGATCTTTATTTTGCAACGACGACAGCCGTGCAGATTTGGAAGACGCGCCATCAGCGGTTCGGCGCGTAGAAGAGACAAACAAAACAAACAAACAAACAAAACAATACAAAAACAAACAAAAAAGCAAAGAAAAAACAACGGCGTAGATGAACAAATAAATATTTGTGTACTCCAGAGTAAATGAACATGTACTAACCAGAAGTCTCACTCTTTGTTATTCATAGCTTTCATTTTTTTCATTGAATTCTGTTAGTACTCACCTCTGTCTTAGTCTCTTTATATCAAAACGCCGAGACGCGATAACTATCAGTCTGTCTTGTTAGTAAACTAAGTCTTTTGTTGTGTTGTATACTCTTTCTTACTTCTTACTTCTTCTAGTCGTCTTTTCTTCTCGCCGGCTTTGGTTCTATCTTCTAACATCTTGACTTGGTCTGGTCTAGCGTCTCGGATCTCCTAAGGTCTGGACTTTCTATTGCTATGTTCCTGCTGGCTGGTCGTCCTGGATTCATGTCTTAGTCTTGTTTCCAAGACATTCATCAACCACAAGAACATATTAATTATCCAAACTTTTATTTCCTTAACTATACATTTCACGTAACTAAATATCTAACTAACATAGCGCACGTATGCAGAGTGAGTTACAGTTAAGGCAGGACATCTTCGCTGCCTGACGTCCAACTGAAAACTGAGGATCCAACCAGGTCCCACGTGACTTCACGTATTTCGCGGGCTTTCTGTGCTATTCCATGAAAAGTCCCGCCCGTGATATGAAAAGCGCCATCCCTTTAGAAATACAGGGGATTGACAATAATCTTATGAAACCGCATAGATTATGTAACAATATACTGCTCATGTGGGGGAGGGTGAATAAATACATGCTCAGAGTACTCCTTTTTTTTGGGGGGGGGGAGTCTTACCCCTCTGCAAGGGATACATTATAATATTTATATAAGGGATACATTAAATATCTGACTAACATAGCGCGCGTGAGTTCCAGTTTTAGGCAAGACCTAAAATGGTCGACTTCTCTGCCTGACGTCTAACTGAAAAACCTGGGAACCGAACAGGTCCCACGTGACTTCACGTATTTTGGCGGGCTTCTGTAATTTTCCATAGAAGGACCCGGCCATGGTATGAAAAGGGTCATCCCCTCAGAATTACAGGGGACCGACAATAATCTTATGCAACCGCATAGATTATGTAACAGTTGCATTTGGTGGTATAATAATAATTGAATGTGTGGTTCTTATAATACATTAGAAACGCTCAAAGTAACCTTCTGCCCTGTCGGCTGGGGCGTTAGAATTCGCCAACTGCACCTCTGCAGAGACTCCCCCAATGCGGCTACCTGTTGGCCGTGGGTGGCGACCCGTGATGCTTAAGGATAGAACCCAGGTGGATGAGCAGTTCATGACTTGCAATACTCCACTTTGGCCCTATCTTGGGCTAGACGGGCGGTCGGAGAGGCCCCCTCTGATCAATCGGCTGGTCACGTCAAGCCCTAGCACCTATATGATTTTCCCAACCCTATAGCCCTTATGGCAAGCCCCAAGCCCTTTTTTATCATATGGATGCTAGAAGGCGCTGGCTGCGGGTCTACATGTCCTGGGAATGACGTTAAACTCTATCTGATGGTGAGGTTCCTGTTTTTGAGGTTTGGGGAATGTGGAGCACCCCTTCATCACCATTGCTCCCTGATCCACTCTGACCTGGATAATACAATTTTTTTTATAAATACATTTTTCTATTTAACCAATAAGTAAGTAAAGTAAAGTCGACGGGGCGGCCTAAAGTCGGTATCAGCCAGTCAGTGAGGGAGTCTATCCCCTTTTCAATAGCGCTAGACCAAGGATATTGTTTTAGCATCTGAGGTGGAGCGTCACACCTACCATCAGCTCCTTACTTTACCGCACAGATCCCTGTGCTACTCATACACTGAGTTGGCGAGGACCGGAATCGAACTAGGAACCTTGTGGTTTCTAGCCGAACGCTCTATAGACTGTGCTAACCCGGCCCCTATAAATGTATTTATAAAAAAAATTGTATTATCCATTAAGAATTGATTTATTTCAAAACTTTATCAGCATTAAATGACCCGCTGAGGTTGATATGCCGTAAAACAAAACAAACCAAACAAACCAGGTGGATGAACAGTTCATGACTTGCAATACTCCACTTTAGGCTTTTCTTGGGCTAGACGGGCGGTCGGAGAGGCCCTCTCTGATCAATCGGCTAGTCACGTCCAGCCCTAGCACCTATACGATTGTCCCATCCCTATAACCCTTATGGCAAGCCCCAATCCCTTTTTATCATATGGGTGCTAGAAGGCGGTGACTGAGGATCTACATGTCCTGGGAATGACGTTAAACTCTGATGGTGAGGTTTCAGTTTTGGCGGTTTGGGGAATGTGGAGCACCCCTTCATCACCATTGCTCCCTGGTCCACTCTGACCCGGAGTGGTAATACCTGTTAGGGTCCCATCTATGGGTTAAATAGAAAAACATGAGTTTATAAACAAAATTGTATTATGCATTAAGAATGAATTTATTTCACAACTTTTTCGGCATTAAATGACCCACCGAGGTTGATATGCCGTAAAACAAAACAAACCAAACCAAATCAAAGTAACATTGCAACGCAGGTAAATCTATCTATCTATCTATACATATATAAAGGGCAGTTGTGTATGTATGTATGTATGTTCGGAGGAAACTTCGAAAATAAAACAATTAATGACAAAGTAAATATATATACACATTAAATATCACCAGTGCTTGGTTTTTGAGCAAAAATAATGAAGATTTGATTTATATTTGGGAAGATATTTAGAAATTCAAATTTGAAAAGTAACGGAAGGGAAAGTCATTTGCATGTTATTTTGTTTATCTTTTTTTTTGTATGTTTTTTTTTTTTTCGCTTTGAAATATGATTGATTGAATTAATTGCATCATTTATATTCATTTAAAAAAAATTGTAAATCATTAAATGGAAATTTCTTACTATATTGTTATATATTTCCGTGGGGATTTTTATGGGGCAACCAGCGAGGATCTCACTCGCGATTCAATAATAATGGATCTGCAGGACTAACTTTAAAAAAATTCTCCTCTACCCAGACAAGGCTGGGTAGCCGCTGCTAGTGCATATATAAAGGGCAGTTGTGTGAATCTGTATGTCCGGAGGAAACTTCGAAAATAATACAATTAATGACAAAGTAAGTATCTATAGACATTAAATATCACCAGGACTTGGTTTTTGAGCAAAAATAATAGAGATTTGATTTATATTCGTGAAGATAATTAAAAAATAAAATTTAAATGATAACAGCATGGATTTTTTTTCATTTAATATTTTAGATAGTAGACATTAACATTTCTTTTCAGAGTAGCTGGATCAATGCAAGGTCTATTTTTTTACATAGGGATTTAAATGGGGCATCCGACGAGGATTCAACTCACGATTCAGTAAAAATGGATCTGCGGTACTAACTTTAAAAAAATTCCTCACTACCCAGGCGACGCCGGGTAGCCGCTTCTAGTATATACATAAATAAATCCGAACAACGAAGTACAACATAATAACAATACAGACTTTATTGTCTGAGCACGTGGAACATGACATACATGACAAGATATAAAGCAGATATGACAAAAGTCCTTTGGAAATACGAAAGAGTTCATAAAGAATGTGAGAGTCACTTACTGTTTGGTTGCTAGGTTAGGTCGATTTTTCACTTAAAAAAATATCAATTAGTATCCACAAGGCCATGTGTCCAATTGGACACATGGCCTAGTGGATAAGGTAGTTAGGTTAAGAAAATTCTAAGTGACAGTTATCTCTGGATACCGAGTTCAATACTGAGTGGAGGCAGTTAGAAAAATAATTAACACAGCTCCTACCCCAGCTATTGTTAGCGGAATGAGAACAGGATACCCCCGTGGAATAAATAAAGTGTTAGGTTCAAAGTTCCGTGATGGCCCCCGATTACGACAAGAAAGTTCCCGAGTTCGAAAAGAAGGTTCCCGAGTCCGAGAAGGTTCCCGAGTCCGACAAGAAATACCTGAAGAAGGCCGGAGGGCATATCGGCTGAAACGTTGTACAAATAACAATGAAGATGGGGACAATAGTCCGAATAATGCAGATAATACTAATCTTCAAGCCTTATCTCAAACATTCAGAGAAATAAAAAAAATATCAGATTGTCCATCTATGCGAAAGTTCTGTGTTAGTATACTGAATACTGATACAAAAAACAAATTAGATCTTTTATTTGCACCATTGTTTGAAGAAATAGCACCAAAGATCATCCAATAAAATGCACTAAAAATCCTCTTTTTCTAAAGGTTAAATTTTGCGAAAACTCTGACCCGGAGTGGTAGTAACTGTTAAGGTCCCATCTATGTGTAAATAGAAAAACACAAGTTTTAAAAAATGTGTGGTTATTCCCTATAACTCCAACATAAACAAAGGGGAACCACTCTTGACTGATAATTTATTTATTTATTTATTGATATACTAGGAATAAAGAATACGTGGTTAGTGTTAGGGTTAGGGTTTAGGGTTAGTTTAATGGGAAAATAAATAAATAATTTATCAGTCAAGAGTGGTTCCCCTTTGTTTATGTTGGAGTTATAGGAAATAACCAAATGTGTTTTTTAAAGAGTTTTAAAAATATTGGGTATCCATAAAGAATGAATAAAACAAAATGTTTTCGGCATAAAATGACCCAATAAGGGTTGACATGCCGTAAAATCCAACCAACCAACCACTTGGAAGAATGAATAAAACAAAATGTTTTCGGCATAAAATGACCCAATAAGGGTTGACATGCCGTAAAATCCAACCAACCAACCACTTGGAAGAATGAATAAAACAAAATGTTTTCGGCATAAAATGACCCAATAAGGGTTGACATGCCGTAAAATCCAACCAACCAACCACTTGGAAGAATGAATAAAACAAAATATCTTTGGTATAAAATAACCCAATAAGGGTTGACATGCCGTAAAATCCAACCAATCAACCAACCAACTAACCAGCAGGGGGTCTTAATGCTCTAGTTAAACTCTATATGATGAAATTAAAATACTACAGCTCTAGGAAAGGATGGAGTACTCCTTTATCACCATTATTTCCAGGTCCACCCTGGTAGTACATATTAAGGTACCATCTATTGAATAGAAAAACACGACTTTTAGGAAATGTGTCTTTTAAAAAAGATTGAATTTTTAAAAAAATGAGTTTTTTAAAAATCGACTTTAAAAAATTGGGTACCCGTCAAGAATGAATAAAACAATACATCTTCGGTTTGGTTTGGTTTGGTTTGTTTTATGGCATGTCAACCTCAGTGGGTCATTTAATGCCGATAAAGTTTTGAAATAAATCAATTCTTAATGGACACACATTTTTTTTTCAATAAATACATTTTACTATTTAACCCATAGACCGGACCCTAACAGGTAATACCACTCCGGGTCAGAGTAGACCAGGGAGCAATGGTGGTGAAGGGGTGCTCCACATTCTCCAAAACTGGAACCTCACCATCAGATAGAGTTTAACGTCATTCCCAGGACATGTAGACCCTCAGTCACTGCCTTCTAGCAGCCATATGATAAAAAGGGTTGGGGGTTGCCATAAGGGCAATAGGGTTGGGAAAATCATATAGGTGCTAGGGCTTTACGTAACCAGCCGATTGATCGGAGGGAGCCTCTCCGACCGCCCGTTTAGCTTAAGAAAGGGCCAAAGTGGAGTGTTGCATGTCATGGACTGCTCATCCACCAAGACTCCGTCCTTAAGCATCATGGATCGCCACCCACGGCCAACAGGTAGCCCCATTTGGGGGAGTCTTACTCTTTTACCGGGAGGCAGTTGGTGCATTCTAACGCCCCAGCCGACAGGGCGGAATACATCTTCGGCATAAAATTACCTAATAGGGGTTAACGTGCCGTAAAATCCAACCAACCAACCAACCAGCCAAGCGTTTTGTGAATGGTTTCTCGTTTCTCTTAACGTGTTTTTACTTTTCTTTCCGAGAAAACAAATTACGTTGCCCCATCCCCGCCGTCAAATGTCTGGTACGTTCGTCATGGACAAGAATATTGGATTTTGATACAAACACACACACACACACACACACACACACACACACACACACACACAAAAAACCTGAAAAAGAAAAGAAAAATAATTTGTATCAAATATCAAATAAACTGCCACAGTTTTTTTACGAGATGTTCCCGGTGCTCATCAAGGGGCGGTGTCGAGGGTGGGGGTGGAGTTTTAACTAGTTTCGTGCATTTAAAATATCTGAATTTGTTTTTGGCAACAAAAAAAAAAAATTGTTAAAGCATTAATCTTCTTCGTACCAAGAAAGCTGAAAAAAGATGTGGGAACATGGAGGTGACGGTGATACCAATAGTAGTCGGAGCACTTGGAACCTGGAAAAGAGATTAGGTGTAGAGTGTATTGCAGAAAAATTTGTTAAAGTAAACACCATTCTTAGTTCCAAAATAACTAAAAAAAAAAAAAGATGTGAAACATGAAAGTGACGGTGATACGAACAGTAGTTGGAGCACTTAGAACATATATCTATCTATCTATCTATATATATATATATATATATATATATATATATATATATAGAGAGAGAGAGAGAGAGAGAGAGAGAGAGAGTTTTATTTTTAAAAATTAATTCGCTTTAGAAATTCACTTTTCCCTAATCTCAATTATCGAGCCAGAGCTTAATGGGTGACCCAACGGGTCACGTTTTGTCTAATATATATATATATATATATATATATATATATATATATATATAGAATAAATGGAGAATGAATGTGAAAAATATTAGCATATCAACGTGCTCAATGCTACCCCCACCGCTACCCCCCCAAAAAAAACAGAGCAGATTTAAAATCAAATATTAGATATTATGGATTTAATATCCCGTAACTAAAGTTTCATGCTTACTTGCAATCATCAGACGGTCAAAATGTTAAGAGTTAAAAATAAACGGTGGCTTTTTTTAGTATTTGTATAAACGTGAAGCGTGTTCACGCGATGGAATGTTATAACGCTAAACTTATATTTAAAAAAATAAATAAATAAACATGTTTTGGTCTTAATGCACGCGGTGTCCAGATGAATTTTTTAAATATATAAATAGAGAGCGAAAAATAAGGGATTAATTAGGGTCGGGTGGTAAATGACATAATAAACATTTGTTTAGATGTCTACATTTGGAAACGAGTTCGCCTCTCTTATTCAATAAATTTGCATTCGTATTTTGTAGAATAGACAATTTGATGCAAATCAACAGTTGCGCTTGGGGCCGTTTTGATAATTTCCCATTTTATCAAAAGTGTTTTGCCCATTGTATCTTTAATGTGCCATACATATCTTATTATAATGGAGATTGTGTGTTTGTCTGTCTGTAACCGAAACTAAATCACTATTCAAGTCACAATTCCCTTAGTTATTGACGTCACATTTACCATGAATTTATTTTTATTTAAACCTCAATTATTGATAAAATTCTTATACCTTATTAATACTGTTGACCATATCTACCTACTAATAACATGCAATTGTATTTATATATACAACAAAATAGCGGTTTACAGTGTGAATGGGAAGGCTAATTTGCATATTGATCTTTAAAAATTGATTTTAATAAATATATGCTTAGTATTATTGATTTCTAATTGTTTGGTTTTATCTTATTGAATATGAGCAAAAATCTCTTCAATAAATCTTAAAACAAATCCCTTAACAAGAAGAAATAACTGTAATATTATTCTTTACTTCCTGTTTTAACTAAACAGTTTAATTATGAAAATTTACCAATGAAAGACGGGAGTAACGGAAAATGATGAAAGAGTTAGTTTCAAAGTTGTTCTATTTTTCAATCATACCCCCTCTGTTCAAAATCTTTTTATCTACATTCTTATTCAGTTTCATAAGCCTTTCTAATTTAATATGATATTTTATTATAAAATTTAACTAAAATACTTGCACCCGGAGGGTGCATATATTGGCTAGTTTGAATAAGGTAGTACTGTTTGCATATTTTCTGTTGTTGAAGCTTATATTGTGATTGTATCACCTATCTTTCCATTTTTCCATATATATATATATATATATATATATATATATATATATTATAATGGAGATTGTGTGTTTTTCTGTCTGTAACCAAAACTATATTACTACTCAAGTCACAATTCCCTTAGTTATTAATGTCCCTTTCTCAATGATTTTATTTTAATTTAAACCTCAATTATTAATAAAATTGTTTTACATTATTAATACTGTTAACCATATCCACATACTAATAACATGCAATTATATTTATATATACAACAAAATAGCGCTTTACAATGTGAACAGGAAGGCTAATTTGCATATTAATATTAAAAATGTGATTTTAATAAATATGTGCCCAGTATTATTGATTTCTAACTGTTTAGTTTTATTTTAATGAATATAAGCAAAAGTCTCTTCAATGAATCTTAAATGAAATCCATTAACAAGATAAAATAACTGTCATTTTATTCTTTACTTCCTCTTTTAACTAAATACTTAAATTAGAAAAAATAACAATGAAAGACGAGAGTGATGGAAGAGTAAGTTTTAGTTGTTCTATTTTTCGATTATACCCTCCTCTGTTTCAAATCTTTTTATCTGCATTCTTATTTAGTTTCATTAGCCTTTCTAATTTGATATAATATTTTATTACATTAAAACTTAAATACTTGCACCCGGAGGGTGCATATATTTGCTAGTATATATATATATATATATATATATATATATATATATATCTGTCTGTCCCTCCTTCTCTCTTTCTCTCTCTCTCTCTCTCTCTCTCTCTCTCTCTATATATATATTATATATATATATATATATACATATATAGCTACATTGGCCATACAACAACAACAACACTATCCCGCCGTCTCACATACCATCTCTCCGACACAAGCTCCATAAAACAACACTTTATTAAAAAAACACCTAGAAAAATCCACCTCCCCCGAAATTAGAAAAATCTTAAACGAAAATATACTAAATTATCTACAAAAATAACAATAAGAAACGCCTACAGATCCTAGAAGCCATATGCATTAAAAAAAAAAAAAAACTAACATTAATAAAATAGCCTTTAAAGTCGGAGACAACGTATTAAATATCTTCAATAACTAACACTCACCTAACCCCCCCTCTTAAAAATAATAGACTCTCTGAATTTGATAAAAGCATAGATAACAAAACTAAAATCAACTAAAAAACAAATTACATAACCCCATGAATACGACTGGAGCAACAGTCGAAAGCGCTCGGGAAATTAGTATGAAAAATATGATGAATCAACTCGATCCAGATTCAAAAAGGATAGCCCAGAAGACTGGAAAAAAATATCCATACAAAAATGAAAAAAGAATACTCCGTGTTATTCAATAACACATGTCTTACGAATAATTTGCTACCAAAATACACAATATATATAATATATATATATATATATATATATTTATATATATATATATATATGAAGAAAGGAAGTGAATCCGACGGTATGTAGTATATCAAGAAAAATGAAAAAAACACAGGTTTAAAATGGGTTAAGTGGTGAGTTCATTGGCCGACGCTGCAGTGTTTTCGATCTATTAATTAGATCATCTTCAGGGCCTTTATTGGTATATGGAAGGTGATAAGAAATTTTTTTTATCACAGAATAACGAGAAAAGCAAGTAATAGTCCTTGTTATTCAGTCTGTTTAAAAATTCTTCTGAGGTTTGAAAAATACAAACAAAACAAAACAAAACAAAAAACTCAACATTTTTTTAAACAGACTGAATAACAAGGACTACCACTCGCTTTTCTCGTTATTCTGTGATAAAAAATTTCTTATAACCTTCCATATACCAACAAATGCCCTGAAGATGATCTAATTAATAGATCGAAAACACAGCAGCGTCGACCAATAAACTCACCACTTAACCCATTTAAACCTGTATTTTTTTCATTTTCTTAATATATATATATATATATATATATATATATATATATATTATATAATATATATAATCTATCCATCTATCTTCGTCTCTTCATATCTATCTATAACAATCTATCTATCTGTTTATATCTATCTACCTATAATCTCTTTCTTTCTATTTCTCTCTCTTCACCCTCTCTCTCTCTCTCTCCTCTCTCTCTCTCTCTCTCTATATAATATATATATATATATATATATATATATATAGCGTCTAACCAAAACATGTGTGCCAAAGTATTCCCTTTAAGAAGAAGAAGAACGAGGAAAGAAGAAGAAGAAGAAGAAGAAGAAGAAGAAGAAGAAGAAGAAGAAGGTGCGAACCGAGGGGACTCCCTACCTGGATGATTTGATTTAACTGGTGAAGGCCTGGGTAGAACCAGCACCATTTTTGAATGAGTTGCTACCAAAGGAATGTTTCGCCGGTGTGCCACACATTCTCCGCACAACACAACTCACTTCTAGATATACACACACACACACACACACACCACACACACGCACACACACACACACACACACACACACACACATACTAATATAATACTGATGAAGGAGGGGGTAGCTGAAAATTACTCGAACCAGCCAAGGAGAGAATGACCTATATCCATAAAATATACCAGCACACATTCACTTTACACACACACACACACACACACACACACACATATGTATATATATAATATATATATATATATATACACACATACATTCATCTTACATTATACATATATACATATATATATATACACATTCACCATAGACTATATATACATATATACACACATTCACTTTACATTATATAATATATATATATATATATATATATATATATATACACATTCGCCTAACATTATATATATATATATATATATTATATGCCCATTCACCTTATATTATATATATGTATGTATATATATGAATATATATAGATATGCACACATTCGCCTAACATTATATATATATATATATATATATATATATATATGCCCATTCACCTTATATTATATATATGTATGTATATATATATAAATATATATATATTCACCTTACATTATATATATATATATATATATGTGTGTGTGTGTGTGTGTGTGTGTGAGTAAAAAAATTGGAAGTGAATCCGAAGACGTCGCCGCTCTGCAGCCCTGTTAATCTCGATATTGAGCCGCTCAGCTCCTGTGCGTCACGTGTCGTGTCTCGCCAAGCCTGTCTGTTGGAGGCCAGATCTTCCACGCTTGAACGTGTGATGATACACTTCTTCAGCGTTGTCTTCATATGGTCATTGAACCGATTTTGGAGTCCTCCTATCCTTCGCGTACCATCTGCCAGTTCACCATAAAGTATTTTACGGGGAAGTCTGTCTGCAGGCATGCGGATGGTGTGACCCAATCATCACAGTTAGCGTTACGATCGGGTGGTCTACTACAGGCCCCGACACTAACTTTTTTCATGACTGTCCCGAACAAAAATTATCAACAATTCCGAATGGGGTTTGGACTGTCCCAAATGGGGTTTGGACTGTCCCGAATTCAAAATATCTTTGTTTAATTCATTAGCATCATCTATACTTGTCAGTCATCAGTAGCATAATAACATATAATAAAACAAAGTTTGTTTCTTTATAGTATCATTGAAGCATTGTGTGTGTATGTGTAATATAAAGATTTTGAAGGCAATTTACAATGCAATATGTGTTGAATTTATTTAACTTTTGTTTTTTTTTTTTCAAAACTAAATATTTTCGGAAGTAAAATTCCATCTTCAGAGTTATTGAAAGTTGAAAGTATTGAAAGTACTAGGTGAATTTTTTTTATAGTACTTATCCCACGGCGATATTGTAATCTTCTGTTGTTTAAGAAATTGATGAACGCCGTATATTTGAAAAATTTTTCCG
>CM042175.1:46699450-46736950 GCA_023376005.1 Doryteuthis pealeii
TCCAATATGTCGGCCCGTTAATTCCGATCTGTCGAGTTTCTTGGACACCTACGGTGGCACAATGTTCAGCAAGCCTATCTCGCACGCCTGCGCTCTCCGCTATACGATGACCCTGTGCCAGACTTAGATACACTTAATAGACAACTATTTCTAAACATGTCCATGTATGCTTTACTGTATTCTACTGGTTTCATATCTATCTATCTATCTATCTATCTATCTATCTATCTATCTCAGTCTGTTCATATCTATCTATCTATCTATCTAAACTGTTCATTATCTACTTTATCTATCTATCTATCTATTTAAAACTTGTTCATTATCTATCCTATCTATCTATCTATCTATCTCAGTCTGTTCATATCTATCTACTATCTATCTATCTATCTAAACTTGTTCATTATCTATATCTATCTATCACTATCTTGTTCTTATCTATCTATCTATCTATCTATCTACTCATCTGTTCATTATCTATCTATCTATCTATCCTATCTAAACTTTGTACATTATCTATTTATCATCATCTATCTATTTAAACTTGTTTCATATCTATCTATCTATCTATCTATCTATCTATCCTCAGTCGTTCATATCTTATCTATCTATCTATCTATCTATCTCAGTCTGTTCATTCTATCTACTATCTATCAGTCTATCTATCTCAACTTGTTCATTATCTATTTATCTATCTATCTATCTATTTAAACTTGTTCATTATCTATCTATCTATCTATCTATCTATCACTTACATACTGTCCCAATCGCTCATTCTCCTTCCTGTCTATGTTCTTTAGCTTCTCTTTTTTATTTTTACTTTTCATATTTCATATATTTTTTATATTTTTTTCATATTTACTGTTATATATATATATATATATATATATATATATATTATTATTATTATTATTATTATTATTTATTATTATTATACTAAAGCTGAGATTATCAACTTTCATTTCCTAAAGGATTTTTTTCTATTTATGTTATGGACACAATATTTATACTTAGATATTCCTTGGTTTTAGGACTACTCATTGTTTAAAAAAAATTAAGTTTAATTGGTTTTAATTAGCCGTAATTAGCAATTAAGTCAACAACAGACCAATCCCTGTCTAACATTGTACATAACTCTCTTATTCCCCTCTATATGCCAGTTAAGGGGAGTGGAAGAGCTCACAGCATTACTATTCATTTTATTACTAAAAATTCAGCAGTCACATCTCCATCCCTAACTCTCGGTAGATTTGCCCCTTCCCTTTCTCCAGACCATAGAGAATAAATTTTGTTTTGTTTTAATAAAACAAAACAAACGTTCTTTTTACGCTCAACTAAAATTGAAATCATGCTTTAAAATAGATTTTTTAAAATTACTTTAATTATTAATTTATAGAGTCAAATTCGGAATACATGTCTGATTTAACATGATTATTAAACTTACTTTAAAAATATTTCATTTTGGGTAAAAAAAATAGTTACATATTTAAATATTATGGAATTCAAATGAGCAAAATATTGACTACCCGCCACCGTTTAAGTGAAAGTTTTTCTTCGGGCTTTTAACTAAAACAAACTAGACTGACTTCTGATTTAGGTCGGAAAATTAAAACGGAAAGTTTTTGGTGGTACCCAATGACGTTTTAACTGTGTCTGTCTATGAATTAACCTTTGCGAATTTGGGTACGGTTTTAGGGATTGAAGGTTGTTTTTAATTACGTATTGCTTAAAAATAAACAACAAAAACAACAAAATTACTATACATTTAATGTTGAAAAATATTTTTTTAACTAAGTTTAATTGAAATTATACATTGCTATATTAACAACAAACTACTGTCTCAATAATAAATTCAATATTAATTAATTAAATTTGGGGTTTTTGTTGTTTATTTTTAAAGCAATACGTAATTAAAAACAACCTTAATCCCTAAAACCGTAACCCAATTCGCAAAAATGTTAATTTCATAGAATGTAGGGCTGACTTCTTTGATTTAGGTTGGGAAAATTTAAAAACAGAAAGTTTTTTGCTGGTACACACATGACAGTTTAACTACAGTCATGAATTAACATTTACGATTGGGTTACGGTTTTAGGAGGATTAAGGTTGTGTTTTGAATACGTATGGCTTAAAAAATTATAACTCTATCTTTAGTCTTTTTTTTATGCAGAAAAGAGATCAATCAAATATATACACTCCGATATTACAGTTGAATAATACAAATAATTTAATCTTTGCGGAGTTCCGTCAAGGCTCTTGCATCAAACCTGCTTGCTGTGGGACTGCTTGAAACAAAAAGCCACAAACACAGCTACGCATTTGAAGTCCGCCTAGCGGAAGCGGCGAAAAAAACCCAACTAGGCGTTTAGGGTTTAGGATTTGGGATTGGGTTGGGGTTTAGGTTTAGTTTAATGGAAAAATAAATACAATAATTTGGCGCTCTGTTTTATCTGAGTCACCCTGGGTTTTCAGGGAAATGGCAAAATGCCCTAAGTTGGTTCTTTTTTTCAATTGATACCGCTTCGGATACAGACTTCAATCATAGCTATGTTGTTTTTTCCACCAGTCAGCAGTAGCAGTTATTGACGCAGGAAGCCACTGACGGAACTCCGCAAAGATTACCATTATTTGTAATTATTCAGACATCATTGTCCTCGTCTTCATTGTTATCTGTACAAAGTTTCGGCCGATGTGCCCAACGGCCTTCTTCAGGTTTTCTGTCAGACTCGGGACTTTCCTTGTAATTGGGAGCCCTCATGGAACTTTGAACCCAACCCTTATTCAGTCCACGGGGGTATCCTGTTCTCATTTCACTAACCATAGATGGGGTACAGATGTTAAGCTGTGTTAATTATTATTCTATGTTACTGCTTGTTAAGTAATCTGGTCGACATCCTTAGTCCCAGATGTTAATAAGTAAGTAAGCAAGCCAATAAGAATCCAGTGTTAACGTATTCCTTGTAAGACCTTCGTCCAAGATATCCCCAGTATCAATGACATAATCTCAGAATGGGTCTATTAATACAGCATAAGCAGCAGCAGCCAGTGCGCAGTGATTGGACAATAGAAATGCCTTCGGTGGTCACGTGGTAGTCACAGGGTCTATATTTAGGAGTAACCGTTTGCCTCATGCCTTATATCTAAAATAATCAACACTGCTGCCCCTGACCAGGATTGAATCTGCAGTCTAGAGATAAACTGGCATTTAGACTGTTCTTAATCACTAACTCCTTTATCTACTAGATATGTGTTCAATTAGACAATCCAGTGTGAATTTTTTCAATTACAAAAGCTACAATTTATTTTGTAAAAACGGATTTTAAGTAGCCTCATGGCAGGCATCTTGTCGAAATTGACAAAAAACAACCGTTTTAAATATATCTAAAATAATATTATGTGAATATTATTTTGCTTTTTACACTGATGCTCTCTTATGTTACTACCTTCGACTTAGACAAAAAATTTGACCTTAATCAATTATAATTTTAGTTCCGTTTTTTAAAAATGAAAACGCAGATGATATTTTGGCCGATCCTATTCTTTTCCCTACATCATCTGCGAGAAGCTTAATGGGTGACCCAACGGTCCTTTTGTTGTAATAGTATATATATAACTATATTATATATAGTATATATATATTTGGAGGATATGTGCTTAATTGAATCATACTAATTTGAAATGAATTAGTAATAATTAATGAATTTAGGCGGGCATATATGTTCTAATGTAAGGCTAAACAAATCGAGAAATGTCAATCCCTGAATGTACATTTCGACCTGTTAGGTCTTCATCAGCAGGTATTGCATGTGAGACTACCTTGCTGATGACCTATAGGTCGAAATGTACATTCAGGGATTGACCATTTTCTCGATTTGTTTAGCCTTACATTTTGAACATATATGCCCGCCTAAATTCCTTAATTATTAACTAATCAATTTTCCAAAATTAGGTATGACTTCAATTAAGCACATATCTCTCCAAAAATTGTCGGCTAAAAAGCCAATCAAATAACACATTGTTTGTTTACTTACTATCTCTCTCTCAATACATCCAAAATCTTATTCACTTCGCCGAAGGGCATTCGGTCTGTTGTTGTTATTATTCTCTCAATAACGCCCCTTACCTATTATGTATAGGCGTGTAGTATCGCTTGACAAGCTTAATTTCACTAGGATGTCAGCTTGACTGTGTGCCGAGGCGATAAAGTGTTTCACTGTGTCTGCTGAGTCCCGGTTTCGATTTCTGTCGGAGGGAAATCGTTAGTATATACCGCTGTAGATTTAAAGTCGAAACAGTCTGTACGGTATTCTACACACCGAGCCATCCTTTGTGGGTATACACGTGTCAAGTTCATTTTCTATAAGAAAAAGTATCGAATTTTATGCGATACTGCGATGTACGCTTCGTAAAGATATAATTATTAATTATCATATTTATATTAATATTATATATTATATATTAAGGGTTACTACCATATAAACCTTGTAGTAGCATAAGTAGTTAATCACAAAGGCTCAATATATCTTGTAAAATATAGAGGCATTATAGTTGTTAGAAAAGTTATTTCTCCCTACCAAGTTTCGGTGTTCTTCCTCACGTCTTCGGGAACTAATTAGATAGAGGTGATTAATGATTCTATCTAGCCGTGCCCTCCCTATCCTATATTTTTATTACTCCTTCTTTATATTTCTATTATATTTGAACTTTTGAATTCTAGTTCTCTGGTGAGGCTATTGAGCTATTTTCTTTTTTTTATATACTTGGTGCATTTATTATTTTATATCCAATTAATTTTAGTAATACATTAATGCGTTACGTAACTTGTGCTTGAATTTCCCTAAGAATTCATCCTTTTTATTTAACTAATTCACTCTGATTTTGGAATCTAATTATCTCTAACTTTCTTGTAAACACAAGAAGCATGGACCAGTTAATCCTCAGCAAGTACTTGAGTTCTTTAATATTCCCATTTAATAATAGGTTCATATTTTGATGCTTTAAATTCCAAATGTAGCTAGCTAAGGTTGTTGCATTTTTTTAGTTTAATATTAGAAAAAGAATGTTTAGGATTTGGGGATCTAGTTTTGATATCGATTTTGTACAGATAAGGAAAAACTCAAACCGTCATTCTGTAATAAATTTTATTCGACCAAAACTTAAAGGCTTTTAGAAATTTAAGAAATGTTCAAAACTCCTAAGTTCATTATATATACTAGCAAGTCTTTAGTTTTAATATAATAAAATATCATATTAAATTAGAAAGGTAATGAAACTGAATACGAATGCAGATAGAAAGATTTGGAACAGAGAGGGTATGATTGAAAAATAGAACAACTTTGAAACTAACTCTTCCATCATTTTCCATTACTCCCGTCTTTCATTGGTAAATTTTCCTAATTTAACTATTTAGTTAAAATGGAAGTAAAGGATAATTATACAGTTTTTCTTCTTATTAATCGATTTCATTTAAGATTTATCCGAGATTTTTGCTCATATTCATTAAGATAAAACCAAACAATTAGAATCAATATACTAAGCACATATTTAGTTTTGACATCTGTTTTTTTTTTTTAATTAAAAAATTTTTTTCCTTCATGTTACCCACCATTTGCTTGATTGAATCTCTCTTTACCCAATTTGATTTACATTGTGACTTTAAACAAATCTACCGGTCGTTATTTTTGACAAGCAACTGGTCGAAAGGGCCCTTATTAAGGTTAAACAGTAGCCGTTATAATAGAGATAACACAAGCGAAGCGCGCGAATTTGCTCAAAAAAATTCAGACACTCATTTGCACGACTTCCGTTTTCATCAATTCGATGATCGTGTGTCCGAAATTTGTTTGGACAACTGAATTTTTACTCATATTCTTTTGCTTGAAATCTGAATTGTTTGACTTCAGAGTCGTTCGAGGTAAATTACGCACTGTGTTAAACACTTTCCTTACACTGCACGGCTAGATAAATCATTAATCACCTCTGCCTGTCAACATAGGTTTAACTTAGTGCTAATTTCAAAGGAACAAGCTTTGGAGACAAAAGTTAATTGATTCTTAGGAAACATAGAATAAAAATAAGCTTAAATCTGGTGAATATATATTTCATTAGCCACTATGATTTAATTAGTTCTCCTGAAGACGTTGAGTTAGATCCCATTTGTGTTTGTTGGAGATCTTTACTTAATCTAATTAAGTAAAGATCTCCAACGACCTGATGATTGGCCCGTAGCATGAAACCGGGGTAGCTGTTTATAATAAACATTGATCTTAAAAACTCAGCAAATTAAATAAATATTAGCTCTCAAAATTTGTGATTGAGCACTGTATTTTCTTTGTTTCATCGCAAAAAAAAAATTGTTTTTATATATACCTACTACATCATAATACATACATATATATAATATATATATTATATATATTTAATATATACATATATATATATATATATAATATATATATAATCCAAAGAAGGAAAAGAAATCTTCCTTACGATATATGAGTTTTTTTAAACGTGTCGCAGTTTGCAGAGCTCAATGTGTGCTCTTATGTTAGAGTCACAAAGCAAATATATAAGTAAAAAATATAACAGAAGACTTAGATTTTTTGCCTATAGTCTATTTCAGGAATCTTAGACAAAGTGTCTAACACACCCCAATCATCAGATGCGAATGATGAATTCTTTATTACTTTTAAGGCATTATAAACAGATTTTTTATTGTCCTGTGTAACTCTGCTGTGGTCATAAAAAAGGGTATTTGCTCAGTTTGTAATTTGTTGTCGGTAAATTGTTAGGAATTCCTGTTAATCAATCTATTCCAGATTTCAACTAAAAGATCACCCAGTTCCATATATATATATATATAATATATATAATATATTATATATATATATAGTAAATGAGAAAAACTCTAAAGTTGCTTCATTACAATAATTTATTTCAACCGTATTAATACGGCATCTTTAGGTAATCACAAGAACATGACTCTTACTATTGTAATGAAGCAAGTTTAGAGTTTTTCTTCATTTACTAAATTTCTTGCTCTGTCCTGTTACTCACTGGTATTAAGCACATTGAGCTCTCCTTATGGTCTACCTGCATCAGCTTGGTTAAACACACATGAAAGACCCTAACTACGGAAGAAAACTATTATAATATATATATAATATATATATATATATATATATATTATATATATATATATATATATGTATTTCAAATTAAACAAAAGGCACGTCTCCTGTTTAACGGTTTTTTGATGATCTTTTCAAGTTTTCTGGAACACTTTTTAAAATATTTGGATGGAATTCGTGGATTAGTCCACCGAGTTCATATCCCGAGTACTTTCGGCACTTGGAAGTGCCATCATCAGGGGTGATGTGTTCGAGTTTTTTTTTCAAAGTAGGTTAATGGATGTGGAGGCTGGAAGGAAAAGTGTTATAGGCATTTTAAAATGTGAGTACTAGCGCTATTGAAAAGGGATAGACTCCCTCGCTGACTGGCTGATACCGACATTAGGCTGCCCGACGACTTTACTTATATTTATAATATATATGTGTGTGTGTGTGTGTGTGTGTGTGTGTGTGGTGTGTATTTGGGCAGCATTCTTTCATTTATACATGTAGAATTAAACAAAAGATTCATCTCCTGTTTAACAATTTATTTTTGATTTTTCGAGTTTTTTGGCCAACTTTTTAATGTTGGGTGGAATTCGTGGATTAGTCCACCACAGTTCAGGTCCTGAGTACTTCAGCACCTCGAAGTGCCATCATCAGGGTGATGTGTTCCAGTTTTTTAAATTATATAATGTGGAGGCTGGAAGGAGTAGAATTGAAAGGAAAGGTGTTATAGGCATTTTAAAATGTGTGTACTGCATTGGGAATTAATTTTGTTAAGGATGGTTTGTATTTCTTTTATGTATAGAGCTTCTTGTATTTGGAGTTTTGTTTATTTTTTTCTTTGTGCAGAATGTGTGTATTTTCCGTTAGAATATTTCGGTAATTGCATGTAAATTTAGTTGTTCGACATGCATAAATGAAAGAATGCTGCCCAAATACACACACACACACACACACACACACACACACACACACACACATATATAATAATATATATATATATATATATAATATATATATATAAATAGATTGATTTTTCTCGATTTGTTTAGCCATACATTTAAATAGGCATTCCGCCTAATTCATTTATTAGTACATTGATTAGTTTTCAAAATTAGGTACGACTCCAATTAAGCACATATTCTCCCAAAAATTGTCGGCAAAAAGCCATTCCAAACATACCGTGTTTACAACTTATCATATCGTCGTGTAATAAAAGTCACTGAAGAGGAATATTAACCTACTCTAAACAAATCGTAAAATCTAGGAAGTCCGTTTGGTGTAGGGGTTGTGGTATCGGCCTGTCAGCTTGGCAGTCTGGTTTCAAATCACGCACAGGGCGGCCTTCCTATCTATAGCTCTGCTGATGAGGCCTAATAGGCCGAAATGTACATACAGAGATTGATTTTTCTCGATTTGTTTAACCATACATTTAAATAGGCATTCCCGCCTAATTCATTATTAACTAATTAATTTTCAAAATTAGGTACGACTCCAATTAAGCACATATTCTCCCAAAAATTGTCGGCAAAAAAGCCAGTCCAAACATACCGTGTTTACAACTTATCATATATATATATATAGAGAGAGAGAGATAGATAGATAAATAGATGAATCATTCGGGAACGAGAAAAAGAATGCGTGTAATTCCATGTCAAATCATCCAGAAAAAAGTAAAATTGTCACCCACCCCTTCAATTTTTCTAAAAATTTTTCTATTTTTTGTTAAAGTTAGACAAGCCCCAAAATTTGAGCTTCCAATTCCAAAAATTGTCGTAGTGATGTTGATTTTTAGCTCCCCAAATTTGGGGGGGGGGGAGTCACAAAAATAGCGACTTTTTGTCATCTATTTTTGTCTGTAAAATGAGTTCTAGAGCTTCCCTACTCCTACAAATTGGTTTATAAAAGCATTTTGGCCCAAGGAATCCAGATATGCGATAAAAAATCTTGAAGTTAATCTGACTAAGTTACCTTTAGGCATCCCAGGGGCGACTTGGATTCAGAAGGACATGTCTCGGTTTGCAACGTCAACATCCGGTTGTTTGTTAGGGTTAGGGTTAGGGTTAGGGTTAGCAGTCTGTTTTATAATTTAAAAAAATGCGTCTAAAAGTCGTCTGGTAACAAACAACCGGATGTTGACGGTGCAAAGCGAAACATGTCCCTCTGAATCCAGGTCGCCCCTGGGGTGCTTAAATGTAACTTGGTCCAGTTAATCAATTTAAAGTTATTGATGATTTCTGAATTTTTCATAGCAAGATCGATATCCCGATGTTACACTGCATCTATGAAAAGTTTTTTTCTATTATTATTTTACATACATTGAACATTATACTGGTTTACAAAAAAAATAAATTTATATATATATATATATATAAAGATAATCTACTGAGTCAGACGAACCTACTATTAGTTTCGCATAAAGCTCTTCAGGGCTAAAATCTGACTGAAGAAGAAAAAGGAGCAAGACCAATAAATACTACTAACCACAGTAATCATTTAAATTAGCAAACTATACTGACCAATAAAAACACAGAACGCTATAAGTTTATTGTTTAATTAAACAATATTTAATTTCTATATTAACTGATTTTTTTTTTAATTTATATATTATTTAGAATTAAGCAGATTTGAAACAATTAAATAAGTGTAAGCACCCCGTCGTTATTCTCATCCCCTCAACTAAATGGAACCCAGCACGCCAACGATTGTCCATCTCTTTGCCCGTAGTTAAACGATCCATCGATACGACTAAATCTAGGGAGACGGGGTTTATTCATTAAACCTTGACATATATATATATATATATATATATATATATATAAGGGGCATTTTTAAATGAGGTGAATTTTGCCTAAGGAGTTGGCACTGTTTAAAAACCAAGGCACACTAGTCTCTTTAACTTTGGATAGACAACCAGTCGAGGAGAAGGGAAATTGTTAAACTCTGCTTAAGAAATTAACCTTGTGTCACATCCTGTTTGTGTGGAAGGGTTGGGTTAATATATGGAATATACACTGTATAAAGTCTGACAACTTGATACAAAGAATTTGTTGTCCATAACTCTCCTCTAGGTGGCCTTCAGTTATTCAAGGAGAATTGGACAAGAAAATAGAAAATAAAAAATATTTTCTGTCTGAGACAAAAATGTAAATAGGTGTTTTTTTACTAATTTGGGTGTGCTGAATTCAAATTTATAATCAGTTTTGCTCTATCAACTCTAGTTTTCTGTCTTTTAAATAGTCTCATTTTAGTATATACAGAGTATATACGTGCTTATTTCAACAGTTGCAGCAGCTTATTACAGATAAAACAGGATATATAAAGATCATTGACGGAATAAATATACTTGAATGACACAATGTACACAATTCATAGTACCACAGACAGTTAGTAGTGTGTTTTTTTTAGATGATCTGCTGTATTTTGCCTCCGGGATGTCCCGCAAGAGCATCCAACAAAGTAAAATTAAATCATATGTAAGGCAATAAAATGTGCGTCGTTGGAAATTGTAATACAAATATATACCCAAAATATTGTGTAACACAATTGTCGAGGGACACCCTCTTCCTGCGCTGAGAGGGACGACAGCCTTCTGCACTAACTGCTAGTGCACTACTGGCTGTTGACTGAGACGTGTTGGCTACGCTTAACTGCCAAAATCCGTCTTGATATATAGCTATATATGGGAGAATATGTGCTTTTTAATTTTAGTCAGACCTAATTTTTTGAAAGTTAATTCATTTATGTTTAATTAGGCGGGATTTAAACATAAATGAATTAATTTCAAAAAATTAGGTCTGACTAAAATTAAAAAGCACATATTCTCCCAAATATACTGTCGGCTGAAAATAGCTAAAAAGTTGTTTACATAGCTATATATATAATGTAATACTATCACTTACATTTATTGCATAATAACTAAAAAAGAAGACATAAGTCACACACTATTAGAAATTAACCCTGAATGCATATACGCCTTTATGTACAGTATGTATACAAAATGTACAGTATGCATATCTAAAAAAACTCGAGGTGATGAGTAAAAACGGATTTCAAATCTGAATTCAGCACCCCCAAATTAGGTTAAAACAGCTATTTTTGTGCTTGCCTCAATTTCTTCGTAAACCAGTGTTATTTGTATAAAAAGAGTTAAAAGTTTGCACTTTTGTGTTTTAAGTGAATTGAATAATGTCTGCATGAAGCAAAATCACTGTCAGAATGCAACAGAAATGATCAGTACATTTTTAAGTATATAATTGAGCGGCATCATTGCTATAATAAATAATAGTGGTGATAACGAGTCTCCTTGGAATATACATCTTTGGATTTTTAACTTCTGCCAGGGATTGTTTTCCAGCTTTTAATTGAACCCGCCAGTTTTCCATGGCCTTTTTAATGAGGTTTATGATGTTGTTGAAATTTTGTACATTTTTAAACATTCTAAAATCCAGGTATGTGGGTGGATATATTTGAAATAATATAGAAATAATACATTTTCCGTGTCTTAATCATATGACCTGCAAAATTCTGAAAATATATTTTTATCTTGGTAAATACAGCTTTAAACTTCTTACTTTTTGACACACCTCGTATTCTGAAAAAAAATAACGTTCCATTCTTTCTTCATTTCTATCTTGGTAAATACAGCTTTAAACTTGGTACTTTTTGACACACCTTGTATTCTGAAAAAAAAAAATATAACGTTCCATTCTTTCTTATTTATATCTTGGTATATACAGCTTTAAACTTGGTACTTTTTGACACACCTTGTATTCTGAAAAAAATTAATTAATGGAACGTTATTTTTTTCAAAATACAAGGTGTGTCAAAAAGATTTTAAAAACTTGATACGTTTTGAGACACGTTGTATATTAAAAGTAGATGTCTTATTTTTCATTTTTAATCGATTGTTTTGTAAGCCTGTATCGACCTAGAAAACCTCTAATTCTAAAACATGAAAGGGCCACATGTTGGCCGTGGGTGGCGACCCCTGATGATTAAGGATAGAACTCAGGTGTTTGAGCAGTCCATGACATGCAATACCCCACCTTGGTCCTTATTTGGGCTAGACGGGTGGTCGGAGAAGCCCCTCCGATCAATCAGCTGGTCATGTCAAGCCCTAGCACCTATATATATTTACCAGCCCCTCCGCGCGAGCAGGATGCGACACAAGGTGAATTTCTTAAGCGGAGTTTAACAGGTTTTCCTTCTCCTAGACTGGTTACCTAGCCATGGTTAAAGAGCCCAGACTGCCCTACCATTTACCCATAGCTGGAGGGAGAGTAGAACTCATACATTTCCCAAGGGTATTAGCACTAAGTGAAATGCAATTACCACGTCCAGGATTTGAACTCCGGGCGACGAGTCCATTTCCCATGACTTTAACCATTACACCATGTGCTTTCTACACTAGCACCTATATGTTTGTCCCAACCCTACTGCCCTTATGGCAACCCCCAACCCTTTTTATCATATGGGTGCTAGAATGCTGTGGCTGAGGGCCTTCACGTCCTGGGAATGACTTTAAACTCTATCTGATGGTGAGGTTCCAGTTTTGGAGGTTTGAGGAATGTGGAGCACCCCTTCATCACCATTGCTCCCACGTCCACTCTGACCCGGAGTGGTAGTACCTGTTAGGGTCTCATCTACGGATTAAATAGGAAAAATGCGTTTTAAAAAATTGAGTTAAAAAAATTGAATACGCATCAAGAATGAATAAAACAAAATGTCTTTGGCATAAAATAACCCAACAAGGGTTAACATGCCGTAAAATCCAACCAACTAAATTCCCAGAACACAATTATTAGAAGATTTTACAACTCTTTGCCTCGCTCTAGTCTAATTGATTGTTCAGTGCCAAAGAGAGCACTAATGGGTTTCGTGGGGGGCATATAATAGTAATCCACAGACACAGTGTTTCGACGTTTCCCGTCTCTTCAGTATGGCTAGATATATCGACTACTTCTAGCCGGGAGCGGAACTCGACTGACTTTTTATCAGTCCGGTTCTTTAACCTCTCGGCGTGTGTATTATATATATATATATATATATATATATATATATATATATATATATATATATATATATATAAGTTTCTTAGCAGTACAAAATTTTATTAGGACACGTAAAAGCGAATTCATCTTAAAAACGATGGAAAAAAATTCTCAAAAGAAAGTTAGGGTACCCTTATAATTAGATGTATAATCTAAAATAAATATTTATTTTAGATTATACATCTAATTATAAGGGTACCCTAACTTTCTTTTTAGAAATTTTTTCCATCGTTTTTAAGATGAATTCGCTTTTACGTGTCCTAATATATATATATATATATATAATTTAATATACCAAACTTGTTGGTAAACCCTTGTGGTAAGAAAAAAACCGGCAAATAGTTTAATTGTAAAAATATATTACCAAACATCACCTGGGAAAAAAGAAATTGCAAAAGAGAAAAGACCAAAATAGTCCAATAGGTTAAATAGAAAAATTTATTTATAGAAAAAAATTGAGTATCAATTAAGAATGACTTTATTTCAAAACTTTATCGGCATTAAATGACCCACTGAGGTTGATAGGCCGTAAAACAAAACAAACCAAACCAAACCGGACGAAGATAGTTCGACTTCACGTGGGAAAATAAAGTTTCTCGCGTTAAAGTTGTCATATCTACATAAATAGAGAAAAAAAACAATACAACCCCCAACCCCCCCCCAAAAAAAAACAAAACAAAGCAGTGTTTTCTTTTAAAATTTCCGATGAGTCATTTTCATTACGCATCTAAAAGGACGCAATAAAATTGTATCAATGCGTCCTAGTGTTGTTGTTTTTTTCTTTTCCTTTTCCCACCATTTCCCGCTAACTGTAAATACATTTTAATACTTCCTTGGAAACGAATTACACTGTATGGGGTACAATGTAGGGGTTAGACGGCTTTAGTTGTTCATAGATAATATATATATATAATTTATTTAGAAACTTTAGTTGGGACCCATCAAATTTTCCGGGAACTCATACAAATCAAATCCGTGCGTCCTAGGACGCACTACATTAAAAAGCTCTCAGCATAAGTGTGTTCCGGATTCTTTTTTTCCCTATCCGCTGGGGCTGACAAGGAGTGGTAGTACCTGTTAGGGTCCCATCTATGGGTTAAATAGAAAAATGTGTTTATAAACAAAATTGAGTATCAATTAAGAATGACTTTATTTCAAAACTTTATCGGCATTAAATGGCCCACTGAGGTTGATATGCCATAAAACAAACTAAACCAAACCAGGTTCCAGTTTTGGAGAATGTGGAGCACCCCTTCATCACCATTGCTCTCTGGTCCACTCTGACCCGGAGTGGTAGTACCTGTTAGGGTCTCGTCTATGGGTTAAATAGAAAAATGTATTTATTGAAAAAAAAATTGTGTATCCATTAAGAATTGATTTATTTCAAAACTTTATCGGCATTAAATGACCCACTGAGGTTGATATGCCGTAAAACAAACCAAACCAAACCAAACCGAAGATGTATTTATTTTTTATTCATTCTTGACGGGTACCCAATTTTTTAAAGCCGATTTTTAAAAAACTCATTTTTTTAAAAATTCAATCTTTTTTAAAAGACACATTCCCTAAAAGTCGTGTTTTTCTATTCAATAGATGGTACCCTAATATGTACTACCAGGGTGGACCTGGAAATAATGGTGAGAAAGGAGTACTCCATCCTTTCCTAGAGCTGTAGTATTTGAATTTCATCATATAGAGTTTAACTAGAGCATTAAGACCCCCTGCTGGTTAGTTGGTTGGTTGGTTGGTTGGATTTTACGGCATGTCAACCCTTATTGGGTTATTTTATACCAAAGATATTTTGTTTTATTCATTCTTCCAAGTTGGTTGGCTGGTTGGATTTTATGACATGTCAACCCTTATTGGGTCATTTTATGCCGAAAACATTTTGTTTTATTCATTCTTCCAAGTGGTTGGTTGGTTGGATTTTACGGCATGTCAACCCTTATTGGGTCATTTTATGCCGAAAACATTTTGTTTTATTCATTCTTTATGGATACCCAATATTTTTAAAACTCTTTAAAAAACACATTTGGTTATTTCCTATAACTCCAACATAAACAAAGGGGAACCACTCTTGACTGATAAATTATTTATTTATTTTCCTATTAAACTAACCCTAAACCCTAACCCTAACACTAACCACGTATTCTTTATTCCTAGTATATCAATAAATAGATAAATAAATTATCAGTCAAGAGTGGTTCCCCTTTGTTTATGTTGGAGTTATAGGGAATAACCACACATTTTTAATATGTACTACCAGGGTGGACCTGGAAATAATGGTGAGAAAGGAGTACTCCATCCCTCCCCAGAGCTGTAGTATTTGAATTTCATAATATAGAGTTTAACTAGACCCCCTGCTGGTTGTTTGGTTGGTTGGATTTTAAAAAACAACTAATTTGGTTATTTCCTATAACTCCAACATAAACAAAGGGGAACCACTCTTCTGATTAATTATTTATTTATAAACAAAATAAGCCAGACCAAATGTATCGACCGAGAAACCCTGTAGTTCTAAAACACGAAAACATATTGGATCAAAAAGGATAATATGGAAGGAGCAAGTTGAAGAAAACACTGATTTTTTTTCCTTATTTGCGTCAGTGACCAATAGAAAGTCGCTCGCCAGATACGTGCGTCTCTAACATAAAGTCGGATAAACATACCTCTGTCTCTATTCATGCGAACTCTGTCTCTCTCCCCCTGGGCTTGGCTGTCATATTAAATAAATAGGATTCCCTTATCTCACTTCTGCCAGTGTTAATTAGTCCCACGCTGGTGTGATGCCATAATGAGAAGATAGCCTCCAGCATTATCTTAAAACATTCCAGCCACACACACAGAGTGAATAACCGTTCCCACGCTTCATTATACACACACACAAACACACACACACATTTATATATATATATATATATATATATATAATATATATATATTATATATTATTATATATATGTGTGTGTGTGTGTGTGTGTGTGTGTGTAGTAAAGATTAGAGGGAGAAATGTGGACAAAGGAACAAAACTCAGACAAGTATATGTAGGAGATATATTTCGCCGTGCATTGAGCTCGGCTTCATCAGTCATTTATTTGATCATTAAAGCATCATACGTGTGTTTTATAGAAGAGAAAGTGGACGGGAGAGGGGTGGATTTGGGGATGAAGTCGGGTGGATGGGATAGCGTTTGTGAGGAATTTGATTGATCTTCTCCCCCCCCCCCCCATCCACCAAAGATTTCCTTCTGACCAATCAACTTCTTAGTGAGATAAAGCCTTAGCATGAGTGTCTGTGCGATGATATTTCACGTTGCTATTTCAAGAATCTATATATATATATATATATATATATATATATATAAAGTAAAAGTAAAGTCGACGGGGCGGCTTAAAGTCGGTATCAGCCAGTTAGCGATGGAGTCTATCCCCTTTTCAATAGCGCTAGACCAAGGAGATAGTTTTTAGCATCTGAGGTGGACTTAAGTCCCATTCCAACGGGCATGTTTATAACACCTAAGATTAATCGTAAACTCGATTAATTTAAAGTAACCCTGAAGAATCAATCGATGAAACTCGAGTAGGTTACTCCTTTCCATTCTTAATATATATATATATATATATACATATATATATACATATATATGTATATATATACATATATATATATATATATACATATATATATATATATATATATATACATATATGTATATATACACATATATATATATATATATATATATAGTGGTGAGTTTATTTGCCAACGCTGCAGTGTTTCGATCGTTTATCGCAAAAGATTTATACACACACACACGCAACCACACACCTAAAAAATGCACTATGCACAATGCTTTCTTTTCGATACACACACTTACACAGTCCCATACTCACACCGTAAAATAGAATATTTGACGTCATATTTCAAACCGTCTCCTTTTTTCAAACCTCAAATTTTAAACAGACTGATAAACAAGAACTACCACTCACTTTTCTCGTTATTCTGTGATAAAAAATCCTTATTACCTTTCATATACCAACAAATGCTCTGAAGTTGATCTAATTAATAGATCAAAACACTGCAGCGTCGGCCAATAAACTCACCACTTAACCCATTTATACCTGTGTTTTTTCATTCTTTCTTAATATACTACTCATATATATATGTGTAATTAGTAAAGAAAAAAGCTTAAAAATCGGCTATTATGCGGCTATAGTACCAGTTCCACCCATAGGTATCCCAATATACCCATAAGCTTCATTAGACCGCTAACTTTATTGAAAATGGTATACAGATAAATTCTGGTGTTTCTTTTATAAATTTTCTCTTGATCCCTGTGATGGTATCGGGTTTCAATTCATCTTATCTTTTTAGGAAGTGGTTATGTTTCTGACCTGGTGGAAGATGTTTATCTGGGTCTTAAAGCTTTCCATTAGCATAAAAAATCGGCTATTATACGGTTTCTTTGTGATATTTTAGAAAATTAAATAAAATAACGAAATTATAACAAAAGATTGAATTAAAAATATGCCCTCTCCCCATTATTGCAAAATCGAGGATTTTCCAGTACGTTTTTGACTACGATCTTTGATGCCATTTCCTCAAAACTTGATACCAGATCAATTTGTTATATAGCCCATTACTCGGGTGAATAATCATAGTCATATTTACCTGCCGAGATGCCTGTGGTAGCATCTCAGCTTGTCTCAATAGCATTCTTTGCCAAGTGTAAAGCAAGACACTGTCCTTTTGTGTATTCGCTATACTAAACATAATAACAACTACTACGACTACTACTAATATTATCACTACTACTGTTCGTTTTGTTACAGGGGAGATAAGATCTTTATCTTATTTCTAAAACGATTATAAGTTTACATTTTAACTGGAACACAGCTTATTTTTGATACCATTTATTAAACACTTCCTTTTGGTTTTATCGACAACGCATACTTATTCATTTACGATGGATTTTTTCTACTTTAGATCTTTTCTTCTTTTGTAATGTTTTTTTTTTTATGGGGCTAAAATATTTGAGTTTGTGGTAACAGAAGTCGGTTCTTATTCTTTTTTTAATTTATATAAATATAAGTCTACATTTTACTGGAACACCGATAGTTTGTATCCATCACTTATTTCTATTCGATGGTCCTTATCTAACAATTCATTTTTTTTTTACCTAAAATTATTACTTATTCAGTTCTGCCTTATCTCTCTCTTGTTTGAAAAATCTATTATTTTCTGTTTATTTAATACATGTATATTTTAGTTGGTTGGTTTACTGGTTAGTCGGTTATTTATTTATTTATTTATTTTTTTTTTTTTGGTTTTGTTTTTTCAAACCTTGGATTATTTTATGCGGAAGACATTTTTGTTTTATTCATTCTAGTTGTATATTCAACTTTTTAAACTCATATTTTAGAAATATTTTAAAAGTATTCTCAATATTGTCGTATATTTTCTTCTGATCATCTTTGGTATATTATGTAGCTGGTAGTTCTTCTTCTCGGGTCTGGAACTTTCCATTTGGAGATTTCATGTCAGGTTTCCTATTAGGGATTTCTCATCCATCAGAAGCCCTGGGTCATTAGTAGTTTTTGGATAAAAAACCCAAGACTTAGATTTTCTTTATATTATATTTTATTTAGAAATCCCCATCCAGACTAACTGCGCAGAGTTTGAGTATGACCCCACCGGGAACGAGCTGATCGCGACTTGCTACCTCCGTGGCTTGCCCAGTACTGATCTAACTTAACTCTTTAAAATCAAAACCGGAAGAGCCTTTGTTTCTCATTTCTCTACTAATTCTCACGGTATCTACCGGAAAAGGGGTTAACACGAGGTTAATATGTGCCAATCACTCTTCCATGATATCGTCACATACTCCCACTAAAAAAAAATGCTAGCCGTAATTTCTAACAGCCATTTTGATTTATACACTAACCCTACATAATTGTTAGGATACCTACAATTATGTAACACTTGATCTAACTTTGGTATCAGTACTTAATTAAACATTACACAACTTTTGGTCTTTCATGTAATTTGATATTTTTAAAGGTAATTTATGAGGAAGTGCGTCCCGGTCTCCTGTCTCAGAAATTGCTACCCGGTGACTATTAAAATAACGTCTCCAGCTATGTCGTCTCGGTGGTGTTACTTGAAAGAAAACAACCAACTTAAAGCGTTAAATGTATTTTAGGGGGGGGGGCTTCTCTTTTTTTGTCGTAATTCTTATTTATTTATCGTAATTTGTTTAGAAATTTATTTATAGAAATTTGTCGTAATTCTTGTTTATTTATAGAAATTTGTCGTAATTCTTGTTTAGATATGAAGATGGATATCTATCTATCTATCTATCTATCTATCTCAATTTGTTCATTTTTTACTTTGTTTATATATATCTATCCACCCATCTGCATTTGTTCATATAAAAAAAAGAGAAGAACCCCCCTCTCTAAAATACATTTAACGTCCTAAGTTGGTTGTTTTCTTTCAAGTAACACCACCGAGACGACATAGCTGGGGACGTTATTTTAATAGTCACCGGGTAGCAATTTCTGAGGCAGTAGACCGGGACACACTTCCTCATAAATTACCTTTTTAAAAAGTGAAAAATCGACCTACTCTACTTGCAGATATCTTCCGTACGGCACATACAGTGTGAACAAAGTCGGGGCATTTTAAACATACTGCTCTATACAAATCTTGCTACATTGTGCCGTTTTCTGTTGGGCTACAGATACACAAAGATACTCACACTCACAGGCTCTATAACTAAAGTTCAAATTCAAAATATACCCACCACCCATTATTGCAAAACTGAGGATTTTTCAGTACATTTTTGTCTACGATCTTTGATGCCATTTCCTCAAAAATTGGTAAAAGTTCAAAATCTAATTTTTGGTATCAGTACGTAATAAACAAATACACAACTTTTGGTGTTTCATGTAATTTGATATGTTAAAAGGGTGAAAACATGAGTATTAATAGATATATGTGTTTAAAATTATTTTATTTTAAAGGAAACATGTCCGTTATTTTGCAGCTATATTTAGCAATCGAGCACGCATATCAGGACAGATTAATGAGAATTCCCATTGGGCTGGTAAGACATAGATATTATTCGACAACAATATTTCTTCAGGCTAAGATGTTTATATTTTTGCAAAAAGATTTATTTTCATATTTCTTTCTTTCTTTCTTCTTTCTCTTTTTTCATTTTTCTAATTTCTTTCTTTTCTTTTCCAATTCTTTTCTTTCTTTCTTTCTTTCTTTCTTCTTATTCTTTCCTCTCATTTTTTTTTCTTTCTTTTCTTTCTTTCTTTTCTTTTCTTTTTCTTTTCTTTCTTTTTTCTTTTTTCTTTCTTTCTTTCTTCTTTCTTTCTCTTTTTTCTCTTTTTTCTTTCTTTCTCTTTCTTTTCCAATTCTTTCTTCTTTTCTTTCTTTTTTTTCTTTCTTTTTTCTTTTTTCTTTCTTTCTTCTTTCTTTCTTTTCTTTCTTTCTTTCTTTCTTTTTCTTTCTTTCTTTCTTTTCTTTCCTTTCTTTCTTTCTTTTTTTTCAATTTCTTTCTTTCTTTCTTTCTTTTCTTATTCTTTCTTCTCATTTTTCTTTCTTTCTCATTTTTCTTTCTTTCTAATTTCTTTCTTTTCTTTCTTTCTTTCTTTCTTTCTTTTATTTCTTTCTTTGTTTCTTTCTTTCTTTCCTTCTCATTTTTTTCCTTCTTTCTTTCTTTCTGATTTTTTTCTTTCTTTCTTTTTTCTTTCTTTCTTTCTTTCTTCTTTCTTTCTTATTCTTTCTTCTCATTTTTTTCTTTCTTTCTTTCTCCTTTTTTTCTTTCTTTCTAATTTCTTTTTTTCTTTCTTTTCTTTTTCTTCTTTTCTTCTCATTTTTTCTTTCTTTTTCTCTTTTTCTTTCTTATTCTTTCTTCTCTTTTTCCTTTTTCCTTCTTCATTTTTTTCTTTCTTTCTTTTTCTTTTTCTTTTTTCTTTCTTTCTTTCTTTCTTTTCTTTTTTTTTTTTTTTATTCTTTCTTCTTTTCTTTTTTCCTCTTTTTTTTCTTTCTTTCTTTTTCCTTCTTTCTTCTTTTTTTTTTTTTCTTTCTTATCTTTTTTTTCTTTCCTTTTCCATTTCTTTTTTTTTCTTTCTTTCTTTCTTTTTTTTCCTTCTCATTCTTTTTCTCATTTTTTTTTCTTTCTTATCTAATTTCTCTTTCTTTCTTTTCCATTCTTTCTTCTTTCTTTTCTTTCTTATTTTTTCCTTCTCATTTTTCTTTCTTTCTTTCTTTTTTTTCTTTCTTTTCTAATTTCTTTTTTTTTTCCATTTCTTTCTTTCTTTCTTTCTTTCTTATTCTTTCCTTCTCATTTTTTTCTTTCTTTCTGATTTTTTCTTTCTTTCTTCTTTTTCCTTTCCATTTCTTTTCTTTTTTCTTTCTTTCTTTCTTTCTTTCTTCTCTTTTTTCTTTCTTTCTTTCTTTCTTCATTTTTTTTTTCTTTTCTTTTCTTTTTTCTTTCCATTTCTTCTTTCTTTTCTTTCTTTCTTTTCTTTTTTTCTTTCTTTCTTTCTTCATTTTCTTTTCTTTCTATTTTTTTTCGTTCTTTTCCATTCTTTTCTTCTTTCTTTCTTTGGTTATTCTTTCTTCTCATTTTTTTTTCTTTCTTTCTCATTTTTTTTTTCTTTCCTTCTAATTTTCTTTTTTTTTTCCATTAATTTCTTTCTCTTTCTATCTTTCTCATTTTTTCTTTTTTCTTCTTTCTCATTTTTTTTTCTCTTTCTTATCTATTTCTCTTATTTTTCTCTCCTTTCTCTCTTTTCTTCTTTCTTTTTCTCTCTTTTCTTTTCTTTCCTTTCTCATCATTTTTTCTTTCTTTATCTTCTTTCTTTTCTTTTTCTCCTCTTCATTCTCCTATTTTTTTTTTTTTTCTCTTTCTTTTCTAATTTCTTTTCTTTTCTTTTTTCTTTTCTTTCTTTTCTCTTCTGTTCTTTCATTTTCTTTCAATTTTTTCTTTCTTTATTCCCTTCTTTTTCCTTCTTTCTATTCCTCTTTTTCTTCTTCTCCTCCTCATTTTTTTTTTTTTTTTTTCTTTCTTCCTCTCTCTTCTTCTTCCTTATTATTTTCTTCTTTCTCTCTTTTTTCTTTTTTTTTTTTTTTCTCTTTCTTTCTCATTTCTTTCTTCTTCTCTTTCTTTTCTTTCTTTTTTTCTTTTTCTATCCTTATCATTTTTTTTTTTCTTTTCTTGCTTTCTTTCTCATTTTTCTTTTTTCTTCTTCTTTCTAATTCTTCTTTTTCTTTTTTTTTCTTCTTTCTTTTCCATTTTTTTTTCTTTTGTCTTATTTCTTTCCTCCTCATTTTTTTTTCTTTCTTTCCTCATTTTTTTTTTTTCCTTTCTTTAATTTCATTCTTACTTTCTTTTTCTTTCTTTACAATTTTTTGGTCTGTTTTTTTCTTCCCTTTCTTTTTTTCTTTCTTTCTTTCCTCATTCTTACGTACTTTTTTCTTTTTTCCATTTTTCTTTCTTTTCTTTCTTTCTTATAACTTCTTTCTTTCTTTTTCTTTTCTTTTTTTCTTTCATGTTATCTTTCATACTCATTTTTTTTTTTCTTTCTTCTTTCTTTTTTTCTTTCTTTCTTTCTTTCTTTTTTCAATTTCATTCTTTCTTTTTCTGTCTGTCTGTCTGTCTGTCTGTCTTTTTTCTTTTCTGTATTTCTTTCCATGTTATCTTTCCTTCTCATTTTTTCTTTTTCTTTTTTCTTTCTTTCTTTTTCCACTTCATTCTTTCTGTCTTTCTGTCTTTCTGTCTTTCTCCCTTTTTTCAATCCTTGACAAAAAGATTTGTTTTCAACTATTCATACCTCCATAAATATTTCAGTTGAATCGAACTTAACGGACCTAAATTTCACCCTGCCGAAGTTTATTTTATTTTTTTAAATTTACATTTTTTTACGTCAGTTAACTTTGAACCACGTATCTTTGAGAATCTATGTTACGCCTCAAAGATACGTGGTTCAAAGTTAACTGACCTGAAAAATGTAAAAGTTTTAAAATGAAATAACTGGTGCATTATATCTTTTATTCGTTAATATATCAACACTGAAAAGTTCATTAAATTCAGTTAATTCCCTGATTTTTTTTTCTTTCGGTGGGGTGACATACGAGGGTGGAATTTAGGTCCGTTAAGTTCGATTTAACCCTTTTTTAAATTGACACGAGTCCTTGTTTTCTAACTGGCATCAATTGATCTGTCTGTGTCTCAAAATCCCATTGAATTTCATGAGTCCCATTCTTAATTACGGGTTTTGGTTCGTGTATTTACCATTTTATAGTATGGTAATAATTACTATATGATTAACCGTTTCGTCTCTGTCTCCAAATATCCTATACTTGCTGTTCTGTTGCATTTTATCTAGTTTTGATTGGTTCTTATGTTTCCAATGCATGTTTATAGTAAAAATCATTTCCAATGCATTTTTATAGTAAAAATCATTTCCAATGCATTTTTATTGTAAAAATCATTTCATTTCAGTGCATTTTTATAGTAAAAATCATTTCAATGCATTTTTATAGTAAAAATCATTTCAATGCATTTTTATAGTAAAAATCATTTCCAATGCATTTTTATAGTAAAAATCATTTCAAGTGCATTTTTATTGTAAAAACATTTTTCCAATGCATTTTATTGTAAAAAATCATTTCCAATGCATTTTTATTGTAAAAATCATCTCAGATGCATTTTTATAGTAAAAAATCATTCCAATGCATTTTTATAGTAAAAAATCATTTCCAATGCATTTTATAGTAAATCATTTCAATGCATTTTTATTGTAAAAATCATTTCCAATGCATTTTTATTGTAAAAATCATTTCCAATGCATTTTTATTGTAAAAATCATTTCCAGTGCATTTTTATAGTAAAAATCATTTCCAATGCATTTTTATTGTAAAAATCATTTCCAATGAATTTTTATAGTAAAAATCATTTCCAATGCATTTTTATAGTAAAAATCATTTCCAGTGCATTTTTATAGTAAACATCATTTCCAATGCATTTTTATTGTAAAAATCATTTCCAGTGCATTTTTATAGTAAACATCATTTCCAATGCATTTTTATTGTAAAAATCATTTTCCAAGTATATGTAGGATATATATTTCGCCATACATTGAGTCGGCTTCATCAGTCGTTTATTTTATTAAATAAACGACCGGTGAGGCCGAGCTTAATGTACGGCGAAATATATCTCCTACATATACTTGTCTGAGTTTTGTTCCTTTGCCCAAATTTTTCCCTCTATTCTTTACCACATTCTGTCGGATTTACTCCAATACTCATATATATATATATATATATATATATATATATATATATGTGTGTGTGTGTGCAAGTCGAAAAATGGAAATGAATCCGATAATATCTTGAAAGGATAAATAAATAAAGGAAAAGGAAAAGAAAATGTTGAATGGATAAATTTAATTTGATGAATTACCAACACATGTTTCGGCCAGGAGTTTATTCCTGTACACATTGTATTCTATTTATCCTTATTTTAAATATGAAACAAAAATAATAATAATAATAATAATAATAATAATAATATTAATAATAATAATAGAAAATTATAAAATATTTAAGTATACAAAGAAAAACGGCCTTCTTCAGGGTAGAATGTTTGATATCTGAAGGTATTGATAGTTGACCGTTTTAACTTTTAACTTTTTTTAACTTTTAACTTTTAATTTTTTTAGATGAGGATTAATATGTATTATTTTTATTTTTCGGGCTGTTGTCCTCATCTTTATCGTGATATACATAAACATCTTTTTACCCGCTGATTTATTTTAGATGAGGATTGACATGTATTATTTTGATTTTTCGGACTGTTGTCCTCATCTTTATCGGGATATATAAAAACACAACGTTTTACCTTCTGGTCTACTTCAGATGCACATTGTCTATCTGAATATAGCAAAAATTTATCTTGGGGAAAAAGTTATGAATATAATAGTTTTGCTGTTTAGCAAACAAGGCGTTGAAGAACTTATGAATGTCTCTATCAAATAATGAAGTCTTTGATTTTGAGCGCCCATCGATCCGAGAAGCATCGCGAGAAGCTTCTCGATCATCACCCCCCCCCCAAAAAAAAAAGAAAACAAAAAAAAAAAAAAAACAAAAACAAAAAATTATTTGAATAGGATCATAATTTCTTAAACGCTTTGTTTTCTCAACAGTCAAACTTTTGTATTAAAAAATAAGTTTCCAAGTTGAATCATGAAAGAGGAGGACAACAGTCCGAAAAATCAAAGAAATACATATCAATCTTCATCCAAAATATTCACACAGGTTGTTTTTTTTTTGTTTTGTAAAAACATTTTTTACGGGGACTATGCAAAATAAGAATATATAATTTCTTTCTTTTTCATCTTTTCCCCTCTTTTTCGATCAAGTCCGTCAATAACACAACGCTTGACTGGTTCGAGTCCTACTGAAAAATAACCTATTTCATTCATGTAAAAATTAGCGGGAAATAGCAATGTTATTTGGGTCACGTGTTTTAATTTCTGTTCAAAACAAGTGTCGACCGCTTACCACCCACCTCAACCAACTCTCCCAACGGCCCTCGCTCTCTTTTTCTCTTACTCCTCCTTTCCTTACTCTCCTTCTCTTTACTTTCCTTCTCTTTACTCTCCTTCTCTTACTTCCTTCTCTTTACTCTCCTTGTCTTTACTCTCTTTCTCTTTACTCCCTCTCTTTACTCTCCTTCCTTACTCCTTTCCTTACTCTCCTTCTCTTTAACTCCTAGTCTTTACTCTCCTTCTCTTTACTCCTTCTCTTTACTCTCCTTTCCTTATCCTCCTTTCCTTACTCTCCTTCTCTTTACTCTCCTTCTCTTTACTCTCCTTTCCTTACTCTCCCTCTTTACTTTCATTCTCTTCTTACTTTCCTTGTCTTTACTCTCCTTCTTTTACTGTCCTCTCTTTACTCTCCTCTCTTTACTCTCCTTTCCTTACTCTCCTTTTACTCTCCTCTCCTTTACTCTCTTGTCTTTACTCTCCTTCTCTTTACTCTCCTTCTTTCCTCTCCTTCTTTACTCTCCTTTCTCTTTACTCTCCTTCTCTTACTTTCCTTGTCTTTACTCTCCTCTCTTACTCTCTTCTCTTACTCTCCTTGTCTTTACTCTCTTTCTCTTTACTCTCCCTCTCTTACTCCCTCCTTACCTCCTTGCCTTTACTCTCCTTCTCTTACTCTCCTTCCATTACATTCCTTTCCTTACTCTCCTTCTCTTTACTCTCCGTCTCTTACTCTCCTTTCCTTACTCTCCTTGTCTACCCCACTTCTCTTTACTCTCCTTCCCTTTTCTCCTTTTCTTTACTCTCCTTCCCTTACTCCCCTTCCTTACTCTCCTTCTCTTAACTCTCCTTAACTTACTCTCCTTCTATTTACTCTCATTCCCTTACTCTCCTTCTGTTTATGCTCCTTTCCTTACTCTCCTTCTCTTTACTCTCCTTGTCTTACTGTCTCTTCTTGTCTTACTCTCTCTTCCTTACTCTCTTCTCTTTCCTTCCTCTCTTCTTTACTCTCTCTTCCTCTCTCTTTCTCTTTACTCTCCCTTCTCTTTACTCTCCTTCTCTCTCCTTTCTCTTTTACTCTCCTTCTCTTTACTCTCCTCTGTTTACTTTCTTCCTTACTCTCTCTACTCTCCTTACTTCTTTACTTTCTCTACTCTCCTTACTCTCCTTCTCCTACTCTCCTTCTCTTACTTTCATTCTCTTACGCTCTTTCCTTACTCTCCTTCTCTTTACACCTCTCTTAATTTTCTTCTTTACTCTCCTTTTCTCTACTCTCTTTCCCTTACTCTCCCCTTTTATTCTCCTTCTCTTTCCCCCTCCCCTTGTTTTCCTTCCTTTTCTCACCTTTTCTTCCTATTTTTCTCTTTACTTCCCTTCTCTTACTTTCTTTCTCTTTCTTTCTCTCCCCCTTTACTATCATTCCCTTACTCTCCCTCGCTTAGTCTTATTCCCTTACTCTCTTTCTCTTTACGCTCCCCTTTCTCTCTCTTCCCTTACTCTCTTTCTCTTACTTTCCTTTTCTTTACTTTCCTTCTCCTACTCTCTTTTCTTTACCCTCTCTTACCTTACTCTCCTTCTGTTTTCATCTGTTACTCTCTTTTTTTTACTCCTTTTCTTAGTCTTCTTCTATTACCCCCCCCCTTCTCCCAATCTACTTCCCTTACCCTCCTTCTCTTACTCTTCATCTCTTACTCTCATTCTTTCTACTCCCCTTCCATTACTCTCCCCCTTACTCTCCTTCACTAGAAAAAACAAAAGAAAGAAAACTCTGGTTTCTCCCGCCTGTCAATCGAAAAACCGGGAAAATGTTGTGACGGGGAGTATGAGATTAAAATGAGGGGAGGGAGGCGAGCCGCGGAGGTGGGGGTCGGATCGGAGGTCGGAGGTGTGTGGATAGATTCATAGGTGGGGGGGGGTATAGGTTTGGTGTAGTGAAGTGACTAGAATGCGCACAGGAGCTGGCGGGTGGTGAAAGCGAGGTTATTACGGTAAGGCACCTTGAAGAAAAGAAAGAAAGAACGAAAAGAAAGAGAGAGCGGGGAAGAGGTCGTCAGTAGGGGGCGCCGGGGTTAGACTGGAGTTGATGAGGGGTGGGGTTTTGGCAAATGAGGAACTAGGTGGTACTGAGCGGGGAGGGATCTCGAAAGGGCGGAGGTGGTCTAAGTCAATGATCTCGGAAAACACGTCTCCAATCAAAACAACCGAACAAAGTAAGATTCTAAAATAATGCCAACGTCGGATTTTAATTTGGTTTCTTTGTTTAATAGCACATCAACCTTTGAGGGTTATTTAATGCCGAAGCAGTCCTTGTATATATCTAAACTAAGTACGAACCTTTCTAGCTCTCTTTGCTGTAGAGTCTATTCTCCTCTCCACCCCCCGCCTTGCTTAACAACCAAACTAAGTACGAACCTAAAAGAATGAAAACGTCGAAACAGTGAGGATTTTAATTTGGTTTCTTTGTTTAATGCATATCAACTTTTGCATTTAATACGAAGAATCCTTGTATATATTAACAAACCTTCAAAATAACCAAACTAAGTACGAACCTTTCTAGCTCTAAGGCTATTCTCCTCTCCAAGCCTTTAAAGAATGAAAACGTCGAAACAGTGAGATTTTTAATTTGCTTTGTTTAATGGCATATCAACCTTTGAGGGTTATTTAATGCCGAAGCAGTCCTTGTATATATTTAACAAAACATTCAAAACAACCAAAGTTAGGAGCCGGGTTAGCTCAGTCCGTAGAGAGTTCGGCTAGAAACCACAAGTTTCCTAGTTCGATACCGGTCTCTCGCCAACTCAGCGTATGAGTAGCACAGGGATCTGTGTGGAAAAGTAAGGAGCTGATGGTAGGTGTGGCGCTTCACCTCAGACGCTAAAATAATCTCCTTCGTCTAGTGCTATTGTAAAGGGGATAGACTCCCTCGCTGATAGACTGATACAGACTTTAGGCCGCCACGACGACTTTTTTTTTACTTTACGCGTCTTAAAAAATGAATACGCCTGAGCAATGATGAATTTAATTGTTTTTTTTTTGTTTTTGTTTTTTGTCTAATGACATATCAACTTTTGCGGGTTATTTAATACCGAAGGAATCCTTGTATATATTTAACAAACCCTTCAAAATAACCAAACTAAGTACGAACCTTTCTAGCTCTCATTGCTGTCAAGGCTATTCTCCTCTCCGCCTCCGCATCCCCGCGCCTTGCTTAACAACCAAACTAAGTACGAACCTAAAAGAATGAAAACGTCGAAACAGTGAGGATTTTAATTTGGTTTCTTTGTTTAATGGCATATCAACCTTTGAGGGTTATTTAATGCCGGAACATTCCTTGTATATATTTAACAAACCCTTCAAAACAACCAAAGTACGCGTCTTAAAAAATGAATACGTCTGAGCAATGATGAATTTAATTGATTTTTTTTTTGTTTTTTTTTAATGAGATATCAACTTTTGGGGGTTATTTAATACCGAAGGAATCCTTGTATATATATAGCAAACCCTTCAAAACAACAAAACTAAGTACGAACGTTTCTGGCTCTCTTTGCTGTCGAGGCTATTCTACTCTCCGCCTCTCCCTCCTCGTGCTTTTTTTAACAACCAAACTAAGTACGAACCTAAAATAATGAAAACGTCGAAGCAAAGAAGAGTTTAATTTGTTGTTTTTTTTGTTTAATGGCACATCAACTTTTGAGAGTTATTTATTTCAAAGCAACTAAACTAAATACGAAGAATTATTGAGGAAAGACTAGGGTAGTAAACCCCGAAAAATAAATCAGGAGCCGGAGTCCCTAAGGTGGTGTGATGCTGAAATCCAGTGCTACCCAGCAAATCCTGCGAAAATACCGTTGCTAAACTGCATTGGTACATTACCTTTCCTTTGAATCACAGCAGCGGTGTAGAGAGGGGGAATTTGCTGCATGGACAACAGCTTATCCTCCATATGAACCCGCCCAGGTTATGTAGTTCAAGGCAGAAGGCTGCCAACAAACCAGCCAACCAACCATATATATATATATATTTTGCTTGAAGGCAATTATAATGCATGTATCGCAAAAATTTGATAATTATAGAAAATAATCTTGACAAGTGAATCCCGGCAAAGGATGGCTCGCTATGCAGAACACCGTACAGACTGTTTCGACTTTATTAAGTCTCATCAGCGATGTATACTAACGACTCCCCTCCGACAGGAATCAAAACCAGGACCTCAGCAGGCATATATATATATATATATATATATATATATATATATATATATATATATAAATAGTTCTCGACTAGTTTCGACTTCAGGTCATCGTCAAGAGAATATTTCTTGTGAAATAATTTTTTTTTTGAATTTTTGAAAAAAATCTTTTTTTAAATTTTTTGATAAATGATTTGAAAAATAAAAAACAGCACATATATATATATATAATATATATATATATATTATATATATATATATATATATATATATTTCGTGTATGCTTCTAAATTATTTAGTTAATAATTAATGACAAAATGAATGAATGAATGAAAAAAAATGAAGGATAAAATTTTTTATCCTTTATTTTTTATTTCTTGTTTTTTTTGTTTGTTTTTTTTTATTTGGAAAGAATTTTTTTTAAATTATGCCACTCATCTCATTCATTTTTATTTCATTCATTCATTTATACATATATATATATATATATAAGTTTTGAAGTCATTACAATTTTCACTGCATCAGATTTTGGTGTAACTCATGATAAATCAAATAAGGCCCCTTCTGCGGAATCCTCCAATATTGTCTATAAGTATTATTTGGTTTTATTTTCTTCCGACAAGTACTAACTGCTAGCCTTCAGTGGAGTCCAAATGATACCACATTTACACAGTTCAACAGGACTGTTCAAATTATTCTAACCGATATCAGCAGAGTTCTGTTCTGGACGGTCTCTAACCCATATGCTTTTACAAGTTCTATTATTATTATTATTATTATTATTATTATTATTATTATTATTTACTCCTTTTGAGTTTTCACATCAGCATTAGCTGATGGTCTTTCACTGGAGTCTGAGTGACAGCAAGTCTCCTCAGGTCTCCAGGACTCTTCTGAGTATTCTGGCAGATTGCAGCAGTGCAGTGTTCTGAATGGTTTCAATCCTTCCTCTGATATCCAAACTTTCCAAGCCCTTTTCTAATCCTTTTGGGACTGTTCCAAGTGCACCAACTACAATTGGTATAACTTTCACTTTCATATTCCATAACTTTTTCAGTTCTCTGGCAAGGTCCAGATATTTGTCCATTTTTTCATTTTCCTTTAACTTCACCCTGTGATCCGCTGGCACTGCAAAATCCACCAGTTGACAAGTTCTTTCTCTTTTGTTAATCAACACTAGGTCTGGTCTTCTTGCTGGGATAAGGTGATCCGTTTTAATTTCAAAGTCCCAGAGAATTTTGTGCGTTTCGTTCTCAAGAACAGATTCTGGTTTATGCATATACCATTTTGTTGTGTGGTCAAAATTTAATTTCTTGCATAATTCCCAGTGGATCACCTTCCCAACCCAGTCGTGTCTAGTTTTGTATTCTCGTTGTGCTAGTTTGCTACATTCGCAGAGTATATGGTTAACAGTCTCATCTCTATTACCGCAAAGTCTACATTTACTATTTGTTGGGTCTTATCAATTTTCGCTTTGATGTAGTTTGTCCTTATGGCATTATTTTGTGCAGCAATTATAAGTGATTCTGTTTCTCTTTTGAGGTTTCCCTTTCTTAATCATGTCCAAGTCTTTCCATGTGCAACCTCATCTATTTGTCGTTTGAAGCGTCCTTATAATCGTTTTTCTTCCCATTTTTGTTTTCTAGTCTTTGTCGTTTTTCTGTTTGTCCATCTGCCGTTTCTACTATTGTTGGCCGCCATAAGTAATTTTTCTTTGCTCTTCCTTGTGTAATCTTCAAGTTGCTGGATTGTGGTTTCTACGCATTCCTCTATGTTGGCAAGACCTCTTCCCCCTTCCTTTCTTGACACATACAATCTATCTCTATCATCTCTAGGGTGGAGAGCCTTGTGCATGGTCATTAATTTTCTCGTCCTTTGGTCTATCTGTCTGAGTTCTTCTTTTGTCCATATTATTTACTCCTTTTGAGTTTTCACATCAGTGTTAGCTGATGGTCTTTCACTGGAGTCTGAGTGACAGCAAGTCTACTTAGGTCTCCAGGACTCTTCTGAGTATTCTGGCAGATTGCAGCAGTGCAGTGTTCTGAATGGTTTCAATCCTTCCTCTGATATCCAAACTTTCCAAACCCTTTTCTAATCCTTTTGGGACTGTACCAAGTGCACCAACTACAATTGGTATCACTTTCACTTACATATTCCATAACTTTTACGGTTTACCAACAAGTTTTGTATATTAAAATTATATATATATATATATATATATATATATATAATATATATATATATTATATAATACATACGCCAAGAGGTTAAAGAACCGGACTGATAAAAAGTCAGTCGAGTTCCGCTCCCGGCTAGAAGTAGTCGATATATCTAGCCATACTGAAGAGACGGGAAACGTCGAAACACTGTGTCTGTGGATTACTATTATATGCCCCCCGAAACCCGGTAGTGCTCTCTTTGGCACTGAACAATCAATTAGACAAGAGCGAGGCAAAGAGTTGCAAACTCTTCTAATAATTGTGTTCTGGGAATTTAGTTGGTTGGATTTTACGGCATGTCAACCCTTGTTGGGTTATTTTATGCCGAAGACATTTTGTTTTATTCATGTTTGATGATATTCAATTTATATATATATATATATATATATATATATATATATATATATATATTGGTGAGAATATGTGCTTAATTGAAGTCGTACCTAATTTTGAAAGTTAATTAATTAATAATTAATTTAACTTTCAGAATTAGGTACGACTTCAATTAAGCACATATTCTCCCAAAAATTGTCGGCTAAAAAAAAACATATCATAAACACATCGCTTGTGTATTTACTTCTCATATATATATATATATATATATATATATATATATATATATATATATGTGTGTGTGTGTGTGTGTGTGTGTGTGTGTGTGTGCGTGTGTATTCAAACAAATCTGGTTAAACATTATAGAATCCTTATTGTTTTCAACTTTTATCTTTTTTTTCCCAGTTTCCAAACAATTCTTATTATCATCTCGAAAGATGTAAATCAGTTGTCCATAAGTGTTATTATTATTAAACCAAGTACTTCCGGTTCTTTTCTGAACCATTATTAAGGCTATTTATATTTGTCTGAATTCTCATCATCAAGACTGTTCATTATTTCACCAAACTAAAATGAATTGTATGTAGACATGTCTGCACATATTTTCCAGAGTTGCAACTCCAAGGATAGGTGGAAATTAAATTGCAAATTAATTTTATTTGACAGAATTTTTAGATCAGGGAAAACTTTTCTGTTTAATGTTTGACTAAAATAATTCGATATTCTTGTGTAATTGTTGTTACCCATATCAACATAGAATAAACACTTATTTATGTTAAGCGTAACCAAGTCTGGCACAAGGCCATGAGAGAACTGTACTTGCTGGTCATCATTCTGTGCCGAATTCATATATACCTATACTCTGTTAAGTATAAAATCTTACATGTTACAACACTGGTTGGCTGGTTGATTGATTGGTTGGTTGACTGGTTGGCTGGACCTAAATTCCACCATCGAAAGAAAAAAAACCATCAAAAACCAGTGAATTAACAAAATTTAATGGAATTTTCAGTGTTGATACATTAATGAATGAAAAATATAATGCACCAGTTATTTTATTTAAAAACTTTTACATTTTTTCAGGTCAATTAACTTTGACCCACGTATCATTGAGAATCTGTGTTACACCTCAAAGATACATGGTTCAAAGTTAACTGACCTGAAAAAATATTAAAGTTTTAAAATAAAATGAAAATTTCATTAAATTCAGTTAATTCCCTGATTTTTTGGTATTTTTTTTTGTTTCGGCGGGGTGACATATGATGGTGGAATTTAGGTCCATTAAGTTCGATTTAACCATGGAAAGTTATTCACAAAGAGTTAATTAACAAATTAGGAAATCAAATCAAGTAAAAGAGAAATTTTAAGAAATTCCCTATTTTTGGATATTTCTGAGAAATACAAAATGTGAGAGATATTAAGATTTTCAGTGGGCCAATATTAAAGGGTTAAATCGAACTTAACGGACCTAAATTCCACCATCGTATGTCACCCCGCCAAAAGAAAAAAAACAAAAAAACATCAGGGAATTAACCGAATTTAATGAAATTTTCAGTGTTGATATCTTCTTATTATAATGGAGATTGTGTGTTTTTCTGTCTGTAACCGAAACTATATTCCTACTCAAGTCACAATTCTCTTAGTTATTGACATCACATTCTCCATGATTTTATTTTTATCTAAACCTCAATTATTAATAAAATTGTCTTACATTATTAATACTGTTAACTATGTCTACATACTGACGACATGCAATTATGTTTATATATACAACAAAATAGCAGTTTACAGTGTGAACGGGAAGGCTAATTTGCATATTAATATTAAAAAATCGAATTTAATAAATATGTGCTTAGTATTATTGATTTTTAATTGTTTGGTTTTATTTTAATGAATATAAGCAAAAATCTCTTCAATGAATCTTAAATGAAATCCATTAACAAGATAAAATAACTGTCATGTTATTCTTTACTTCCTCTTATAACTAAATACTTAAATTAGAAAAAATAACAACGAAAGACGAGAGTGATGGAAGAGTAAGTTTCAGTTGTTCCATTTTTTATTATACTCCCTCTGTTTCAAATATTTTATTATACTCCCTCAGTTTCAAATATTTTTATCTGTATTCTTATTTAGTTTCATTAGCCTTTCTAATTTAATACAATATTTTATTACATTAAAACTTAAATACTTGCACCCGGAGGGTGCATATATTTGCTAGTATTAATTAATAAAAGATATAATGCACCAGTTATTTTATTTTAAAACTTTTACATTTTTTCAGGTCAGTTAATTTTGTTTTGTTTTCGTCGCTAAGGTGACGCTAAATAACAGTGACAGTTTATTTTTTAAAAATATATCTAACGAGCTAGGAAAACGTGATTTTGAATAAAACTTATTTTCCGCCCTATCAGCTGCGGAATTAGAATGCACAGACGCACCTCTGCAGAGGGGTAAGACTCCCTCAATGACGGAGAGGCCCCCTCCGATCAATCGGCTGGTCACGTCAAGCCCTAGCACCTATATGGTTGCTTCAACCCTCTTGCCCTTATGGCAAGCCCCAACACTTTTTCTCCCATGGGTGCTAGAAGACGGTGGCTGCGGGTCTACATGTCCTGGGAATAACGTTAAACTCTATCTGATGGTGAGGTTCCAGTTTTGGAGGTTTGGGGAATGTGGAGTAGCCCTTCATCACCATTGCTCCCTGGTCCACTCTGACCCGGAGTGGTAGTACCTGTTAGGGTCGCATCTATGGGTCAAATAGAAAAACATGAGTTTATAAACAAAATTGATTATCCATTAAGAATTGATTTATTTCAAAACTTTATCGGCATTAAATGACCCACTGAGGTTGATATGCCGTAAAACAAAACAAACCAAACCAAACTAAAACTTATTCTATACCTATTTTTGTATAGATTTATTGTTTTCAAATTTTTTTCTTTTTTCTTTTAAGTTTCCGCGATCTCCGTAAAAATCCGGTTGTTTGTTAGGGTTAGGGTTAGGGGTTAGGGTTAGGGTTAGGGTTAGGGTTAGGGCTAGTGGTTAGTTTTATAATTAAAAAAAAACTCTAAAAATCGTCTGTAAACAATTAATCAGATTTTGACGGTGTAAATGGAAAAAAATGTCCCCACGAATCGAAATCGCAAAAGGGGTACTTTAAGGTCATATGGTCCAAGTTTTCTAACAATTCTTTTGATATTATCATCTTGAAAGGTGTTAATCAGTTGTCCGAAAGAGTTATTATTGGTAAACCAAGCACTTTCGGTTCTTTTGTAAATCATTATCAATGTTTTTTATTATACGAGGGTTACCCCTAAGGAATCCCTAACGAAAGGCAAGGGGAGTAAACCCCGAAAACAAATCAGGAGCCAAAGTCCCTAAGGTAGTGTGATGCTGAAATCCAGTGCTAGCCATCAACTCCAGCGACACTACCGTTGTCAAACTGCATTGGTACATAACGTTTCCTTTGGATCATAGTGGCAGTGTGGAGAGGGGGAATTTGCTGCATGGGCAACAGCTTATCCTTGAACCCGCCCAGGCTATGCAGTACAAAGAAAAATAAGTAAATAAAAAGTAAAAAATACTTTGTCACCGCTCCATCGTCTCTCGTAGACGGAAGGCTGCCAACCAATCCCTCTGACAAGGTTTCCAAAGTGCTGGGGTTGCAGGGAAACCATGTGTCTTTGGTAAAACTGTTGTGTTTGAGCCTGCACACTACCCTGCACGGACCTTGCTGCCACTTTACTGATGGAGCTCTTGATTGACATTACCGCCAAGTGTGAAGTTCCTGCAGTTATTTTTTTTAATGCAAAAGGCATTAAACTAATTGAAATTTGTTGCCAATTAGAAGTATATGGCAAGTCGTGCATGGATGTCAAAAACGTCAAAAACATGTCAAAAACGTCTGGAAGTGGTGTAAGGAATTTTTAGATGGAAAAGGCATTAAACTGATTGAAATTCATTGCCAATAAACAAAAGTGTATGGCAAGTCGTGCATGGATTTCAAAAATGTCTGGAAGTGGTGTAAGGAATATTCAGACGCAAAAGACATTAAACTAATTGAAATTAATTGCCAATTAAAGGAAGTGCATGGCAAGTCGTGCATGGATGTCAAAAACGTCTGGAAGTGGTGTAAGGAATATTCAGACGCAAAAGGCATTAAACTGATTGAAATTCATTGCCAATAAACTAAAGTGTATGGCAAGTCGTACATGGATGTCAAAAACGTCCAAAAGTGGTGTAAGGAATTTTCAGACGCAAAAGGCATTAAACTCATTGAAATTAATTGCCAGTTAGAAGTGTATGGCAAGTCGTGCATGTATGTCAAAAACGTCTGCAAGTGATGTAAGGAATTTTTAGACGCAAAAGACATTAAACTGATTGAAATTCATTGCCAATAAACTAAAGTGTATGGCAAGTCGTGCATGGATTTCAAAAATGTCCAAAAGTGGTGTAAGGAATTTTCAGACGCAAAAGGCATTAAACTGATTGAAATTCATTGCCAATAAACTAAAGTGTATGGCAAGTCGTGCATGGATGGCAAAAACGTCTGCAAGTGGTGTAAGGAATTTTCAGACGCAAAAGGCATTAAACTCATTGAAATTCATTGCCAGTTAGAAGTGTATGGCAAGTCGTGCATGTATGTCAAAAACGTCTGCAAGTGATGTAAGGAATTTTCAGACGCAAAAGGCATTAAACTGATTGAAATTCATTGCCAATAAACTAAAGTGTATGGCAAGTCGTGCATGGATGTCAAAAATGTCCAAAAGTTGTGCAAGGAATTTTCAGACGCAAGAGGCATTAAACTCATTGAAATTAATTGCCAGTTAGAAGTGTATGGCAAGTCGTTCATGGATGTCAAAAACGTCTGCAAGTGATGTAAGGAATTTTTAGACGCAAAAGACATTAAACTGATTGAAATTCATTGCCAATAAACTAAAGTGTATGGCAAGTCGTGCATGGATGTCAAAAATGTCCAAAAGTTGTGCAAGGAATTTTCAGACGCAAGAGGCATTAAACTCATTGAAA
>CM042175.1:46741950-46749024 GCA_023376005.1 Doryteuthis pealeii
TAAGATATATTAGTAGAGGAAAAGAGTTAAGGGTCTACCATGGTTTCAATCCAAATGATTTCATCAGGACCCTACCCTATGCTTAACTAAGTCGATGTTATTCCTTAGTTAAACTCAGACACATTAAGAAATGTATATGAGTTTAACTAACAGTGATGGTGATAGCACATATTTTCATATCTGATTTGAAAATTTATGGGTCCCAACTAAAGTTTCTTTGTAAATTGTTGGGTTTTTATTTATGATCTGGGGAAATAACTAAAGCCGTTTAAATCCTACCTTGTAACCTATCCTGTGTAATTCGTTACTAAGAAACTATTGAAATAGTATATATATATATATATATATATATATTATATATATGTATATATATATATATATATATATATATATATGTGGCTGACAACTCATGTTCGAGTAAGACCATTTCCGGTTTTTTTTATTATTATTATAGTTGAGTGCCAGTAGCATTTGACACTCTATCCTTGTGTTTTCTCAGATGACTCACCAGGCCAGCCCTGGAGAGACATACTCTTCCACATAAACTGCATGTTGGAACTTCTCCACTTTGAATGTTTCTGGGCTGAAAATTACCCTTTCAAATAGCCCGCTTCAATTTTTGGTGTTTAATTCGGTTGGACTCAAATTCTTCCACAAGCAGGTAGATGGTGGCTCTCCAGCCAGGTCTATCATAAGCCAACTTCTCCCAGTCCTCCACAGCAATAGCAGTGTTCTTCGGAGTGTCCATGAGACAGTCCTTATAGCTCAATTTGGGTTTGCATTGACGACGTTTGCCAGTTGAGATTTCCCCGTAAAATAGTTGTTTTGGGATTCGGCAATCATTCATGCGAACTAGATGACCAGATCAGTGAAGACGAGATCTAAGGATTAAACTCTCAATATTAGGCAGATGACATCGTTCAAGTATTGTGGTGTATATATATATATATATAACAAACTTAACATTCAAAAACTGAGTTTCTTATATTTCACACCTAATGCTTCATACTAAATCCCCTACATAATTGTCATTTTGGTCGTCTTTTCTTTGCTTTGTTTAATTTAACCGGAAATTCCTATTTCCATTTGTACAATATACAGCATATCTACCATAGGTAGATGGTGGCTCTCCAGCCAGGTCTATTTCAAGCTAGCTTCTCCCAGTCCTCCACAACAATAGCAGTGTTCTTCAGAGTGTCCTTGAGGCAGTCCTTAAACCTCAATTTGGGCTTGCACTGACGACCTTGGCCAGTTGAGATTTCCCCGTAAAATAGCAAAGACGTGATCTAATGATCAAACTCTCAATACTTGGCAGGTGACTTCTTTCAAGTATTGTGGTGTCTGATGTAAATGACAACCATTATATCCTAAAATCCTGCGAAGGCAATTCTGATGGAATCTCTCGAGTGTCCTGAGATGTCGTTTGTCAACAACCCAAGTCTCACAGCCGTACAATATATATATATATATATATATATATATTATTTCAATGCACCTTTGCTTACCGTTACTTTCATTCTTACTTTTATCTCTTTATATTATTTTTTATATAATTAACTATATTTAACTACCCAAAACTTCTATTATCGTAACATATACAACCTGTATTTTTTAAATACTCTCAAACCAAATTAAACTAGTTATTAAATAATTTTAAATTTTCACCTTTTAACTATTAATACGACCCATAACATATCTTTTATTAAATAATAATTGAAAAAATAATTCGCATAAATTAATCCAAATTTTTAATTCAATAATCTAAAACCGTTCCTGATCTACGTAAATATAAACAAGCGTTCCTCTACTAAATTTAAGTCCCATTCCAACGGGCATGTTTATAACACCTAAGATTAATCGTAAACTCGATTAATTTAAAGTAACCCTGAAGAATCAATCGATGAAACTCGAGTAGGTTACTCCTTTCCATTCTTAAAATAAATATAATATTATATATATATATATATATATATATAAGTAAAGAAGTAAAAGAAAAGAAGTTTTAAATTGAACTGTAAGATTAGATCGAACTCAAGAGCAATTGAACCCTGTCGGCTGGGTCGTTAGAATGCACCGACTGCACCTCTGCAGAGTGGCAGGAATCCCCCAATGGGTCAACCTGTTGGCCGTAGGTGGCTACCTGTGATGCTTAAGGACGGAGTCCTGGTGTATGAGCAGGCCGTGACAAGCAGCATTCCACTTAGACCCTTACTTAGGCTAGACGGGCGGTCGCAGAGGTCCCCTCCGATTAATCGACTAGTCATGTCAAGCCCTAGCATCTATATGATTTCCCCAACCCTATAGCCCTTATGGCAAGCTCCAACCCTTTTTATTATATGGGTGCTAGAAGGCGGTGGCTGAGGGTCTTCATGTCCTCGGAATGACGTTAAATTCTGATGGTGAGGTTTGTCTTCTAATTTAACTATTTAGTTAAAATAGGAAGTAAAGAATAAAATTACAGTTATTTTGTTCTTGTTAATGGATTTCTTTTAAGATTTATGGAAGAGATTTTGGCTGACTTCTGGTTTAGTTTGGAAAATTAAAACGGAAAGTTTTTTGGTGGTCCCCAATGACAGTTTAACTACAGTCTATGAATTAACATTTTGCAAATTGGGTTACGGTTTTAGACGATTAAGGTTGTTTTTAATTACGTATTGCTTAAAAAAATAAACAGCAAAAAAACAAAAAACAAATTACTATACAATTTAATTAACCATTGAAATTAATTATTGAATCTATTATTGAGACAGTTATTTGTGTCAGAATTGCAATGTAAAATCTCAATTAAACTTAGTTTAAACAAATATTTTTCAACATTAAATGTATAGTAATTTGGGGGTTTTGTTGTTTATTTTTTTAAGCAATACGTAATTAAAAACAATCATAATCCCCTAAAACCATAACCCAATTCGCAAAATATTAATTCATAGACTGTAGTTAAACTGTTATTGGGGACCACCAAAAACTTTCCGTTTTAATTTTCCGACCTAAATCAGAAGTCAGCCATCAGATTTTTAATATCAATATGCAAATTAGCCTTCCCATTCCCACAGTAAATCGCTATTTTGTTGTATATATAAATAAAATTGCATTTTATTAGTATGTAGGTAAGGGCAACAGTATTAATAATGTAAAGAATTTTATTAATAATTGGGATTTAAATATAAAGTAAAATCATGAAAAACGTGACGTAAATAGCTCAGGGAATTGTGATTTGAATAGTAATATAGTTTCAGTACTATTATCTGTGTTATTCGGACTATTTTCCTCATCTTCATTGTTATCTGTACAACGTTTCGGCCGATATGCCCTCCGGTCTTCTTTAGATATTTCTTGACGGACTCGGGAACCTTATTTTCGAACTCGAGAACGTTCTTTTTGAACTCGGGAACCTTCTTGTCGTAGTCGGGAACTTTCTTGTCGTAATCGGGAGCCACCACGGAACTTCGAACCTAACCCTTTATTCAATCCACAGGGGTATCCTGTTCTCATTCCGCTAACCATAGCTGGGGTGGGAGTTGTGTTAATTATTTTTCTATGTTACTGCCGCCGCTCAGGATTTAACCCGGAATCCAGAGATAACTGTCACTTAGGACTGTCTTAAGAAAGTTCCCGAGTTCAAAAAAGAAGGTTCCCGAGTCCGACAAGAAATACCTGAAGAAGGCTGGAAGGGTATATCAGCCGAAACGTTTTACAGATAACAATGAAGATGAGGACAATAGACCGAATAATACAGATAATACTAATCATCAAGCCTCATCTCAGACATTCAGATAAATTATATAGTTTTACTTACTAACAGAAAAACAAAGAATCTTTATTATAATGTGATGAATAAAACAGAATCTAAATTGTTTTTTCTTTTTCTTTTCAATCTTTCTAAAAAGATTTTCTAAAAACACGTCATGAAGAATTCTTAATTTGTTCTAAAATCTATTTATAGGGAAAAGATTCTTGAATTATTTAAAGGCATTGGTTTTAGAATTTAGCGCCAGAAAACATATCGTCTGCCAAATCAAAGACGAGTTGGCATTCTCTTCAAAGGCGCTGATTGGTCAGATATTTATTTCTCTCCAAAGGCGCTGATTGGTCAGATATTTATTTCTCTCCAAAGGCGCTGATTGGTCAGATATTTTGATTTGTAGCTTCTCGGCGCTTTTGTTTACTATGGATATCAATTGATTTTTATATATACTAGTAAATGTACGCACCTTCCGGGTGCAAGTATTTAAGTTTTAATATAATGAAATATCATATTAAATTAGAAAGGCTAATGAAACTGAATAAAAATGCAGATAAAAAGATTTGGAACAGAGGGGGTATGATTGAAAAATAGAACAACTTTGAAACTAACTCTTATATCATTTTCCATTACTCCAGTCTTTCATTGGTAAATTTTCTTAATTTAACTATTTTGTTAAAATAGGAAGTAAAGAATAAAATTACAGATATTTATTCTTGTTAATTGATTTCTTTTAAGATTTATCTCCGAGATTTTTGCTCATATTCATTAAGATAAAATCAAATAATTAGAAATCAACAATACCAAACATATATTTATTAAAATCAAATTTTAAATATCAATATGCAAATCGCCTTCCCGTTCACACAGTAAACCGCTTTTTGTTGTACATATAAATACAATTGCATGTTATTAGTACGTAGATATGACCAGCAGTATTAATAATGAAAAACAATTTTATTAATAATTGAGGCTTAAATAAAAATGATTTATGGAGAATGTGATGTATAAAAACTAAATGGATAGTGACTTGAGTAGTGATATAGTTTCGGTTACAGACAAACAAACACATAATCTCCATTATAATAAGAAGATTAGAAAGGCTAATGAAACTAAATAAGAATGCATATATATATTTATATATAAAGGGTTGCTTACCGGTGAATATGGGCACGATCGTTGGAGGTGCACAGGATCCAGGGGTTAAGTCCGTGATAAATCAAATACAAAGTAGAGCAAATCTATTGAAGAAATGGATACAATAGAAACCTACTTGAGTTTCAACGCTAGAATCATCAGGGTTAAATCCACTGAATTAATCGAGTTACCGATTAATTGCAGCTTACGTTAACGTAAAATCTTTTTTAATGAACATACATGTGATCAGCTGCAATTAATCAGTAACTCGATTAATGCAGTGGATTTAACCCTGATGATTCTAGCGATGAAACTCGAGTAGCTTTCTATTGTATCCATTTCTTCAATAATAATGCAGATGAAAAGATTTGGAATAGAGTGGGATATAATAGAACAACATCATTTTCCCGCCCTGTCGGCTGGGGCGTTGGAATGCATCGACTGCACCTCTGCACAGGGGTAAGACTCCCCCAATGGGAACACCTGTTGGCGGTGGGTGGCGTTCTGTGATGCTTACGGATAGAACCCAGGTGGTTGAGCAGTCCATGACTTGCAATACTCCACTTTGGCCCTATCTTGGGCTAGACGGGCGGTCGGAGAGGCCCCCTCCGATCAATCGGCTGGTCACGTCAAGCCCTAGCACCTATATGATTTTCCCAGCCCTTATGGCAAGCCCCAAATATGTTATCATATGGGTGCTACAAGGTGGTGGCTGAGGGTCTGTCATGTTCTGAAAATCAAGTTAAACTCTATCTGATGGTGAGGTTCCAGTTTTGGAGGTTTGGGGAATGTGGAGCACCCCTTCATCACCATTGCTCCCTGGTCCACTTTGACCTGGAGTGGTAGTACCTGTTAGGGTCCCATCTATGGGTTAAATAGAAAAGAGGTTGGGTTTTACCATAAGAGCAATAGGCTTTGGACAATCATATAGGCACTAGGGCTTGACGTGACCAGCCGATTAATCAGAGTGTGGCTCTCTGACCGCCCGTCTAGCCTAAGTAAGAGCCAAAGGGGGAATGTTGCATGTCATGAACTGCTCATCCACCAGGATTCCATCCTTAATCATCACGGATCGCCACCCAAGGCCTACAGATGACCCCATTGGGAGGGGGAGGGTCTTACCCCTCTGCTGAGGTGCAGTCGGTGTATTGAACAGAAAGTTATATCTTTTTGGTACCATTATAGTATGTGGCCTACCTTTTAAATGTGGCCTACGAAATCAGGTCTCTCTTATTGTATGTGGCCCACCTTTTAAATGTGGCCTACGAAATCATGTCTCTCTTAAAGTATGTGGCCCACCTTTTGAATGTGGCCTAGGAAATAATGTCTCTCTTATAGTATGTGGCCTACCTTTAAATGTGGCCTACGAAATCAGTCTCTCTTATAGTATGTGCCTACCTTTTAAATGTGGCCTACGAAATAATGTCTCTCTTATAGTATGTGGCCTACCTTTTAAATGTGGCCTACGAAATCACGTCTGTCTTATAGTAATGTGGCCTACCATTTAAATGTGGCCTACGAAATCATGTCTCTCTTATAGTATGTGGCCTACCTTTTAAATGTGGCCTACGAAATCATGTCTCTCTTATAGTATGTGGCCTACCTTTTAAATGTGGCCTACGAAATCATGTCTCTTATAGTATGTGACCTACCTTTTAAATGTGGCCTACGAAATCATGTCTCTCTTATAGTATGTGGGCCTACCTTTTTAAATGTGGCCTACGAAATCATGTCTCTCTTATAGTATGTGGCCTACCTTTTAAATGTGGCCTACGAAATCATGTCTCTTTATAGTATGTGCCTCCTTTAAATGTGGCCTACGAAATCATGTCTCTTCTATAGTATGTGGCCTACCTTTTAAATGTGGCCTACGAAATCATGTCTCTTATAGTATGTGACCTACCTTTTAAATGTGGCCTTCGAAATCATGTCTCTCTTATAGTATGTGGCCTACCTTTTAAAGTGGCCTACGAAATCATGTCTCCTTATAGTATGTGGCCTACCTTTTAAATGTGGCCTACGAAATCATGTCTCACTTTATAGTATGTGGCTACCTTTTAAATGGGGCCTACGAAATAATGTCTCTCTGATAATAGTATGTGGCCTCACCTCTTTAAATGTGCCTACGGAATAGATGTCTCACTCTATTATAGGTATGTTGTCTACCTTTTTAAATGTGCCAAGCTCTCTTCCAT
>CM042175.1:46749124-46766624 GCA_023376005.1 Doryteuthis pealeii
TATTATATATACCTGATTAGTATATAGTAGCTATTATGTAACAAATCGCTGAAATGTACTTACAGAGATCGACTTTTTCTCGATTTGTTTACGCTTTACATTTAAACCAATATGCATGCCTAATTCATTTAATTATAATTAATTAATTAACAAATTAGGTATGACTTTAATTGGGCACATAATCTCCCTAAAAATATATATATGTGTGTGTGTGTATATGTATATACACCTCAGTCTTTTCATATCTGTCTATATATATTTCTACCTATCTACCTCAGACCATTCAAATATCTATCTATCTATCTATCTATGTCAATCTGTTCATATCTGCCTATCTCCCTATGTCAATCTATCTCGGTATGTCAGTCTGCCTGACCTAATCTCTCTCCTCTCTTTCTCTCTTTTTCTCTCTCATTCATATCTGTCAATCATGTTCTCTCCCCTCTCTCCATATATATATATATATATATATATATATATATATCTTATCATAATGGAGATTGTGTGTTTTTCTGTCTGTAACCGAAACTATATTCCTACTCAAGTCACAATTCTCTTAGTTATTGACATCACATTCTCCATGATTTTATTTTTTATCTAAACCTCAATTATTAATAAAATTGTCTTACATTATTAATACTGTTAACTATGTCTATATACTGACAACATGCAATTGTATTTATATATACAACAAAATAGCGGTTTACAGTGTGAACAGGAAGGCTAATTTGCATATTAATATTAAAAAATCGAATTTAATAAATATGTGCTTAGTATTATTGATTTCTAACTGTTTGGTTTTATTTTAATGAATATAAGCAAAAATCTCTTCAATGAATCTTAAATGAAATCCATTAACAAGATAAAATGACTGTCATTTTATTCTTTACTTCCTCTTATAACTAAATACTTAAATTAGAAAAAATAACAATGAAAGACGAGAGTGATGGAAGAGTAAGTTTCAGTTGTTCCATTTTTTATTATACTCCCTCAGTTTCAAATCTTTTATTATACTCCCTCTGTTTCAAATCTTTTTATCTGTATTCTTATTTAGTTTCCTTAGCCTTTCTAATGTAATACAATATTTTATTACATTAAAACTTAAATACTTGCACCCGGAGGGTGCATATATTTGCTAGTATATATAGTATCCAATTGCCGCTATAACTGCTATTATTATTATTATTATAGTTTTGAGTATAGAGCATATTTTTTCTCTTTGTTAATGTTGTGTAATTTTTTTGACAGGTGCGACCGGAAGCTGCCTATCTGTACGATGCGGTCAAGTTGTACGCACATGCTGCAGACTCAGCCTGGCGAGACGGAAAGTCAGTGCGTGATGGACATGAAATATTCAAGAGGATTCGTGGAAGAACTTTTAAAAGTGAGTAACATATTGAATTATATATATATTTCAAACTGATAAGCGCCCAGACATTGTAGCGTGGTCTAACACAAAAAAGTGTCCTCCTCGTCGAAGGGAAGAAAACCATATCTCAAAATATCTCAACTTTGAATACTTTCAAAAATAGGTGATTTCTTCTGGACCTATAAGGGGGTACCTTACGTAAATTCAATAAAACCGACACCGACAACTGTCATGAAATTTGTGATTTTCAGGTACGATAAGGGCTTTTGTAAGTGTTCAAATCACTGCAAATCCTTCGAATTAAGCGCTTCCTTTAAAATCAATGCATTCTACGCATCGATATCTAGCGATAAAGCCAATTAAATGCACACGAGCGAAAAATGAACCGGTACGAATCACTGCGTGCCGACTGCGTGGAAAAGGGTTGGACATGCCATGTTATTCCTATTGAGGTTGGGTGTCGTGGATTTTTAGGACACTCAGTCATTTCGTTTCTGTCAAAAATAGGAATCACTGGCCGCTGTTTGAAAATCGCCTCACATCGTCTTCAAACCACAGTGCATCTAGCTGGATCTGGTCCATGTTTAAAAGTCTTCAGCACAAATGATACGCGCACGGAATCATCATTCCCGTGTTGTTACGTAATATCTACAATCGCGTAATCAAACGCGTTTTTAAATAACAAACTGATAACAAAACTTCTCCGATGAATTATAATCTCTTCTCTGGATTATTTCATTTTTTTAATACCCTGTGCGGTGGCGAAAGCTGCTTGGTAGCGCTAGGAAGTGGCAGTCCTGCCTTAGCTACCGAAACTGTGTTATCACTCCTAGTTGACAGCTGATGAGTACAGGGTATCGCACGTGCTATCACACGTTGTATGAGATTTAATAGTTTGCTTTAGAAGCATTGTTGAGTAAAGTATATAATTATTTATATTTTTTGCCACACTGAGGAGGCATGAAACGCCAAAACACGTGTCTGTGGATGACTATCTATCTATCTATCTATCTATCTATCTATCTATATATATATATATATATATATATATATAGAGAGAGAGAGAGAGAGAGATAGATAATGAACAATAGTGGTAGAGAGATAGATAAATAGATAGATAGATAATGAACAAGTTTAGATAGATAGATAGATAGATAGATAGATAGATAATAAACAAGTTTAGATAGATAGATAGATATATAGTGAACAAGTTTAGATAGATAGATATATAGATAGATAATGAATAAGTTTAGATAGATAGATAGATAGATAGATCGATAATGAACAAGTTTAGATAGATAGATAGATAGATAGATAATGAACAAGTTTAGATAGATAGATAATGAACAAATTTAGATAGATAGATAGATTGATAGATATGAACAAGTTTAGATAGATAGATAGATAGATATGAACAAGTTTTAGATATATAGATAGATAATAATAAGTTTAGATAGATAGATAGGTAGATAGATCGATCGATAATTAGATAGATAGATAGATAGATAGATAATGAACAAGTTTAGATAGATAGATAATGAACAAGTTTAGATAGATAGATAGATAGATAGATAGATAGATTAGATAGATAATGAACAATAGATAGATAGATAGAGTTAGATAGATAGATAGATAGATAGATAATACTTAGATAGATAGATATAGATAGATAGATAGATAGATAGATAGATAGATAGATAGATAGATAATGAACAATTTAGATAGATAGATAGATAGATAGATATAGATAGATAGATAGATAGATAACGATAGATATATGAACATATAGATAGATAGATAGATAGATAATGAACATAGATTAGATAGATAGATAGATAGATAGATAGATAGATAGATAGATAAACAAGTTTAGATAGAATAGATAGATAGATAGATAGATAGATAGAATAGATAGATAGATAGATGAACAAGTTTAGATAGATAGATAGATAGATAGATAGATATGAACAGATTTAGATAGATAGATAGATAGATAGATAGATAGATAGATAGATAGAGTTTAGATAGATAGATAGATAGATAGATTAATGAACAAGTTTAGATAGATAGATAATAGATAGATAGATAGATAGATAGATAATGAACAAGTTTAGATAGATAGATAGATAGATAGATAGATAGATAATGAACATTGTGAGATAAATAGATATCAATGAAAGCATTTCCCTAACCTCTAAGTCTAGGATAACCCCAGAAGGGTTGATATGCCGTTAAAACTAATCCAACAATCAACTCTTCATGATCATCATTTTTATTATTATTGATATCATCACCATCATCATCATCATTACGCTAGTCAAGACGCCTTTACAATCGATCCATCTAACTATCTGAGTTAAGTACGACACAGGGCCAAGATATAGGGAGCTCCCAGTGCCAATACATTATTCTTTCGGTGAATTACAAATTGGTCCAAATTAATTATTTTCCCGCCAAATCCCGAGGATTTGGCGGTAAAAATTAGTTAAGCGTCTGTCTGCGCGATTTCAATCGGTGGGAAAATGAGTTGGCCTTTGATGTTTGTCGGTCGAGAATTCAAAATTGCAATTAGGCTTAATAACTCCTCCCTGCACCGACGCAGAGACAAAAAAAAATCTGCTTTTTCACACACACACACACACACACACACACACACCCACGCAGAAAAAAAGGGAGCTAAGCCAGTTTTTGTGTGTGTACGGATTTCATTAAAAATAACATAAAAGAAAAAAAAACAAAAACAAAAAAAAAACAGACATTTATATTCGGAAGTTCACAGAGAAAAACAAATCCTCACAATCAGAAAAAGAACCATTTACATATACATATATTGGAATCCATTAATTTGGCAGGATACAAACACTGTCTGGTTGGTGAGGCTCCAGTTCTGAAGATCTGGTTTGGTTTGTTTTGTTTTACGGCATATCAACCTCAGTGGGTCATTTAATGCCGATAAAGTTTTAAAATAAAGTCATTCAACAAATCCTCACAATCAGAAAAAGAATCATTTACATATACATATATTGGAATCCATTAATTTGGCAGGATACTAAACAGTATCTGGTTGGTGAGGCTCCAGTTCTGAAGATCTGGTTTTGTTTGTTTTGTTTTACGGCATATCAACCTCAGTGGGTCATTTAATGCCGACAAAGTTGTGAAATGTGAAATAAATTCATTTTTAATGCATAATACAATTTTGTTTATAAACTCATGTTTTTCTATTCAACCCATAGATGGGACCCTAACAGGTACTACCACTCCGGGTCAGAATGGACCAGGGAGCAATAGTGATGAAGGGGTGCTCTATATTCGCCAAACCTGCAGAACTAGAACCTCACCATCAGATAGAGTTTAACGTCATTCCCAGGACATGTAGACCCGCAGCCACCGCCTTCTTGCACCCATATGATAAAAAGGATTCGGGGTTGATATTCCTTTGCCCAAAAAACAGACATTTATTTTCTGAAGTGCAGAGAAAAACAAATCCCCACAATCAGAAAAAAAATAATCATTTGCATATGCATATATTGGCATCCATTAGTTTGGTAAGATACTAAACAATATCTGGTTGGTGAGGCTCCAGTCCTGGGGATCTAAATACTGTAGAGTCATTCCTTCATTGCCATTACTTTCAGGTCTATTCTGACCCAGAGTGGTAGTACCTGTTAGGATGCCATAGTCAAATCGATCTGTTTAAAAATTATTCGTATTCAATAAGAATACTGGATGGTGAGGCTCCAGTTCTCACACATACACTCTGACATGAATTGGTATGTATTTATCAACTCCCCCCCCCCCGCACGACAAAAAGGGGTTGGGGCTGATGCTTAAGGATAGAACCTAGGTGGTTGAGCAGTCCATGACTTGCAATACTCCCTTAGGCTAGACGGGCAGTCGGAGAGGCCCCCTCCAATCAATCGGCTGGTCATGTCAAGCTCTAGCACCTATATGTTTGCCCCAACCCTACTGTCCTTATGGCAAGCCCCAACCCTTTTTATCATATGGGTGCTAGAAGGCGATGGCCGAGGCTCTACATATCCTGGGAATGACGTTAAACTCTATCTGATGGTGAGGTTCCAGTTTTGGAGGTTTGGGGAATGTGGAGTACTCCTTCATCACCATTGCTCCCTGGTCCAATCTTGTTGACTTTTTAATATATAAGGTGTGTGCTAGATCCTTGCTCCTACTTATAGACTGGGCGAGATTATGTGATCTATTCCTTGGCCAATCACTGGCAGTACTCTGAGGCTGATACAATACTTAATCCACCCTACTGGTTATAATTACTGCAACGTTCATAGACGACAGACATAGGATTAAATCATTAGACCTTTACCAATATGCAGGATAGGACTTATACACTTACCAAAGGATCACAAAAGGATTCCATAACATAGGACTATCTGATGGTGAGGCTCCAGTTCTAAAGCTCTGGAGAGTGTGGAGTCACACCTTCATTGCCATTACTCACAAATCCACTCTGACCTGGACTGGTATGTATTTACTAACTCATCCGCACGATACAAGGTCACTTTTTAAGCGGAATTTAAACGGCTTAAATTTAGAGTGTTCCTTCTCCTAAACCGGTTGCCAGCCGAAGGTTAAAGAACCCTGTCCTATTATTTACCCATAGATGGAAGGAGAATAGTTGAATTCTTTTCCAAAGTGTATTAGCTCTATTTGAAATGCTACCAACTTCTTCCAGGATTTGAACTCGTGTCACCGTGTGCATTTTCTACGATGATAACCATTACACCATGGGAGCGTTTTAGTCTGTATGTGTATTTGCCTCTCATCCCACTTATGAGGGCGTGACACAAGGACATTTTTATATGGGCCCACACACAAGCCGAAGCTCATGGGTGGTAAGCACAAAAAAATGTGTCAATCCCGTCGGCATTCTCTATAGGGAAGGGCGCCTCAGGCGCTGGGCAATAAACCCAGCCCTGCTCCTTTAAATCGAGGGGGCAGGTATTGCCTGGGGGTATAGCCCCCTGGGATCGACGCTGTTAATTCAACACACCGGTCCAGTGGCCGACACACACCGGACCCCCCGTCCCGAAGGGGTTGGTAATGTCTTAATTTTTTCTTTCTATTTGCCATTTCTTTCCAAGCACACCAGCTCTCCCAATCAGTCGCTTGTTTGTTATTAGTAGGGAAGAGAGGAGGGGGACGAGGAGAGTGAAGAGGGGGAGGAGGGGGAGAGGATGTTAAGGAGAATGGGGGAGGCGATGGAGGAATAAAAAGGAGATAGAGGAACTGGAAGATGAACAGGAGTAGGAGGAAAAGGAGTAGGAGTAGGAGGAACAGGGGATAAGGGGGGGAAAAGGAGGAAGGGCTGAGTAAGGAGGAGAAAAGGGGATGAGGAAGAGGAAGGGAGGAGGAAAAGGTGAAAGATGAGGAGAAGGAGTAGGTGGAGGTGGAAGGACAGGGTAAGGGGGAGGGAGTGGAGTACAAGGAAGAGGAAGGGGAGACTAAGGAGGAGGAGGGGGGATAAGGATGCGGAAGGGGAGACTAAAGAGGAGGAAGGAGGATAAGGAGGCGGAGGGGGAGGAAAAGTAGTCAGAAAGGGAGAGAAGGAGGAGGGGGAGAAGGAGAGGGAGGGGCAACGTGAGGATTTTCTTTGATAATTAGTTTTCTTGCTTTTCTTCACGGCTTTTCGGAAAATGTCCGACTTCAAAATTGGATGGCATCAGCGATAACCAAAATTTTCCATCAATATCAAATAAAAAAGAAGAAGGGAATTCCCCTACCGTTGCACGTGACCCCCACCCCCCACGGCCATCGCTTGTGAGTGGGTGCACCAATGGATGCCACTCTGATTTGTAATCGAACATCGCCATTTTTCATTTATTTTTATTTGTTTATAAAAGCAGTATGGCTTACGAAAGATATTTTGTTTCTGTACCGATCATATTTTCCGTTATTCTCCTACTCACTCTGACTCACTTCAGGCTCTCATTTGCATATTTTTGCTTAATCTCTCTCTTTTTCTCTCTCTCTCTCTCTCTCTCTCTCTCTCTCTCTCTCTCTCTCTCTCTCTCTCTCTAAATGAAGAAGAAAAAACAACAAGAACAAGAACAATCAGAATTCTCTTTCTCTCTCTCTCTCTAAGAAGAAGAAGAAAAAACAAGAAAAAAAAAGAACAAGAACAATAAGGACTTTCTCTCTCTCTCTCTCTCTCTCTCTCTCTCTCTCTCTCTCTCTCTCTCTCTCTCTCTCTCTCTCTAAATGAAGAAGAAAAACAACAAGAACAAGAACAAAAACAATGAAATATTCTCTTTCTCTCTCTCCCCCTCTCTCTCTCTTTCTCTTTCTCTCTACCCTTTTCTCTCTCTCTCTACGTGACTGTCTTCCTGTCTGTCTCCCTCTTCAGTTATTCTCTCTTTATTATGCTTATTTACCCATCCTATGTCTATCTGTCTGTCTGTCTGTATGTCTCTCTCTCTCTGTGTCTCTCTCTCTAACTCTGTCTATCTGCCTGTATCTCTCTCTCTCTCTCTCTCTCTCTCTCTCTCTGTCTGTCTGTCTGTCTGTATCTCTATGTATCTCTTTCTGTCTCTGTCTGTCTCTGTCTCTGTCTGTCTGTCTGTCTGTCTGTCTGTCTCTCTCTTACTTTTATCGTAATGGGTGATTTATCCTCTCTTAGTACTTACTATTAAATTAAGGTCACTGCCTATTGTAATATAAACGGCATTCTCTTTCTTCGACCCTACACTTCCCCCCCAACTCCAACCCCAAACCCCGACCCTCAGCACCTCCCCTCCTCTCCCCAACCAAACCCCCTCCCCTCCCCTCGCACCGAAGATTGAACGCTAATTGAGCGGATGTGAAATCTTTCTTTGATCTTCTTCATTCTATTGTATCATGAGTCTTATTTATTCATTCAATTTCGACGAAAGAACACGGATGCGTACAAAAAAAAACAAAAAAACAAAACAAAAAAACACATTCTCGACCCCCCACCCTCCCCACACCACACTGCTACTCCAACGGATCAGGGCATCGATACATCAATGTCCGAATTGTTGGTTTCGCGTAGGAGGTCCGTGGGTTCGAGCTCTCTTAGAATGCAACCGATTCTAATATGTTGGACCTCTTTAGGGTCGTTAATCACGCAGTTAAAGATTGGAAAAAAAAATAAACAAACAAACAAACAAACATGACAACAACAACAACAACAACAACATCATCATCATTGGCAATTCAGTCTCGAAAGACTATGATAAAAGTTTTTGTGTGCCCCTGAAGTTTCAGCGCCTCCTGTGACTATGAAGTCCTATGTTTGAGAAACATTCTCGACCACAGATTTTGCATTTGTAGGTTGTCCCTGTAGATGATGATGTTCCGATGCTTTGTTGCCGTTGCTTTCTTATGGACCTCTTAGCTTCATTATGTTGTATCAGGGTGACTTCTGACATGTACAGTCCTCTATGGAGATTCTGCCGCCACCGAGGGCGGTCTTGAGCCAAATTTTCCCAGCTGGAAGGGACAATGCCAAAGCACCTGAGATTATTTTTGCAGACATCCTTGAATCGCAGTAGGGGGCGACCAATCTGTCTTTTACCAGATGTTAGCTCTCCATACAGGATGTCTTTCGGGATTCGTCCATCATCCATCCGACGTACATGACCCAACCATCGGAGACGACGTTGTCTCAGTAGAGAGTACAGGCTGGGGAGTTGAGCTCTCTCTAGGACTGCTGTGTTAGTGATCCTGTCCCTCCAGGTGATGCCCAGTACACGTCTAAGGCAGCGAAGGTAGAAGGTATTTAGCCGCCGCTCTTGGTGGGAGTATAAGGTCCATGATTCTAATATGTTGGGCCTCTTTAGGGTCGTTAATCACGCAGTTAAAGATTGGAAAAAAAAATAAACAAACAAAAAAAAAAAAACATGACAACAACAACAACAACAACAATAACAACAATAAAAGCCGGGTGCTCCACACTTGCAATCTTGTGTCATTAGGGTAATAAGTTTGGGGGCAATCACATAGGTCTAGCACTTAAATGAAAAAAGGATTGGGGGTGGGGAGTTGCCATAAAAGCAATATAGTTGGGACAATCATATAGGTGCTAGGGCTTCATGTAAATGAAGAGGACTTCTCCAACCGCCACCTAGCCCAAGTAAAGGCCAAAGTAAAGTGTTATATGTCATTGACTGCTCAGCCACAAGGATTCCATCCTTAAGTATCACAGGTCACCACCCATAGCCAACAATTGGCTCCATTGAAGATGGTATTTGCTAAAAAGTTTTTTTTACCCCTCTGCAGAGAAGCAGTCAGGGCAGCAAGACGTTGAGATTAGTTCTATTAGACTTATTCTATCATCCAAGTCGGAAATGGAGGGAAACTGTTCGTGCGGCTGTTAGCAGCAACAAAATATACTAATAATCACGCAGCTGGAGATTGATCAAATATATATATATATATATATATATATATATATATATATATATATATATATATATATACATATATATATATACTAGTTAAAGTTCCCGGTCCATGATCGGACTAATTTTTTTTTAGGAACACCAGTGAGAAAGGAAGAAAACAGGAGTAAGAGAGAATTAGAGGAAAATACTATATTGAATTTTTTAAAAATCACAGAGAATTCGTATATTACAATTAATTGTTTTGTTTAGGAAATTCTTTTTTTGTTTTTTTTGTTTTTGTAAATATCATTTTAATATTTTTTTAAAAATGTCATCCTAAACTTGTTTTAAAACATAATTTTATTTGAGAGAGAGAGAGAGAGAGAGAGAGAGAGAGAGAGAGAGAGAGAGAGAGAGAGAGAGAGAGAGACGAGCAGACTGGGTGAAAGCCTGTTGAGTTAAAGTGAAATGTATTAGTTTAATTTATTTCCAATTTGACCCAATGTTTCCTTACTTTTTTTTTTCCTTGTTGTGAAGGGTTCTAGAAATTAGTTGATTTTTGTTTAATTATTAAATTATATCCCTTAATCAGTAAAATTCAAAAATCAAATTTTGTGTTTTTCATAGTTAGAAACATGTGTCTGCGAGATTTCAAATCAGAACGACATCTCTTTTCGGAGTTATAAGTCGACACGTACATACCAGAAACATTCTTTTATATATAGGGATAATAATTTGGCCTGAGTGTATCATTAATTATGTTATAATGTTACATGACTGAAATAAAATAATAAAATGACAACTATATATATATATATATATATATATATATATATTATAACTGTATGTTATTCATACGCACACATGCGTGTGGATACAGTCATAACGTCACAGTCTACACGCATTTTCAGGCACACGCGCATAACAACATTCGCGCACGTACAAAACAATAAACGCATTCACGTAAACATGCAACACGAGAATACCGTTATAAAAAATACCATATGTAACATTTTCTTTTCTGCATTTTTCCCTAGGTGGTGTTTGGTAGTATATTTTTACAATCAAACTATATGCCGGTTTTTTTCTTACCGCAAGGGTTTACCAACAAGTTTGGTATATATATATATATGCGTATGTATGTGTGTGTATTTTTTTTATTTTTCTAATTTTTTATGTTAGTGTGTGTGTGTGTGTATCTATTAATAATGAGATTCGCTCTTTATTTGTCTGTAACAAAAACTACGTTATTGCTTACGTCACATGATCCAAAATCGTCATAACATAGAATAAATACACTCAAAGTTTGAGCATGCAACATTAGACGATCCTCATTGTTTTTTTAAAACAAGTTGTAATAAATATATGCCCGGTATTATATATCTATATATAGTTTGTTTTATTTTAATATCTCTTATTATAATGGAGATTGTGTGTTTTTCTGTCTGTAACCGAAACTATATTCCTACTCAAGTCACAATTCTCTTAGTTATTGGCATCACATTCTCCATGATCTTATTTTTATCTAAACCTCAATTATTAATAAAATTGTCTTACATTATTAATACTGTTAACTATGTCTACATACTGACAGCATGCAATTATATTTATATATACAACAAAATAGCGCTTTACAGTGTGAACGGGAAGGCTAATTTGCATATTAATATTAAAAAATTGAATTTAATAAATATGTGCTTAGTATTATTGATTTCTAACTGTTTGGTTTTATTCTAATGAATATAAGCAAAAATCTCTTCTATAAATCTTAAATGAAATCCATTAACAAGAAAAAATAACTGTCATTTTATTTTTTACTTCCTCTTATAACTAAATACTTAAATTAGAAAAAATAACAATGAAAGACGAGAGTGATGGAAGAGTAAGTTTCAGTTGTTCCATTTTTTTTTTATTATACTCCCTCTGTTTCAAATCTTTTATTATACTCCCTCTGTTTCAAATCTTTTTATCTGCATTCTCATTTAGTTTCATTAACCTTTCTAATTTAAGATAATATATTATTACATTGAAACTTAAATACTTGCACCCGAAGGGTGCATATATTTGCTAGTATATTTAAAGTTATCAGAACAAAGTTTCCATTTCAAATTGTTTTATTTTTTAATCCTTTAATGAATTTGATGATTTTACTTACAAACTCTCTGGCAATGAATTTTTAAATCCCACACCATCAGGCATTATCTTTCAAAAAATCATTTTTACATCGCTCGGTGGGTGTTTTTTTTTTATTTTGCTAGTATATATAATGTAGCAAATTTACCATATGAGACAGATATTAACAGTCAGTGATAATGTTTGCTATGTCAGTTATACAACTTAGAAAACACATTAATTAGAAGAAATATTTCAGGGTTTGCTTATATGTTTCATTTGTGTGTTTTTTTAGGGAGATTTTTTTTTTTATGTGTGTAATGCAATAAAAAAAGAACTTAATTTGGCTGAAATGAAAAAAAAAAAATTACTTACGTCACCGGAAGTTTTGCCGACAGTTTAAAAAATTGCTTAATAGTTATTAAAATTCAATTGCCAATTTGAACCAGTTCAACTCAGATATTTTTGATAAACTTTTGATATGTTATGCCTGTTTTTTGTGGAGTGTTGCTTACGGATTTTTTCAAGACAGCTCGCAGCATGTTTCTTCAGTTCATACCTAGCTTTTTTTCTGTGACGGAGAACGAGAAAGGAAAGGGAGCAAGACATTGTCTTGCCAGCCGGGATCGAACCCGCGTCCTCCCGCATGCGAAAACAGATGCGATGTAGGAACTGGAAGGACGCGAGGTTTGACTGACGTGACCGGATGTTTGGCTAATATGCCCATAAAATAACAAGTGAGTCGAGCGCTGTGCAGTCAGCAGTCAGCAGCAGCAGAAGCAGTCGACGACGAAGCGCTTTTCAGTAAAGAAATGGATTTTAGTCGAACAGAAACAAAACTAAATAGGAAATGTGATTTTGAACTGCTAAAGATTATTTCGACTACAACGACGGATTTTTCCAACTGCTAGACGAAGAATGTGTTGACCAACAGAGGGTCTGACTTGTTAGAAGAAGACGGAGAACTCGCTTGTTTTTGGTTCCCCCTTGGCGATAGCTTGTTGATTCGAAGGTCTATTTCGCCCCATATATTCCACCCCTCCTATATTTTCCAAGCGTTTCGTTAGTGTCCAAGTGGTGCAGTCATACAGTGACACTTACACGTCTACAGCTTGGAAGAATTCTCGCTTTATCTTATGAGAGAGAGATCAAATTTGCATATGTTAAAGTAAAGTAACTCCCTATTTTAAAAATCTTATCATTTATTTCTGTTTCATTATTTTTACAAAAAATGATTATGAGAAGAACGCACATAACATGGAGTTTTATTTTAAAATCTATATGAGGAACAGCATTCGCCTCCAGCCTCTCAAGCCGCTCGGGAATCGTATCAACTCATCTTCCCAGGAACTGTTGTGGAATGGCAGAAATAGATTCTCGTATTCGTCCTTCAAGTTCTTCCAAATTCATTGGTTTCGTAGAATAGACTTGCTCCTTCGACCAACCCCACGATTATTATTTATTATGATATTAAAATATTATTTATTATGATATCATTAAAAATTAATCCATGTTTCATTACACTAGTATTACTTTTGTTGGTTGTTTGGTTTAACTTTTTGTCTACTTTAATCCACTCTCAGCAGCTCTTCTACCACTGAAATTCTCAGAGAAGCAAAGGTCATTGTTTCTACCAATGTAAGAATTTTATCAAAAACTAATCCATGTTTCATTACACTAGTACTACTTTTGTTGGTTGTTTGGTTTAACTCTTTGTCTACTTTAAACCGCTCTCAGCAGCTCTTCTACCATTGAAATTCTCAGAGAAGCAAAGGTCATTGGTATCTACCAATGTAAGAATTTTATCAAAAACTAATCCATGATAATAATAATAATAATAATATATGCTCCTTTAACCAACTACCAATTTCAAAAAAATGAAACATTCCAAATAGTCATGCGACGCTTAAATGTCCAACGTAAAATTAAAATGAATTGAAAAAAAAAACCCAAAGAAATTAATGTTTTTCTGAATGTTTGAGATGAGGCTTGATGATTAGTATAATCTACGTTATTCGGACTATTGTCCTCATCTTCTTTGTTATCTGTAGAACGTTTCGGCCGATGTGCCCTCCGGCCTTCTTCAGGTATTTCTTGTCGGACTCAGGAACTTGGAGACATGGCCTAGTGGATAAGGGAGTTAGGTGAAAATAGTTATAAGTGACAGTTATCTCTAGACTGCTGTTTCAATCCTGATCAAGGGCAGCAGTAACAGTTAAAAGAAAGGAAATGAATCCGACAATATGAGTATGAGCAAGATGGAATGAAAACAACAAACAATGCTGTTAAAGAGAAAACGATTTATAAAATATACATAGCTGATACTGATCAATATTTCGATTTTACAAAAATCATCATCAGAGCCAGTTACTCCGTGTTGTTGGTGGTCGGAGATAAAAGTTGAATGAAGTTCAAAAACAAAAAACTTGATTTTGCAAAGAAGAGAACGAAAGTTGTTACATGATCAGTATCAGCTATGTATATTTTATAAATCGTTTTCTCTTTAACAGCATTGTGTGTTGTTTTCATTTCATCTTGCTCATCCTCATTATACGCTTCCCGTTCTCGGTTGAGCACTCTATTTAGAAGGTATATAATTGCAGATTCACCGTATTCGGCTCGGCCAAATCTCACTTTGTTTACATAGTTTGAGAACTCTAGGTGAAGGTCATTTCCCCTTAGAAATATAGCAATTAAATAGCCTGCTATACTTGGCGACTGACTGTGGATGTATGGGTAAGAAGCTTGGCGAGCGTAAGTTCGTCCGGGTTTCAAACCCAGCCAGAGGCAGCTGCTAAAACCGTATAACTATACTGATGAGAGGTGATACCTCGAAACACGTGTCTATAGTTTACCCCTATATATATATATATATATATATATATTTGTATCATTCAAATCGTCCAAGATGAAATACAAATCGGTTATTTCCGAGTTGAGTAACATGAGTGTCCCAGAAAAAACAGAACCCAAATTATTTATTTATTTTCCCATTAAACTAACCCTAAACCCCAATCTTAACCCTAACCCTAACCCTAACCCTTGTTGGACTTAAACTTTAAAAAAAATTTAAATTAGCAGTTTTATAACAAAATTTGTGGGTTCTGTTTTTTCTGGGTCACCCTGTAATATTATGTTTCTCAACTAGGGGGAGTTAGGGTTAGGGTTTAGGGTTAGGGTTGGGGTTTAGGGTTAGTTTAATGGGGAAATAAATAATTTGGGTTCAGTTTTTTCTGGGTCACCCTGTAATATCATGTTACTCAACGAGGAAATAACCGAAAAATCTATATGTTAATACTCATGTTCCTTAATTGTATGACCGTTATCATATTGCAATGCCTTCTGGTTAAAAATGAGATCGCCCAAAACGTCCAAGATGAAAGAAATAGTTATTTATTAAGCGTAGCTTAGCTGTGGCACTTTCCAAGATGAAATGTAATAGAAATACTCGTATTCCTTAATTGTACGACCGTTATCATCTTGTAACACCCTCTGATAAAAATGATACCGTCCAAACTTTCCAAGATGAAATGCAATAGAAATACTCGTATTCCTTAATTGTACGACCGTTATCATCTTGCAACACCCTCTGATTAAAAATGATACCGTCCAAACTTTCCAAGATGAAATGCAATAGAAATACTCGTATTCCTTAATTGTACGACCGTTATCATCTTGCAACACCCTCTGATTAAAAATGATACCGTCCAAACTTTCCAAGATGAAATGCAATAGAAATACTCGTATTCCTTAATTGTACGACCGTTATCATCTTGCAACACCCTCTGATTAAAAATGATACCGTCCAAACTTTCCAAGATGAAATGTAATAGAAATACTCGTATTCCTTAATTGTACGACCGTTATCATCTTGCAACACCCTCTGATTAAAAATGATACCGTCCAAACTTTTCCAAGATGAAATGCAATAGAAATACTCGTATTCCTTAATTGTACGACCGTTATCATCTTGCAACACCCTCTGATTAAAAATGATACCGTCCAAACTTTCCAAGATGAAATGTAATAGAAATACTCGTATTCCTTAATTGTACGACCGTTATCATCTTGCAACACCCTCTGATTAAAAATGATACCGTCCAAACTTTCCAAGATGAAATGCAATAGAAATACTCGTATTCGTTAATTGTACGACCGTTATCATCTTGCAACACCCTCTGATTAAAAATGATACCGTCCAAACGTTCCAAGATGAAATGCAATAGAAATACTCGTATTCCTTAATTGTACGACCGTTATCATCTTGCAACACCCTCTGATTAAAAATGATACCGTCCAAACTTTCCAGATGAAATGCAATAGAAATACTCGTATTCCTTAATTGTACGACCGTTATCATCTTGCAACACCCTCTGATTAAAATGATACCGTCCAAACTTTCCAAGATGAAATATAATAGAAATACTCGTATTCCTTAATTGTACGACCGTTATCATCTTGCAACACCCTCTGATTAAAAATGATAACGTCCAAACTTTCCAAGATGAAATGCAATAGAAATACTCGTATTCCTTAATTGTACGACCGTTATCATCTTGCAACACCCTCTGATTAAAAATGATAACGTCCAAACTTTCCAAGATGAAATGTAATAGAAATACTCGTATTCCTTAATTGTACGACCGTTATCATCTTGCAACAGCCTCTGATTAAAAATGATACCGTCCAAACTTTCCAAGAGAATGCAATAGAAATACTCGTATTCCTTAATTGTACGACCGTTATCATCTTGTAACACCCTCCGATTAAAAATGATAACGTCCAAACTTTCCAAGATGAAATGCAATAGAAATACTCTTATTCCTTAATTGTACGACCGTTATCATCTTGCAACACCCTCTGATTAAAAATGACACCGTCCAAACTTTCCAAGATGAAATGCAATAGAAATACTCGTATTCCTTAATTGTACGACCGTTATCATCTTGCAACACCCTCTGATTAAAAATGATACCGTCCAAACTTTCCAAGATGAAATGTAATAGAAATACTCGTATTCCTTAATTGTACGACCGTTATCATCTTGCAACACCCTCTGATTAAAAATGATACCCTCCAAACTTTCCAAGATGAAATGCAATAGAAATACTCGTATTCCTTAATTGTACGACCGTTATCATCTTGCAACACCCTCTGATTAAAAATGATACCGTCCAAACTTTCCAAGATGAAATGTAATAGAAATACTCGTATTCCTTAATTGTACGACCGTTATCATCTTGTAACACCTCTGATTAAAAATGATAACGTCCAAACTTTCCAAGATGAAATGCAATAGAAATACTCGTATTCCTTAATTGTACGACCGTTATCATCTTGCAACACCCTCTGATTAAAAATGATACCGTCCAAACTTTCCAAGATGAAATGAATAGAAATACTCGTATTCCTTAATTGTACGACCGTTATCATCTTGCAACACCCTCTGATTAAAAATGATACCGTCCAAACTTTCCAAGATGAATGTAATAGAAATACTCGTATTCCTTAATTGTACGACCGTTATCATCTTGCAACAGCCTCTGATTAAAAATGATACCGTCCAAACTTTCCAAGATGAAATGCAATAGAAATACTCGTATTCCTTAATTGTACGACCGTTATCATCTTGTAACTACCTCCG
>CM042175.1:46771624-46774124 GCA_023376005.1 Doryteuthis pealeii
CTAAGTAAGTAAAATCATCAAATTCATTAAAGGATTAAAAAATAAAACAATTTGAAATGTAAACTTTAAATATGTATTAAAATAAAACAAACTATATATAGATATATAATACCAGTCATGTATTTATTAAAACTTGTTTTAAAAAACAATGAGGACTGTCTAATGTTGCATGCTCAAATTTTGAGTGTATTTATTCTATGTTATGACGATTTTGGGTAATGTGACATAAGCAGTGACGTAATTTTTGTTACAGACAAAAACCGCAAGCGAATCTCCATTATTAATAGATGTGTGATTTGTTGGTGGTTATTTTATTAATTTGTTATTAATATCATCATTGTGATTTTCTACTTAATATATATATATATATATATATATATATATATATATATATATATATATATGAGGAAAAATGAGTAAAGAAAAGAAATGTAAATGGATAAAATGAATTTAATCGATATCACATTAATCGATATCACTTACACATGTGTTTCGGTCAGTTTATGTGTGTGAAAATATTTCGCACACATAGAAAAATCGACCTTCATCAGAGTGAATATTTATTTTTCTAAATAAATGTTCACTCTGATGAAGGTCGATTCTTGTATGTGTGCGAAATATTTTCACACACATAAACTGACCGAAACACATGTGTAAGTGATATCGATTAATGTGATATTGATTAAATTCATTTTATCCATTTACATTTCTTTTCTTTACTCATTTTTCCTCATATTGTCGGATTCAATTCCTTTTCCAGTTTTACACACACACACACACACATATATATATATATATATATATATATATATATATACTAGACAAAACGTGACCCGTTGGGGCACCCATTAAGCTCTCGCTAGATTATTGGGATTAGGGAAAAGAGTAGGATCTGCCAAAATATCGTCTGCTTTTCATTTTAAAAACGAACTAAAATTTATTAAATTGATTATTTAAGGTCAAATTTTTGTCTAAGTCGAAAAGTAGTAACATAATGAGCATCAGTAAAAAAGCAAAATAATATTACTCATATAATTTATTTTTGCTATATCTAAAATGTTTTTTCCGTCGATCAAGATGCCTGCCAAGAGGCTACTTAAAATCCGTTTTTACAAAATAAATTGTAACTTTTGCAATTGAAAAAAATTCACACTGCATTGTCCAATTGAACACATATCCTAGTAGATAAAGGAGTTAGATTAAGACAGTTCTAAATGCCAGTTATCTCTAGACTGCAGGTTCAATCCTGGTCAGGGGCAGCAGTAACATAGAATAATAATTAACACAGCTTAACACCTGTACTCCAGCTATGGTTAGTGGAATGAGAACAGGATACCCCCGTGGACTGAATAAAGGGTTGGGTTCAAAGTTCCGTGATGGCTCCCAATTACAAGAAGATTCCCGAGTCCGACAAGAAATACCAGTAGAAGGCCAGAGGGCACATCGGGCGAAACTTTGTACAGATAACAATGAAGACGAGGACAATAGTCTGAATAATACAAATAATGGTAATCTTTGCGGAGTTCTGTCCTGGCTTCCTGCCTCAAAAACTGCTAGCTTCTGACTGGTGGAAAAAACAACACCAGCTATGATTGAAGTCTGTATCCGAAGCGGTATCAATTGAAAAAAAAAAGGGGGGACCAAATTCCGGTATTTTCCACTGAAAACCTAACCCTAATCCTAAACCCCCCTAGTTAAAATTAACTGTTTTATTACAAAGTTTGTGGGTTCTGTTTTTTGCTGGGTCACCCTGTATACAGGGTTACTCAGAAAAAGTCCAAATTATTTATTTATTTTCAATTAAACTAAACCTAAACCCCAACCCCAATCCCAAATCCTAAACCCTAAACCCTAGTTGTTTTTGTGTTTTTTTTTCACGCTGCTTCCACTACGGACTTCAATCGTAGCTGGTGTTTTTTTTTGTTTTTCAGCAGTCACCGGCAAGCAGGTTTTGAGGCAAGAGGCCAGGACGGAACGCCGCAAAGATTACAATTATTTGTATTATTCAGACTATAATATCGGAGTGGTATATATTTGATTGATACTATTTTCCGCATAAATAAAAAGACTAAAGACAGAGTTTATTTTTTTAAAGCCATACGTAATTAAAAACAACCTTAATCCCCTAAAACCGTAACCAAATTCGCAAAATTTAATAAACCATTGAAATTAATTATTTAATCTATTATTGAGACAGTTGTTTGTGTTAGTATTGCAATGTATAATTTCAATTAAACTTAGTTTAAAAAAAAATATTTTTCAACATTAAATGTACTAGCAAATATATGCACCCTCCGGGTGCAAGTATTTAAGTTTTAATGTAATAAAATGTTATATTAAATTAGAAAGGCTAATGAAATTAAATAAGAATGCAGATAAAAAGATTTTAGACAGTGGGGGTATAATCGAAAAATAGAACATCTGAAGCTTATTTTTTCATCTCGTCTTTCATTGCTAAATTTTCCTAATTTAACTATTCAGTTAAAATAGGAAGTAAAGA
>CM042175.1:46779124-46784124 GCA_023376005.1 Doryteuthis pealeii
ATTCACCCGACTCTCTTCGACCGTTCTTTTATAAGGGAATGAGTAATCAGGCAGGAATTTTCTCTTGGGGAGAGAGAGAGCGTCTCTAAAAACGAAAAAAGCGGTAGAATAATGGCAGTGCCGTGTTGGGTACTTGCTAAGTCATTTATTGTTTGGCCTCTTTTGAACGGATTATTGGCAACACTCATCTATTCTCTATTCTCTCTTTTCTCTTTTCTTTCCTTTTCCTTTTTCTTTTTTTCTTTCTTTTTTTCGTTTCTCTTTTCGCCAGAAAAAAAAAAAAAAAAAAAGAAGAAAAAAAAAAAAAAGAAATCGCTGTGAGTGGTATATTAACTGATTTACAAAACCCTTGAACTTACCCGTTCAGGTTAGGCTGTACTATTGTTCTTAATTAGACACCTTGTTTGTTTTTTTGTTTTATTTTTGTTTGTTTTTTTCATTTATTATTATTATTATTATTATTATTATTATTATTATTATTATTATTATTATTATTATTATTTTACTCCTTTTGAGTTTTCACATCAGTATTAGCTGATGGTCTTTCACTGGAGTCTGAGTGACAGCGAGTCTCCTCAGGGCTCCAGGACTCTTCTGAGTATTTTAGCCGATTGCAGCAGTGCAGTAGTCTGGATGGTCTCAATTCTTCCTCCGGTTTCTAGATCCTCCAGTCTTTTTCCAAGTTTATTGGGAACGTTCCAAGTGCACCAACTACAATTGGTATCACTTTCACTCTCATGTTCCACAGCTTTTTCAATTCTCTGGCAATGTATTATTATTATTATTATTATTATTATTATTATTATTATTATTATTTATTCCTTTTGAGTTTTCACATCAGTGTTAGCTAATGGTCTTTCACTGGAGTCTGAGTGACAGCAAATCTCCTCAGGTCTCCGGGACTCTTCTGAGTATTCTGGCAGATTGCAGCAGTGCAGTGTTCTGAATGGTTTCAATCCTTCCTCTGATATCCAAACTTTCCAAGCCCTTTTCTAATCCTTTTAGGACTGTTCCAAGTGCACCAACCACAATTGGTATCACCTTCACTTTCATATTCCATAACTTTTTCAGTTCTCTGGCAAGGTCCAGATATTTGTCCATTTTTTCATTTTCCTTTAACTTCACCCTGTGATCTGCTGACACTGCAAAATCCACCAGTTGACAAGTTCTTTCTTTTTTGTTTATCAACACTAGGTCTGGTCTTCTTACTGGGATAAGGTGATCCGTTTTTATCTCAAAGTCCCAGAGAATTTTGTGCGTTTTGTTCTCAAGAACAGATTCTGGTTTATGCATATACCATTTTGTTGTGTGGTCAAAATTTAATTTTTTGCATAATTCCCAGTGGATCACCTTCCCAACCCAGTCGTGTCTAGCTTTGTATTCTCGTTGTGCTAGTTTGCTACATTCGCAGAGTATATGGTTAACAGTCTCATCTCTATTACCGCAAAGTCTACACTTACTATTCTGTTGGGTCTTATTATTATTATTATTATTATTATTATTATTATTATTATTATTTTACTCCTTTTGAGTTTTCACATCAGTATTAGCTGATGGTCTTTCACTGGAGTCTGAGTGACAGCATGACTCCTCAGAGCTCCAGGATTCTTCTGAGTATTTTAGCCGATTGCAGCAGTGCAGTGTTCTGGGTGGTATCAATCCTCCCTCCGATTTCTAGATCCTCCAGTCTTTTTCCAAGTTTATTGGGACCGTTCCAAGTGCACCAACTACAATTGGTATCACTTTCACTCTCATGTTCCACAGCCTTTTCAATTCTCTGGCAATGTATTATTATTATTATTATTATTATTATTATTATTATTATTATTATTATTTTACTCCTTTTGAGTTTTCACATCAGTATTAGCTGATGGTCTTTCACTGGAGTCTGAGTGACAGCAAGTCTCCTCGGGGCTCCAGGACTCTTCTGAGTATTTTAGCCGATTGCAGCAGTGCAGTATTCTGGATGGTATCAATCCTTCCTCCGATTTCTAGATCCTCCAGTCTTTTTCCAAGTTCATTGGGACCGTTCCAAGTGCACCAACTACAATTGGTATTACTTTCACTCTCATGTTCCACAGCCTTTTCAATTCTCTGGCAATGTATTATTATTATTATTATTATTATTATTATTATTATTATTATTTTACTGCTTTTGAGTTTTCACATCAGCATTAGCTGAAGGTCTTTCACTGGTGTCTGAGTGACAGCAAATCTCCTCAGGTCTCCAGGACTCTTCTGAGTATTCTGGCAGATTGCAGCAGTGCAGCGTTCTGAATGGTTTCAATCCTTCCTCTGATATCCAAACATTCCAAACCCTTTATTATTATTATTATTATTATTATTATTATTATTATTATTATAGAGTTTTTAACACCAACGATAGCTAATAGTATTTCACTGGAGTCTGAATGACAACAAGATTCCTCAGTTTTCCAGGACTCTCCTGAGTATCATAGCCGATCGCAGCGATGCAGTAGTCTGGATGGTCTCAACTCTCCCTCTGATCTCCAGTTCATACAGTCTTTCTTCCAAGCCTTTTTTGGACTATTCCTAGTGCACCAACTACAATTGGTATCACTTTCACCCTCTTTTTTATATTATTATTATTATTATTATTATTGAGTTTTTCACACCAGCGTCAGCTGACGGTATTTCTCTGGAGTTTGAGTGACAACAAGTCTCCTCAGGTCTCCAGGACTCTTCTGAATATTCTAGCCGATCTTAACAGTGGTGTTGTTTGGATAGTTTCCGTTTTTCTTCGGATTTCCAATTCTTGCAGACACTTTTCTAAATACTTGGGAACCATTTCAAGGGCCCCACTTACAATTGACACAACCTTTAGCTTCATGCTCCATGTTTTTTTCAGTTCTCTGGCAAGGTCCAAGTATTTGTTTATCTATTCATTTTCTTTTACCTTCTTCATCGTTAATAAAGAGGGATGCTAATTAAGATTAAATAATAACTATTTTATAACCGTTGAGAATATAACTTAAATAACTAAGCAAATCGTGACGTCAGTGGTGACGTAATTTCAGTTACAGATAGACAGTTACATAATCTCCATTATAATAACTAGTACAAAATAAAAACACCCTACGGGCGATGTAAAAATAGATTTTTGAAACATATTGCCTGAGGGGTGGGAGTAAAAAATTCAGTGTCTGCGAGTTTGTACCCTAAGTAAGTAAAATCATCAAATTCATTAAAGGATTAAAAAATAAAACAATTTAAAATGTAAACTTTAAATATGTATTAAAATAAAACAAACTATATATAGATATATAATACCAGTCATGTATTTATTAAAACTTGTTTTAAAAAAAACCCAATGAGGACTGTCTAATGTTGCATGTTCAAATTTTGAGTGTATCTATTCTATATTATGGCGATTTTGGGTAATGTGACGTAAGCAATGACGTAGTTTTTGTTACAGACAAAAACCGGAAGCGAATCTCCATTATTAATAGATAATAATAATAATAATAATAATAATAATAATAAAAACAACAAAATGGTATATGCATAAACAACAAAATGGTATATGCATAAACCAGAATCTGTTCTTGAGAACGAAACGCACAAAATTCTCTGGGACTTTGAAATAAAAACGGATCACCTTATCCCAGCAAGAAGACCAGACCTAGTGTTGATAAACAAAAAAGAAAGAACTTGTCAACTGGTGGATTTTGCAGTGCCAGCGGATCACAGGGTGAAGGTAAAGGAAAATGAAAAAATAGACAAATATCTGGACCTTGCCAGAGAACTGAAAAAGTTATGGAATATGAAAGTGAAAGTTATACCAATTGTGGTTGGTGCACTTGGAACAGTCCCAAAAGGATTAGAAAAGGGTTTGGAAAGTTTGGAAATCAGAGGAAGGATTGAAACCATTCAGAACACTGCACTGCCAGAATACTCAGAAGAGTCCTGGAGACCTGAGGAGACTTGCTGTCACTCAGACTCCAGTGAAAGACCATCAGCTAACGCTGATGTGAAAACTCAAAAGGAATAATAATAATAATAATAATAATAATAATAATAATAATAATATCATTGATAAGATAATTCTTCCAAGCCGTAGTTCTATCAGTGCTACTGTATGGCTGCACCACTTGGACCTTACCAAAGCGCTTTGAGAATAAACTAGATGGGAGCTGCACTTGAATACTATGTGAGATCTTAAACAAATCGTAGAAACAACGTCCCGCAAAGAAACCCGAGAAATCAACGAACCATGTGGCTGATGATCTATCGAACCGGAGAAAACAGTGTGTTAGAACTCATCACACAGTAATAAAAATAATAATAAAAAGAATACAAAGAAAAATAAATAAATCATCACTCATCATCTGTCACTGGCGGATGGTGACACATAGTTATTTTTTAAGTGGAGTAAACCAGTGTTTTCCTTCTCCTAGATTGGTTGCCTAACTAAGGCTAAAGAACCAAGCCTGCCCTTCTATTTTCTCATAGCTGGAAGAGAATAGATACATTCATGCCTTTTCCAAAGACATTAGCACAAAATAAAATGCAAATAGTCTCATCCAGGATTTGAACCTGGGTCACTAATGATAAGGGCACGTTCAATACATGGCGATATAAAGGTTATCAGATCTAGTATGTTGCTTCAAGAACATCAGTCTCCTCCATTATTTTACCGCCCTGTCGGCTGGGGCGTTAGAATGCACCGACTGCACCTCTGCAGAGGGGTAAGACTCGCCCAATGGGGTCACCTGTTGGCCGTGGGTGGCGACCCGTGATGCTTAAGGATAGAGCCCAGGTGGATGAGCAGTCCATGACATGCAATACTCCACTTTGGCCCTATCTTGGGTTAGACGGGGAGAGAGAGAGAGAGAGAGAGAGAGAGAGAGAGACGGGAGAGAGAGAGAGAGAGAGAGACGGGAGAATTTGAAATGTATTTCTATGTTAAATTTCCCAAATAGCAACCCGTAGCTTAATTGAGGTCAAACATTCCCTTTCTTAGAAAGCTTACAAAATGA
>CM042175.1:46789124-46791624 GCA_023376005.1 Doryteuthis pealeii
CGATTGCAGCAGTCCTGTTGTCTGGATGGTCTCAATTCTTCCTCTGATTTCCAGATCCTCCAGGATTTTTTGCAAGTTTTTTTTTACCGTTCCAAGTGAACCAACTACAATTGGTATCACTTTCACTATTCATTAATCTACAGCTTTTTTCAATTCTCTGGCAAGGTTGCGGTATTTGTCCATCTTTTCATTTTCCTTCAGCTTCACCTTCTGATTTACTGTGGCGCTCCACATCAGATGCCAAAACAATCTCCTTGGTCTAGCGCTAGTGAAAAGGGGATAGACTCCCTAAACGTCTGGCTGATACCGACTTTAAGCCAACCTTAATCACTTAATTTATTTGATTTTTAATCCACAAAAGGAAAGTCTAGAAAGGAACAAGTCATTGTGTCCCGATTACACATTGGTCACACAAGACTAACGCACTCCTATATACTCAAACAAGAACAACAACCACAATGTGGAACATATCAAACACCTTTGACAGTTAAACACTTATTCATGGAATGCAGATGTTTTGCTCTCATCAGAAACCATTATTTTAAAGCAAATAATATGAAAGATCTGTTTGAAAATGTCAACATGGAGGATATTCTCTCCTTTTTGAGGGAAATAGAATTATACCATAGAATATAGACATGAAACTAATCAATACCATACAACATGATCCCCAATAATGCTAACAAATTTTTAAAACCAATTACTAAAAAGTATAAATATAAATACACGATATGTATCACTTCCGAACCGTTAGGCATAACATAATCCCGGACGGGTTGATATACCATAGAATATAAACATGAAACAAATCAATACCATACAACATGATCCCCAATAATGCTAACAAATTTTTAAAACCAATTACTAAAAAGGTATAAATATAAATAGACGATATGTATAACTTCCTAACCGGTAGGCATGACATAACCCCAGACGGATTGATATGCCGTTAAAATCAATAAACAAAACTAACAAACAAAACAAACCAAAAGGGAAACTACTTGCTACACTTATTTTGTACATTTAACTGATTTTTCGGACTATTTTCCTCATCTTTGTTATTAATACAACGTTTCGGTTGGTATATCATCTGGCCCTCCCTAGGTGTTTCAATATATATATATATATATATATATATATATATATATATATATATATATATAAACAAAAAAAAACAACAAAAAACAACAACAACAAACAACAAAAGAACAATTAATTAAAAATACTATTTCACTGATTTTTTTTTATGTGGCTTAATAATTAGTATTATTTGCATTATTCGGACTATTGTTCTTATCTTTATTGTTATCTGTACAACATTTCGGCCGATGTGCCCTCCGATCTTCTTCAAGTATTTCTGAAGATTTCTGCTGGTTCAATTCACAGTGTCCACCGATATGGTTGTCCCAACCCTATTGCCCTTATGGCAAGCCCCAACCATTTTTATCATATATGTGCTAGAAAGCAGTGGCTGAAGGTCTTCATGTCCTGGGTGTGATGTTAAACTCTATCTGATGGTAAGGTTCCAGTTCTGGGGAATGTGGATCACCTTTTAATCACCATTGCTCCCAGGTTTACCCTGACCTGGAGTGGTAGTACCTGTTTGGGTCCCATCTATAGATTAAATAAATACAGAGAAAGAATGAATAAATCAAAGGTCTTCGGTATAAAATGCCCCCTCCAGGGTATTTGGCTCTCATCCCACTTATGAAGGCGTGACACAAGGACATTTTTATGTGGGACCACCCACAAGCCGAAGCTTATGGGTAGTAGGCACAAAAATGTGTTGATACCGTCGGTGCCTCAGGCACTGGGCAATAATCCCACCCCTGTCCCTTTAAATCAAGGGGGCAGGTATTGCCTGGAGGGATGGCTCCCTGTGATCAACGCTGTTAATTTTACTTAGCCGCTCCAGAGGCCGAAGAACTCTTGAACAAGCCCCGAGGGGCCTTTACCGTCTAAGCAATCAACGTTAATATTTTATAAGTCCCACAGATAGGACTCGCAATATCTAAAGTGTATTGTGGACACTTTTTGTTATACAAAGGAGTGTCTTTGGTAAACCTTGCAAATCGTCATCTAATTTAAAACGGAAACTTTTTTGGTGGTGATCTATGACAGTTTAACTACAGTCTATGAATTAACTTTTTTGCGAATTGGGTTTAGGGGTTTGGGGATTAAGGTTGTTTTTAATTACGTATTGATAAAAAAAAATTACTATACATGTAATGTTGAAAATTAAAAAAAAAAAGTTTAACTGAAATTATACATTGCAATACTAACACAAACAACTGAGACTAATGTGTCTACCGTTGGATTCAATAATTAATTTCAATGGTTTATTAAATGTATAGTATTTTGGGTTTTTTTTTTAAGCAATGCGTAATTAAAAACAACCTTAATCCCCAAACCCCTAAACCGAAACCCAATTCGCAAAAAAGTTTATTCATACACTGTAGTTAAACTGTCATATGGGCCCACCAAAAACTTTCCGTTTTAA
>CM042175.1:46796624-46816624 GCA_023376005.1 Doryteuthis pealeii
TCCTTTAAGAATCGTCTGTTTAACAAACAACAGGATTTTGACGGTGTAAATGAAAAACATGTCCTTATGAATCGAGATCGCAAAAGGGGTGCCTAAAGGTCATATGGTCCAATTTTACTTAGCCACTCCAGAGGCCGAAGCACTCTGGAACAGGCCCCGGGGGGCCTTTGTCGTCTTTAAACCAACCAGCATCCATTACTGCCAGTATTTTTTTTGCTTAAGTATTTCACATTTGCGGGGGGTGGGGGGTGGGGGTGGTGGAGAACCATCAAATTGATCGAGCGTAATGGTGTTTTGCGGTCAAGCCGACTGTAATCTGACTCTTAAGTGTATCAGCCTGTCAACTGGAAGTTAGGGTTAAAGTCAACCCTGGGGGGGGGGGGGGGGCAAAGTTAATTGAGATGTTTATTTTCGGCATGTATGTGTATATGTAGAAAGAAGATACATCCAGTGAGTTCGACTACTTGCAAATAATATCGAATATCATGGGCTTTTTAATGAGATATAAAATCATGATATTGAGAAACTCACAGACACAGACACACACACACACACACACACACAGACAGACACACACACATATATATATATATGTGTGTGTGAGTATTATATATATATATATATATATATATATATATATATATATATCTTTGCCTACCAAATTTCTCCCACGGCTGTACAAATTTTCTAGGTATTTTTTTTATTTATATGATAGGAATATTTAAAAGTTCAGTATCTATCACCTCAGAACTTATTCTATTCGAATACTTACACACACACACACACACACACACACACACACACACACACACATATATATATATATATGTGTGAGTGTATATGCATATGTATATGTATATATATATATATATATATATATGTATATATATATATATATATTTGCCTACCAAATTTCCCTCGCGGCTGTACCAAATTTTCTTGGTATTTTTTTACCTGTATGATAGGATATTGCTAAGTTCCTCATTCTATTCAAATACACACGCACACACGCACGCACACGTACACCCCCCCATATATATATATATATATATTATGTACACATATATATATGTGTGTGTGTGTATATATATATATATATATATATATATATATATATATATATATATATTTGCTACCAAATTTTCCTCACGGCTGTACCATATTTTCTGGGCATTTTTTACCTGTATGATATGATATTTTAAAATTCACTATCTATTCACCTCAGAACTCATTCTATTCAAACACACACAAGCACACACACACTGACATATATAAATATATATATATACGGTTTGTTTGGAATGGCTTTTTGCCGATAATTTTTGGGAGAATAAGTGCTTAATTGGAGTCGTACCTAATTTTGAAAATTAATTAATTAATAATGAATTAGGCGGGAATACCTATTAAATGTATGGCTAAACAAAATCGAGAAAAATCAATCTCTATATGTACATTTCGGCCTATTAGGCCTCATCAGCAGAGCTATAGATCGGAAGACCGCCCTGTGCGTGATTTGAAACCGGACTGCCAAGCTGACAGGCCGATCCCATAACCCCTACACTAAACGGATTTCTTAGATTTTTTTACGATTTGTTTAGAGTAGGTTAATATTCCTCTTCTAGTGACTTTTATTACACGACGATACGATAAGTTGTAAACACGGTTTGTTTGGAATGGCTTTTTGCCGATAATTTTTGGGAGAACATTTAATAGGTATTCCCGCCTAATTCATTATTAATTAATTAATTTTCAAAATTAGGTACGACTCCAATTAAGCACTTATTCTCCCATATATATATATATATATATATATACATATATATATATTATATATATATATATATTATATATATATATATATACACGTATATATATATATGTGTGTCTGTATATATATATTATATATATATATTATATATATATAAAATCCAACCAATCAATTACTTCCTGTGAGCATGACCCAGCAATACCCGAAGAAAGCCGTCGGCATATCGGCCGAAACGTTGTACAGATAACAATAAAGATGAGGAAAATAGTCCGAATAATCTAAATAATCTAAATTATCAAGTCTTATGTAAAAAAATTCAGAGAAATAGTGTAGTTAACAATAAAGATGAGGACAATAGTCCGAATAAACCAAACTTTTTTGCTCTGTTTTTCAACCAAGCCGTTCAAAAAGAAAAGAAAAAGGCCAGGATATAACGATGATTAACAGCAAAGACAACATAGTAGCAATAATATATAGATGTATTGATTTTAACGGCATGTCAAACCAACAAGGGTTATTTTATGCAGCCTAACTCATAGTAATGTAAAAAAAAAAGAAAATGCTGAATTGTTCGATGAAATTTTTATGTGTGGAACTTTCGTGTTCTGATTTTTATTTGTTTATATCACTTGTCTGCACAATTGTTTTGTTCCTGTCTAATATTTTTATAACAGAAATTATCACCACCGACGTCACAATTCCCTCGGTTATTTTCATGACATTATATATGATTCTTATTCGAATCGCAGTTATTATGAAAATTGTTTAATATTATTAATACTGTTTGCCTTACCAACGTACTAATAACTTATCTTATTATAATGGAGATTGTGGGTTTGTATGTCTGTAACCGAAACTATATTACTATACAAGTCACAATTCTCTTTGTTATTTACATCACATTCTCCATGATTTTATTTTTATCTAAACTTCAATTATTAATAAAATTGTTTTACATCATTAAGACTGTTCACCATATCTACATACTAATAACATGCAATTGTATTTATATATACAACACAATAGCGGTTTACAGTGTGAATGGGAAGGCTAATTTGCATATTGATATTAGAAATTTGATTTTAGTAAATATATGCTTAGTATTATTGATTTCTAATTGTTTGGTTTTATCTTATTGAATATGAGCAAAAATCTCGGGGATAAATCTTAAAAGAAATCCATTAACAAGAAGAAATACCTGTAATATTATTCTTTACTTCCTATTTCAACTAAATAGTTGAATTAGGAAAATTTATCAATGAAAGACGGGAGTAACGGAAAATGATGGAAGAGTTAGTTTCAAAGTTGTTCTATTTTTCAATCATACCCCCTCTGTTCCAAATCATTTTATCTGCATTTTTATTCAGTTTCTTTAGCCTTTCTAATTTAATATGATATTTTATTATATTAAAACTTAAATACCTGCACCCGGAGGGTGCATATATTTGCTAGTTTTATTAATGATAATTGATTATTAATCAATATTAATTTATTTAGTATTATCTGCGTTATTCGGACTATTGTTCTCATCTTCATTGTTATCTGTACAACGTTTCGGCCGATATGCCCTCCGCATAACGCAGATAATCCTAATCATCAAGCCTCATCTCAAACATTCAGAGAAATAGTATTTATTTATAACTTTATTTCATTTATATTAGGGACTGGCAAACTGAGCCTAAAATGTGTTTTTGACAAAATGACTTTAGCCCCCCTACAGAAAATTATTTACCAAATATCAGGAAATTATCAGATTTTCATGAAATTTTCAGTGTTTATGTATCAATGAATGATCTTTATAATGCATTATTTATTTTATTTCAAAATTTTGTAATTTTTTTCAGGTCACTTAATTTTGACCCCCCCTTATGCTGGGGGCGTAAAATTGTTTCGAGTTGGTCATATGTTATACTAATTACTGTATAAATAAAGAGATAAAAGACCGAAGTTATGAATAGAAATAAAAACAATTTTTTTACGGCTGCGCTTCTATGAGAAAATAAGTACCGAAAATCGAAAAATAAAATGTAAAAAAATAATAAATAATTAATTTTTTGGAGATTTCTTTTTTACTAATTTCGATAATTATTTAATTGGCTATTATTTTATGAAAGAAAAAATTATACATCGATATTTTTTCTGCTTAAAAAGGGGAGGGGGTACATTTTCAATCGAGTTTTTCTTCAAAGCTTATTACTTTTGGAACCTAAAATAAGGTTTGCATTAAGTAGATATTTATTTTTAGAATCTGAAAATATAACATTTTAAACTTAACATCAGGATTTTCATATTTTAAATGAATTTTATATATTAATTTTTCATAGCAAAAATACTAAATTAAAATTTTGAAATGAAATAACTAATGCATTATAAAATTCATTAATTGTTAAATCAATACTGAAAATTTCATTAAAATCGGATAATTACCTGATTTTTGGTAATTTTTTCCCCATCCCAAATGTTACGTTAAAATTGTAAACAAGCGCCTAAAACCATTGAAAAACAGCCAAAATGACGGATGGCGTCGAAATTGACCAAAACAAATAGTTTTAAATATTTTAACAATAAACTGCATATGTAATTATATTTTTCTTTTTTTAATGATGGTTATTATGTTACTACTTATCGATTTAGACAAAGTTAAACCTTAAATGATAGATTTAATTATTCTTAATTCGCTTTTAAAACTCGTAGTATCCGATTTTTTCTGCCAGTCCCTAATTTATATATATATACAACAGAAAAAATTGGCTTCATTTTACTATTTCTACATTATTTTTCTATCTTCAGAGATGGTTTGAATGTTTCTAAAAAAATATTGGTTGGTTTTGATAAATAAGTATTAATTGTAAAAATGTAGACTTGAATTAAGTTTTAAAAACATCAAAACATGTCCAATATTCTTATACTGTGAACACTATTTTCTGGAAAAAAAAGAGACTAAAATGCATATAGGTATTTTATCAAGGTAAAATTATAAAAGCATAATTCTTTTAAAAATTTAGATATTTGAGGAATTTTGAAGCATTGAACTGAATATGTGGAACTATGATTGCACATTGCCCTATAAACAAGGAGAATTTTATTTGGTAATATATTATATTTTCCAAATAATGGATGGCTTTTTAAATAAGCATCCATAAAAAAAAATGTTTATTATACTAAACCTAAAGAAGTTTAAATTTGAAATTAATAAAACATCTGGAATATTTATAATTTTACTTTTGATTTTATAGAAATACATATATATATATTATATCTATATATATATATATTATATCTAATAGGTTAATCACTATGACATGACTAAAGTTCTTTTTATTAGTAATACTAGCAAATATATGCACCCTTCGCCGGGTGCAAGTATTTAAGTTTTAATATAATAAAATATCATGTTAAATTAGAAAGGCTAAGGAAACTGAATAAGAATTCAGATAAAAAAGATTTTGAACAGAGGGGGTATAATCGAAAAATAAAACAACTTTGAAACTAACTCTTCCATCATTTTCCATTACTCCCGTTTTTCAGTGGTAAATTTTCCTAATTTAACTATTTAGTTAAAATAGGAAGCAAAAAAATAATTTTACAGTTATTTCTTCTTGTTAATGGATTTCTTTTAAGATTTATCCCCAAGATTTTTGCTCATATTCAATAAGATAAAACCTAACAATTAGAAATCAATAATACCTAGCATATATTTATTAAAATCAAATTCTTTACGATCAATATGCAAATTAGCCTTCCCATTCACACTGTGAACCGCTATTTTGTTGTATATATAAATACAATTGCATGTTATTAGTATGTAGATATTGTTAACAGTCTTAATGATGTAAAACAAATTATTTTACTAATAATTGAGATTTAAATAAAAAATAAAAAATAAAATCATGGAGAATGTGGTGTAAATAACAAAGGGAATTGTGACTTGAATAGTAATATAGTTTCGGTTACAGATATACAAACCCACAATCTCCATTATAATAAGATATTAGAATTGTATTCAGCTGGATATAAATGGTTTACAGTGTGAATGGGAATATTAAGTTGCATATTGATTTTAGATATTTGATTTTAATATGTATGAGGGTGAGTCAGAAAGTAATGCAATTTTCTTTATTTCATGTGAAGTTTTTATTTATACATAAAACTAAGGCCTACATTGAGCCCCTAACGAGACTCAGAGCAAGAATCCGACGAGTAAGACCAAACTTGCCAATCGAAAATGGCATCCTTCGGCATGACAATGCTCAAACACACACAAGCACCAAGACAAGGGAAAGAATCGCCTTATTCGGGTGGATAACTTTACCGCATCCTCACCAGATTTAGCGCCCTCAGACTATCATCTCTTCGACCCCATGAAAGAGGAATTCAAAGGCAAAAATTATTCCAGTGACGAGTAAGTGAAATATGTAGTGAAGAAGTGGCTCAAAGAACAGTCAACAGAAATTTACGGAACAGGGATACATGCTCTCATTTGAAGGTGGAACATTGCTATTGAGAGGAACGGTGACTATGTGGAGAAGTAGGGATGTGATCCACAGAGAACTAGCTTCATTTTGATGTATGATACATGTTCCTGTGTTGGCAATTATACCTGTCCTAAATAAAATGGCATTACTTTTTTACTCACCTATGTGGAGAAGTAAGAATGTGATTCACAGAGGACCAGCTTCATTTTGATGTATGATACATGTTCCTGTGTTGGCAATTATACCTGTCCTAAATAAAATGGCATTACTTTTTGAATCACCTATGTGGAGAAGTAAGAATGTGATTCACAGAGGACCAACTTCATTTTGATGTATGATACATGTTCCTGTGTTGGTAATTATACCTGTCCTAAATAAAATGGCATTACTTTTTGAATCACCTATGTGGAGAAGTAGGGATGTGATCCACAGAGGACCAGCTTCATTTTGATGTATGATACATGTTCCTGTGTTGGTAATTATACCTGTCCTAAATAAAATGGCATTACTCTTTGACACACCTATGTGGAGAAGTAGGGATGTGATCCACAGAGGACCAGCTTCATTTTGATGTATGATACATGTTCCTGTGTTGGTAATTATACCTGTCCTAAATAAAATGGCATTACACTTTGACTCATCTATGTGGAGAAGTAGAGATGTTATCCACAGAGGACCAGCTTCATTTTGATGTATGATACATGTTCCTGTGTTGATAATTATACCTGTCCTAAACAAAATAGTATTAATTTTTGACACGTCCTCGTATTATTTATTTCTAATTGTCTGGTTTTATTTTAATAAAAATGAGCAGAAATCCATTAACAAAAGGAAATAACTATAACTTGATTCTTTAATCTCTAATTTAGTCAAATAGCTAAATTATGAAAGTTTAGCAATGAAAGCCGGGAGTGATTGGAAGAGCTATCGCCAAGCTTCGATTATACACCTTCTATTTCAAATGTCTTCTTATTTAGTGTTGTTAGTCTTTCTAATCTAATCTATTATTTTATTAGAACTTAAATATTTTATCTTATTAATACTTGCGCCCTGCGGAGGACGTATATTTTTTCCAATTTAATAATGATCGGTACTATTCGCAGAGTTCCGTTCCGGCCTCCTACCTTAAAAAATGCTAGGCTGTGTTAGCTTTAAAAAAATGTCGATAAAAACGCCTTCAATGAAATATTTAGATATTCTTGTTTATTTAAACTAAAAAACAAGACATTAAACAAACATGAATAAAAGAATTTCTGAGTATTTAGATATTCTTTTATATTTTAATAAAAAAATTTCAGGTCATTTTTAATTTAAAAAAATTATTTCATTGTAAAACAGTCCGTTTTTTTTTTTTTTTTTTTTACCACAGGTTTAATTTCTTTGTTAATATTTTTTCGCAGAATTTTGTATACATAGTTCTTTTACTAAAAATCTCTCACATCGAAACTTATAAAAATCTTCTGATATAATTATACAAACTTATCTTTATAGAAAAAAAAAGGAAAAAAATCGTTTTTTGTCGGTTCATTTTTTCATATTTCATTGAAGGCGTTTTTGTCGACAATTTTTTTCAGCTAACACTGCCTAGCGTTTTTTAAGGCAGGAGACCGGGGGCGGAACTCTGCGAATAGTACCTAATAATTATTTGTTTTTCCACGCATTAAAATGGTTCCTCCTATCCCTATCCAATACTAATAATTTTCATACATATCTATTTAAACCATAGATGGGACCCTAACAGGTACTAACACTCGGGGTCGGAGTGCTCCTAGGAGTAATGGCACGGAAGGGGTCCTCCTCACCGCCCAGAGATCCAGAACTGGAGCTTCCTCAACACGTACAAGTTAGTATCATACCCAGGGCACACATTTTTGGCAGGGTTGGGTGGGTCTTGACCCTCTGTAGGGGACGCAGTCGGAGTATACTGGGCCAGTAATTCCTTTCCTGCAATGGTCGGTCTTCCTTTGACCTTCCTTCGCTGAACAGATTCTAGCAGTCCGCCAAATTTTCCCTCTCTCGTAGTTACTCCCTCACCCGTGTCGTACGTCACTGCCCTCGTCACAAGACTCAAAAAACGTAACTGCCCCATGCGTTTAAAATAGACCTTAAATAGTGACACTATCCTGGTCAATCGCACAGTCTAGTGATTTACATTCGCGCCAACGAGGTAGTCCGACATCAAGCCACGACTCACGATCAGGAGAATGTGAGTTCAATCGCCCGTAACACTCCCCCCTTGATCTCATTCTACATGCCAAACACAGTCGTGCACGCTTTGAACCACTACGTGCGTGATTTCTCTCGCCACACTATCTCGCCACAGCTTTTTCAATTCTCTGGCAAGGTCCAGGCATTTGTCTATCTTTTCGTTTTCTTTCACCTTCACCCTGTGGTCTGCTGGGATTGCAAAATCTACCAGTTGACAAGTTCTCTTTTACTTGTTAATCAATAGACGGTCTGGTCTTCTGGCTGGGAAAAAGGTGATCTGTCTGTATTTCAAAGTTCAATAGAATCTTATGCGTTTCATTCTCAAGAACGGATTTTGGTTTGTGTATATACGATTTTCTCGTATGGTCAAAATTTAGTTTCTTGCATAGTTCTCAGTGGATCACCTTTCGCACCCAATTGTGCTTAGCCTTCTATTCTCATTGTGCTAGTTTGCTGCATTCGCTTTGTTACAATCTTATGGGTCATCATGTTAAGTTTTTACGGGCCATCCTTTTGCCTTCAAGCAAGTCCAGTGGAATTGGATACTCGGTAAAGAGTCCCTCGATAATGAAACCTTTGGTTCCCCTTGTAAAGATTTCTCAGTTCCTGGTAAAGTGTCCTTCGATAATGAATCCTTTGGTTGCTCTGGTAAAGATCTGGTAATCCTATGTCGTCCTCAGGGAGCGTAATTGTAATTATAACCAGTGTGGGGGTTAGATAGTGTATCAGCCCCGCAGTATGGTTTGTTGATTGGCTGGATCAGTAAACCACGTGACCTCGGCTAGTCTATAAACCAATGTGGGGAATTAGAGTACATCTTATATAAAAAAATATTGGGTAAGCGCGTGGTGTAATGGTTAAAGTCATAGGAAATAGACTCGTCGCCCCGAGTTCGATTCCTGGATGTGGTAATTGCATTTCACTTAGCGCTAATATCCTTGGGAAAGGTATGAATTCTACTCTCCTTCCAGCTATGGATAAATAGTAGGGCAGACAGGGCTCTTTAACCTTGGTTAGGCAACCCGTCTAGGAGAAGGAAAACTCTGAATTCAAACCTGTTAAACTCCGCTTAAGAAATTGACCTTGTGTCACATCCTGCTCGTGCGGAGGGGTTGGTAAATATATATATATATAAATATTCCAAAACAATCTTATGGGCCATCCTGTGGGCTTTAAGCAAGAGCGCTTGTCCAGTGGAATTGGATCCTTGGTAATCCTCCGGTAAATAATCCTGATCTTTGGTAATCCTCTGGTAAAGAATCCTGATCCTTGGTAATCCTCTGCTAAAGAATCCTGAGTATTGTAAGTCCCTCCTCGATGATTGCAAGTAGAACTATGGCAAGTATCAGTGTTTAAGTAGTGTATCAGCCACGCATTATGGCTGGTGATTGGCCGGAGGAATAAACCACGGGACCTCGGCTAGTCTATAAATTCAGGTTGGGAATTGGAGCACGCCTTATATACAAATAATTCCAACACGCTTAACACACGGTTGATTGTCTCATCTCTGTCTTCGCACATGCTGTTCTGTTGTCTTATTTATTGTTTTGTGTTGTTATTATAAGAGATTCAGTTTCTCTATTGAGGTGTCCTTTTCATGTACAATTTCCCCAATTTGTCGCTTGAAGTATGATTATAATTGTTTTTCTTCCCATTTCAGTTTTCGCGTTTTTTTTTTTTTTTTTTTTTTTACCAAGTAACCAATAAGCACCCCAAATCATCAACTTAATGAAAGGTTCATATTTTAACTCATCACCGGTAACTTCCGCTTCCAAATTTTTGTAAACAAATGATTTTAATCAGAAGTTTATGGAGATGTTGAACTTACGACAAATTAAATAAATAGATGGCTGATACACGTAATCAAATTAAAATTCAATAGCAAAATCTTTTTTTTCAATAAATATTTTTTAATCATAAATTTATGAATATTTTTCAACACTTACGATGATTTAAAAAAAAAAAAAAAGAAACGTTCTTTTAAATACAAAAATAGTTTTTACTTAATCAGGAGAGACAAGCAATTATGTTTATTTAACCTCTCTCTCTCTCTCTCTCTCTCTCTCTCTCTCTCTCTCTCTCTCTCTCTGAAAAGGAACCCACGAGCCAAGAAATAAATAAACAGCCCCTTGTGACTATACAACTTGCGTATGTTGTTTCTGAACTAACGACCACTACTACTACTACTACTACTACAACTCGAACATATATAACATTCGAATATAAATCAAATCTTAATTTTTAACTAGAAGTGGCTACCCAGATTCGACTAGGTAGAGGGGGAAACCCCAGTGATATTGATTTGTTCACATTCGGGATTCACAAATGCTGGACATTTTTAAGTAGAATTTCAATGCTATTTCTATGTATATTTTAATTTTAGATATCTTCAAATATAAATCAAATCTTCATAATTTACAAATGCTGGACATTTTTAAGTAGAATTTCAATGCTATTTCTATGTATATTTTAATATTTAGATATGTTCGAATATAAATAAAATCTTCATAATTTACAAATGCTGGACATTTTTAAGTAGAATTTCAATGCTATTTCTATGTATATTTTAATATTTAGATATGTTCGAATATAAATAAAATCTTCATAATTTACAAATGCTGGACATTTTTAAGTAGAATTTCAATGCTATTTCTATGTATATTTAATTTTTAGATATCTTCAAATATAAATCAAATCTTCATAATTTACAAATGCTGGACATTTTTAAGTAGAATTTCAATGCTATTTCTATGTATATTTTAATTTTTAGATATCTTCAAATATAAATCAAATCTTCATAATTTACAAATGCTGGACATTTTTAAGTAGAATTTCAATGCTATTTCTATGTATATTTTAATATTTAGATATGTTCGAATATAAATAAAATCTTCATAATTTACAAATGCTGGACATTTTTAAGTAGAATTTCAATGCTATTTCTATGTATATTTTAATATTTAGATATGTTCGAATATAAATAAAATCTTCATAATTTACAAATGCTGGACATTTTTAAGTAGAATTTCAATGCTATTTCTATGTATATTTTAATTTTTAGATATGTTCGAATATAAATCAAATCTTCATAATTTCTGCACAAAAATAAAAAAAACCGGGGATATTCAATGTGTGTATATATATTTACTTTGTCATTAATTGTTTTATTTTCGAAGTTTCATCTGGACATACATACATACATACACACCTACTGCCCTATATATAAGTATAGATAGATAGATAGAAGATGATATACATATATAATCCGCTATTTTCATACAAATGGTATGTTGGTAATATTTAATGTTTATATATTTTTATTTTGTCGTTAATTGTCTTATTTTCGTAGTTTCATACACACATACACAAACTGCCCTTTATATATGTACTAGAAGTGGCTACCCCGCGTCGCCAGGGTAGAGGAAGGATTTTTTTAAGTTAGTCTCGCAGATCCATTATTACTTATCGCGAGTGAGATCCTCGCTGGTTGCCCCATAAAAATCCCCACGGAAATATATAACAATATAGTAAGAAATTTCCATTCAATGATTTACAATTTAAAAAATAAAAAAAGATATAAATGATGCAATTATTTCAATCAAATCAATTTTATATTTCAAAGCGAAAAAACAAAACAAAACATACCAAAAAAAAAAAAAGATAAACAAAATAACATGCAAATGACTTTCCCTTCCGTTACATTTCAATTTTGAATTTTTAAATATCTTCCCAAATATAAATCAAATCTTCATTATTTTTGCTTAAAAACCAAGCCCTGGTGATATTTAATGTGTATATATATTTACTTTGTCGTTAATTGTTTTATTTTTGTAGTTTCCCCCGGACATACATACACACAATTGCCCTTATATATGTACTAACAGCGGCTACCCGGCGTCGCCTGGGTAGAGGGGTCTTTTTTAAGTTAGTCTCGCAGATCCATTATTACTGAATCGTGAGTTGAATCCTCGCAGTATACCCCATTTAAATCCCTATGTCAAAAAATAGACCTTGCATTGATCAAGCTACTCTGAAAAGAAATGTTAATGTCCACTATCTAAACTATTAAATGAAAAAAAAATCCATGCTGTTATCATTTAAATTTAATTTTTTTCATTATCTTCACGAATATAAATCAAATCTCTATTATTTTTGCTCAAAAACCAAGCCCTGGTGATATTTAATGTTGTTAAAAGTTTTATTTTCAAAGTTTCCTCCGGACATACATATACACACAACTGCCCTTTATAGATGTATAGATAGATAGATGTATATATATATATATATATATATATATATATATATATATATATATATATATATATATATAGAGAGAGAGAGAGAGAGAGAGAGATAGATAGATAGATTGCAACCATCTTACAATCAAAAGAAAATAATGATGAAGGGTGGGAACTGAGAATTTAATGTGAGTAAAAAAAGAAGGCTTTCGTTAATTAAACAGTCAAAGGGGATGAAATAAAATGCTGGCTTGTATCCAAGGGTTTGTCTCTCCCATCGTTAGGGGGGGGGGCGGTTGTTGAACATACGGAACGAGTGAATCGAAAAGATATAAGGGCGCTGGTATTAAGATTAAAGAATTAAATGGAATTCTTTTTCGGATCTTATTCGTTCTTCCTTTATTTTCTTTCTTTTCTTTTTTCTTCTTTCTTATTCAATTTCTTTCTTTCTTTTTCTTTCTTTTCTTTTTTTCTTTATTCAATTTCTTTCTTTTCTTTTTTTCTTTTCTTTTCTTTTTTCTTTCTTTATTCAATTTCTTTTTTCATTTTCTTTCTTTTCTTTTTCTTTCTTTTTCAATTTCTTTCTTTTCTTTTTTCTTTCTTTTTTCTTTTTTCTTTCTTTTCTTTCTTTTTCTTTCTTTTCTTTTTTCTTTCTTTATTCAATTTCTTTCTTTTTCTTTCTTTTTTCTTTCTTTATTCAATTTCTTTCTTTTTTCTTTTCTTTTCTTTCTTTTTCTTTATTCAATTTCTTTCTTTTTCTTTCTTTCTTTCTTTCTTTTCTTTTTTCTTTCTTTATTCAATTTCTTTCTTTTCATTTTCTTCTTTTCTTTTTCCTATCTTTATTCAATTTCTTTCTTTTCTTTTTCTTTCTTTCATTATTCAATTTCTTTCTTTTCTTTTTCTTTCCTTCTTTTCTTCTTTTTTCTTTCTTTTCTTTTTCTTTCTTTCTTTATTCAATTTCTTTCTTTTCTTTTTCTTTCTTCTCTTCTTCTTTTTTCTTTATTTTCTTTTTCTTTCTTTATTCAAATTCTTTCTTTCTTTTCCTTTCTTTCTTTATTCAATTTCTTTTTCTTCTTCTTTTTTTCTTTTCTTTTTTCTTTTTCTTTCTTTCTTTATTCAATTTCTTCTTTTCTTTTCTTTCTTTCTTTATTCAATTTCTTTCTTTTCTTTTTCTTTCCTTCTTTTCTCTTTTTTTCTATCTTTTCTTTTTCTTTCTTTCTTTATTCAATTTCTTTTCTTTTCTTTTTCTTTCTTCTCTTCTTCTTTTTTTTATTTTCTTTTTCTTTTTCTTATTTCAAATTCTTTCTTTCTTTTCCTTTCTTTCTTTATTCAATTCTTTCTTTTTTCTTCTTTTTTCTTTCTTTCTTTTCTTTCTTTCTTTATTCAATTTCTTTCTTTTCTTTTTCTTTCTTCTCTTCTTCTTTTTTCTTTATTTTCTTTTTCTTTCTTTATTCAAATTCTATCTTTCTTTTCCTTTCTTCTTTATTCAATTTCTTTCTTTTTCTTCTTCTTTTTTCTTTCTTTTCTTTTTCTTTCTTTCTTTATTCAATTTCTTTCTTTTCTTTTTCTTTCTTTCTTTATTCAATTTCTTTCTTTTCTTTTCTTCTTTCTTTATTCAATTTCTTTCTTCTTTTCTTTTCTTCTTCTTCTTTTTTCTTTCTTTTCTTTTTCTTTCTTCTTTATTCAATTTCTTTCTTTTCTTTTTCTTTTCTTTCTTTATTCAATTTCTTTCTTTTCTTTTTCTTTCCCTCTTTTCTTCTTCTTTTTCTTTCTTTTCTTTTTCTTTCTTTCTTTATTCAATTTCTTCTTCTTTTCTTTTTCTTTCCCTCTTTTCTTCTTCTTTTTTTCTTTCTTTTCTTTTCTTTCTTTCTTTATTCAATTTCTTTTCTTTCTTTTCTTTCTTTCTTTATTCAATTTCTTTCTTTTCTTTTCTTTCTCTTTTTCTTTCTTTCTTTTTCTTTTCTTTCCCTTTTCTTCTCTTTTTTCTTTCTTTCTTTTTCTTTCTTTCTTTATTCAATTTCTTTCTTTTCTTTTTCTTTCTTTCTTTATTCAATTTCTTTCTTTTCTTTTCTTTCCCTCTTTTCTTCTTCTTTTTCTTTTCTTTACTTTTTTCTTTCTTCTTATTCAATTTCTTTCTTTTCTTTTTCTTTCCCTCTTTTCTTCTTCTTTTTTTCTTCTTTTTCTTTCTTTCTTTATTCAATTTTCTTTTCTTTTTCTTTTTTTTTCTTTCTTTTTTCTTCTTTCTTTTCTTTCTTTCTTTATTCTTTTCTTTCTTTTTCTTTTCTTTCCCTCTTTTCTTCTTCTTTTTTCTTTCTTTTCTTTTTCTTTCTTCTTTATTCAATTTCTTTCTTTTCTTTTTTCTTTCTTCTTTATTCAATTCTTTCTTTTTCTTTTTCTTCTTTTCTTCTTTTTTTTCTTTCTTTTTCTTTCTTTCTTATTCAATTTCTTTCTTTTCTTTTTCTTTCCCTCTTTTCTTCTTCTTTTTTTCTTTCTTTTCTTTTTCTTTATTTCTTTATTTCAATTTCTTTCTTTTCTTTTCTTTTTTCTTTCTTTCCTTTTCTTTCTTTCTTTTTATTCAATTTCTTCTTTTCTTTTTCTTTCTTTCTTTATTCAATTTCTTTTCTTTTCTTTTTCTTTCCCTCTTTTCTTCTTCTTTTTTCTTTCTTTTCTTTTCTTTCTTTCTTTATTCAATTTCTTTCTTTTCTTTTTCTTTTTTCTTTCTTTTCTTTTTCTTTCTTTCTTTATTCAATTTCTTTTCTTAAAAGAAAATAATAAAGAAAATAATTTTTAATTTTTCTTTTCTCTACGTTGCTTTCCTTTCCCTTTTCTTTCTTTCTTTTATTTCAGTCTATTCTTTCTTTACTATATATATATATATATATATGTGTGTGTGTGTGTGTGTGTGTGTGTGTGTGTGTGTATCATTGAAGAGAAATTGATATTTTATCTATAAATAAAATCATTTTAACACTAATTTCAATATTTCTTATTATTAAGTCTTATTTCCTAACACACACACACACACACACACACACACACACATATATATATATACATACATATATATATATATATAATATATATATATATATATATATATGAGAGAAAGAGAGAGAGTGAGAGAGAGAGAGGGGGGAGAGAGAGAGAGGGAGAGAGAGAGAGATTATTCAAGAGACATTGATATTTTGTTTTCATAAACAAAAAATATTATTTTAATACTATCATCATGTTTTCAAGACCAAATTCATACCATAAACACACACAGACACAGACACACAGACACAGACACAGACACACACACACACACACACACACACCTGCATATGCATACATACATCAATATATACATTTATACATAGAGATAAACACACTCACATACGCACAAACATACATACACACACATACACACGCACGCATTCATCTCAGTTATAAACATCCAGTTTCCATAACATCCCGTGTTTGTCTACCTTTCTCCACACACACACACACGCATATATATATATATATATATATATATATATATATATATATATATATATATATATACGGAAACCGAAATAAAAATACCCTACACAAACATAACAATCCATCCGCCACACCTAACATGCGATAGCGCTAACATTATATACTATTTATACTGCACACAATGTAGAAATAGTGGATATGTGGGAGAAACATCAACACCCTTTAGACTAAGACTAAATAACCACAAATCCACTATAAATCTCAAATCCCCGCATAGTACAATTGCACTTCATTTTAACACCTTATCACACAACCTTACACACCTCAAATGCATCTTATTAGAACACGCATTTCCAACAACGCAATCTAGAAAACAATCAGAATCTAAATGGATTCTAAAATTACAAACGCACGTGAAGGGATTAAACGCAGATATCGGATTTCTCCGTTATTACAAATATTTTACAAACGCTGCCACTGTCGATAACAACAGAGACAAAGAAACCGTTGAACAGTAACATTTGACAAAGGGTATCTAACGAACCTGAAAATTTATGTAAAAAATAATTAAAAAATAAGTGAATCCAATACTCCATAATATCGAGTTCATTCATTTATTATTTTTAATGCTTCACAATAATGCCTAATTTAAAAAAACATTTAATATATATATATATAATATATATAATATATATATATATATATATATATATATATATATCCAAAAGTCCAGAGAAGAAATCTTCCTTACGACACAAGTGTTTTAATTAAAAAAACCTGTCGCAGTTTGAGAGCTCAATGTGTGCTCTTACTGTTAGAGTCATAGAGCAAATATATAAGTAAAGAAATAAGAAAAGACTTAGAGATTTAGCATTATAGTCATATATTATATATTTCAGGGAGCTTAGACAAATAGTCTAAATCTCCCCACCCATCAGATGCGAATGATGAATTCTTTATTACTTTAAAGGCATTTGAAAACAGATTTTTCTAAAAAATGTTATAGTCCTGTGATATGAATTCAAAACGAAAACCTTGATGCTGCAAAAAAAAAAAAAATTATATTGTAGTTTCAAATATGAGCACTTCCGCCACAAATATCTCGGTCACCGATCCATCTATCTCTTAATGTAACAGATTTTGAAAAAGGAAGACGTATTCCAAGTTCGACACCAGGCGATTTCGCTTATTCAAACAGTTTGAGTATTAACCCATTGACGGATTTTTAGAAAATATTTTTTTATTATTGTAATTAATTTTTTGATATCTTTATTTTTCTATTTATTATTTTTCTTATATATAAAGTAAAAGAATTAAGAATGGTTGTAAGGTTTTTATTTTTTGGATAATGTGGAATCTAAATTTAATTTAATCTATTTTATTTAATTTTATATATATATAATATAAAATATATAATTTATATTATATATATATATATATATATATATATATATATATATATATATATATATCAATGATGATATTATGGTTTCACACTCATAACTTAAAGTTTCAAATATATATATATATATATATATATATATATATATATATATATATATATATATATATATATATATATATATATATATATATTAGAGAGAGAGAGAGAGAGAGAGAGAGAGAGAGAGAGAGAGAGAGCCGGGTTAGCTTAGTCGGTAGAGCGTTCGGCTAGAAACCACAAGGTTCCTAGTTCGATACCGGTCCTCGCCAACTCAGCGTATGAGTAGCACAGGTAAAGTAAGGAGCTGATGGTAGGTGTGGCGCTCCACCTCAGATGCTAAAAAAAAAAATCTCCCTGGTCTAGCGCTATTGAAAAGGGGATAGACTCCCTCGCTGATTGGCTGATACCGACTTTAGCACACCCCCCTCGACGACTTTATATATATGATAGGTGCTGATGTTCGAGTGGGGAATGAAATCGAGACGTACACGGTTTGTATCTTCTTTCCGAAAGACGAAGGAATCATTTACTTGGAACTAATTCTTTGATATCAGATTATAAAAAAGGTCGTAGGTGGAAACCTAAGATGCTGCAAGTTCGATCCCTACATTCAGACGAATTTTTTTTTTTTTTTGCTTTTTGCTTTTTGCTTTCTGTATTTTATTCATTAATTATACTAGCAAATATATGCACCCTCCGGTGCAAGTATTTAAGTTTTAATGTAATAAAATATCGTATTAAATTAGAAAGGCTAATGAAACTAAATAAGAATGCAGATAAAAAGATTTGAAACAGAGGGAGTATAATAAAAAAAATAGAACTACTGAAACGTACTCTTCCATCACTTTCGTCTTTCATTGTTATTTTTTCTAATTTAAGTATTTAGTTAAAAGAGGAAGTAAAGAATAAAATGACAGTTATTTTATCTTGTTAATGGATTTCATTTAAGATTCATTGAAGAGATTTTTGCTTATATTCATTAAAATAAAAATAAACAGTTAGAAATCAATAATACTAAGCACATATTTATTAAAATCACATTTTTAATATCAATATGCAAATTAGCCTTCCCGTTCAAACTGTAAACCGCTATTTTGTTGTATATATAAGTATAATTGCATATTGTTAGTATGTAGATATGGTTAACAGTATTAATAATGTAAGACAATTTTATTAATAATTGAGGTTAAAATTAAAATAAAATCATGTAGAATGTGATGTCAATAACTAAGGGAATTGTGACTTGAGTAGTAATATAATTTCGGTTACAAACAGCAAAACACACAATCTCCATTATAATAAGAAGATATATTTTTTCCCCAGTTTTTCATCTCAAAGTAACGAGACTCAAAACAGCCACAAAACTGTTTGACCTCCACACACCCTACCTCCACCCAGCCTCACCCTCCGCAGTTTACCCCGGGTCCCGGGCTTTGATGTCAGTCTAGCGGAGCCGATCAATTAACATCGCACCTTTTGGTAGATAAAGAATATATATCAGACTTAGAAATCAAATACCCTTGCCCCAGCCGAACGTCTTTCGTGAGCCAAAGACGGAAGTACCAATTCCACACGGCTTGGTAAATTTTCTAAAAGAAACCGATTCTATTCGCAGAATTGCTTCCATACCTAGGACAATCTTTTTGAGAGTGCCTTTCTTTGCAGAAGATTCAGTCAGTGTATTGTACACCCTGTCAACGCGGGGGTGGGAAGATCAAGGATAATACAAGTCAAAATAATATATATAATAATATAAATGTATATATTTGTACATCATGTGAAACTCTGGGATCTAAATGTTTGCTTACTATGGGGGAGGGAGGTTCACATCATACATGAGATACAAAGTTTGTGTATATAAATAATTGGCCAAGGCTAGGCCTAGTTTGTTTGACTGGTGCATCTTATAAAGAAATCTGAGGTAGGGGTTATTGTCCTTGTCTACGAGCCTCTCTATCGAACCAACCAATCACGAGCCAGCATACTTTGGCGGCAAAGCTAAAGAGACAAATTCTTTACCCCTCTTTCTGATTCAGCCCTCAACAGAGTCAGACGTCAAAATAGAACGTCTATATATCCAGTGGAACTATCAGATGGCCGTAGCAAGGGACTTCAATAACTAACCCTACCTCAGGATTTCAGTTAAGTGAACAAATTGTAAACATTTGTGCAGATAAACCAAAAAGGCTGCAACCTTATTGTTTTATGTCTGTTATACATGTCTTTTATTCTTTAACTCTTAACCTGTCGGTCACACATCGTGGTTCATTTCTTTATAATCTTGCCTGACTTGATTGCAGGATGGTTAAACATTTCTGCGAATAGAATCGGTTCGTCTTAAAAATCGCTAAGTGGTGATAGCTGATTGCCCCAACCCTATTGCCCTTATGTCAAGCCCCAAT
>CM042175.1:46821624-46827953 GCA_023376005.1 Doryteuthis pealeii
GGAATGTTATACCGCTAAATTTTCCTTTTTTTTAAATTGTGACTTGTTTAGCGTTTATGTAGCGTGAAGCGTGTTCACGAGATGAAATGTCATAGAGCTAAAGTTGTATTAAAAAAAAGTTAAATAAATAAACATGCTTAGGTCTTAATGCTCGCGGTGTGTACAGTAAGCATGAAATTAATAGTAACGAGATATTAAATCCATAATATTTGATTATATATACACACATGTATATATATATATACAATAAAATATTATATATATATATATATATATATATATTATTATAAAATGAGTACAAGAGATAACCTACTCGAGTTTCACCATAAGGATCTTCATGCAATGAACACACACGTGAAATCGGCTGCTATTAATCGGTGTCTCGATTAATTCAGTGGATTTAACCCTGAAGATCCTTATGGTGAAACTCGAGTAGGTTATCTCTTGTACCCATTTTATAATAAATTTGCTCTACTTAGTATTGAGCACTTTGTATTTGATATATCCTAGACTTACCCACCCCCCTGAATTCCACACTTACTAACCATCGTGACCAAATTCACCGGTAAGTCAACTTTTCCTTTATATATATATATATATATATAATATATATATATATATATATATGAAGGAAGGGTGGATGGGTTTAGGATCCGACGATATGCTGTAGATAGAAGGAAAGTGGTCAAGAAATGATCAACTCAAAACAAGTCACAGGGTGGTACGTTTCGTCTGTATGCACTTCTAACAAACATCCTCTACCCCTCCATCTCAACTAATCCTACCCAAAACTCCCCGCTCCTTCTTAGCTCACATCACTACACACTCACCCCCTTGACCTCCCCGACACCGCCACCACCACATGTATTTAAACGTATGCTTTGCTTCAATAAAGTCTCAGATCGGCTGAGAAAGTCTGTGCATACAGACGAAACGTACCACCCTGTGACTTGTTTTGAGTTGATCATTTCTTGACCACTTTCCTTCTATCTACAGCATATATATATATATATATATATATATATATTATTAATATATATAATATATATATAATCAAAATATTATATATAATACACCAGCCCCGTTACAGCAGCTGTCAAAGTGGCTGGGATGTTAAGAAATCACGCTGGCAAATTGTCAGTCGGAGTTCACTCCTAGCCAAGGGTAGTTGTTGTGTCCAGCCACACTGAAGTGTCGTGAAACGCCGAAACACCTGTCTGTGGATGACTTATTAATATTAATATATATAATATATATATAATATTATATATATATATATGCGTTTTTACCTCCATTTAGAAATAGACCTTGTGCTGCTTCCTGCTCGTGTGGGGGGTGTTGAGTGAAAGCCTATCACCCACGCTCAGCAAGTAGTGAGCATGTTTGGCAAACTGAACAGTTGTTCTTCAAAAAGGGGTATTCCTAGAGTACGCTGCATTTGCAACTGTCAAATCATCACACACACACACACACACACACACACACACACACACACATATATATATATATATATATATATATATATATATATATAATATACTTTGATAGGAAGGTAAAATTCAATATACCGTCATACTGTAATAAACTTATTTCGACCAAAACTTAAAAGGATTTTAGAAATTTAAATAATTTCCAAACTCCTTAAAATTTCAGTCTCATCAGACAGACGGTACAGTTAAAAATGAATTAATATAAATAAAATAATAAATATATATATATATATATATATATATATATATATATATATATATAGTATAGTAATAGTATAGTATAATATAGTATAGTATAGTATAATATAGTATAGTAATAATAATATTAATTTTACTATTTATTCCTTTTTTTATAATTTCATATTTTTATCAATTCATCTATTGTTCCATTTTTATTCTTATTCAAAATTATCTAAACTAGCAAATATATGCACCCTCCGGGTGCAAGTATTTAAGTTTTAATGCAATAAAATATTGTATTAAATTAGAAAGGCTAATGAAACTAAATAAGAATACAGATAAAAAGATTTGAAACAGAGGGAGTATAATAAAAAATGGAACAACTGAAACTTACTCTTCCATCACTCTCGTCTTTCATTGTTATTTTTTCTAATTTAAGTATTTAGTTATAAGAGGAAGTAAAGAATAAAATGACAGTTATTTTTATCTTGTTAATGGATTTCATTTAAGATTCATTGAAGAGATTTTTGCTTATATTCATTAAAATAAAACCAAACAGTTAGAAATCAATAATACTAAGCACATATTTATTAAATTCGATTTTTAATATTAAATGCAAATTAGCCTTCCTGTTCACATGTAAACTGCTATTTTGTTGTATATATAAATCTAATTGCATGTTGCCAGTATGTAGACATAGTTAACAGTATTAATAATGTAAGACAATTTTATTAATAATTGAGGTTTAGATAAAAATAAAATCATGGAGTATGTGATGTCAATAACTAAGAGAATTGTGACTTGAGTAGGATTATAGTTTCGGTTACAGACTGAAAAACACACAATCTCCATTATAATAAGATTTGGATTTATATATCAAATTCTACTTAGAGTAAGTAGAAGTTAATAACACCCCATTTTAATCATTTTAAAACTTTTTTTCATAAATATAGTCTAGAAAATCTATTCTACTTTTACATATTAAAATCATACATATACATTTTTTAACATGTCTGTTTAAACAGGAAAATAGGGACACCTTCTAACTCTCTCTTTAGCTTGAAATTGTAAATTTATATTTGCTGTCTGACCTATATTTGATGGATTTTCTGGTGAATTTTCTTTGGGGTATTCATTTTATTTTTATCTGTGTCTACGGTATGATCAGACTGAATTTCTAAGGAGTTTTAGAAATTTATTTAAATTTCTTAAAGCCTTTTAAGTTTTGATCGAAATAAATTTATTACAGAATGACGGTTTATTGAGTTTTTCCTTTCGTTCAAAGATATATATATATATATATATATAAAGTCTTGGGAAATGGACTCGTCGTCCCGAGTTCAAATCCTGGACGTAGTAATTGCATTTTACTTAGCGTTAATACCCTTGGGATAGGTATGAATCCTCTCCCTCCAGCTATGGGCAAATAGTAGGGCAGACTGGGATCTTTAACCTTGGTAAGGCAACCGGTATAGGAGAAGGAAAACTCTGAATTCAAACCTGTTGAACTCCGCTTAAGAAATTGACCTTGTGTCGCATCCTGCTCGAGCGGAGGGGTTGGTATATATATATATATAATATATATTATATATATATATATACATTGTAAATAAAATGATACAAATATAATGTTCACATTGCATCACTAACATACTACATAACACTGTCATTACATGCACATAATTATTATTAGGGTTAGGGTTAGGGGTTAGTTTTATAATTTAGAAAAAAAACAAATTGTCTGTTAAAACAACCAGATATTGACGGTGTAAATGAAAAACATGTCCTTTCTTAATTGAGATCAAAAAGGGGTGCCTAAAGGTTATATGGTTCGGATTTTATCATGTGTACTGAAACATTATAGAATCAAAACATATATATATATATATTTACTATACACCTCCGTACGAGTAGGATGTGACACAACGTCGATTTCTTAAATCGTTTATGTTTTTTCAGCAGCCGACCACTTCAGCCACACAGGAGTGACAGGAATATGACTACGAGCCACCACTCACGATCTGGAGGTTGCGTGTTCAGTTTCTGTAGTCAACCGCTACAGTCATTTAATTTAAAATGACAACATTCCTTCTTGTTCTTGTGCTAATTTTAAACTTAACCTTAGGCGTAACCCTAACTCTAACCCTGACCCTAATCGTAAATTAAAAAATGAAGAAAATACTAAAATCTAGGAAATTTCACCTTTTTTTCGATATTTCTTCTTTCTTTCTTCTTCTCTTCTTCTTCATAGCTAAATTTAAACTTAACCCTAGGCGTAACCATAACTATAACCCTAAACCGTAAATTATAAATGAATAAAATACGAAAATCGAGAAATTTCACCTTTTTGTATATTTCTTCTTCTTCTTCTTCTTCTTCTTCTTCTTCTTCTTCTTCTTCTTCTTCTTCTTCTTCAATCTCCCCTTCTTCTTCTTCTTCTTCTTCTTCTCTTCTTCTTCTTCTTCTTCTTCTTCTTCTTCTCTCTTTTCTCTCTCTTCTTCTCGGTCCTTGTTATATATCTCTCTCTTCTTCTTCTTCTTTTTTTTCTCTTCTTCTTCTTCTTCTTCTTCTTCTTCTTCATAGCTAAATTTAAACTTAACCCTAACTCTAACCCTAACCGTAAATTATAAATGAAAAAAAATACGAACAATCTAGGAAATTTCACACTTTTTTTTCGAATATTTTTTTTCTTCTTTTTCTTCTTCTTCTTCTTTTCTCTCTTCTTCTTTCTTCTTCTTCTTCTTCACTTTTCTTCCTTCTTTCTCTTCTTCTTCTTCTTCTTTCTTCTTCTCTTCTTCTTCATAGCTAAATTTAAACTTAACCTAGGCATAACCCTAATCTCTATTCCCTCGTTTAAAAAACTGAAATTGTTAGGTTTTTCAGATCAATCTTTTCACAAATATGGTGTTACGATTTTTGTGTCCATCCTTTAGGCTTCAAGCAAGAAAGCTTTTCCAGCAGAGATTCTTTGTGTTAAGCAGAGAGCGATTTTTGGTAAAGAATCCTTTGGTTGTTCCTTGGTGCTCCTCAGTATTACAGGTCCTTCGTCAATGATTGTAAATGGACGTCTCAGCGATTAAGTAGTCAACCAGCCACGCACTCGGGTCGTTGATTGGCTGTGGTTTAAACCACGTGACCTCACTTAGCCGGGGTCCAGTGAGCTTCGGCCGCTGGACCAGCCAGAGGTTAAATTAATAGCGTTGATCCCAGGGGGCTATCCCCCCAGGCAACACATGCCTCCTCGATTTAAAGGGGCGGGGCTGGGTTTATTGCCCAGTGCCTGAGGCGCCCCCTTGAGGGGGAATGTCGACGGGATCAACGCAATTTTTCAACTTCCCACCTATGAGTCTCAGATTGTGGGTGGTCTCACATTAATAGGGCCTTGTGCCTGACCTTGTACAAGTGGGGTATGAGAATATCGATCTCACTTAGTCTATAAATTTAAGTGGTGTATTGCAGCACACCTTATTTATCAATATTCCAACATGTGGCAAAACTGAATTTCTTTTTCTTTTTAACCTTTCTTTTCCTGTCGTTTAAGAAATATTTTCATTTATTCTTCAGCTTACATAAAGGAGATTTAATCGTGTGTGGTTGGAAGTATAGCGTTGTTGTTCATTATCATTCCCTCGGTCGTCATATACAGGTAGATACATCTTCTCAATTTGTTTTTAGTATAGTTATTAGTTAAGCACATCATTAAAATACAATTAAGGGTGAAAATATTGCTTCTTACAAAATTGGATAGCGGTCAAATGTGTATGGAATTTAGGAATATTGGTTTACAATAATTCATTATGTAGCTTATGGTTTATGTACGTACTGTAAATGAATATTTGGGAATCAGGTAATGAAACTGTAGAATATTGTTAAAATAATAATTCCTATATGTAGCTTATGAATTATGTACGGTCTGTAAATGGTTTTGGGAATCCAGAGTATGGAACTTGTAGGAATTTGATACAAATTATATGTAGCTTATGAATTATGTACGGTACTTGTAAAATGGATATTGGGGAATTCAGAGTTGGAACTGTAGGATAATTGTTATAATACCATGGTTGGTAGGTTATGAGATATGTAGTAACTAAAAGATATTTGGAATCAGAGTATGAACTGTAGGAATATGTTACAAAATAATTCATTTTATGTCTTAATGAATTATGTACGGTACTGGTAATGATATTTGGGAATCAGAGTAATGGACTGTAGGAAATATTTGTTACTATTTCATATATGTACTGTTATGGAATTTGTACGGGTTAGTGTAAAAAGGATAGTGGAAATATTCAGTGTAAGAACTGTTAGGATATTGTTAATATAATATGTAGTTTTATATGAGTTATGTACGGGTATCGTAAAAAGATATTTGGGAATCAGGAGTTGCGTTAACAATCGAAACAGAAATATTAAAAATGAACGGGACAATGTTGCTGAATCAGAGAAATTGTAGTTCGTTGAAATAGGTAAGAATAATATTGGAATCAAGTCATGAATTGGTTTTTAAAAAGAAAATAATTAGGTTCAATAAATTTTGCATATTGCCCACTAACTTATAATCGTAAATGGGTTGTTTTATTTCTTTCTGTTCTTGGCTCTATTCGTGGGTTCTTTTTTCAGGAGAGAGATGAGAGAGAGAGAGAGAGATGTAGAGAGAGA
>CM042175.1:46828053-46835553 GCA_023376005.1 Doryteuthis pealeii
TTAGGTTTAGATTATGTACACCACCACTGGTTTTTTAAAATGATATTTGGAATCAGAGTATGGAACTGTAGGAATATGTACATAATTCATATGTAGCTTATGAATATACGACTGTTAAATGATATTTGGGAATCAGAGTATGGAACTGTAGGAATATTGTTACATAATTCATATGTAGCTTATGAATTATGTACGTAGTGTAAAATGATATTTGGGAATCAGTGTATGGAACTGTAGGAATATTGTTACATAATACATATGTAGCTTATGAGTTATGTACGTACTGTAAAAAGATATTTGGGAATCAGAGTTCGTTACATTAAAAATAACGGGACAATTTGCTGAATGCCAGAGCAAATTGTAGTTCGTTGAAATAGGTAGAATATATGGAAATTACAGCTCAATGAATGGTTTAAAGAAATAATTAGGTTCAATAAATTGCCCACTACTTATATCTAAAATGGGTTGTTTATTTCTTTCTTGGCTCGTGGTTCTTTTTCAGAGAGAGAGAGAGAGAGAGAGAGAGAGAGAGAGGAGAGAGAGAGAGAGAGAGAGAGAGAGAGAGGGAAATTATATTATATATATAATATATATATATATATATATATATATATATATATAGAGAGAGAGAGAGAGAGAGAGAGAGATACAGAAGATAGATAGATAGATATAGAATAGATAGATAGATATAGATATAGAGAGTAGATAAATAGATATATTTATCTATCTATCGATAGATAGAGAAATACAGAGAGAGAGAGAGAGAGAGAGAGAGAGAGAGAGAGAGAGAGAGAGAGAGAGAGAGAGAGAGAGTTGTTTCTGTCTTAAATCCCGTTCTTGTGCGCTGTTCGTTGCTACCCTAGATATGTCACGACGGAGCCCCAACAATTTTGATCTTATGGCGTCCCGGCCTCCTGTCCTATGCTTTAACGAGCCAGCATCAGACCCAACCTAGATATTTTCCGAGTAGTGTTTTTGTCACTTTTTGTCGGCAAATTAATGTAGATATTTCAAACGCCCCCCCCCAATTTTTATCGGCAATATTTTACAACACCGCTTTGAAAAAAATTTTTTTTCGATTGAATTTGTACAGTATTATATTGATTGCTATTGTATATTTTTGTATTATTTATTACAAAGACAACGGTAGGATTTACATGTAACTAGCAACGGCTACCCAGCGTCGCCTGGGTAGAAGGGGGATTTTTTAAAAAGTTAGTCCCACTGATCCATTATTACTGAATCGTGAGTTGAATCCTCGTGGAGTGCCCCATTTAAATCCCTATGTAAAAAAATAGACCTTGCATTGATCCAGCTACTCTGAAAAGAAATCTTAATGTCTACTATCTAAAATATTAAATGAAAAAAAAATCCATGCTGTTATTATTTAATTTTTATTTTTTAATTATCTTCACGAATATAAATCAAATCTCTATTATTTTTGCTCAAAAACCAAGCCCTGGTGATATTTAATGTGTATATATATTTGCTTTGTCGTTAATTGTTTTATTTTCGAAGTTTCCTCCGGACATACATATACCCACAACTGCCCTTTATATATGTATAGAAAACCAAGCCCTGATGATATTTAATGTGTATATATATTTACTTTATCGTCAATTGTTTTATTTTCGAAGTTTCCTCCGGACATACATATACACACAACTGCCCTTTATATTGAATGAAATTGCAAATCATCGTTTCTATCTTAAATAGATGGTTTTGATATTTGTTTGGTTTCGTAAAAATTCCACGGGTCCCGCTTGTAATAATGATAATAATAATAATAATAATGATAATAATAATAATAATAATAATAATATATATTATAATATATATATATATATATATATATATATATATATAATCTAATCTATAAAAGAGAGATTTTGGTATGTACGTGTCGACGTATAACAAAAAAACGGAGGTCACTCAGATTCAAAAATCTTGCATACACATTGATATCGTTCTAACTAAGAAAAACTCCAAATTTGGTTATTGATTTTTACTGATTAAGGGATTTAATCGATTAATTAATCCAAAATCACCCAATTTGCGGAACTGTCCGTATATCAGCCCCTCCTGATAATAAAAATATTGTCTCTGCCTGCTTATTGTTAAAGCGATAACAGCAGCGAAGTTTTGATTTTACTGAATTAATTTTGCAGTCTAAGCCGTGTGAGCTCCGAATTTATGGCCTATTTATGGTCCAATCTTTAATAATTTTTATATCGTTAGAAAGATAAGAAAATGCTCTTTCAAAATATATAATTTGTGTGAGTTTTTATCAATTGAATCATTTTTTACAGCGAGTTAAAAAATTAAAAAATGGCTTCGGATAGCCACGCTGCCTATGATTATTGCGATACAAGCAGTGCAGTCTATACCAGTCAGATTGAAATCTCTTTCCTATTTAGGATCTAATATTTAAAATATTTATATCTTTAGTAATAAGATGAAATAGTCTTTCTGAATATGTAATTTGTATGTGTTTTTATAGATTAATTTTTCTTTTTACAGCGAGTTAAAAAAAAAAAAATACTACGTATAGCCGATGAATAGGCGATAATACGAATAAGGCAGCTCGGAATCTCTTACCTATTTAGGATCTATTCTAATCTTTAAAATATTTATATCTTTAGAAATAAGATGAAATAATCTTTCTGAATATGTAATTTGTATGTTTTTATAGATTAAATTATTTTTTACAGCGAGTTTGTCCATATTCTTAAATTGTACAGTACACTCATTTTAATTTAGTAATGCATAAAAATTGTAGAAAATCAAAATTTACGCTTTACGGTTACATTATTAAGATTTTCATTCGAATAAAATGACTTTTAATTCTTTAATTTATTTATTAATTTTATTGTTAGAGTTTTAAAGGGTTAAAAATAACAATAAAATTGACAAATGTCCTTAGAAACTGTTTTTCTTTTGGTTCGTTAACTAATTATTTTCTCAAACCACGATAAAAAAAAAAAACAAAGGTTACTAATACGTACAAAATCCGGTGTTTTATCTTTAGTCGAAGGCCCGACTGGAGATAAGTAGTCAATTATTTGTAAGACAAAATTTATTTCAAGTATTTCCGACAATATCCAGTTATTGAAACATTTCAAGAATTTTTTATATGTAAGTACGAAAAATTGTAAGCGCTTTGTTTATCAAAATGACATGATTCGTTAGTAAATTACCCGAAAAGTTGATATCCCATAAAACAAAACAACTAACATTTAAATTATTATTCAAAATACAATTTAAAATATTCCTCAGAATTTGCCTTACAAATTAAATTTTAAGTTTTATGATTTTACTCTTTATTGTGAAGTCAATAAACATCGCTGAGTTTATAGTGCAGCTTTTCAGTTCTGAAAAATTGGCATGTTTAAATAGAGATTTCATATGTGACATGTGAATTTTTATGAAAATTGTTGTTTTGTAATTAATACAAATTTTGTAATAAAACTAAATTTTAACTAGGGGGGTTTAGGGTTAGGGGTTAGGGTTAGGGGTTAGGGTTAGGGGTTGGGGTTAGTTTAATGGGAAAATAAATAAATAATTTGGGTTCCATTCAAGCGGTTCCGATATGGGGGATCAATTTACTATAAACTTATACGAGGAAATGAGCACCCGTGAATACTAAAAAAATAAAGAACTTTTAAGAATTTTTTTTTTACAATCTGATAGATTGGTGTGTAATCGATAATAATCAACTGAAGGAAAAAAAAATAGATGGGGGGGGGAGTCCAGATAATCAGGTCCACCAAAACGTTTTTAAACAATGTTTTTTAAAATACCAATTTTACCCTGTGAAATTTACCCACCACCTATATTTAACACTATGCAACTTGGAGAAAAATTAATATTTTCTTGAAAAATGTTTTTCCATTTGAAAGAAAAAACATTAAATAAACTCCTGATGATTTTTTGATTTTTTTTCAGCTTACGGAAATAATGAAAATTATGATTGAGAAACAATGTTTTCATTTTTGCACTGTTAAATCAACTGAATTTTAACGTAGCTAAAAACAAGTTACGATAAGAGGTTTTTTAAAAAATTCTATGAAAAATCAATTAATTATAAATAATAACAAAATATTTCCGTTTTATTCAAGATGGCCTAAACTGATCAATTGGTGGTCCCTATAATACTATCTTAGGTTTTAGCAAAAATAGATATTGCAATACGAAGAATTTAAATTTTCGATTCTCAGCTTCTTTTTAAACTCAACATGCAATTAAGAACTAAATGTGAATTGTTGTCATGTACAAAAAATTTAAAACAAAAACAAACAAATATACAAACGAATACTTTCAATTTGTTGTATAATAATATGAAATAAGTTTAAACTATAAAACAGAAAATACAAATCCTGAAATATACAAATTCTCAATGATTTTAGTTTCAAGAATTATTTTCTTCTTACCCCCTCTCTAACTACTGTCTTCCACTTTCTCTCTCACACCCTGGTGATCCAAATTTCATTTTAGTCCGGTCATGGACCGGGTACTTTAGCTAGTATATATATATATATATATATATATATATATATATATATATATATATTATACTAAAGCTGAGTTTATCAACCTTCTCCAGCTAAAGGATTTTTTTCTATTTATGTTATGGACACAATATTCATACTTAGATATTCCTTGGTGTTAGCATTACAAAGTGTATGAAAAAAATTCAGTCTAATTGGCTTTAATTAGGCGTAATTAGCAATTAAGTCAACGACCGACCAATCTCTGTCTTAGAGACTCCTGTCTCTCTTCCCATCTCCGTTCGTCAGTTAAGTTAACTCTCCTCCCACTTTCTATTTGTCAGTTAAGCAGAGGGAAAAAAAGAGTAAAAATTCCAGCAGCCAGGGATCACCCCACCCTAACCCCGTAGATTCGCCCACTTCCCTTTCTCCAGGCGAATCTTATGCAAATGAGCACACGTTTTGGTTTGTTTTAATATATAAACAAAATAATTTTTTTACGGCATGATTTCAATTTTAGTTGAGCGTAAATTTTACGAAATTGAAATCATGCTTTAAAATAGATTTTTTTAAATTACTTTAATTATTAATTCATAGAGTATTAAACTTACTTTAAAAAATATTTCATGTTGGGTAAAAAAAAATAGTTATATATTTAAATATTATGGAATTCAAATGAGCAAACATTGACTGTTTAAGTGAAAGTTTTCTTCGGGCTTAAAAATTTGTTTTAGTTAAAACTAAAACAAACAAGACTGACTTCTTATTTAAGTCGGTAAAATTAAAACGGAAAGTTTTTTGCTGGTACCAAATGACAGTTTAAATGCAGTCTATGAATTAACATTTTGCGAATTTGGTTACGGTATTAGGGGATTAAGGTTGTTTTTAATTACGTATTGCTTAAAAAAATAAACAACAAAAAACCAAATTACTATAAATTTTATGTTGAAAAATATTTTTAAAACTAAGTTTAATTGAAATTATACATTGCTATATTAACACAAACAACTGTCTCAATAATAGATTCAATAATTAATTTCAATGGTTAATTAAATATATAGTAATTTGGGGTTTTTGTTGTTTATTTTTTTAAAGCAATACGTAATTAAAAACAACCTGAATCCCCTAAAACCGTAACCCAATTCGCAAAATGTTAATTCATAGAATGTAGGACTGACTTCTAACTTAGGCTGGAAAATTAAAACGGAATTTTTTTTGCTGGTACCCAATGACAGTTTAACTACAGTCTATGAATTAACATTTTGCGAATTGGGTTACGGTTTTTGGGATTAAGGTTGTTTTTAATTACGTATGGCTTTAAAAAATAAACTCTGTCTTTAGTCTTTTTATTTATGCAGAAAATAGTATCAATCAAATATATACCACTCCGATATTACAGTCTGAATAATACAAATAATTGTAATCTTTGCGGAGTTCCGTCATGGCCTCTTGCCTCAAAACATGCTTGCCGGTGACTGCTGAAAAAAGAAAAAAAAAAAAAAGAAAAACACCAGCTATGATTGAAGTCCGTAGCGGAAGCGGCGTGAAAAACAAAAACAACTAGGGTTTAGGGTTTAGGATTTGGGGTTGGGGTTTAGGTTTAGTTTAATGGAAAATAAATAAATAATTTAGGCTCAACCAACAAACCAATATAAACACAATGCTTCAAGAAAATTACAAAACGCTTTTATATATATATATATATATATATATATATATATATATATATATATATATAAAGATAAATCTTTATCATTTGCTCTACTTAGGTATTGAGCACTTTTTACTTATTAGCTTTAGTCTCCTGGCGGATTTGTATGTATATATATATCTTATATATATATATGCATATAAATTGTTTTTTCTTTTGGCCAAAATATTGTGCTAATAGATTATTTTTTGTTGGTACGATTATCTTGGTCTTTTCTTTTTTACAAAAATTTTTTTCTTCCTGGTTGATGTTTGGTAGTATATTTTTACAATCAAACTATTTGCTGTATTTTTCTCACCGCGAGGATTTACCAACGAGTTTGATATATTAATATATATATATATATATATATATATATATATATATAGATAGATAGATAAATATAGATATAGATATAGATATAGATATAGATAGATAGATAGATAGTCAGTCTATATGCATCCAAATACTCTCCCTTCAGCTATGGGTAAGACTGGGATCTTTAAACTTGGTTTGGCAAGAAGGAAAACTCTCAATTCGAACCTGTTCAACTCTGCTTGAGAAATTGACCTTGTGTCGCATCCTGCTAGTGGCGGATGGGTTGAGTAATTACACTTGCATGCACAAGAAAAATATTCGTGTGAATCAGAGAAATTAATCTTTGCTATGTTATGCGAAAATTTCAAGGTATAGCACACCCAAATTAGTTCGTGGATTTTGATGAGTTTCTCTCACTAGAAAAAGAAAAAGAAGAAAACCTTTGATTTGAAATATTTCCGAGAAGCAACGTTCCACAGAACACACACATGTATATGCATAATACTCATAAAACATATCGCCCTGTCGGCTGGGGCGTTAGAATACACCGACTGCACCTCTGCAGAGTGGTAAGACTCCCACAATGGGGCCACCTGTTGGCCGTGGGTGGCGACCCGTGATGCTTAAGGATAGAGCCCAGGTGGATGAGCAGTTCATGACTTGCAATACTCCACTTTGGCCCTATCTTGGGCTAGACGGGCAGTCGGAGAGCCCCCCCTCCGATCAATCGGCTCGTCACGTCAAGCCCTAGCACCTATATGATTTTCCCATCCCTATTGCCCTTATGGCAAGACCCAACCCCTTTTTATCATATGGATGCTAGAAGGCGGTGGCTGCGGGTCTACATGTCCTGGGAATGACGTTAAACTCTATCTGATGGTGAGGTTCCAGTTTTGGAGGTTTGGGGAATGTAGAGCACCCCTTCATCACCATTGTTCCCTGGTCCACTCTGACCCGGAGTGGTAGTACCTGTTAGAGTCCCATCTATGGGTTAAATAGAAAAAT
>CM042175.1:46840553-46845553 GCA_023376005.1 Doryteuthis pealeii
ATCGGGAGCCATCACGGAACTTTGGCCGCATGGCCTAGTGGATAAGGTAGTTAGGTTAAGACAGTTCTAAGTGACAGTTATCTCTGGATTCCAGGTTCAATCCAGACAGGCGGCAGTTACATAGAAAAATAATTATAACAGCTCCTACCCCAACTATGGTTTGCGGAATGAGAAAGGATACCCCCGTGGACTGAATTAAGGGTTAGGTTCAAAGTTCCGTGATGGCTACCGATTACGACAAGAAAGTTCCCGACTACGACAAGAAAGTTCCCGGGTTGGAAAAGAAGGTTCTCGAGTCCAAGAAGGTTCCCGAGTCCGACAAGAAATACATGAAGAAGGCCGGAGGGCATATCGGCCGAAACGTAGTACAGATAACAATGAAGATGAGGACAATAGACCGAATAACGCAGATAATACTAATCATGATGTCTCATCTCACACATTCAGAAAAACTGATTCTTTTTATTTTTTTATTTTTTTTTATGTGGGTGTGATTAATTAACATTCCAGAATTCGGCCTAACCATTTTTTTGTTGTTGTTATCGGTGGTCTGTTTGATTATTTATGGGAGGTGTGTGTAATTTGTATGTCTATCAAAATCAATTAATACAAGATTAATATGTCCCGAAGAAGATAAAAGGGTTAAGTTCATGAAGATTAGGGTAGCACGATTTTTCACTTTTTAGAATATCAAAGTATCTCATGAAACACATGCATGAAACACCGAAATTGGTTATTTCCTATAACTCCAACATAAACAAAGGGAAACCACTCTTGACTGATGAATTATTTATTTATTTTCCCATTACGCTAACGCTAAACCCTAACCCTAACCCTAAAGCCTAACCCTAAACCCTAACCCCGTCTTCTTTTCAATCAATCAATAAATAAATAATTTATCAGTCAAGAGTGGTTCCCCTTTGTTTATGTTGTAGTTATAGGAAATAACCCCCAAATTTGTGTATTGGACAATTAAGTACAGACACCAAAAACTTAGATCTTGAACTTGTACCAATTTTGGAAAAATGGCATCAAATATCGCAGATTAAAATGCACTGAAAAATCCTCGGTTTTGCAACATTTTGCCAAAAGAAAAAGATCAGAAAATCTAACAATTTCAGTATTTAAACCAATCAAGAGGGCAAGTCGGTTTGCGTCCATTAAACAAGAAATCTCAACACCCCCACACACCCACACACCCACACCCACACCCAAACCCACCCACACACACACCTGTTGTTTGTTCATGTATATTTACAACCCAAAGGCACGTTTTTATACTAAAATAGTTTTCGGTTATAATAAAAAAAAAGGTAGTTATTTATTGGTTACTTGGTCCCAACATCCTTTTATTTAAATAAACATAAAAACTATTTTCATTTAAATAAACATATCCGAATTTCTCTTCTGATTAAATAAAAACTATTTTAATATAAAAATGTATATTTAATATAAAAACGTGTCTTTCGTTTAAAGCTTTTAAAACTTAAAAAAAATTCCGATTGAAATAACTACAACATGAAATAACTATTTTTTTAAAAATTATAATCTAAAACTATTTTAATATAAAAACATGCCTTTGTCCTGCCAGTGTATGCGTAGGGTGCGGCGTAGGCATCTGAGGTGGAAATTGCCAGTTTCCTCTCGTGGCATGAGTATGTGGTCCAGTACATACTAATGCATCGAATCACCTCACCACCCATATATATATAAGGCTTATGTCTTTTTATTCTGTGTCAGTCAATATTTGGGACCATGTAACCATTAAGCACCCCAGCTGAGAGCTGTTTTAAAAAGAACACCGTTTACAAACAACAGGCGATTTTTTTTGCATTAGAATTTCAATGTAAGATATTTTTAAAAGTTTGCTTAAGACAGTATTTAATTACGTATTGCTTGAGACAGTTGTTTGTGTTAGAATTGCAATGTATAATTTCAATTAAACTTGGTTTAAAAAATATTTTTCAACATTAAATGTACGGTAATTTATTTTTTTGTTGTTTATTTTTTTTAAAGCAATACTTAATTAAAAACAACCTTAATCCCCTAAAACCGTAACCCAATTCGCAAAATGTTAATTCATAGACTGTAGTTAAACTGTCATTGGGGACCACCAAAAAACATTCCGTTTTAATTTTCCGACCTAAATCAGAAGTCAGCCCCTTTGGGTTGTAAATATACATGAACAAACTTTAAAAAAAATCTTACATTGAAATTCTAATGCACAAAAAAATCGCCTGTTGTTTGTTAACAAACAGCCAGGAGTTTATGGGAAAAAGGAAAAGGTGTTCTTTTCAAAATAGCTCCCAGCTAGGGTGCTTATTGGTTACTTGGTCCCAAATATTGACTGACACAGAATAAAAAGACATAAGCCTTATATATATATATGGGTGGTGTGGTGATTCGATGCATTAGTATGTAATGGACCACATACTCATGCCACGAGAGGAAACTGGGCAATTTCCACCTCAGATGCCTACGCCGTATTCTACGCATACACTGGCAGGACAAAGTGCCCAACACAGACGTGCTGGAACGAGCAAACATGAACAGCATGTTCGTCATCAATCTGCGAGAGGCGCATGCACTGGCTTGGTCACGTCAGGAGGATGGACAAAGGCCGAATCCCCAAAGACCTACTGTACTGCGTATTAGCAGAGGGCACCCGACCAGTAGGGAGACAACGCCTCCGCTTTAAAGATGTCTGCAAGAGAAACATGAAGACATGCCACATTAACACTAACACGTGGGAGGCTTGTGCAGAAGACTGTGCGACGTGGCACCTCCTCGTCAAACAAGGAACGAAAAGAAGTAAAAAAGAGAAGAAAGAAGCTGCCAGTCAGAAGGAAGGAGAGACAATAGCAACCCCAGCAAGCACCACTGTTTGTTTGAAGTCACTGCACCAGAGATTGCCATTCAAAAATTGGTCGGATCATATGACCTTTAGGCACCCCTTTTCCGATCTTGATTCATAAGGACATTTTTTCATTTACATCGTGAAAATCCGGTTGTTTGTAAGGGGTTAGGGTTAGGGTTAGGGGTTATGGTTAGTGGTTAGTTTTATAATTTTTAAAAAATCTAAAAATCGTCTGTTAACAATTAACTGGATTTTGACGGTGTAAATGGAAAAAATATCCTTATGAATCGAGATTGCAAAAGGGGTGCCTAAAGGTCATACGGTGGTAATTTTCACCTTTAGTTGGCTAAATTCCTAGCAAATAAGGCAATTAAAGTAACCTCCCTTGACTTTCACTTTGAACTAAGCCGGTAGCTGTTTTGAAAGTCTCCGTGCGAAATAAACAAATCTTAGAAACTTTTTCGAAAACAATACAACTGCATGCTTTAATACAAAAATATCATAAAATGTGTTCTTCATAACAATTAATTTAATTTCAGATAATGCGCACGCACAATTTTATGCTAGGAATTTTAACTTACCAAAAAATGGACAATACGCCATCGTCTTTGATAGACGGAGGGATGCCAACGTACTGTTTAAATACTTTTTTAAAAAATATGTTTTATTCAATTAACCCTTTGTTTTTTTTCTGCTTCGTTTTGTTTTTCATAGGCCAGGTTGGAATCTCTTAGCGCCGGGGCTAACATTTTTTTTTCATTTACACCGTCAAAATCCCGTTGTTTGTTAGGGGTTAGGGTTAAGGGTTAGGGTTAGGGGTTAGTTTTATAATTTTAAAAAATCTCTAAAAATCGTCTGTTAACAATTACATGAATTTTTACGGGGTAAATGGAAAAAATATCCTTATGAATCGAGATTGCAAAAGGGGTGCCTAAAGGCCATATGGTCCATTACCCTGTTCAGCCACTCACGCAGAAAGAAAAAAAAATGGACAATAAACCATCGTCTTTAATTAACGGAGGGATGCCAACGTACTGTTTAAATACTTTTTTAAAAATATGTTTTATTTAATTAACCCTTTTTTTTTCTGCTTCGTTTTGTTTTTTCATAGCCCTGGTTGGAGTCTCTTAGCGCCGGTGCTCACCTGCTAGGAAAGAGGGATGATAATGAGACAATATCTCAAGTCAACGGAGCCTTCAGGGCCAGCCAAGTGTCACTCGGTTCCCATTTAGAGGTGAATGATACCCGACATCTCTACACACGAGTCGGCACATACAAGGCACAAATTGTGGCTGTGCGCAGAGTTAACAAAAGACATGTCGAATTGACACGGGTCGTCAGAAAAGAACTTAAAATCGTGAGTCTCTTTTTTTGCTTTTAAAAATTTCGGTAATTATTCTCCTGTTGAGGAAATTATGTTTAAAATAAGTTTTTTCTCAGAAAAGAACTTAAAATCGTGAGTCTCTTTTTTTGCTTTTAAAAATTTCGGTAATTATTCTCCTGTTGATTAAATTATGTTTAAAATAAGTTTTTTCTCAGAAAAGAACTTAAAATCGTGAGTCTCTTTTTTTGCTTTTAAAAATTTCGGTAATTATTCTCCTGTTGATTAAATTATGTTTAAAATAAGTTTTTTCCCAGAAAAGAACTCAAAATAGTGAGTCTCTTTTTTTTTTGTTTTATTTGCTCTGTTGTCTAAATCAATGGTTAATATCATCTTCAAAATTTTTGGACCATTCAAAAGAAAGAACATTAAAAAAAAAACTCCTGATGTATTAAAACATTTTTTTCAGCTTACGGAAATAATGAAAATTATTAACGAAAACAATGTTTACATTTTTGCATCGTTAAATCAATTGAGAATTAACGTAGCCAAAAACAAGTTATGACTACCGGCTTTTTAAAAAAATCTATTAAAAATCAACTAACTGTAAAATTATCATGAAAAGTTCGGTAATTATTCACCTATTGATGAAATTATGTTTTCAAATCGTGGGTCTCTTTTTTTCTTTCATTTTCTCTTTGTTCAGTGGTTCTCAGTGGACAAGATTTGAAAAATAGTAAATTACGAGGGTGATTCTAAAAATAATGCCATTTTGTTTAGGACAGGTAGAATTACCAACACAGGAACATGTATCATACATCA
>CM042175.1:46850553-46860553 GCA_023376005.1 Doryteuthis pealeii
CCTAACCTTAACCCTAAACCCTAACCATGACCCTAAACCCTAACCCTAAACCCTATTCCTAACCCCCCTAGTTGAGTAACATAATATTACAGGGTGACCCAGAAAAAACAGAACCCACAAATTTTGTAATAAAACTGTTAATTTTAATTTTAATTTTTTTAAAAGTTTAAATCCAACACGTGTTAGGGTTAGGGTTAGGGTTGGGGCTTAGGTTTAGTTTAATGGGAAAATGAATAAATAATTTGGGTTCTGTTTTTTCTGGGTCACTCATGTTACTCAACTCGGAAATAACCGATTTGTATTTCATCTTGGACGATTTGAATGGTATATATATATATATATATTATATATATATATATATATATATATATATATGCCAACCCTTCTGCATGTGCAGGATGCGACACAAGGTCAATTTCTTAAGTGGGGTTTAAAATTAAATAACCGAAAAGAGAGTAGAGGAACTGGAAATTGAGTTTCCAGCATTGTTGAAATCGGCTAGAATACTCAGAAGATTTCTAGAGACCTGACAAGACTTGTTGTCACTCAGACAATATTTCACTCCTGTGAAATACCGTCAGCTAACGCTGGTGTGAAAAACTCCCGTGTTAATAATATACAACAAAATGGTATGTGCATAAACCAGAATCTGTTCTTGAGATTTGTGGTCCTATAAGTGCGTGCTGTACTGCGGGCCACTTATATGTATTTACCAACCCCTCCGCACGAGCAGGATGTGACACAAGGTGAATTTCTTAAGCGGAGTTCAACAGGTTTGAATTCAGAGTTTTCCTTCTCCTAGACGGGTTGCCTAACCAAGGTTAAAGAGCCCAGTCTGCCCTACTATTTATCCATAGCTGAAGGTTGAGTAGGATTCGTACCTTTCCCAAGGATATTAGCGCTAAGGGAAATGCAATTATCACATCCAGGATTTGACCTCGGGGCGACGAGTCCATTTTCCATGACTTTAACCATTACACCACGCGCTGCGGGCCACTTATAGGTTGATGAACCAGTTCGTTCGGACTTCCTGTGGCCACGCTGTTTTGTTTGACGCACAAGAAAGTTGAAGAAAGGCTGGCTTGGACTTTCTCGGTTCTGGCTGTGTTGGAAGATGATAAAATTCACCAATGCTGTCAATCGCATTAACAATTGTATACAACAATACTTTTATTAGTCATACAGTGACCAAGATCATGTACAGCCACAAAGGGGTGTCGATGCCGAAGTCGAAGTCGGAGTTTTGTGAGCTGACTGGCGATATACAGTTAATTATTTCTGGCTGAAATGGTCAAGTTCTGGACTTTGAATTTTCCTTTAGTATTATTCCGTGAGAGATAGCACTGCCTTGACCTGACAACCCCCAAAAAGTTATTGTTTTATTTATCTAAATCAAAATTAAAACTGACCTTTTCAAATTTCGTTGTTTAGGAATTTCGTCCTACGAGACACTAACTATTGCTTTGACCTTTGACCATTTCAAAAATTGGTCTTTTCAGCCACTCGCGCAGTTGCAGATGAATACGTTTTTTTTTAAATGTGGACACTACGCCATCGTTTTTAAGGATGCCAACAACAACAATTATTATTCCTTTTGAGTTTTCACATCAGTGTTAGCTGATGGTCTTTCACTGGAGTCTGAGTGACAGCAAGTCTCCCCAGGTCTCCAGGACTCTTCTGAGTATTCTGGCAGATTGCAGCAGTGCAGTGTTCTGAATGGTATCAATCCTTCCTCTGATTTCCAGACTTTCCAAGCCCTTTTCTAATCCCTTTAGGACCGTTCCAAGTGCACCAACTACAATTGGTATCACTTTGACTTTCATATTATTATTATTATTATTATTATTATTATTATTATTATTATTATTATTATTATTGGGGTTTATCTTGTTTTACACTTCCTTACAAAGGATTATAACTTTAACTTTTAGTTTGGTTTGGTTTGTTTTACGGTATATCAACCACTCCAGGTCAGAGTGGACTATGGAACAAAGGTGATGAAGGGGTGCTCCACATTCCCCAAACCTCCAAAACTGGAACCTCACCATCAGATAGAGTTTAACGTCATTCCCAGGACATGTAGACCCTCAGCCACCGCCTTCTAGCACCCATATGATAAAAAGAGTTGGGGCTTGCCATAAGGGCAATAGGGTTGGGGCAATTATATAGGTGTTAGGGCTTGACGTGACTAGCTGATTGATCAGAAGGGGCCTCTCCGATCGACCGTCTAGCCGGAGAAAGGGGCAAAGTGGAGAAGAAGAAGAAGAAGAAGAAGAAGAAGAAGAAGAAGAAGAAGAAGAAGAAGAAGAAGAAGAAGACCTGTCATCTCGTAAGTTTTGCCGTCCCGGCCGATCACAGTGTGAAAATGAAAGAGACAGATGGACCAAAGGACAAGGAAACTGATGAACATGCACAAGGCATTCCACCCAAGAGATGACACCGACTGACTCTATGTGTCAAGAAAAGAGGGGGAAGGGGTCTAGCCAACATTGAAGACTGTGTAGATACGGCAATCCGTGCACTTGACAAAAACACTAACAACAGTAAGGAAAGACTAATTGCAGCAGCCAAGAACAGCAACACAGGGACAAACAGAAATACATCAAAAATTAAAAATTAAAAAATCAGAAATGGGAAGAAAAACAACTACATGGGTACTTTAAGCACCAAACTCAGGAGATATCACATCAGAAGACATGGACATGGTGCTAGGACTTGACCTGACCTAGCCTAAGTAAGGGTCTAAATGGAGAAATTTGGTCGGACTTTGCAGATACCTTTTTTCCGAAAAGTCTCTTCCACTAAAGAGCAGAGGTTTGAGTCTCTGAGAGATTCAGTTGGTTTATTGAAGAAGAAAGAAGAAAAAGAATTGGTCTTCTAAGAGTTTTGCAGAGAACGGGGTTGCTGTATGAAAACTTTATCCTTCAGAACTATTACTCTCATTTAAGAACTTTATTTGGTAGCCTAGCGGCTTTAAAGTCAGTCAGGTGACTGGATAAAATTGAAAAAAAGGAGAAAAAGAAAAGAAAAAATAAGAAAGGAAAAAGTGATTTTATATTTTTTTACTTTTATTATTTGTGTTTCCTTTTAATTACTTTGTTTATAAGTTTTTTTTTATTCAATTGTAATTTTGTTATTTTTGTTACTTAGAAATCTTTGGACTTCAGCAAGAAAAATAATCTTGCAAGGCTCCCTTAGCTAATAAATTGTTTCATTTTAGGCTTACAGCATTTATCTTTGTTATTTTTTCTTTGTTTTGGTCAATTTCGACGCGATCTGTCATTCTGTCTCTTTTTCAAGGGTTTTAAGTGCTTGTTTACAATTTTAATATAACATTCGCGATAGCAAAAAATTACCAAAAATCAGGTAATTATCCAATTTTAATGAGATTTTCAGTATTGATTCATCAATTAATGAATTTTATAATGCATCAGTTATTTTGTTTCAAAAATTTAATTTAGTATTTTTGCTTTGAAAAATTAATATATAAAATTCATTTAAAATAAAAATATTCGGATTTTAAGTTTAAGATGTTATATTTTTAGATTCTAGAAATAAATATCTATTTAATACAAACCTTATTTTAGTCAATCAAAGTATATGTTTTGAAGAAAAACTCTATTGAAAATGTAGCCCCCCCCCCTTTAAGCAGAAAAAATATCGATGTATAATTTTGGTTATACTATTTCTCTAAATATTTGAGATGAGGCTTGATGATTAGTATTATCTGCGTTATTCGGACTATTGTCCCCATCTTTATTGTTATTTGTACAACGTTTCGGCCGATATGCCCTCCGGCCTTCTTCAGGTATTTCTTATCGGACTCGGGAACTTTCTCGGACTCGGGAACCATAGCTGGATTGGACACATGGCCTAGTGGATAAGGTAGTTAGGTTAAGACAGTTCTAAGTGACACTTATCTCTGGATTCTGGGTTCAATCCTAAGTAGAGGCAGTAACATAGAAAAATAATTAACACAACTCCTACCCCAGCTATGGTTAGCGGAATGAGAACAGGATACCCCCGAGGACTGAATAAAGGGTTAGGTTCGAAGTTCCGTGATGGCTCCCGATTACGACAAGAAGGTTCCCGACTACGACAAGAATGTTCCAGAGTCCGAAAAGACGGTTCCCGAGTCCGACAAGAAATACCTAAAGAAAGCCGGAGGGCATATCGCCCACTTTGGTTATATTATTATCATTTTCTTTTGTTTTGTTTTTGATATAATGAATATGTAAATGCCTTGGTACCCCCTCACTATAATCTGATTGAACAGTGTCATGTATAAATAGTCGACACTATGTTGGACCTACACTTACTCGATAGCCGACGACCTTTATGCCTACAAGCTACTTTACTCGCTAGACGACACCACGACACCTCAGAGGCGGAGTACTAACCGATGTACCAATTACTACTGCGATAATATACCAAATACGAACTTCAGAATATATCCCTTAACCCGGATATATCAGTTTTAAAGTTTTACTCCTAACCCAGCTATGGTTAGCGGAATGAGATCAGAATACCCCCGAGGACTGAATAAAGGATTAGGTTCGAAGTTCCGTGATGGCTCCCGATTACGACAAGAAGGTTCCCGAGTCCGACAAGAAACACCTGAAGAAGGCCGGAGGGCATATCGCCCACTTTGGTTATATGATTATAATTTTTTGTTTTGTTTTAAAGTCGGGGCCCTGTTACGACACACGGTGCGGATTTTTATTCTGAGGAGTCACCTCTGCTTAAAATTCCGACAGTAGCTAAAAATAACCCCGTGTAGTTGGCAAGTTGAGATTGTTGCCCATCCGGTTTATGCGTTCGCCTAAAACATTGCGAGCACTGCACAATTAAACACATAATTAAAAATTGGTTTTTAATTAGTAAATAAACAAACAACAAAAAACAGTAAACAAACGAACAAACAAACAAACAAAAAACAGAGAGAAAGTAAAAATAATTATTTATTAAGAATAGATAGCGGCAAACAAGTTTGTGTTTATTTCTAAGCCAACCGAAGCGAACCGAAAAATACCGACACATTCCGGAAATTCCCGAATTGATCAAAAGACTGCAAATCTCATAAACATGCCACAAGATGGATGAAAGAAAAAAATGAATTATTAAAATATGTACCTCTGCTTGTAATTCCATTTTGATATTAGTATTAAATATTTGGCTAATTCTATAACAAACAACAACTTGCACTTATCTATCTATCTATCTATCTATCTCAGACTGTTCATATCTGTCTATCTATCAATCTATCTATCTATCTCAGACTGTTCATATCTGTCTATCTATCTAGATCTGTTGATATCTATCTATCTATCTAGATCTGTTGATATCTATCTATCTAGATCTGTTGATATCTATCTATCTATCTATCTAGATCTGTTGATATCTATCTATCTATCTATCTATAATATATTTATATATAATACAAAATAGCAGTTTACAGTGTGAATGGGAAGGCTAATTTGCATATTGATATAAAAAATCTGATTTTAATAAATATGTTCTTGATATTAATGATTTTTAATTGTTTGATTTTATCTTAATGAATATTAGCAAAAATCTCGAAGTAAATCTTAAAAGAAATCCGTTAACAAGAAAAATAACTGTAATTTTATTCTTTACTTCCTATTTTAACTAAAGAGTTAAATGAGGAAAATTTTGCGATGAAAGTCGGGTGTGGGGGGAAGAGTAAGTTTCAGTTGTTCTATTTTTTTATTATACACCCTCAGTTTCAAATCTGTTTATCTGCATTCTTATTTAGTTTCATTAGCCTTTCTAAATTAATCTAATATTTCATTACATTAAAACTTAAATACTTGCACCCTACGGAGGGTGCATACATTTGCTAGTCAGCATTAATAAATAACTTTTTTGAACAACATCTGCGTGTTAGTTAAATTTTGTCCGTTGGTAGATGACCAGAGTAATGGGAAAGGATTTGTTCAGTAATGCCTGTTCCCCCTTTTGCCCCCTTTTGCCCCCTTCTCTCCTTTTGCTCCCCTTTTCCTCTCCATCTCCCCTTCTCCTTTTTCTCACCCTTTTTCTTTTCTATTTTACTCCCTTTCTTCTCCCCCCCCAGTCAGCTGAAGCGTTAGAATGCACCGACTGCACCTTTGCAGAGAGGTAAGACTCCCCCCAAATGGGGCCACCTGTTGTCCGTGGGTGGCGACCCGTGATGCTTAAGGATAGAACACAGGTGGTTGAGCAGTCCATGCCTTGAAACACTCCACTTTGGCCCTATCTTGGGCTAGACGGGCGGTCGAAGAGGCCCCCTCTGATCAATCGGCTGGTCACGTTAAGCCCTAGCACCTATATGATTGTCCCAACCCTATTGTCCTCATGGCAAGTCCCAACCCTTTTTATCATATGGGTGCTAGAAGGCGGTGGCTGAGGGTCTACATGTCCTGGGAATGACGTTAAACTCTATCTGATGGTGAGGTTCCAGTTTTGGAGGTTTGGGGAATGTGGAGCACCCCATTCATCACCATTACTCCATAGTCCACTCTGACCCGGAGTGGTAGTACCTGTTAGGGGCCTATCTATGGGTTAAATAGAAAAATGTATTTAAAAATATTGTGTATCCATTAAGAATGAATTTATTTCAAAACTTCGTCGGCATTAAATGACCCACTGCGGTTGATATGCCGTAAAACAAACCAAACCAAACCAAACCAAACCAAACCCTTTCTTCTTCCCTTCTATTACCATTCTTCTCCCATTGTGGCTCTTCTTCTTCTTCTTCTTCTTCTTCTTCTTCTTCTTCTTCTTCTTCTTCTTCTTCTTCTTCTTCTTCTTCTTCTTCTTCTTCTTCTTCTTCTTCTTCTTCTTCTTCTTCTTCTTCTTCTTCTTCTTCTTCTTCTTCTTCTTTTTTCTTCTTCTTCTTCTTCTACCGTTTGTTTCCCCCCTTTCAGCAAACGATGTGCAATCCATGAAAATACACTTGGATTTACCAAACCGATAACTTCAGGTGAGACGTGAGCCATTTCCGCAGAAGATTCGTTTGAAAAATTGATTAGTTTTTTTTCTGGGGGAGGGGGGGGAGATTTTTCGTACTTGGAGTTTCGTAGGGGGGGAATGGTAATTTGTGGGGTGGGGGGAGGTGAATCAATCTTTTGAATCTTTGTGAACAAATTTTTTTTTATTTTTACAAGAAGAGGTAATCGGCAAGAACTCATTTTTCATTTTGATTCGACGGGGAAAAAAAAAGGAAAGCAGAAACCAAAGAAAAAGAATTTATTTTTTTCTTTTTCGTCCTTTTGAGATCGACGGTCTGGTATTTTGCTACGAAAGATTTAACCGGAATATTAATGAGTAAAAGGGGCATGTAAAGTGATACGCACACTTACACACATAGATAGGTAGATATTAATAGATCAAGATATATATATATATATATATATATATATATATATATATATATATATATACAGGCAGACAGACAGACAGAGACAGAGATATGAATACAGCCAGATAGGTATATAGATAGATATATATGGACAGATCAAGATAGACAGACAGATATGAACAGATCAAAATGAATAGATAAATAGATATGAGCAGATAGATAGATAAATAGATAGATAGATAGATAGATAGATAGATATGATCAGATAGATAGATAGATAAATAAATAGATAGATAGATATGAACAGATGAAGATAGATAGATAAATAGATAGATATGAACAGATGAAGATAGATAGATAGATAGATAGATGGATATGAACAGATAAACAGATGGATAGATAAATAGATAGATAGATATATAGATATGAAAAGATAAATAGATAGATAGATAAATACATAGATAGATAGATATGAACAGATGAAGATAGAGAGAGAGATGGATAGATAGATATGAACAGATAAACAGATGGATAGATAGATAGATAGATAGATAGATAGATAGATATGAACAGATAAATAGATAGATAGATAAATACATAGATAGATATGAACAGATGAAGATAGATAGATAGATAGATAGATATGAGCAGATGAACAGATGGATAGATAAATAGATAGATAGATAGATATGAACAGTTAAATATATATATATATATATATATATATATATATATATATATATATATATATATAGAGAGAGAGAGAGAGAGAGAGAGAGAGAGAGAGAGATATGAACAGAATGTGACAGATAGATATGAACAGATCTAGATAGATAGATAGATAGATAGATAGATAGATATGAACAGAATGTGACAGATAGATATAAACAGATCTAGATAGATAGATAGATAGATAGATATGAACAGACTTGGATAGATAGATAGATAGATAGATATGAGCAGATCAATAGATAGACATATAGATAGGATCAGGTTGAGATAGATAGATAGATAGATAGATAGATAGAAAGTAAGAAAGAAAGAAAGAAAGAAAGAAAACACTAACCTATTTTTTTTACTATTCCCCATCTCTGAAAAGATATCTGAGTCGGCGGAATTCAAGACAGGCCGTAATTAATTTAGACAAATTCATATTTCTACTTCTCTCATTTCCTTAAGGCATTTTTTGTTGAAATTTTTACTTTTATTTTTTTTTATCTTATTTTCTCGCACCTTGAATTGAAGAGAGTCGTGTGTTCAAAGCGGAGGAACAGTAAACAATGTGTTAGTGTTTCCTATCTATCTATCTATTTCAGTCTGTTTATACTTATCTCTCTCTCTCTCTCTCTCTCTCTCTCTCTCTCTCTAGATATATATATATATATATATATATATATACACATATATATATCTTATTATAATGGAGATTGTGTGTTTTTCTGTCTGTAACCGAAACTATATTCCTACTCAAGTCACAATTCTCTTAGTTATTGAAATCACATTCTCCATGATTTTATTTTTATCTAAACCTCAATTATTAATAAAATTGTCTTACATTATTAATACTGTTGACTATGTCTACATATTGACAACATGCAATTATATTTATATATACAACAAAATAGCGGTTTACAATGTGAACGGGAAGGCTAATTTGCATATTAATATTAAAAAATCGAATTTAATAAATATGTGCTTAGTATTATTGATTTCTAACTGTTTGGTTTTATTTTAATGAATATAAGCAAAAATCTCTTCAATAAATTTTAATTGAAATCCATTAACAAGAAAAAATAACTGTCATGTTATTCTTTACTTCCTCTTATAACTAAATACTTAAATTAGAAAAAATAACAATGAAAGACGAGAGTGATGGAAGAGTAAGTTTCAGTTGTTCCTTTTTTTTATTATACTCCCTCTGTTTCAAATCTTTTATTATACTCCCTCGGTTTCAAATCTTTTTATCTGTATTCTTATTTAGTTTTATTACCCTTTCTAATTTAATATAATATTTTATTACATTAAAACTTGAATACTTGCACCCGGGGGGTGCATATATTTGCTAGTATATATAATTAAGGAAATAACAAAAGACTTAGAGATCCTGCATTATAGACTATTTCAGGGAGCTTAGATTCTAAGCGATTGTTGTTATTTATTAATAGTACATCTAGGAAAGGTAAAGTGTTTTTGTGTTCTAACTCGTGTGTGAAATTGATAGTTGGTTCAATTTTATTTAGACGATCTATTATTTGTGTTAAGTTATTATTACGTGGGTATATAAATAGGATGTCGTCGATATAACGGAAGTAATTAGAGTTTGTTGGCAGAATGTGTATAGAGATCGGCCCCTATATTTTTACGACATGTGGAATTGACCAAATTAAAATAATTAAGTTTTCTTAAATAACTAGTTTTACAATGGTATGTCATAAATTTAGAATTAGGTAAACAAAAGAGAATCAAATGAATATTAGTTTGGAAATATTTTAGAAACAATAGAAACAATGGTTTAAATTCATCCGATAATTTATGTCACCAGAATTCTACAGATACCAAAATCATTCGATATTGCATCATTGCAAATCACCTGGTATTTGAGGAATATTTTAGCTTAATGATCACAATAGACAATGACAA
>CM042175.1:46865553-46903053 GCA_023376005.1 Doryteuthis pealeii
TTGCACACTACAAATATCATCCCCATTACTTCTGCCCCAGGCTCTACATATTTATACGAAAGTGTGTGCCTGCGTGCGTGCATGTGAATATTTAATATTTAAGTTGATATTCAAACCCTAGATCAAGCTTTAACTTATCTATTTAAAAATGTAACTTTAATTTTGCGCAACATATTTTCCGAGATTTTTATATAGGTAAAGAAATTATTTCTAACGATCTTATTTTTGCTTACGGATCATCAAACGTATTTTAAAAATGTTATCACGCCTGATGACCCGGTTCGATAAACTACAATATTTTATTTTAAGGGTCACCACAGATTTGCCTGTATATGTCTGACCATAGTTGTGTGCGTATAGGTGTGAACATCAATCTATATAGGTATGTGTATATGTGTATCTGAATGAATCGGTGCATATGTGTATGCGGTCGCATATGCATTCGTGTATGCATATGACAGATAGAATGGATGACTGGAACCCACCTGAATCATGGAAAAGAATAACATGATTTTTGCCGGTCCTCAAAATAAAGATATTTTGGTTACTGTCTAATGCTCCCTGAATACTAAAAACAATCAGGCATGAACTGGAGAATTGCAATGGAGACTACGAGGCCGTGGATAGAAACAAACAACATAACAGACGATCTGATTGCGTTCCTACAGCAGAATTCCTCGCATTTTTTCCGAGAGGGTATCAAGTTGAATTCAGATGCCTACGTGGAGTTGCTAAACATTGTAGTCAAGCCCTGGTTAACAAGGGTAGCCAGTGGTAGGCCATATGTATGGCAACAAGATTCGGTCCTCTGTCACACCTCTGGGAAAAGTTTTAAAAATGTTGTGGCAAATTTTTACCACTACAATATTTGACCTCCGAACTCCCTAGATCTAAACGCCGTGGATTCTTATGTATGTGGCGCTGTTGAGAAAGACAGCAATCGCCGTGCCAGTACTACAAAAGCCCAGTTAATCGACAGAATTTAAGGTAATTTTTTAGACCCTTCCCAGAGAAACTGTAACATTAGCTTGCTTGAGGTTCCGGAGCAGGATTGAGGCTGTGATCGACTTTAATGGCGGTTATTTTCCGTGAAAATTGTTGACAGTAGGATAATTTCCGTGCCTGTTGAATTTCGTTACAATCCATTGAATTTTGTAGTTACCAAGGACTTTTTCTTTTTCCTTATGAAAGTGTCAAATTTATTCCGAACACCCTGGGGCGTTAGAATGCACCGACTGTGCCTCTGTGAGGGGCAAAATTCCCCTAAATGGGGCCACCTGTTGGTCGTGGGTGGCGACCCGTGATGCTTAAGAATAGAACCCAGGTGGTTGACTTGCAATACTCCACTTTGGCCCTTTCTTGGGCTAGAGAGACGGTCGGAGAGTCCCCCTCCGATCAATCGGCTCGTCACGTCAATCCCTAGCAACTATATGATTGCTCCTACCCTATTGCCCTTATGGCAAGCCTTAACCCTTTTTATCATATGGGTGCTAGAAGGCGGTGGCTGAGGGTCTACATGTCCTGGGAATGGCGATAAAGTTTTGAAATAAATTCATTCTTAATGGATAATCAAATTTTGTTCATAAACTCATGTTTTCTATTTAACCCATAGATGGGACCCTAACAGGTACTACCACTGCGGGTCAGAGTGGACCAGGGAGCAATGGTGATGAAGGGGTGCTACATATTCCCCAAACCTCCAGAACTGGAACCTCACCATCATATAGAGTTTAACGTCATTCCCAGGACATGTAGACCCTCGGCCACCGTCTTCTAGCACCCATATGATAAAAAGGGTTGGGGCTTGCCATAAGGGCAATAGGGTTAGTGCAATCACATAGTAGCTAGGGCTTGACGTGACCAGCCGATTGGTCGAAGGGGCCCTTTCCGACCGCCTGTCTAGCCCAAGAAAGGTCCAAAATGGAGTATTACAAGTCATGGACTGCTCAACCACCTAGGTTCTATCCTTAATGACGTCCATCCCATTTTCACTAGCGCTAGACCAAGGAGATTATTTTTGCGTCTGAGGTGGAGAGCCACACCTACCATCAGTTCCTTACTTTACCGCACAGATCCCTGTGCTACTCATACGTTGAGTTGGCGAGGACCGGTATCGAACCACTAAATTTGTGGTTTCTAGCCGAACGCTCTACGGACTGAGCTAATAACTCAATAAATCGTTGGACCGGTCCATTTTCCCCGGAAGAATTTATTTTAGTTGGCTCTAGTACGTTATGGTATTTATCTTGCGTATATTCAACTTTGGTTAACGCGGTGCCAATTTCGTCTCTTTCGCGGTCTTTGGCAAGAAATCAGGTAACCTGATGCCTTATATGATCCGGAGCCATTCTTCTTGGAGGATGTCCGTCTGAAATTGGCGGGATTCAAAATAAACGCCTCGCAATTCCAACCAAAGTGTTCCAGGATTCCAAGTCTTAAGATTTCTTCCTGTTTGGCTCTTCTACACCATTTGCGAAATGGTATTCTAACGACGCGAAGCGGCAAAAAAAAAAAGGAAAGAAAGAAAGGAAGAAAAACAACGAACAAAAATATAACAAAAAAAAAATATAACAAGTAAATAAAAACAAAAACGAAAGAAAAAAAACCCATAAACAAACAAACAAACGAAGAAGACAAAAAAGAAAAAAGGAAAAGAAAAGAAAAAGAAAAGAAAAAAAAAGAAAAGAAAGAAATGACAAAAACAAAAATATTTACGAACCTATTTATCAGTAACACTCTTACACTCGTAGTAAAATGGTTAGAAACGTAGAAAATGGACTCGTCGACCCGCGTTCAATTCCTGGACGAAGTTGTCTGTATTTCACATATCACCAATACCCTTGGGAAAGGTATGAATTCAATTCTCCCTCTAGCTATAGATAAATAGCAAGGCAGACGGGGCTCTTTAACCATGGTTATGTAACCACACTAGGAAAACTCTGAATTCAAACCAAAGGTTCCCTCTTCCTGTTGTGAAGCATCCTGTTCATGCGAAATGGTTGGTATATATATATATATGATTGAATGTAAGATTTAATGAATATGAAATGAAAAAAATACTTGAAACCATATAATTGCTTGAAAATTATTGGTGCTAGATAGAAATACTTGAAACCATTATAATTCCTTGAAAATTATTGGTGTTAGATAGGAATACTTGAAACCATATAATTCCTTAAAAATTATTGGTGCTAGATAGGAATACTTGAAACCATATAATTCCTTGAAAATTATTGGTGTTAGATAGGAATACTTGAAACCATATAATTGTTTCAAAATTATTAGTTTTAGATAGAAATAGTCGATTTATACAATATAATTGTTCATAAATTATTAGAATTTGAGAGGAATACTTAAAACTATATGACTGCTAGCAAATTATGTGTATTAGAAAGGAATACTTGATATCATATAACTGTGTGCAAATTATTTGTACTGGATAGGAATACTTTATACCATATAACTGTGTGCAAATTATTTGTATTGGATAGGAATACTTGATATCTTATAACTGTGTGCAAATTATTTGTATTGGATAGGAATACTTGATACCATATAACTGGGTACAAATTATTTGTATTGGATAGGAATACTTTATACCATATAACTGTGTGCAAATTATTTGTATTGGATAGGAATACTTGATACCATATAACTGGGTACAAATTATTTGTATTGGATAGGAATACTTTATACCATATAACTGTGTGCAAATTATTTGTATTGGATAGGAATACTTGATACCATATAACTGTGTGCAAATTATTTGTATTGGATAGGAATACTTGATACCATATAACTGTGTGCAAATTATTTGTATTGGATAAGAATACTTGATACCATATAACTGTGTGCAAATTATTTGTATTGGATAAGAATACTTGATACCATATAACTGTGTGCAAATTATTTGTATTGGATAGGAATACTTGATACCATATAACTGTGTGCAAATTATTTGTATTGGATAAAATACTTGATACCATATAACTGTGTACAAATTATTTGTACTGGATAGGAATACTTGATATCATATAACTGTGTGATTTGTATTGGATAAGAATACTTGATACCATATAACTGTGTGCAAATTATTTGTATTGGATAGGAATACTTGATACCATATAACTGTGTGCAAATTATTTGTATTGGATAAGAATACTTGATACCATATAACTGTGTACAAATTATTTGTACTGGATAGGAATACTTGATATCATATAACTGTGTACAAATTATTTGTATTGGATAGGAATACTTGATACCATATAACTGTGTACAAATTATTTGTACTGGATAGGAATACTTGATATCATATAACTGTGTGCAAATTATTTATATTGGATAAGAATACTTGATACCATATAACTGTGTGCAAATTATTTGTATTGGATAGGAATACTTGATACCATATAACTGTGTACAAATTATTTGTACTGGATAGGAATACTTGATATCATATAACTGTGTGCAAATTATTTGTATTGGATAAGAATACTTGATACCATATAACTGTGTGCAAATTATTTGTATTGGATAAGAATACTTGATACCATATAACTGTGTGCAAATTATTTGTATTGGATAAGAATACTTGATACCATATAACTGTGTGCAAATTATTTGTATTGGATAGGAATATTTGATACCATATAACTGTGTGCAAATTATTTGTATTGGATAGGAATACTTGATATCATATAACTGTGTACAAATTATTTGTATTGGATAGGAATACTTGATACCATATAACTGTGTGTAATTTATTTCTATTAGATAGAAATACTTGATACCATATAACTGTGTGCAAATTATTTGTATTGGATAGGTATACTTGATATCATATAACTTTGTGCAAATTATTTGTATTAGATAGGAATACTTTATACCATATAACTGTGTGTAATTTATTTCTATTAGATAGAAATACTTGATACCATATAACTGTGTGCAAATTATTTGTATTGGATAAGAATACTTGATACCATATAACTGTGTGCAAATTATTTGTATTAGATAGGAATACTTTATACCATATAACTGTGTGCAAATTATTTGTATTGGATAAGAATACTTGATACCATATAACTGTGTGCAAATTATTTGTATTGGATAGGAATATTTGATACCATATAACTGTGTGCAAATTATTTGTATTAGATAGGAATACTTTATACCATATAACTGTGTGCAAATTATTTGTATTGGATAGGAATACTTGATATCATATAACTTTGTGCAAATTATTTGTATTAGATAGGAATACTTTATACCATATAACTGTGTGTAATTTATTTCTATTAGATAGAAATACTTGATACCATATATTGTATAGGATAGTGTGTGTACAAATTATTTGTATTAGATAGGAATACTTGATACGATATAACTGTGTGCAAATTATTTGTATTAGAACAGAATACTTGATATCATGATTATATGCAAACAAATGATTACAAACAATAAAAAATATTATATATATATATATATTATATATACTAGCAAATATATGCACCCTCCGGGTGCAAGTATTTAAGTTTTGATATAATAAAATATCATATTAAATTAGAAAGGCTAATGAAACTGACTAAGAATGCAGATAAAAAGATCTACAACAGAGGGGGTATAATCGAAAAATAGAACAACTTTGAAACTAACTATTCCATCATTTTCCATTACTCCCCTGTTTCATTGGTAAATTTTCCTAATTTAACTATTTAGTTAAAATAGGAAGTAAAGAATAATATTACAGTTATTTCTTCTGGTAAATAAATTCCTTTTAAGATTTATCCACGAGATTTTTGTTTATATTTCTTAAGATAAAACCAAACAATTAGAAATCAATAATACCAAGCACATATTTATTAAAATAAAATTTTAAATATCAATATGCAAATTAGCCTGCTCGTTCAAACTGTAAATCGCTATTTTGTTGTATATATAAATACAATTGCATGTTATTAGTACGTAGATATGATCAACAGTATTAATAATGTAAAACAATTTTTATTAATAACTGAAGGTTTAAAAGAATGAAATCATGGAGAATTTGACGTAAATAATTAAGGGAATTGTGACTTGAGTAGTAATATAGTTTCGGTTACAGACAGAAAAACACACAATCTCCATTATAATAAGATATATATATATTATATATATATATATATTATATATATATATTATATATATATATATTATATATATATATATATTATATATACTAGCAAATATATGCACCCTCTGGGTGCAAGTATTTAAGTTTTAATATAATAAAATATCATATTAAATTAGAAAGACTAATTAAACTGAATAAGAATTCAGATAAAAATATTTGGAACAGAAGGGAGGTATGATTGAAAAATAGAATAACTTTGAAACTAATTCTTCCATCATTTTCTCTTACTCCCGTCTTTCATTGGTAAATTTTCCTAATTTAACTATTTAGTTAAAATAGGAAGTAAAGATTAATATTACAGTTAGTTCTTCTTGTTAAGGGATTTCTTTTAAGATTTAACCCCGAGATTTTTGCTCATATTCAATAAGATAAAACCAAATAATTAGAAATCAATAATACTAAGCATATATTTATTAAGATCAAATTTTTAATATCAATATGCAAATTAGCCTTCCCATTCACACTGTAAACCGCTATCTTGTTGTATATATAAATACAATTGGATGTTATTACAATGTAGATATGGTCAACTGTGGCTTCGGCCTCTGGACCATTGATATAATTAACGGCGTCGATCCCAGGGGGCCATCCCCCCAGGCAACACCTGCCCCCTTTATTTAAAGGGGCTGGGCTGGGTTTATTGCCCAGCGCCTGAGGCGCCCCCCTTGAGGGGGAATGCCGACGTGATCGACGCAATTTTTCACCTGCCACCTCATGAGTCTCAGCTTGTGGGTGGTCCCACATAAATAGGGCCTTTGTGCCTGACCCGTACAAGTGGGGTACGTGGAAAATATCATGTAGATATGGTCAACAATTAATAATGTAAAACAATTTTATTAATAATTGAGGTTTAAATAAAAAATAAAATCATGGAGAATGTGATGTAAATAACAAAGGGAATGGTGACTTGTATAGTAATATAGTTTCGGTTACAGACAGACAAACCCACAATCTCCATTATAATAAGATATATATATATATATTATATATATATATATATATTATGATAAGTTGTAAACACGGTTTGTTTGGAATGGCTTTTTGCCGACAATTTTTGGGAGAACAAGTGCTTAATTGGAGTTGTACCTAATTTTGAAAATTAATTAATTAATAATGAATTAGGCGGGAATACCTATTTAAATGTATGGCTAAAAAAATCGAGAAAAATCAATCTCTGTATGTACATTTCAGCCTATTAGGCCTCATCCGCAGAGCTATAGATCGGAAGACCGCCCTGTGCGTGATTTATCATATCGTCGTGTAATAAAAGTCACTAGAAGAGGAATATTAACCTACTCTAAACAAATCGTAAAATCTAAGAAGTCCGTTTAGTGTAGGGTTTATGGGATCGGCCTGTCAGCTTGGCAGTCCGGTTTCAAATCACGCACAGGGCGATCTTCCGATCTATAGCTCTGCTGATGAGGCCTAATAGGCTGAAATGTACATACAGAGATTGATTTTTCTCGATTTGTTTAGCCATACATTTAAATAGGTATTCCCGCCTAATTCATTATTAATTAATTAATTTTCAAAATTAGGTACGACTCCAATTAAGCACTTGTTCTCCCAAAAAATATATATATATTATATATATATATATTATATATATATATATATATATATATATATATATATATTTATATATATATATATATATATATATATATATATATTATATATAGGGAAAATAGAAAATATAGGTATGATTGTAATTGATCATTTAGTAATTAATATACACTTGGCATTAAATAACCCACAAGAAGTTGAAATGCCTTTAAACACATAATTATTATTTTAGTTTGTTTTCATTCTTTTAAACTTGTCATATTGATCTTAAAAAGAAAAAAAATCTCTTTGCATAGAACATATACAGTATCTTATTATAATGGAGATTGTGTGGCTGGCTTGCTGTAATCAAAACTTTGTCACCACCAACATTACAATTCTCATAGTTATTATTTCTCTGATTGTCTGAGATGAGGCTTGATGATTGGTATCAACTGTGTTATTCGGATTATTGTCCTCATCTTCATTGTTATCTGTACAATGTTTTGGGAACCTTCTTGGACTCAGGAACCTTCTTTTCAGACTCGTGGACCTTCTTCCTGAGTCTGAAAAGAAGGTTCCCAAGTCTGAGAAACTCAAACATTCAGAGAAATAGAAAGAATGAATTTTTCAAAACTTAATCGGCATGAAATGACCCATTGAGGTTGATATGCCATAAAACAAACTAAATCAATTTCATTTTTGAGCTCTCTAAGCTTTTTATTGCCCTCTTACTTTATCACTACTCCATTTAATAGTACCACTACTGTTCTTCTACAAGGATGGCTTTGGAATTAAATAACCCATGATTTAAAATTTAATGACAGTAAATTTCAATAGATTTTAAACCTTGGATAAAAGTACAGTATTTTGTTTTATTTTCATAAATGAATATATATATATATATATGTATATATACACATACATATATATATATATATATATATATATATATATATATGTCTGTGTGTGTGTGTGTGTGTGAGGAAAAAGTGGAAATAAATCTGACAGTATGTAATATTATAAAACTATTGAAATGTGTAATGTTTATTTCGCCCACCCTTAAGTGTTTTAATCTGTTTCAATAGATCTTCATCAGGACTTTCATTTGTTTGCGGATTTTCTGTGATACATTTATTTTACCCCCAAACTAACTAAAGCCCTGATGAAGATCTATGGAAAATGATTGAAACACGGCAGTGTAGGTGAAATAAACATTACTCGTTTATGAACTTATGTTTTTCAATTTTTTCATGATATTACATATATATATATATATATATATATATATATACTATCCAATTGCCACGTTAATGTTTCCATTGCAGTGGCATCAGTTGGCGGCAGCCTAATGTCGGTATCAGCCAGGCAGCGAGGGTGTCTATCCTCTTTTCACTAGTGCTATTCCCAGGAGATTCTTTTAGTATCTGAGATGGAGCACCACACTTACCATCAGCTCCTCACTTTACTGCACAGATCCCTGTTACTACTAATATGCTGAGTTGACTCTCCTCCCNATAGTTACATCCAAAAATAATTTCCAATGCATTTTAGTATATTTAGCTTTTATAAAATCATTCCAATGCATTTTTATAGTAAAATAATGCATTTTCCCAAATGCATTTTATAGTAAAAATCATTTCCAATGCATTTTTATAGTCAAACATCCAATCATATGAAATCCAATGCATTTTATAGTAAAAATCATTTCCAATGCATTTTTATAGTCAAATCATTGTCCAATGCATTTAGTTATAAGTAGAAAATCATTTCCAATGCATTTTATAGTCAAAATCATTTCCAATGCATTTTTATAGTAAAATAATTTCCAGTACATTTTATAGAATTTTTTTGGAGCGAGGAGCTACCGTTTTGAGCAGCAGAGAAATTATAATATTACTTTTTTTTTGCACAACATATATAAAGATGATTTTTTTGCGACTAGTGTAGAGAAAATTCTCACATCAACATTATCATTATATCATCATCATATCCTTTGAGGTGAGCGTTGAAATTTCACGTAATAAATTTTGCTTTTCCGCTTTAGGTCATAAGTTTACAAGATAGTAACACTCTAATCACCACTGGAATCTGGTTTCTTCTTCTTCTTCTCTTCTTCTTCTTCTTCTTTTGCTTTCTTCTTCGCTTTCTTCTTCTTCTTCTTCTTTTGCTTTCTTCTTCTTCTTCTTCTTCTTCTCTTCTTCTTCTTCTTCTTCTTCTTTTCTCTTCTTCTTTCTTCTTCTTCTCTTTTCTTCTTCTTTTCTTCTTCTTCTCTTTCTTCTTTCTTCTTCTTTCTCTTGTTCTTCTTCTTCTTTCCTAATTCTTTTTTCTTCTTCTTTGCTTTCTACTTTTCTTCTTCTTCTTCTCTCTTTCTTTTGCTTTCTTTCGCTTTCTTCTTTCTTCTTCTTCTTCTTCTTCTTCTTCTTCTTCTTCTTCTTCTTCTCGCTTTCTTCTTCTTCTTCTTCTTTTGCTTTCTTCTTCCTTTTCTTCTTCTTTTTCTTTTTCTTTCTTTTGCTTTCTTCTTCTTCTTTGCCTTCTTTGCTTCTTCTCTTCTTCTTCTTCTTCTTCTCTTCTTTTCTTTCTTCTTCCTTCTTCTTCTTCTTTCTTCTCTTCTTCTTCTTCTTCTTCTTCTTCTTTCGCTTTCTTCTTCCCAAACATATATATATAATGGATATATAATATATGAATAACACACACACACACACATACACACACACACACACACACACACACATATATATATATATATATATATATATAGAGAGAGAGGAGAGAGAGATAGCAAAAGGGAGGGAAAAAGTAGAATTTATATTTATTCCTATTTTTATAAATCTGACGGCTTTTAAAACTGATAATAGAATTTGTGAATAAAAAATGTATATATTATATGTATAAATATGTATATATACATATATATACAGGGGCCTGTTTAGCTCAGTCGTAGAGCATTCGGCTAGAAACCACAGGTTCCTAGTTTGATACTGGTCCTCGCTAACTCAGCGTATGAGTAGCACAGGGATCTGGGCAGTAAAGTAAGAAACTGATGGTAGGTGTGGCACAGATGCTAAAAAACAAGCTCCTTGGTCTAGCGCTATTGAAAAGAGGATAGACCTCCCTCGCACTGGCTGATACGACTTTAGGCCCCATCAAGTTACTACTTTATTATATATTATATATATTATAATATAGTATGTATATTAAATTATATAATATAATAATATATATATATATATATATATATATAATATATATATATATATATATATATATATATATATAATATATATATATATATATATATATAAATATATATATATATGTATAAATATAATATATTATTATATACATATTTATGTGCAACACATTTCCAGTCATTATATATATATATATATATATAATATATATAAAATATAATATATGTGTGTGTGTTTTGTGTGGTGGTGTGTGTTGCGCGTGAAAGAGGATTGAATTAATCCAACAGAATATGTGGAGATGTGAGTACACAAGAACAAAACTCAGACAAAAGTGTGTAGGATATATTTCGCTAGAGCTTTGAGCTCGCATCATCAGTGTTTTAATGAATTATCAGGTTATCATACAAGTTTTTATAGAAGGAGTAGTGTGGTGGGAGAGGTGGATAGGAGAGGCGTCAAGTGTGGGGTAAGCGTTAGTGAGAGAGGTTTTGAATGGTCAAGAGGAATCATGAGAAGAAGAGAAAGAAATCAGAAGGGAGAGAGATGGAGATAGTAAACTGGGTGAAAGTAGAGAGATTATTGTAAGAGAAACAGGTTAGGAGCGGAGGTGTGGCCTTCTTGAGAGGAATTTGATAAAAAAATATATATATATATTATATAATATATATTATATAATAAGTCATCAACAACAGACAATTGTTTTCGAAAAAGTCTCGAAGATTGTTAATTTCGCACGGACTTTCAAAATAGCTACCGGCTTGGTTCAAAGTGAAAGTCAAGGGAGGTTACTCTAATTCCTAGCATAAAATTGTGCGTGCACATTATCTGAAATGAACTTAATTGTTATTAAGAACACATTTTATGATATTTTTGTGTTAAAGCATGCAGTTGATTGTTTTCGAAAAAGTCTCGAAGATTGTTATTTGGCACGGAGACTTTCAAAATAGCTACGGCTTGGTTCAAAGTGAAAGTCAAGGGAGTTACTCTAAATCCTTAGCATAAAATTGTGCGTGCACATTATCTGAAATGAACTTAATTGTTATTAAGAAACCATTTTATGATATTTTTGTTTAAAGCATGCAGTTGTATTGTTTCGAAAAAGTCTCGAAGATTTGTTTATTGGCACGGAGACTTTCAAAATAGCTACCGGCTTGGTTCAAAGTGAAAGTCAAGGGAGTTACTCTAAATTCCTAGCATAAAATTGTGCGTGCACATTATCTAAATGAACTTAATTGTTATTAAGAACACATTTTATGATATTTTGTGTTAAAGCATGCAGTTGTATTGTTTTCGAAAAAGTCTCGAAGATTTGTTTATTTGGCACGGAGACTTTCAAAATAGCTACCGGCTTGGTTCAATGAAAGTCAAGGGAGGTTACTCTAAATCCTAGCATAAAATTGTGCGTGCACATTATCTGAAATGAACTTAATTTATTAAGAACACATTTTATGATATTTTTGTGTTAAAGCATGCAGTTGTATTGTTTTCGAAAAAGTCTCGAAGATTTGTTTATTTGGCACGGAGACTTTCAAAATAGCTACCGGCTTGGTTCAAAGTGAAAGTCAAGGGAGGTTACTCTAAATCCTAGCATAAATTGTGCGTGCACATTATCTGAAATGAACTTAATTGTTATTAAGAACACATTTATATATTTTGTGTTAAAGCATGCAGTTGTATTGTTTTCGAAAAAGTCTCGAAGAATTTGTTTATTTGGCACGGAGCTTTCAAAATAGCTACCGGCTTGGTTCAAAGTGAAAGTCAAGGGAGGTTACTCTAGATTCCTTGCATAAAATGTGCGCGCACATTATCTGAAATGAACTTAATTGTTATTAAGAACACATTTATGATATTTTTGTGTTAAAGCATGCAGTTGTATTGTTTCGAAAAAGTCTCGAAATTTATTATTTGGCACGGAGACTTTCAAAATAGCTACCGGCTTGGTTCAAAGTGAAAGTCAAGGAGAGTTACTCTAGATTCTTAGCAATAAATTGTGCGTGCACATTATCTGAAATGAACTTAATTGTTATTAAGACACATTTTATGATATTTTTGTTTAAAGCATGCAGTTGTATTGTTTTCGAAAAAGTTCCGAAGATTTGTTATTTGGCACGGAGACTTTCAAAATAGCTACCGCTTGTTTCAAAGTGAAAGTCAAGGGAGGTTACTCTAGATTCTTAGCATAAAATTGTGCGTGCACTTATCTGAAATGAACTTAATTGTTATTAAGAACACATTTTATGATATTTTTGTTAAAGCATGCAGTTGTATTGTTTTCGAAAAAGTCTCGAAGATTTGTATTTGGCACGGAGACTTTCAAAATAGCTACCGGCTTGGTTCAAAGTGAAAGTCAAGGAGGTTACTCTAAATTCCTAGCATAAAATTGTGCGTGCACATTATCTGAAATGAACTTAATTGTTATTAAGAACACATTTTATGATATTTTTGTGTTAAAGCATGCATTGTATTGTTTTCGAAAAAGTCTCGAAGATTTGTTTATTTGGCACGGAGACTTTCAAAATAGCTACCGGCTTTGTTCAAAGTGAAAGTCAAGGGAGGTTACTCTAGATTCCTTGCATAAATTGTGCGCGCACAATTATCTGAAATGAACTTAATTGTTATTAAGAACACATTTTATGATATTTTGTGTAAAGCATGCAGTTGTATTGTTTTCGAAAAAGTCTCGAAGATTTGTTTATTTGGCACGAGGACTTTCAAAATAGCTACCGCTTGGTCAAAGTGAAAGTCAAGGGAGTTACTCTAGATTCTTAGCATAAAATTGTGCGTGCACATTATCTGAAATGAACTTAATTGTTTATTAAGAACACATTTTATGATATTTTTGTGTTAAAGTATGCAGTTGTATTGTTTTCGAAAAAGTCTCGAAGATTTGTTTATTTTGCACGGAGGACTTTCAAAATAGCTACTGGCTTTGTTCAAAGTAAAAGTCAAGGGGTTACTCTAGATTCTTAGCATAAAATTGTGCGTGCACATTATCTGAAATGAACTTAATTGTTATTAAGAACACATTTTTATGATATTTTTGTGTTAAAGCATGCAGTTGTATTGTTTTCGAAAAAGTCTCGAAGATTTGTTTATTTGGCACGGAGACTTCAAAATAGCTACCGGCTTGGTTCAAAGTGAAAGTCAAGGGAGGTACTCTAGATTCCTAGCATAAATTGTGCGTGCACATTATCTGAAATGAACTTAATTGTTATTAAGAACACATTTTATGATATTTTTGTGTTAAAGCATGCAATTGTGTTGCTTTCGAAAAGTTTCTAAGATTCGTATATTTCGCACGAAGATTTTCAAAAATAGCTACGCCTTAGTTCAAAGTGAAAGTCAATGGAGTTTACTCTAATTGCCTTATTTGCTTGGAATTTAGCCAACTAAAGGTGGGCGCAAACGGTAAAGGGGAGAAAAATTACCCATGTGTGTGTGTGTGTGTGTGTGTGTGTATGTGTGTGTGTGTGTGTATGTGTGTGTGTGTGTGTGTGTGTGTGTGTGATGATTGCCACATTTTGACCCTGCCACCTCAAACATCCTAATTTAAAAAAAAAAAATATTTTTCTTGTTTTTCAAAGTATTTTAATTATACTGCCACTTATCTAAATATTTAAAATTAAAAGAAAACATTTTGTAAAGTTCTGTTTCACCTCGAAATACAAGTCTAGAAAGGAACAAGTCATTATGTCCCGATTACGCATTGGTCACACAATACTAACGCACTCCTATATACTCAAACAAGAACAACAACCACAGTGTGAAACATTTCAAACACCTTTGACTGTTAAAAGCTTAATCGTAGAATGCAGAGTTTTTGCTCACATCAAAAACCGTTATTTTAATGCAAACAATATGAAAGATCTATTTGAAAAGTCATCATAGAAGACATTCTGTCCTTTTTGAGGGAAATAAAATTATGCCATAGAATATAGACATGAACTTAATCAATACCATACAACATGATTCCCAATGATGCTAACACCAATTACTACAAAAGTGTAAATATAGATACATAACATATATTACTTCCTAACCGTTAGGCATGACATAACCCAAGACAGGTTAAATTGGTCTGTTCAGCCACTCGTGCAGCTGCAGATAAATAATTTTTTAAAAATATGGACACTACGCCATCGTTTTTAAGGATGCCAACAACAACAATTATTATTATTATTATTATTATTATTATTATTTACTCCTTTTGAGTTTTCACATCAGCATTAGCTGATGGTCTTTCACTGGAGTCTGAGTGACAGCAAGTCTCCTCAGGTCTCCAGGACTCTTCTGAGTATTCTGGCAGATTGCAGCAGTGCAGTGTTCTGAATGGTTTCAACCCCTCCTCTGATTTCCAAACTTTCCAAACCCTTTTCCAATCCTTTTGGGACTGTTCCGAGTGCACCAACAACAATTGGTATCACTTTCACTTTCATATTCCATAACTTTTTCAGTTCTCTGGCAAGGTCCAGATATTTGTCCATTTTTTTCATTTTCCTTTAGCTTCACCCTGTGATCTGCTGGCACTGTAAAATCCACCAGTTGGCAAGTTCTTTCTCTTTTGTTAATCAACACTAGGTCTGGTCTTCTTGCTGGAATAAGGTGATCCGTTTTTATTTCAAAGTCCCAGAGAATTGTTATTATTATTATTATTATTATTATTATTACTAGAAAATATATGCACCCTCCGGGTGCAAGTATTTAAGTTTTAATGTAATAAAATATTATATTAAATTAGAAAGGCTAATAAAACTAAATAAGAATACAGATAAAAAGATTTGAAACAGAGGGAGCATAATAAAAGATTTGAAACAGAGGGAGTATAATAAAAAATGGAACAACTGAAACTTACTCTTCCATCACTCTCGTCTTTCATTGTTATTTTTTCTAATTTAAGTATTTAGTTATAAGAGGAAGTAAAGAATAAAATGACAGTTATTTTTTCTTGTTAATAGATTTCATTTAAGATTCATTGAAGAGATTTTTGCTTATATTCATTAAAATAAAACCAAACAGTTAGAAATCAATAATACTAAGCACATATTTATTAAATTCGATTTTTTAATATTAATATGCAAATTAGCCTTCCCGTTCACACTGTAAACCGCTATTTTGTTGTATATATAAATATAATTGCATGTTGTCAGTATGGAGACATAGTTAACAGTATTAATAATGTAAGACAATTTTATTAATAATTGAGGTTTAGATAAAAATAAAATCATGGAGAATGTGATGTCAATAACTAAGAGAATTGTGACTTGGGTAGGAATATAGTTTCGGTTACAGACAGAAAAACACACAATCTCCATTATAATAAGATTATTATTATTATTGAGTTTTTCAATTCAGCTTTGACTGATGGTATTTCACTAGGCCACTCCACGGGTTGATATGCCGTTAAAATCAACTAACCAACCATCGAAATAAAAATAAGTATAGAAAGATGACACCTACTAATATCTACAAAAATGACTATGTCTGCTTTTCTATAGATAGCCATCCACTTCCTGTCCTAAAAAAAAAAACTAATTCAACTTATTCAAAAAATATGCAAAACACGTAATATGATAAGGTTGTGCGACATTTGTACATTGTTGGATTATAGTGACATACGCTTGTGCAGCACTTTTGCTACCCTCTGGGTCCACATAGTTACAGCCCAGTAACAAGCATAATAATATAACTGATGACAATCTAATATGCACGGTTTGTTCCGAAGAAAAGAGAGTCACAGGGAAGGAGAGACAACAGCAACCCCAGCAAGCATCACCGTTTGTTTGCAATCACTGCACCAGAGATTGCCATTCAAAAATTGGTCTGTTCAGCCACTCGCGCAGTTGCAGATAAATACATTTTTTTTAAATGTGGACACTACGCCATCGTTTTTAAGGATGCCAACAACAACAATTATTATTATTATTATTATTATTATTATTATTATTATTATTATTATTATTTACTCCTTTTGAGTTTTCACATCAGTGTTAGCTGATGGTCTTTCACTGGAGTCTGAGTGACAGCAAGTCTCCTCAGGTCTCCAGGACTCTTCTGAGTATTCTGGCAGATTGCAGCAGTGCAGTGTTCTGAATGGTTTCAACCCTTCCTCTGATTTCCAAACATTCCAGACCCTTTTCCAATCCTTTTGGGACTGTTCCAAGCTAAACCAACTACAATTGGTATCACATTCACTTTCATATTCCATAACTTTTTTTTAGTTCTCTGGCAAGGTCCAGATATTTGTCTATTTTTTTCATTTTCCTTTAGCTTCACCCTGTGATCTGCTGGCACTTCAAAATCCACCAGTTGACAAGTTCTTTCTCTTTTGTTAATCAACACTAGGTCTGGTCTTCTTGCTGGGATAAGGTGATCCGTTTTTATTTCAAAGTCCCTGAGAATTTTATGCGTTTTGTTCTCAAGAACAGATTCTGGTTTATGCATATACCATTTTTTTAGCATGGTCAAAATTAAATTTTTTGCATAATTCCCAGTGCAAATTCGCATTATTATTATTATTATTATTATTATTATTATTATTATTTGCGTTTTTCAATTCAGCTTTAACTGATGGTATTTCACTAGGCCACTTCATCGACATTTTTTTTACACTACCCTTAAAGAATAAGGTCTTTTATAGCGAATTTTATATTTTTCACCTCTAATGAATAGTATCATAATGACGCTAACTTGACACTGCCTAAAAATGTCACTTGTAAAAAAATCTTTTTTTTTAAATACTTATATTCTTATCTGATCACGTGACTTGCTTTCTAAAGTACGTATAACATTGACCTTTATCACCGTGAACACCGGAAGTAAAAGCCACGCTTGTCAAATCTGTACATTAGAGTGCAACGTATTCCCACTGTCGGATTAAGTTTATATCCTTGCTAGCTGTTGATAATCGTAGTTTATTTGGATGAAACTGATATATCCGGGTTAAGGGATACATTCTGAAGTTTGTATTTGGTATATTATCGCAGTAGTAATCGGTACATCAATAGTAATCCGTCTGTCGTGGTGTCGTCTAGCGAGTAAGTTAGCTGGTAAGCATAAGGTCTTTGGACCAACACAGTGTCGACTATTTATAATGACACTGTCCAATCAGATTATAGTGAGGGGGTACCAAGGTATTTACATATTCATTATATCAGAAAGAAACCTTTTTATATTAAAGATACTTTTTTTTTACTTATTTCATGTTGTTGTTAATTCAATAGCAATTCTTTTTTAATTATAAAACTTTTAACGTTAGACACGTTTAACACGGGAATAGTTATGATGATAACAGCTAACCCTAACCCTAATCCTAACCCTAACCCCTAACCCGAGCAAAATCATTTTTAAATAAATACTTTTTTAATATTAACTATCTGTAGAGGCACATGGAAAATAAATAAACATGTCTTTTGTTTTAAGTTTTATTTAAAAATAAATAACAATATTATTTTTACATTGCCCGGAGGGTGTTATTTTTTATTTTGTACTAGTAATAATAATAATAATAATAATAATAAACAGATCAAAGAAACCTGCCCAGAGAAATACAGATAAAATGGATACAAATTCATTTAGATTAGCCAGTGTGACTCTTTTTTGACCCCCCTCCACTCGTAAATTACTTATATATTTAGCACATTTGTGAACATTTTTTTTACTACAACATGCTTCTCTGTACACACTACACATACATTTCGCATGGTTAGCCCTTCTCAAACATCAAAGGTTTTATGACAAACTCTGATTTACCAGGATTTTAAGATAGACCCAAAACAAATATTTAAATAATTTTATCTAATCGGATCACCCTCGTATATCATATCTCTATATACATTGCTACGTGTTTTCCATAGCCTTGTTAGTTATGTTTAGAATACACCAATTCCCTCTCGGGCGTAGAAGTGTAATAACGCCAACTCAAAAAGGGGTTTGTGGTATGACACTAAAATATATTAAGTGATGAAATTCTAGTAAACCAGCTGATATATCCGGGTTAAGGGATATATTCTGAAGTTTGTATTTGGTATATTATCGCAGTAGTAATTGGTACATCAATAGTAATCCGTCTGTGTGGTGTCGTCTAGCGAGTAAGTTAGCTTGTAAGCACAAGGTACGTCGGCTATCGAGTAAGTGTAGGTCGAAGGTCTAGAACCAACACAGTGTCGACTATTTATACATGACACTGTCCAAGCAGATTATAGACAGGGGTACCAAGGTATTTACATATTCATTATATCAGAAACAAAAAGTAATTTATTCCGACCAGCTAATCGTTGTACAGTTTAAAAGATTGCTGCCCGAATTTTCTTGATAAAAAAACTAATGACAATGTTTTTATCTTTTCTTTCATTTTTAAGTTGTTATATAAGCCCTATGAATCAGAAAATGAAAGCTAGCTTATCACGAGATTGGAATTTTTAATTTCGTACAAGTCTCTTCAGGTCTACAGGACTCTTCTGAGTATCCTAGCCGCAATGCAGTAGTCTGGATGGTCTCAACTCTTCCTCTGATTTCCAGATCCTCCAGTCTTTTTTTCCAAATTCATTGGGACCGTTCCAAGTGCACCAACTACAATTGGTTTCGGTTTGACTTTCATATCCCATGGCTTTTTTATAAAAATTCTCTGGCAAGGTCCAAGTATTTGCCCATCTTTTTGTTTTCCTTCATCTTCACTCTGTGGTCTGCTGGAACCGCAAAATCCACCAGTTGACAAGTTCTTTCTTTTTTGGGAATCAACACTAGGTCTGGTCTCCTAGCTGGGATAGGGTAACCCGTCTTTATTTCAAAGTCCCAGAGAATGTTATGCATTTCATTCTCAAGAACGGATTCTGGTTTATGTTTATACCATTTTATTGTATGGTCAACATTTTTTTGCATAATTCCCAGTGGATCAGCTTCCCAACCCAGTCGTGCCTAGTTTTGTATTCCCGTTGTGCTAGTTTGCTACATTCACTTAATACATGGTTTACAGTCTCATCTCTATCACCGCATACTCTACATTTACTGATTTGTTGAGTCTTATCAATTTTTGCTTTGATATAATTTGTTCTTATGGCATTATTTTGTGCAGCAATTATTAGGGATTCAGTTTCTCTCTTGAGGTTGCCTCTTCTTAACCATGTCCAAGTTTTTTCATGTGCAACCTCTCCGATTTGTCATTTGAAGTGTCCATATAATTGTTTTCATCCCGTTTTTGTTTTCTAGTTCTTGTTTTTTTTCTGTTTGTCCATATATTTCATCTGCTGTTGGCTGCTGTAAGGAATCTTTCTTTGCTCTTTTTTGTATATTATTCAAGTTGTTGGCAAGTCTTTCACCTTCCTTTCTTGAAAGATATAGCGTATCCCTATCGTCTCTAGGGTGTAGAGCCTTGTGCATTGTCATTAATTTTCAAGTACTTTGGTCAATCTATCTGAGTTCTTCTTTTGTCCATTTTAAGAATGGCCTAGAGTATCTTATAATGGGGACGACCCAGGTATTTATTCCTTTGATAAGATTTTGCTATTGAGCTTGGTTTCTAGGAGTTTTCTTGTTCTCCTGAGATATTCGTTTTTTTTTTAAACTTTTCCTTTCATTTCTGCTTGCTTGATATTGTCTGCTTCTAAGATTCCTAAGTATTTGTAACTTTCATTTTCATCACGTGATTTTATAGTGTCCAGATTTGGTAGTTATATTCCATCCATTAATTTTCTTTCACCCCGTTTTACTACTAGCATAGCACATTTTTCAATTCCTAATTCCATTCCTATATCTTGGCTATATATTCTAATAGTTCGTACTAAGTTTCTAATTCTTTTTTTTTTTGCAATTTTTTAATGTCATCCTGTACATAATATTTCTTGTGAGTTAGTGAATTTCTATCTGTACATTTTTTAAGTATATTTCATTGCTGAACTTTTAATTGAATCCTAATTTTATTTTCTTTTTTTTTAATTTTTAATTTTTATATATATATATTCTAATATAGAGTTTCTAATTCTTTTTCATTTTTGCAATTTTTAATGTCATCCATAAAGTGGTTTATCTTTTCTTGTGAGTTAGTGAATTTCTATCCCCACTTTTTTTAAGTATATGATTAAGTGGCATCATTGCTATAATAAATAGTAGTGGTGATAACGAGTCTCCTTATTATTTTCTGCTAGCAAGAAAAATGGGTATGTATTAATATATTAATGATTTTAACTATAAAGTAGATAGTTATTGATAAAGTAAGGCAGCTCTTAAGGGTATAGTGACATAAGCAATGGCGTAGTTTCGATTACAGACCGGCAGACACCGAAGCTCCATTATAATTAGATATTGCAAAGAACAAACAAATCGCTATAGATCAGTGAAAGTATTTACCTAAGTGTCCCAGAATGACAGACAAAGATGCTGCATCTGCAAGTCGAGCAGTTTCTTGTCTAAACTGCAACGCTGTAGACGTGTCATCGGCAGCCGAAGAGGAGATTTATCTGGATTGTGATGGCTCAACATATCCACCTCCAATAGAAATGCAGGAATGTTAAGCTCAACACAAGCACTTACAAATATCTTCACGGCATCCTGTCAAATATATATATATATATATATATATATATATATATATATGTGTGTGTGTGTGTGAAGAGAGGGAAGTGAATCCGACGGTATGTGGTATATTAAGAAAATTGAAAGACACAGGTTTAAATAAGTTGAGTGGTAAGTTTATTGGCCGACGCTGCAGTGTTTCGATCTATTAATTAGATCATCTTCAGGGCATGTGTTGGTATCGCCTTCCTTATACCAACAAATGCCCTGAAGATGATCTAATTAATAGATCGAAACACTGCAGCGTCAGCTAATAAACTTACCACTCAACTTATTTAAACCTGTGTTTTTCAATTTTCTTAATATACCGTATATATATATATATATATATATATATATATATATATATATATATATATGTGTGTGTGTGTGTGTGTGTGTGTGTGTGTGATAGCAGTAGAGATATTTGTAGGAGGGGGGTCACAAGTTTGTGAGAATGAAAGGGGAATAGTGAAAGAGGGTAGGCGGGAAATTAAAGGCATTTGAGGACATGACTTGTTTCGAAGTTTATTTTGTTTAAGATTGTTTATATATATATATATATATATATATATATATATATATATATATGATATCCAAAACTTGGTAGTAAGGGATGATTTTATATGGGATTTCTAAGACACTGTATTATAATTGTATGATCCAGTATATATAAATACAGTGAATCTTTAAATCACTACAGAGAGCTCAATGCGTAATAAACTTTTTTAGATTATATATAGAACAATATTTATCTTTGAAAGGAAGCAAAAACTCAACACCGTTATTCCATAATAAATTTATTTCGACCAAAATTGGGGCCTTTATAAATCCAAGTTGATTTAATAAGGTTCCCCAGAATTCAGTCTCATCAGATGGGAAATCAAAATAATTTGAATTGCATAACAGAAAAATTTACTCCTCAAAAAAAAAAAAAAAAAATTGTTTCATTTACAAAATGTATACATTAAAAGACTGTCACCATGGCGACAGGAAGTCAAATGAGAAAAAAGAATATTTTTCAGGTTCAAGTTTTTTCAGGGGATGGTAGTCAGACAAATTAACAACTATGAGAAATAAATAAGTCTGAAAAAGTATGGAGCAAGGATAAAACAAAAAATATGAAATATAAATATATATATATATATATATATATATAATATATATATACATACATAAAAAATATATATATATAAAAAATATATAATAAATATAAATATAAAAAAATAAATATAAAATATAAATAAAAAATTATTAAATATTATGATATAAAAAAATTATTATTACTACTATTATTAATCAAATAAACATAGTAAAACCTTAAAATATAATAGATAATATAAGGTTGTATAAATATAAGTTTATTAAAAAATTAATTTTTTTTACATATATCCTACATAATAAATATATAAACGCATACACACACATATATATAAACAAATACATATATAGAGACATATATATATGTATATATATATATATATTCGACTCGGCGATCGCTGAGCACCTTTCTATAAATGCTTGTTTGTCCGATTATACAGATGAGTGCTTCTCTATTCTGCACAGAGCTAGGTCTAAGCAACATCTAGCAGTCCTTGAGGCTGTTAGTATTTCCTTTCTTAGACCTACTCTGTGCAGACAAACACCGAGACACTCCATTTATCTGTTGGGGGGCATAACATAACATAAACCTGGTTTAACCTAGGGCACATATACATACCCTTCTTTCCCCAATTTTTTTTGTCCCCCCCCCTACTCTCTGGTTTACCCCATTTTTCTTAACAAATTCTTTACATTTCTGACTTTTAATTGTCAACCGGTGTAAATACTTGAAAAAGTACCGGTCGAAAAGGCCTTCGTATCCCTTTTATTTTATTATTTTAATTCATAATAAAATATTACCCCCCCATTTTACATATGATCCCTCTACTTTTAGTAGTTTACAAATTTGCATGTACCAAACATTTATATATATATATATATATATATATATATATATATATATTTAGGAGAATATGTGCTTAATTGGAGTCGTACCTAATTTTTGAAAATCTCCTAAAAATTGTCGGCAAAAAAGCCATACCAATCATACCTTGTTTACAAATATATATATATATATATATATATATATATATATATATATATATATATATAAACACACATATATATACACTAAAAAAAATTAATGCACATAGATTTATACATATATATATGGAGATACGCTAAGGAAATTAATCCGACAATATGAGAAGAAAATATTTTTTAAATATAACAAACACAGGATGTTATGATCAGGAAAACAATTTTTTTTGTCAATACTTAAGCATTTCGGTATATTGTACCATCTTCAGGACACTGTTAAGTAATGTTTAACTTAACATCTTTCATTTTGTCCCTCACATAAACATTACTTAACAGTGTCCTGAAGATGGTACAATATACCGAAATGTTTAAGTATTGACACACAAAAAAAAATGTTCTTTATCATAACATCCTGTGTTTGTTATAGTTTTTAAATATTTTCTTCACACACACACACACACACACACACACACACACACACACACACACATATATATATATATGGTGATGCTGAAACTTTTAACCGAAAAAAACACAAAATTAAAAAAAAACAAAAAAAAACTACGAAACAAAGTCAAGTACTCGACTTAAAATAATAAACTTTTCATCTCTTTATGAATTTAGTCACTCGGTGAGGATCGAATTCATCATAGTAGTAACGGTGTAGTAGAGAGTAATTGCTAACTATTGTTCCACGGTGTTGCTGAAACTTTTGACCGACAAAAACACAAAGTTAAAAAAAAAAAAAAAAAAAAGAAAATAATTAAAAAACTACGAAACAAAGTTAAGTTAATAAACTTTGCATCTCTTTATTAATTTAGTCACTCGGTGAGGATCGAGTTCATCATAGTAGTAACGGTGTAGTAGAGTGAACTTGCTAACTATTGTTCCATGGTGATGCTGAAAATTTTGACCGACAAAAACACAAAGTTAAAAAAAGAAAAAAGAAAAAGAAAAAAACTCAAAAACTACGAAACAAAGTCAACTACTCGACTTAAAATAATAAAATTTTCCTTTTTTATTTTTCTATAAACTTAGTCACTCGGTGAGGATCGAACTCATAACGTTAGTAATGATCTTGCCTTGTTTTTAACTATTTCTCCCTGGACTACTGCTCCATGGTGATGTGCTCTAAATACAGGCGCATATTGATATTCAATAAAATTTGCCACTCGGTGAGGATCGAATTCGTCATAGTAGTAACGGTCTTGTAGTGTGAACTTGCTAACTATTGTTCCACGGAGATGCTGAAACTTTTGATCGACAAAAATACAAAGTTAAAAAAATAAAAATAAAAATAAATTCAAAAACTACGAAACAAAGTCAACTACTCGACTTAAAATAATGAACTTTGCATAAACTTTATAAATTTAGTCACTCGGTGCGGATCAAACTCATCATAGCAGTAACGGTCTAGTAGAGTGAACTTGCTAACTATTGTTCCACGGTGATGCTGAAACTTTTGATCGACAAAAATACAAAGTTAAAAAAAAAAATAAAAATAAGAATAAAAATTAAAAAACTACGAAACAAAGTCAAGTTTTTGACATAAAATAATAAACTTTGCATCTCTTTGTTAATTTAGTCACTCGGTGAGGATCGAGTTCATCATAGTAGTAACGGTGTAGTAGAGTGAACTTGCTAACTATTGTTCCATGGTGATGCTGAAAATTTTGACCGACAAAAACACCAAAGTTAAAACAAGAAAAAAAAATTCAAAAACTACGAAACAAAGTCAACTACTCGACTTAAAATAATAAACTTTGCATAAACTTTATAAATTTAGTCACTCGGTGCGGATCAAACTCATCATAGTAATAACGGACTAATAGAGTGAACTTGCTAACTATTGTTCCACGGTGATGCTGAAACTTTTGATCGACAAAAATACAAAGTTTAAAAAAAAATAAAAATTAAAATTAAAATTAAAAAACTACGAAACAAAGTCAAGTTTTTGACATAAAATAATAAACTTTGCATCTCTTTATTAATTTAGTCACTCGGTGAGGATCGAGTTCATCATAGTAGTAACGGTGTAGTAGAGTGAACTTGCTAACTATTGTTCCATGGTGATGCTGAAAATTTTGACCGACAAAAACGCAAAGTTAAAACAAGAAAAAAAAATTCAAAAACTACGAAACAAAGTCAACTACTCGACTTAAAATAATAAACTTTGCATAAACTTTATAAATTTAGTCACTCGGTGCGGATCAAACTCATCATAGTAATAACGGACTAATAGAGTGAACTTGCTAACTATTGTTCCACGGTGATGCTGAAACTTTTGATCGACAAAAATACAAAGTTTAAAAAAAAAAAAAAATTAAAATTAAAATTAAAAAACTACGAAACAAAGTCAAGTTTTTGACATAAAATAATAAACTTTGCATCTCTTTATTAATTTAGTCACTCGGTGAGGATCGAGTTCATCATAGTAGTAACGGTGTAGTAGAGTGAACTTGCTAACTATTGTTCCATGGTGATGCTGAAAATTTTGACCGACAAAAACACAAAGTTAAAACAAGAAAAAAAAAAAATTCAAAAACTACGAAACAAAGTCAACTACTCGACTTAAAATAATAAACTTTCTATGTTTTATCTTTTCTCAGTGTTTTTTTTTCCCCTCGAACTAAACATTTGTTTTTGGCACAGAAGATGAAACGTTGAGGGGAAAAAAAAGAAAGAAAATAGATAAATAATAAATATATGAATATATAAATAAATAATGTAAAATTCGTCGAAGATAATACGGAATTACCGGCCAACAACAAGAGGGCGAACAAAAATAACACAAAAATAAATAAACGATAAACAAAAAAGCAAAACAAAAAAAAAAACAAAATGAAGAAAAATACTTAAAGAAAAACCACAATAATTTTTTTGTCTATCTATTTATCTATTTATTTTTGTAATCCTCAGACAAGTGACTAATGACGTCACTAATTGTGTTGCCTTCTTCTTTTGCACCGAACGTGAGCGGGAACGTAACTCCCCCCCCCCCCAACAACAAAAAACATCAATTTATTTACAAATAAAACCATGTATGAAAACGGTGTTACTTTGTGAAGAAATCTTTTTTTCTCTAGTTACTTGTAACTGTATAGCATTGTGATTCCGCGTTTCCATCTTTTGGGCGTCTCTATTTTTGTGTCCTTTGTTGTTGTTTTTTGCTTTTTTTTGGGGGGGGGGTTACGGCATAGCAACCCTTTTGGGACTATTTTATCTAACAGCAATTAATGATTTATTAAATCCTCATTGTTAAAATCATTATGTTTTTTTTTTTTTGGCGAGGGTTACGGTATGTCAACCTTTTTGGGACTATTTTATGTAACAGCAATTAATTATTTATTAAACCCTCATTGTTAAAATCATTATGTTTTTTTTTGGTGAGGGTTACGGTATGTCAACCTTTTTGGGAGTATTTTATGTAACAGTAATTAATTATTTATTAAACCCTCATTGTTAAAATCATTATGTTTTTTTTGGTGAGGGTTACGGTATGTCAACCTTTTTGGGAATATTTTATGTAACAGTAATTAATTATTTATTAAACCCTCATTGTTAAAATCATTATGTTTTTTTTGTCGAGGGTTACGGCATGTCAACCCTTTTGGGACTATTTTATGTATCAGTAAATATTTTTATTAAACCCTCATTATTAAAATCATTAGGTTTTTTTTTTGGCGTGGGTTACGGTATGTCTACCTTTTTGGGACTATTTTATGTAATAGCAAATAATTATTTATTAAACCCTCATTGTTAAAATCATCATGTTTTCTTTTTGGTGAGGCTACGGCATGTCAACCCTTTTGGGACTATTTTATGTGACAGCAAATAATTATTTATTAAACCCTTATTGTTAAAATCATTATAGTTTTGACGGGGTTTACGGCATGTCAATGAGGTGGCTGAGGGTCTTCATTTCCTGGGAATGACGTTAAACTATCTGATGATGAGGCTCCATTTTTGGAGGTTTGGGGAATGTGGAGCACCCCTTCATCACCATTGCTCCCTGGTCCACTCTGACCCGGAGTGGTAGTACCCGTTAGGGTCCCATCTATGGGTTAACTAGTAAAACATGTGTTTATTAAAAATATTGAGTATCTACTAAGAATGAATTTATTTCAAAAACTTTATCGGCATTACATGACCCACTGAGGTTGATATGCCGTAAAATAAACAAAACCAAACCAAACCATAATATCTAGTGTAATATGGAGGCGCATGATCTAATGGTTAGAGTCGTAGAAAATGGACTCGTCGACCCGAGTTCAATTCCTGGACGAAGCTATTTGCATTTCACATGGCACTAATACCCTCGGGAAAGGTATGTATCCAATTCTCCCTCCAGTTATGGGCAAATAGCGGGGCAGACTGACCCCTTTAACCATGACTAGGTAACCAGTCGAGGAAAACTCTGATTTAAAACCTCTTAAACTCCGCTTAAGAAATTAACCATCCTGCTCGTGCGGAGGGGTTGGTATATATATATATATATATATATATATATATATATATATATATATATATATATGAGAAGTAAATACACAGCGATGTGTTTTATGATATGGCTTTTTGGGGGGAGAATATGTGCTTAATTGAAGTCGTACCTAATTTTGAAAGTTAATAAATAATTAATTAATTAGGCGGGCATACCTATTTAAATGTAAGGCTAAACAAATCGAGAATAATCAATCTCTGTATGTACATTTCGGTCTTCTTATCTATAGCTCTGCTGATGAAGCCTAATAGGCCGAAATGTACATACAGAGATTGATTTTTCTCGATTTGTTTAGCCTTACATTTAAATAGGTATGCTCGCCTAATTAATTAATTATTAATTAATTAACTTTCAAAATTAGGTACGGCTTCAATTAAGCACATATTCTCCCATATATATATATATATATATATATATATATATATATATATATAGGGTAATTAACGGCCCCTTGTCTTTTAGTGTTGTATCGCGAGGTTGAAAGATACACAAAAGAATGGTGTGCTTAATACATTTATTAAGCATCAGCATCCGGCGCCAAACGGATACATACAAACAGATAAGTACAAATAATTAACTAAACAAAACTTACACTAAATAGAGGAGGGTCAAATGCGATATAGCCAACGCAACAAAGTCAGCCTGGATAATCCACTTTAATTGACGGCTATTTTATGGCTATGAGCCAGTCTATCTGGTAGAGTGTCAAAGGGGTGTTAGGTGAACAATTGGTCTTAAAAAATCATTTATTTCACAATACAGGTGCATTAGGTAATGGTTGGAGACGTAGAAAATGGACTCGTCGGCCTGTTTAATTCCTGGACTCGTCGACCCGAGTTCAATTCCTTGACCCGTCGACAAGGCTGTTTGCATTTCCCATAGCGCCAATACACTTAGGAAAGGAATATATCCAACTATTCTCCCTCCAGCTGTGGGTAAATAATAGGGCAAAGTGGGCTTTTTAACCATAGCTAGGCAACCAGTCTGGGGGTTCGGTTTAGCTCAGTCGGTAGTGTGTCCGATTAGGAACCACAAGATTTCAGGTTCGATACCGGTCCTCGCTAACTCTTTTGCTTTTTGTACAAAAATGTTGAAGATTTTTAATTTAAGCATTTAAGTTTTAATGTGATGAAATATGGTAAATTAGAAAGACTAACGAAATTAAATAAGAACGCATATAAAAAGATTACACTTAAATTAGTTATATTTTATTGGTTATAGATTTCAATCCCATTTATGGTTGTCTATTATACATAATAGTAATAAATTTTATACATAAAATAAGTATAAGTATAGTATAATAATTTTTATACATGAAAAAATGTATACTAGAAAAATAAGAAAACACTCACCGGGCGGTGTAAAAATTAATTTTTGAAAGATATTGCCTGATTGGATGGGAGTTAAAAATTCAATTGCAGAGATTTTGTACCTGTAAGTAAAGTCAACATATTTTTATACTAGAAAAATAAGAAAACACTCACCGGGCGGTGTAAAAATTTTATACTAGAAAACTAAGAAAACACTCACCGGGCGGTGTAAAAATTAATTTTTGAAAGATAGTGTCTGATTGGGTGGGAGTTTAAAATTCAATTGCAGAGATATTTGAGAATTAAAATATACATATAAATAGCATTGAACATCTATTTGAAAATGTCCAGCATTTGTAAATCTCAAAAGCAAACAAACCAATACACCATATACCCCCACCTTCTACCCAGTCGATGCTGGGTAGTCGCTTCTAGTTTAAAATAAATGTGGACCAAGTCACCTTTAAGCACCCAAGGGTTAACCTGGATTCAGGACAGGTCTTTCATTTACACCGTCAAAATCCGTTTTTTTGTTTTACCAGACGAGTTTTTGACGCATTTGTTGTTTATTTGAACAGGTTTTTTTTAAATATTTTTTTTTTAAATTACAACAACTTTAAACAAAAAACAAGTTTACACAGGAATAATTAACAGTTTTATGGGACAATCCTAAATCGTGCTCAATCGCCGCTTCTGGCACCAGAGCATTACTTTTAATAAATCAGAAGTTTTAACAGAAATACTGGGGTGAAATAGTATCTCTGTCGCAAAGGAAGGAGACAAGGCAAATTATAGAGTTTATAATTTGGGTTAACAGTTTATTGGATTAGGTATTAATGTGTTATTATACAATTGTGTAAATGTCTATAAGAAGTTGCCAGGGGATTTCTCCTGGCGGGATATATTTAGGTAATGCATATAGGTTTAAGTACACTTATCTTAGTTGTATTTGTCTTAGCAATGTCTCGTAGTTGTCCGGTGAGGTCGCTGTGGTTCTGTTGTCCGGTAAGGTCGCTGTGGTTCTGTTATCCAGTAAGGTCGCTGTGGTTCTGTTGTCCGGTAAGGTCGCTGTGGTTCTGTTATGTCTGCTTGTGTCAGCTAGTTCTGTTCCCTTTGCCAGTCGGGCCTGTTCTCCTGAATCAGGTTTCAGTGTCTCTGCCCTATTCTCCGGACTTCCGGGTGAGGGCAGATAACCAAATTTCCAATAGTTTTGCTTATTAATAAGAAGTTGGTGAATATTTTTCAACACTAACAATAATTTTTTTTTTAAATTAGGAAAAAATATTCATTTTTAATTCGTAATCTGATAAAGTAGTTTTTGATTTTATATTTTTTTTTAGCTATTCTAAATAAAACTTGAAACGAAAGACATGTTTATTTATTTTCCATGTGCCTCTACGGATAGTTAATATTAAAAAGTATTTATTTAAAAATAGATTTTAGTAGGGTTAGGGTTAGGGGTTGGGGTTAGGGATTGTGGTTAGGGTTAGGGGTTAGGGTCAGGGTTAGCAGTTAGTTTTATAATTTAAAAATGCATCTAAAAATCGTCTGTTAACAAACAACCGGATGTTGACGGTGCAAAGCGAAACATGTCCTTCTGGATCCAGGTCACCCCTGGGGTGCTTAAAGGTGACTTGGTCCATAAATGTTTATAAATCATTTAAATATCAATTTTTTTTTTTATATTTTAGATGCGAGAATTGCGCCATCCGAATATAAATTCTTTCATCGGTGCTTCCGTCGACGGACCGTATGTGCTGATTGTGTCTGAATATTGTTCCAAAGGAAGTCTGCAGGTAAGAGATTTCAATCCCATTTATGGTTTTATATATATATATATATATATATATATATATATATATATATATATATATATATATATATGTTTATATATATATATATATATATATATATATATATATATATATATATATATATATATATCTTTATTATAATGGAGATTGTGTGTTTTTCTGTCTGTAACCGAAACTATATTACTAATCGAGTCACAATTAACATAGTTATTTTCATCAGATTCTTCATGATTTTATTCATATTTAAACGTCAATTATTAATAAAATTGCTTCACCTTTTTATTAGTGTTGTCCATATCTACATGATATTTACCGCGTACCCCACTTGTACGGGTCAGGCACAAAGTCCCTATTAACGTGGGACCACCCACAAGCCGAAGCTCATGGAGTGGCAGGTGAAAAAATTGCGTCGATCCCGTCGGCATTCCCCCTCAAGGGGGCGCCTCAGGCACTGGGCAATAAACCCAGCCCTACCCCTTTAAATCGAGGGGGCAGGTGTTGCCTGGGGGGATGGCCCCCTGGGATCGACGCTGTTAATTATATCAATGGTCCAGAGGCCGAAGCCACTGTTGACCATATCTACATACTAATAACATGCTATTGTATTTATATATACAAAAAATAGCGGTTTGCAGTGTGAACGGGAAGGCTAATTTGCATATTGATATTAAAAATGTGATTTTATTAAATATGTCCTTAGTATTATTGATTTCTAACTGTTTGGTTTTATTTTAATGAATATAAGCAAAAATCTCTCCAATGAATCTTAAATGAAATCCATTAACAAGAAAAAATAAGTGTAATTTTATTCTTTATTTCCTAATTTAACTAAATAGTTAAATAAGTAAAATTCAGCAATGAAAGACGGCAGTGATGGAAGAGTAAGTTTCATTTCTATTTTTCTATTATACCCCCACTCTGTTTCAAATCTTTTTATCTGCATTCTTATTAGACTTTTTAATTTAATACGATATTTCATTACATTAAAACTTAAATACTTGCACCCGGAGGGTGCATATATTTGCTAGTATATATAAAGATATGAAAACACCACAAAATGCTGTTAAGTGAAAACATTTTATAATTTCACTGATATTAAACAATATTTAGATTTTATGAAAATCGTCATCAGAGCTTGTTTATACTCCGTGTTGTTAAGAACGGAGATAAAAGTCATATGAGTTCAAAACAAAAACCTTGGCGTTGCAAAAAAAAAAGTTATACAATAGTATCGAATGTGAGCCACTTCCGCCGCATTTTCATCGGTCATCAGATTATGTATATCTTATTGTAACAGTTTTTTTTTTTAAAAGGAAGATATAATGACAAGATTTGACACTAGACGAATTCTCTTATTCAAAACGGGATGAGTATTAGCCTGTTGACGTTAAGTTTTCAACAGATTTATAGAAAAAGAATTTTTAGTTTTGTAATTAATATTGTAAATTTTCTGTTTTTTTGTTTTTCTTATATATAAAGTAAAAAAGTATGAACGGTTGTAAGGTTTTATTTTTAATTTTTTGGAAAATGTGAAAAATTTAAAATTTCTTCGGAAATATATAACGGAAAATGTCATGTAACACGTAGTATAAACAAGCTCTGATAACGATTTTCATAAAATCGAAATGTTGTTCAATATCAGCTAAGTCATAAAATGTTTTCACTTTAACAGCATTTTGTGGTGTTTTCCAATCTTTTTTTTATATATATACTCATACTGTCGGATTCATTTTCCTTTCTTTTAACTTATATATACCTTTAAACATGTTGTGTTAAACTGTACAGACAATTCTTGTCGGACAAGTTTTTGTTCGACCCTTTCTAATTTTCTGGCCATTTTTTTGGTGTCAGGGTGGAACTGGTGTAGCAATCCACCAAAGCTTTCGGCAATTCGATTTGCATCGTACGCATTTAAGTTTTAATGTGATGAAATATGGTAAATTAGAAAGACTAACGAAATTAAATAAGAATGCATATAAAAAGATTACACTTAAATTAGTTATATTTTATTGGTTATAGATTTCAATCCCATTTATGGTTGTCTATTATACATAATAGTAATAAATTTTATACATTAAATAAGTATAAGTATAATATAATAATTTTTATGCATAAAAAAAATTATACTAGAAAAATAAGAAAACACTCACCGGGCGGTGTAAAAATTAATTTTTGAAAGATATTGTCTGATTGGATGGGAGTTAAAAATTCAATTGCAGAGATTTTGTACCTGTAAGTAAAGTCAACATATTTTTATAATAGAAAAATAAGAAAACACTCACCGGGCGGTGTAAAAAATAATTTTTGAAAGATATTGTCTGATTGGGTGGGAGTTAAAAATTCAATTGCAGAGATTTTGTAACTGTAAGTAAAGTCAACGTATTTACGAGGGGCTTATGAAAAGTTTTCAACATCAGAAAAACTAAAAGTGATAAAAGATTTTTGAACATTCATTTTTCAACATAGTCTCCTTCAACGGCTGAACACTTGCTCCAACGGCGCTGAAGCGCTTTTATCCCAGTGTAGAATAACTCTTTTGTTTGGAACTCAAGAAACCCCTCGACACTCAGCTTCCTCTGCTTTGATTGTTCTTTGGTTTCGGTTTGGTAGGGATGAACGCAGGTTTCGTCCATAGTGATGAATCGAGCAAGGAAATTGTCTCCACCAGCTTCAAACAGTTCAAGATTGCTCTTGGACACAATACACCTGGTGCGTTTGTTGCATACCTCTTTCCTTACTTTCTTACTTCTATTCTTCTAGCGTCTCTTCTAGCGACTGGACTTCGTCTTGGGGACTTCGTGTCTGGTCTTCTAGGTCAGTCTTGTTACCAAGACATTCATTAACCACAAAACCATATTATTTTCGTAAGCTTTTATTTCTTAGCTAAACATTTTTCATCTGACTAACATAGCGCGCGTATGCAGTGAGTTCCAGTTAAGGCAGCACATCTTCTCTGTCCGACGTCCAAACTGAAACTGAAGACCCAACCAGGTCCCACGTGACTTCACGTATTTCGCGTAAAACCTTGTGGCTCCTTGGCGGACGTTCTATTGACTGAGCTAAACCGGCCCTTATATATACTAGCAAATATATGCACCCTCCGGGTGCAAGTATTTAAGTTTTAATATAAAAAAATATCATGTTAAATTAGAAAGGCTAATGAAACTGAATAAGAATTCAGATAAAAATATTTGGAACAGAGGGGGTATGATTGAAAAATAGAACAACTTTGAAACTAAATCTTCCATCATTTTCCCTTACTCCCGTCTTTCATTGGTAAATTTTCCTAATTTAACTATTTAGTTAAAATAGGAAGTAAAGAATAATATTACAGTTATTTCTTCTTGTTCAGGGATTTCTTTTAAGATTTATTGAAGAGATTTTTGCTCATATTCATTAATATAAAACCAAACAATTAGAAATCAATAATACTAAGCACATATTTAATAAAATCACATTTTTAATATCAATATGCAAATTAGCCTTCCCGTTCACACTGTAAACCGCTATTTTGTTGTATATATAAATATAATTACATGTTGTCAGTATGTAGACATGGTTAACAGTATTAATAATGTAAAACAATTTTATTAATAATTGAGGCTTAAATAAAAATGCAATCATGGAAAATGTGATGTCAATAACTAAGGGAATAGATATAGTTTCGGTTACAGACAGAAAAGCACACAATCTCCATTATAATAATAATAATAATAATATATATATATATATATATATAATACCGGGCATATATTTATTAAAACTTGTTTTTAAAAACAATGAGGACCGTCTAATGTTGCATACTCAAATTTTGAGTGCATTTATTCGATGTTATGATGATTTGGGGTGACGTAAGCAGAGACGTAGTTAGTTTCTCCATTATTAAAAGACTAGAAGTGGCTACCCGGCGAATAAGACAGTTCTAAGTGACAGTTATCTCTAGACTGAAGGTTCAATCCTGGTCATGGGCAGCAGTAACATAGAATAATAATTAACACAGCTTAACACCTGTACCCCATCTATGGTTATGTATTAATCTAACTCCTTAATCCACTAGGCTATGTGACCAATTGGACCGTTCTCACTCCACTAACCATAATTGGGGTACAGGTGTTAAGCTGTGTGAATTATTATTCTATGTTACCGCTGCACTGGACCAGGATTGAACCTGCAGTCTAGAGATAACTGTCACTTAGAATTGTCTTAATCTAAATCCTTAATCCACTAGGCTATGTGACCAATTGGACAAACATTCAGAGAAATCGTATAAAACGATCTAAGCATTGCTATTACTCTTACCGAACAGGTTGCATTAGACGTCTACGTATTCAGACAAATTTTAACTACATTAGATAACTTTTTGCGTCCGAGGTGCTAAACTCAGTTATTTTGGACTTGGTTAATTGGCATTTGTGCCAAATAAATGTAACTTTGTCTGGGAGGTTTTTCAATGATCGCACCGGGACGCAGACAGAAACTGAAGTGAGGTTTACCGAAAAGGAATTGGTAGATACTACGGCATTATTTTTTTTTTTTTTCCTTTTCCAAAATCTTGAAGATTTCTCTAAAAGACAGGAAAGGCGTCAGCTGAGAATTGTGGTTGCGACACTCAAGAGTAACAGAGACAGCTGACATCTTTCTTCTTCTTCTTCTTCTTCTTTCTTGAATTCTTCTTCTTCTTCTTCTTCTTCTTCTTCTTCTTGCATTCTTCTTCTTCTTCTTCTTCTTCTTCTTCTTCTTCTTCTTCTTCTTCTTCTTCTTCTTGCATTCTTCTTCTTCTTCTTCTTCTTCTTCTTGCATTCTTCTTCTTCTTCTTCTTCTTCTTCTTCTTCTTCTTCTTCTTGCATTCTTCTTCTTCTTCTTCTTCTTCTTCTTCTTCTTCTTCTTCTTCTTCTTCTTCTTCTTCTTCTTCTTCTTCTTCTTCTTCTTCTTCTTCTTCTTCTTCTTCTTCTTCTTCTTCTTCTTCTTCTTCTTCTTGCTTCTTCTTCTTCTTCTTCTTCTTCTTCTTCTTGCATTCTTCTTCTTCTTCTTTCTTCTTCTTCTCTCTTCTTGCATTCTTCTTCTTCTTCTTCTTCTTCTTCTTCTTCTTCTTCTTCTTTTTCTTCTTGCATTCTTTCTTCTTCTTCTTCTTCTTCTTCTTCTTCTTCTTCTCTTGCTTCTTCTTCTTCTTCTTCTTCTTCTTCTTCTTCTTGCTTCTTCTTCTTCTTCTTCTTCTTCTTCTTCTTCTTCTTCTTCTTCTTCTTCTTCTTCTTCTTCTTCTTCTTCTCTTCTTCTTCTTCTTGCATTCTTCTTCTTCTTCTTCTTCTTCTTCTTCTTCTTCTTTCCTCATTCTTCTTCTTCTTCTTCTTCTTGCATTCTTCTTCTTTATGATACTACGCATTGCATCAAGTGCAGAATGCATTTGGAGGTATGCAAGTATATATATATATATATATATATATATATAGTGTAATAATTAGTTATATGAAAATATAGTATGTAAGATTATTGACACATGAGTGTCTGTGTGTTGGAAGGGATATAGTGAATCATGTGTGTATACATGAGTGAATATGACTAAGGAACGAATAATTAAATAAAAAGGAGTGATAGGAAGATATTTGATATCCAACCGAGACAAATGTCTCAAAACCAAGAGACCAATGTATTTTGGGCCTAATTATTCATTGTTAATTGATAATGTGGACGTTTGTTTATCTGTTGTGCCAAGTATTATTATTATTGTTCTAGTCATAGTATTTCAAACCAACAAAACATCTGGGGATGAAATTGAATGTCAAGGTTAGTCAGAAAGGAGATGGTGGGGGTGGAATTTTATATATATACAGTCCCAGCAAAAAAAAGTCAGAAGAGTAGTTTAGTCTGGACCCCAGCGTAGAGTTGAGTTTTGGACGCCGAAGAAGGAAGATCAGTTTAGTGTCCACCAGAGATTTCAAACATTAGCAGAAGTCTTTAAAAGAACAGAGGGGCATTTTGCCCCCTCTCATCTCGACAGTACGGAGAAGAATGTGTGATTAGCAGATAGAAATGAAAGAAGGAAGCAATGTAAAACCATATACTTCTCTGCCATTTTGATTGATGTTCACCTGAAATTGTCTTGTCTTGTCTTTCTTCTCTTTTGATAATTGATTGTAAACCCCTGGATGAGCCCTGAGGCAGCATTACGTGCACAAGTGGAGGTCCTAAGTTAGGGTCAAGTAAGCAGACGATCACGGACGATTATGGCCAGTAGAGTTTGGGAAAAGCTAGGAGATGCAGTAATGTCGGAAAATGCACAGTAAGGTGCATAAAAGGGCTGCAGGTGTTCATCCCCACGAGGGGGGTTTTACACTTC
>CM042175.1:46905553-46915553 GCA_023376005.1 Doryteuthis pealeii
CTGTTTGTCTAACAAAGTCTCTTCTTAGTATTCTAGCCGATTGCAGCAATGCAGTAGTCTGGAAAGTCTCGATTCTTTCTCTTATTTCCAGATCCTCCTGTCTTTTTTTTCCAAGTTTTTTTTGGGACCGTCCCAAGTGCACCAACTACGTAAGGTATCACTTTGACCCACGTATTCCATAGCTTTTTCAATTCTTTAGCAAGGTCTAAGTACTTGTCCATCTTTTCGTTTTCCTTCAATTCTCTGATAAAGTCCAGATTATTATTATTATTATTATTATTATTATTATTTACTCCTTTTGAGTTTTCACATCAGCATTAGTTGATGGTCTTTCACTGGAGTCTGAGTGACAGCAAGTCTCCTCAGGTCTCCAGGACTCTTCTGAGTATTCTGGCAGATTCAGTGCAGTGTTCTGAATGGTTTCAATCCTTCCTCTGATTTCCAAACTTTCCAGACCCTTTTCTAATCCTTTTGGGACTGTTCCAAGTGCACCAACTACAATTGGTATCACTTTCACTTTCATGTTCCATAACTTTTTCAGTTCTCTGGCAAGGTCTAGATATTTGTCTATTTTTTAATTTTCCTTTAGCTTCACCATGTGATCTGCTGGCACTGCAAAATCCACCAGTTGACAAGTTCTTTCTTTTTTTGTTTATCAACACTAAGTCTGGTCTTCTTGCTGGGATAAGGTGATCCGTTTTTATTTCAAAGTCCCAGAGAATTTTATGCGTTTCGTTCTCAAGAACAGACTCTGGTTTATGCATATACCATTTTGTTGTATGGTTAAAATTTAATTTTTTTTTCATAATTCCCAGTGGATCACCTTCCCAACCCAGTCGTGTCTAGTTTTGTATTCTTGTTGTGCTAGTTTTATTATTATTATTATTATTATTATTATTATTATTATTATTATTTATTATTATTATTATTGAAGCGTGCGTACTGAAAACAAGCACCAGCTTTGTTTTTTGGCGATATTAAAATAGCTTTTATTTGGGGGTGGGGGCGTTTGCCATCTGTCTAATGAGCAGGGCCATTGCCTGAGGCGCCACCTAAGGTGAGGATACTAATGAAGACCAAGATATTTTTACTACTGCCCTTGACGGCCTATTGGTTTTTGAGAGGGTTAAATTTGCACGTGTGCCATATCCTATTCGAGACGCTGTGTGGGGGTAGGTAAATGCTGGTGCGGTTATTGTGGTCGGCGAGCCGAGTTCGAATCCTGGACGAGAATTCTGTGTTTCCCTTGCCCCTGGAAATAATATAAGACTTCCCAGCCACCCCAGATATAAAGTAGCTTGGAGAATAATGGGATAGACCACGCTCTTTTGCATTGGTGGACCGACCGGTCTAAAAGGAAAAAAAAATCAGTCTATTCATATCTATCTATATATTTCACTAGAAGTGGCTACTCGGCGTCGAGGATGTGTAGAGGATGGATTTGAAAAAAGTTAGTCTCGCAGATCCATTATTATTGAATCGCGAGTGAGATCCTCTCTAGTTGCCCCATAAAAATCCCCATGGAAATATATAACAATATAGTAAGAAATTTACATTCAAGGATTTATGCAATTTCTTTAAAAAATGAGATATAAATGATGCAATTAATTCTATCAATCAATATCATATTTTAAAGCAAAAAAAAACAAAAAAAAAAAACAAAAAAAAAAACATACAAAAAAGAAAGAAAAGATAAACAAAATAACATGCAAATGACTTTCTCTTCTGTTACTTTTCAAATTTGAATTTTTAAATATCTTCCCAAATATAAATCAAATCTTTTTTGTTTGTTCAAAAACCAAGCCCTGGTGATATTTATTGTATATATATATTTAATTTGTCGTTAGTTGTTATATTTTCGAACTTTCCTCCGGACATACATATACATACAACTTCCCTTTATATATGGATAGATAGATAGATAGATAGATTCCCCCCCCGTCTCTCTCGCATTCTGTGTCTGTCTGTCAATCTATATCTCAATCTATTCATCTCTCTCTCTCTCTCTCTCTCTCTCTCTCTCTGTCTCTCTGTCTCTCTGTCTGTCTGTCTGTCTGTCTGTCTCTCTCTCTGTCTCCGTCGCTCTTTCTGTCTGTCTGTCTGTCTCTCTCCGTATCCCTCCCCCTCTCTCCCCGTATCTCCCTCCCCTCCTCTCTGTCTGTCTGTCTGTCTGTCTCTCTCTCTGTCTCCGTCGCTCTTTCTCTCTGTCTGTCTGTCTCTGTCTCTCTCTCCCAGTATCTCCCCCCTCTCTCTTTCTCTCTGTCTGTCTGTCTGTCTGTCTCTCTGTCTCCGTCGTTCTTTCTCTCTGTCTGTCTGTCTGTCTGTCTCTCTCTCTCTCCCCGTATCTCCCTCCCCTCTCTCTGTCTGTCTGTCTGTCTGTCTCTCTCTCTGTCTCCGTCGTTCTTTCTCTCTGTCTGTCTGTCTGTCTGTCTCTGTCTGTCTCTCCCGTATCTTCCCCTCTCTCTCTCTCTGTCTCTCTGTCTCTCTCTCTATCTCGTCGTTCTTTCTCTCTGTCTGTCTGTCTGTCTCTCCCGTATCTCCCTCCCCCCTCTCTCTCTCTCTCTGTCTGTCTCTCTCTGTGTCTCCGTCGCTCTTTCTCTCTGTCTGTCTGTTTGTCTGTCTGTCTCTGTCTCTCTCTCCCCGTATCTCCCTCTCTCACTCTCTCTCTGTCTGTCTGTCTCTATCTCTCTCCCTGTCTCCGTCGTTCTTTCTGTCTGTCTGTCTGTCTGTCTGTCTCTGTCTCTCTCTCCCCGTATCCCCCTCCCCCCCTCTCTCTCCATATATATCCAATATATCTTTCTATTTGACTATCTATCTATAATTCCTATACTCCCTCTTCCTCTTCACTGTTTTCCTTTGGGTGGAGTTTAAAATCAACTGAGCGTAATTTTGGAAGGAGAGATGTTGCTTATAAAAAAGGGCGGTGCACGTGTTAAGACAACAAAAATTACATATCTGTCATGAAATTTCATTTATTCATTTAATTTAATTTCATTCTTCTTCTTTTTCTTCTTTTTCTTCTTCTTCTTCTTTTCTTCTTCTTCTTCTTCTTCTTCTTCTTTTCTTCTTCTTCTTATTCTTCTTATTATTATTATTATTATTATTATTATTATTATTATTATTCACTCCTTTTGAATTTTCACATCAGCATTAGCTGATGGTGTTTCACTGGAGTCTGGGTGACAGCAAGTCTCCTCAGGTCTCCAGGACTCTTCTGAGTATTCTGGCAGATTGAAGCAGTGCAGTGTTCTGAATGGTTTCAACCCTTCCTCTGATTTCCAGATTTTCCAAACCCTTTTCTAATCCTTTTGGGACCGTTCCAAGTGCACCAACTACAATTGGTATCACCTTCACTTTCATATTCCATAACTTTTTTAGTTCTCTGGCAAGGTCCAGATATTTGTCCATTTTTTCCATTTTCCTTTAACTTCACCCTGTGATCTGCTGACACTGCAAAATCCACCAGTTGATAAGTTCTTTCTTTTTTGTTTAACAACACTAGATCTGGTCTTCTTGCTGGGATAAGGTGATCCGTTTTTATTTCAAAGTCCCAGAGAATTTTATGCGTTTCGTTCTCAAGAACAGATTCTGGTTTATGCATATACCATTTTGCTGCATGGTCAAACTTTGATTTTTAGCATAATTCCCATAATTCATAGATTTGTATTCCCTTTGTGCTAGTTTGCTATATTCACTTAATACATGGTTTACAGTCTCATCTCTGTCACTGCATAGTCTACATTTACTGTTTTGTTGTGTCTTATCAATTTTTGCTTTGATATAATTTGTTCTTAAGGCATTATTTTGTGGAGCAATTATTAGTGATTCCGTTTCTCTCTTGAGGTTTCCTCTTCTTAACCCTGTCCAAGTCTTTTTATGTGAAACCTCTGCGATTTGTCGTTTGAAGTGTCCATATAATTGTTTTTCTACCCATCTTTGTTTTCTAGTTTTTGTTGTTTTCTGTTTGTCCATACATTACATCTGCTGTTGTTGGCTGCTATAAGGAATCTTTATTTGCTCTTTTTCGTGTATTCTTCCTCTTATCATTATTATTATTAATATTATTATTGTTATTATTATTATTATTATTATTATTATTATTATTATTATTATTAGTTGTAGTAGTAGTAGTAGTAGTATCATTATTATTATTGCCCTTGTTTTTTCTTCTTCTTTTTCTTCTTTTGAGTTTTTCACATTTCACTGGAGTCTGAGTGACAACAAGTCTCCTCGGGTCTCTAGGATTCTCCTGAGTATTGCAACAGTGCAGTAGTCTGGATGGTCTCAATTCTTCCTCTGATTTCCAGATTTTCCAGTCTTTTTTCCAAGCTTTTTGGGTCCGTTCCAAGTGTACCAACTACAATTGGTATCACTTTGACTTTCATATTCCATAGCCTTTTCAATTCTCTAGCAAGGTCCAAGTACTTGTCCATCTTTTCGTTTTCCTTCATCTTCACGCTGTGATCTGCTGGACCTGCAAAATCCACCAGTTGACAAGTTCTTTCTTTTTTGTTAATCAACACTAGGTCTGGTCTTCTTACTGGGATAAGGTGATCCTTTTTTTATTATCTCAAAGTCCCAGAGAATTTTATGCGTTTCATTCTCAAGAATAGATTCTGGTTTAAGCATATACCATTTTGTTGTATTGTCAAAATTAAATTGTTTGCATAATTCCCAGTGGATCACCTTCTCAACCCAGTCATGACTAGTTTTGTATTAATAAAGGAAAGAAAATGCTGAATGGATAAAATAGATTTACTAACACGTGTTACGGCCAAGAGTATAAATAGAATAACAGCCTTCATCAGAGTAAAATGTTTTGTATTTGAAGTTAAAGCGGTCAAAATGCCGAGAATTTTTTTTCGAACACTTCAAAATTCTCTGTATTTTAACCGCTTTAATTTCAAACACGAAACATTTCATTCTGACAAAGGCTGTTATTCTTTGTATGCTTAAAGATTTTATAATTTTCTATTATTATTATTTTATAAGAATTGTTAATTTTATATTATTATTATTTTTTTATATTTAAAATAATAATAAATAGAATACAATGTGTAGATGAACAAACTACTGGTCGAAACACGTGTGAGTAAATTTTATCCATTCAACATTATAATCCAACGATATGCAGATGTTTTACAACCTTATCATCTTACGCATCTTGTATAATTTTCATACATTGAATTAGTTATTAATCAGGATGGTTGAGTTGTAATTTTAGCGGTAAACACGGCTCTCATCTGTCAAGATCTGACAGTCATCATATATATATATATTGTTGTATATTGTACAAACGGAAATAGGAATTTCCGGTTAAATTAAACAAAGAAAAGACAAAAAAATGACAAAAAGCAAACAAAGAAGTTAAAAATAGAAGCTAGGCTTTCCGCTCAAAGAAGAAGGGAGAAGATAAAGAAATATATAACAAATGCCCGTTATCAGATCAAAAGATAAAGATGCGTAGGAGCACCTATCAATATAAAAGGCCTGAGGGTTCAAGCCGACAAGTCAGTCAGACAGCGGACGGCGAACAGAGCACAAGGAGCGACCGTCGACACGGTCCATCGCTGCCAACGGACAGTGAGTTTCGTCCACCCCTTCCACCTCACCAGCGCCAGTCATCCCAGTAGTAGTAGTAGTCATCGTCAACCCTTGGGCATTCCTATTGTCACGCTCGCCACCCACCAGCTGAGGGAGAGAAATAAAGTCAACTCCTACTATACCCATGTATTGTGGTTTCTTAAGTCCGACTACATACTTCGCTACGTGACCATATATACCCGAAACGTATACAGATACGCGATTTAGCAGCGTGAATTTGAATAAGCCGCTATATAACATATAAACATTTGATGCCAGTATACAACAATATGACTTACATGATGGAAAATACCTAGCAACAGCTCCAGACTTTCAGAAATCGGTAATTTATGAGGAAGCGCGTTCCGGCCTCCTGCCTCAGAAATTGCTACCCGGTGACTATTAAAATAACGTCCCCAGCTATGTCGGTGTTACTTGAAAGAAAACAACCATCTTAGGGCGTTAAATGTATTTTAGAGGGGAGTGGCTTCTCTTTTTTGGCGTAATTCTTATTTATTTATCGTAATTTGTCGTAATTCGTATTCATTTATAGAAATTTGTTGTAATTCTTGTTCATTTATAGAAATTTGTCGTAATTCTTGTTCATTTATAGAAATTTGTTGTAATTCTTGTTCACTTATAGAAATTTTTCGTAATTCTTGTTCATTTATAGAAATTTGTCGTAATTCTTGTTCACTTATAGAAATTTGTCGTAATTCTTGTTTAGATATGAAGATGGATATATTGTTTGGAATAGACTGAGATAGATAGATAAACAAAATATTATAGATAGATATAAACAAATGGAAATAGATAGATATTTACTACAAGTAAATGTATTTGTGGGGTGTCGCTTCTTTTTTGTCGTAATTCTTGTTTATTTAAACTAAAAACAAGACATTAAACAAACATGAATAGAAGAAAATCTGAGACGACATAGCTGGGGACGTTATTTTAATAGTCACCGGATAGCAATTTCTGAGGCAGGAGACCGGGACGCACTTCCTCATAAATTACCCAGAAATCTTCTGACGAAGAGATCTTTATCTCCAAATATCAAGAATAAATCTAAGGTAAACAAACAGCATCATAGTTGCCTCATTTTTCTTTACACTTGCATTGCATATGAATATGTTATGTATAAACTTTGTTCTTGTGAACGTTGTTTCGGATGAACCTTCACCCTTTTTCAAGGTATATAATATGAGATGGTCTGGAGAGAAAAATGAAATGCTGTATATGAGAGAGAATTTGATCTCTCTCTGACCGTAAAATACATAAACAAACCTATGTATTTAATAGTTAAAAAAAACACTAGTCCCCGCTACAGCTGTCAATGGACGAGGGGATAAGATATCAGGCTGCCACACGGTCAGTCTGAGTTCGACCCTAGCCAAAAGATAGTTGTGTCTAGCCAAACTGAAGAGGCGTGAAACACCAAAACACGTGTCTGTGAATGACTTATTAATATATCTATCTCTCTCTCTCTCTCTATATATATATATAATATATATATATATTGGTAGAGTATCACCTTGTATACATGTATGTGTGTGGGTGATATGTAGATTCTAGGAGAACGTCTAGATATTCACTTCTGGACTCAAATAGGTCGGTTTCCCAAGGCGAAAAAGATGACTTTTAACTTGTAAAAATATGTGGTGGGCATTATTTTTTTAGAGAAATATGTATAAAATCATGAGAAACATATCTGTATCTTTGTTGAGTTACCGTTTTTTCATGTTAGTTAATAATATATATTTTAATACACAAATTAGATGCTAAAAATTTTAGTTAGCTACGTACAACGAAGTAGCCAATCAGAATACATCTTTCATTGACTGCTGATAAAATTAACCAATCACGATCACCGTAGCATGAGTTATCACTCAACATGTCTGCTTCAAGCGAAGAAGTGTATAATGTAAACACACCAGAAAATAAATGTTTTATGTGTATTTTAATTTTAAAAAAAACCTTAGTTATAACTCGTTTTTGGCTACGTTAAATTTCAATTGATTTGTGTCTGCTTCAAGCGAAGAAGAAGTGTATAATGTAAACACACCAGAAAATAAATGTTTTATGTGTATTTTAATTTTAACTTGTTTTTGGCTACGTTAAATTTCAATTGATTTAACGGTGAAAAAAATGTAAACATTGTTTTTCGTTTATAATTTGCATTATTTTTGTAAGCCGAAAATTTTTTAAAAAAATCATTAGGAGTTTGTTTAATGCTTCTTCTTTCGAGTGAATAAAATTTTTTTAAAGATAATATTAACCTTTATGCAAGTTTTATTATATTAAATATAGTGGGGGGGGGGTAAATTTCACGGGGAAAATTGGTGGTACCCACGGAAAATTTTAATATGTGCAACATTTACGCATAAAAAAATAGTGTGATATTCAGGAGTCTATAAGCATTCATTTGGCCGCTTTTTTTTCCCCACCCTAAAAATTACAAATTAAATCAAAAACTAGAGCCTTTTTGGCCTTTGGGCCCGTAGCCTAAAACTGTAACCTACCATGTTTAAACCGACCCCCCCCCCTGCCATTTTTCTTTTTTTTCTTTCTACGAAATGAACTATGACGCATAGCCGTAGCCACGGAATCCATTTCCCGATTACTCGCAGAGATTCTAAGAAACCATGATCACATTAAATGTTTGCTAATTCTTCCGTTGTTGTATTCCCAAACCATGAACCATGCCTACCCATCCACCCGTGTTCCTTCCACCCGGCCACCGCCTCATACCACCAATCCCCCCCTCTCTCTCTCTCTCTCTCTTGTCGGCCACTGTATTTGGTTCCTTTTTTTATCGTCTGTCTGTTCGCAGACTCTGCTAGTTCTTGGTTAACTTCCAGAAATTCCAGCCAAACCAGCGACCGGTTGGCAATGTTCACAAACATACGACCCAGAATTTTGTTCTGTTTCTTTATTATTTCAATCCTAGCGAGTTTCTTCGCCCCAAGCTAAGCTGATAGACTCTTTCACTGCAGTCTGAGTGACAACAAGTCTCCTCAGTTCTCCAGGACTCTTCTGAGTATTCTAGCCGCAGTGTAGAAGTCTGGACATTTCTCTCTTGATATTTCCTCTTCTTAACCATGTCCAGGTTTTTTTAATGTGCAACCTCTCTGATTTGTCGTTTGAAGAGCCCATATAATTGTTTTTCTTCCCATCTTTGTTTTCTTGTTTTTCTGTTTGTCCATACATTACATCTACTGTTGTTGGCTGCTATAAGTAATCTTTCTTTGCTCTTTTTTGTGTATTCTCTATATTATTATTATTATTATTATTATTATTATTATTATATTATTATTATTATTATTATTATTACTCCTTGTGAGTTTTTCACACCAGTGTAAGTTGATGGTTTTTCACTGGAGTCTGAGTGACAACAAGTCTCCTTAGGTCTCCAGGACTCTTCTCAGTATTCTAGCCGATCTCAACAATGCTGTTGTCTGGATGGTCTCAATTCAGAACAAGAAATTTTGTAATTTCTTCATTTCTTTATTTTTGGAGCAATTTTGACAATACTTGGAATTCTTTTGTAAAATTGTATGTTCTTTCTGATTCTGTACTCAAATTTGATTTATCCCCGAGATTTTTGCTCATATTCAATAAGATAAAACCAAACAATTAGAAATCAATAATACTGAGCACATATTTATTCAAATCAAATTTTTAATATTAATATGCAAATTAGCCTTCCCATTCACACTGTAAACCGCTATTTTGTTGTATATATAAATACAATTGCATGTTATTAGTATGTAGATATGGTCAACAGTATTAATAATGTAAAACAATTTTATTAATAATTGAGGTTTAAATAAAAATAAAATCATGGAGAATGTGATGTAAATAACAACGGGAATTGTGACTTGTATAGTAATATAGTTTCGGTTCCATGTTGGAACCCATTATTTGGGGAATAAGAAGTAGGGATATCAATCTTTCTTTTTAATACAACATATATCCGATTTCTAATTGTTCTAGTCTCTTTTCTAATCTTTTGGGGACCGTTGCAAGTATACCAACATTGGTATCACTTTCATCCTCATATTCAACTCATTTTTTCAATTCTATGGTACGTTCCAGGTATATATCAATCTTTTCGTTAATAGGACAATAGGCTCAGGACAATCATATAGGTGCTATGGCTTGATATGACCAGCTGATTGATTAGAGGGGTTCTTCGACCGCCGTCTAGGCTTAGTAAGGACCAAAGTGGAGTGTTGCGTGTCTTGGACTGCCCAGTCACAAGGATTCCGTAAGTATTACGGGTCACCACACACTGCCAACAGGTAGCCCCATTGGGGGGGGGGGTTTATCCCTCTACAGAGGTGCAGTCGGCGTAGTCTACAGCCCCAGATGACAGGACTCTAAATTACGTTTCTAAGGTTATTTGCCTCTCATC
>CM042175.1:46920553-46935553 GCA_023376005.1 Doryteuthis pealeii
GATAGATAGATAACAGACTAGAATGATAGATACGAGATAGATAGATAGATAGATAGATAATGATAGATAGCAGCTGAGATAGGTAGATAGATAGATAGATATGAACAGAACGAGATAATTATGATAGATATGAACATATTGTGATGATAGATAGATAGATAGATAGTAAGACAGACAGATATGACGACTGAGATAGATAAGATATGATAGATAGATAGTAGATAGAAGATAGATATGAACAGACTGAGGTAGATATGATATCGATATCAACAGACTGAGATAGATAGATAAGATAGTGATAGTTAGATAGATAGCGAACAGACTAAGATAGATAGATAGATGATAGTATAGATACGAACAGACTAAGAATATATAGATAGATTGAACAAACTGTGATGGATGGATTGATAGTTTTTGACAGATAGATAATAGATGAATAGATATATTATATATATATATTATATATATATATATATATATATATATATATAGTCATCCGCAGAAACACGTGTTTCAAACTTATCAAGTTTTTTATGTAGCTAGACATGTTGTAAGCCTACCAAACGCCGGGATTGAAATCTGATCGGTTCAGTGTCAGTCAGCATCTTTACACGCCAGGCTGTCCATCAACTACAGAATGCGAAGAGAGGGGTTTTAACTGTTTTTAATAAACCACATCGCTTTGTATGTAAAGGCCGCATAGAGTGCTTCCATCCTTATATAGGAGAGTTCGAGGTCGAACAAAAAGTAATGCCATTTGTTTAGGAACAGGTAAATACCAACACAGAAACATGTACAATCATACTCAAAATGAAGCTAGGTCCTCTGTGGATCATATCCCTACTTTCTTCCACTAGGTGTGGTCAAAGAGTAATGGCATTTTGTTTTGGCAGGTATAATATACAACACAGGAAAATGTATCGATACATCAAAATGAAGCTGGCTCTGTGATCATATCCTATTCTCCCAGTAGGTGTGTCAAAAGAAGTAATGCCATTTGTTTAGAACAGGTATAATTACCCAACACAGAAGACATGTATCATGACATCAAAATGAAGCGGTCCCTCTGGTGGTACAAATCCCTACTTCTCCAATCAGTGTGTCAAAGAAGTAATGCATTTTGTTAGACGGTATAATTACCACACAGAAACATGTTCATACATCAAAATGAAGCTGGTCCCTCTGTGGATCATATCCTCTACTTCTCCAACATAGGTGTGTCAAAAAGTAATTGCCATTTTTGTTTAGGACAGTATAATTATCGCAACACAGAAACATGTATCACAAATACATTCAAAATGAAGCTGGTCCTCTGGTGGATCATATCCTACTCTCTCCCATAGGTGTGTCAAAGAGTAATGCCATTTGTGTTAGGACCGGTATAATTACCATACACAGAAACATGTCTCATACATCAAAATGAAGCTGGTCCTCGTGGATCATATCCATTCTCGACATAGGTGTGTCAAAGAGTAATGCCATTTTTTTAGGAACGTATAATTAATCAACACAGGAACATGGTTATCATACATCAAAATGAACTGGTCCTCTGTGATCATATCCCGCTACTTCCCCACTCAGGGTGTCCAAGAGAGCTTAATGCCATTTTGTTTAGACAAGGTATAAATTACAAACAGCAAACTGTATTATACATCAAAATGAAGGCCTGGCCTCTGTGTATCATACCCTCTTCTCACAATAGGTGTGTCAAGAGTACATGCCATTTTGTTAGCGACACGGTTTATAATTACCAAAAGAACAGAGTATCATCACATCAAATGAGCTGGTCCTCAGTGTGAATCATATCCTACTTACTCCACATAGGATGTTGCAAGAGTAATGCCAGTTGTTTAGGACAGGTAAAGAATTACCTGAACAAGAAACAGGTATCATACATCAAAATTGAAGCAGATGTCTCTTGTGGAATCTATACCGTACTTCTCCACATAGGTGTGTCAAAGAGTAATGCCATTTTGTTTGCGAAAAATTACCTAAACACAGAAACATGATTATAACAAAATGAAGCTGGTCCTCTGTGGTCATATCCTACTTCTCCCATAAGGTGTGTGCAAAGAGTAATGCCATTTTGTGTTGGAAGTATAGATACTACACGCTAACATTCATGCAAAACAGTGAGTTATCCACTAATCTCACAAGAAACTTTGAGACGAAAAGATCAAAGAACATTAACAAAATGAGTGCCTCTGTGGATCATCCCGATTTCCAAACAATAGGTGTCGTCAAAAGAGTAATGCATTTTGTTTAGGACAGGTATAATTACACAACTAGAACCATGTATCATGACATCAAAATGAGCTGGTCCTCTGTGGATCATATCCTTACTTCTCCACATAGGGTGTGTCCCAAAGAGTAATGCCATTCTGTTTAGGAAAGGATATAATTAACACCACAGGACATGTTCATACACAAAATGAAGCTGGTCCTCTGTGGATCATGATCCCTAACTTCTCCACATAGGTGTGGTCAAAGAGTAATGCCATTTTGTTTAGGACAGGTATAGATTACCGAACACAGGAAAATGTACATACAGTCAAAATGAAGCTGGTCCTGCTGTGGATCATCATCCCCTACTTCTCCAACATAGGTGTGTCAAAAGAGTAATGCCATTGTTGGTTTTAGGACAGGTATAACTTACCACCAACGGAACATGTATACATAACACTCAAATGAAGCCTGGTCCTCTGTGGATCATATCCTACTATCTCAATAGGTAATCAAAGAGTAAGTGCCGATTTTTGTCTTAGCGACAGGTATAATTCCAAACACAGAAATGTATACAACAGTTCAAAATGAAGCTGGTCCTCTGTGGATCATATCCTACTCTCAATAGGTGTGTCAAAAGAGTAATGCCAATTTTTGTTTAGGAACAGGTATAATTACCAACACAGAAGATTTATATACCATCAACACAAGCTGGTCCTGATCACACTCTACTTCAACATTAGAGTGTGTCAAAGAAGTAATTGCCATTTTGTTTAAGGACAGGTCATATATTACCAGCAACAGGAACATGTATCAATAACATCAAATGAACTAGGGTCCTCTGTGGATCCACATCCCTACTTCGGTTCAATAGGGTGAATCTAAAAAGTATAATGCCATTATAGTTAGACAGGTATATATTACAACACAGGAAAATGTATCATACATCAAAAATGGAAGCTGGTCCGTCTGTGGATCACATCCCTAATTCTCCAACATAGGTGATTCAAAAGTAATGCCAATTAATTTTAGGAAGGTATAATTACCAACACAGGAACATGTATCATCATCAAAAATGAAGCTGGTCTCATTGGCGATCACATCCTACTTCTCAATAGGGTATCAAAAGTTCATGTTAGAAGCAGTAAATAGCAGAATGCAGCCAAATAGCTGCCTATCATACCCATAATAGTCCGTTTTGCGCAAAACTGGGGTAATGGGAGGATGCGCAAAAGTATCCACACCGAAGAGGCTATTTACACTCCGTCCTGGATGCTTGTGTGTTGGTCGAGCATAGTTAATTTGGCAAGTTGGGGTCTTACTCGTCCGGATTTTGCTCTGAGCTTCCTTAAGGTCTCAAATGTAGGACTTGGTGTTATAAAAAAAAACAACAAAAAAAAAAACATGAAATAAAGTAAATGGCAATTACTTTTTGATACACCCTCGTATATAAGTCTGTTCATAATGCACTCAACTTATAACAGGTTTTATATTGTCTATCGGAACAGAAGAATATCCTACGTAACTAATGAAATGAGCAATCAAATATAATGATATACATAATACCTAGACAATTATGGAAGAGATTGATCGACTATGTGTAAGAAAAACGATACAAACTTAATGAAATGCCACGCTACCCATTGAACTTGCCTAAGTTTTGGTTTGGTTTGTTGTTTCGTTTTACAGGCAATAACTCAGGGGTCTTTAAAATGCGCGAACAAAGTATTCTGAGATTAAATTCATTTTAATGGATACAAATTTTTTTTATAAGTACATTTTCTTTAAACCCATAGAATGGACCACTAACAAGGTATACCATCTGGGTCAGAGTGGACCGGAGCAATGGTGATGAAGGGGTGCTTCATGATTCACGCAAAACTCCAAAACTGAACTGCATCAGATAGAGTTAACGTCATCTCCAATGACCATGTAGACTCAGTCCAGTGCTTCTAGGCACTCATATGATAAAAAGGGTTGGGGTTGGCAAATAAGGGGTCAATAGGGTTGGGATCAAATCATATAGGTGCTAAGGGCTTGAGTGGCAAGCCGATTGATCGAGGGGGTCTCTCCGACAGCGCCCATCTATCGCTCAAGTATATTTTAAAGTGGAGTGTTGCAGTATGGACCTGCTCAATCCATCCAAGACTCCATCCTTAAGCATCATGGGTTGGCACCCACGGCAACAGGTGGCACCCCATTTGGGGCTTCTTACACCTCTGCAGCGGGTGCAGTCGGTGTTTCTAACGCCCCAGCCGACAGGGCGGTTGCCTAAGTATATGCCACGCAAAGGTAAAGTTTAAAAATATAGGGGTTTTTAATGGCCGCAACCTGTAATAGGTGTCATGCCGTAGAATTCCGGATTCTTTTGAACGACAAGAAATATGCCCACCCTCTTGGGGCGTACGTATTAATGTAATAAAATATATTAACTTAAAAAGACTACGAAAGAACGCATATATAGAAAATTAGAACTTATTTTTAAATTATATTTTTAATTGTTTTCTAAATAAAATCATTCATAGGATTGATTTAAATCCGTTGGAGAAATAAAACAGTAAATATAGAGATCAATAAACAAAGTAATTATTTAATTTTAACCCGGTTTTTTGTTAAAAACCAAGTATGCAAATCTAACTACGGCAATATATTAATGTAAGCTTTTAATTTCTTAGCGATAATATAAAACATAATTTTAAACAGGATTTTTAAACGCACTAACAACATGGGTTTTTTTGAGGCAAATCTAACTCAGATTTTAAATATCTCCTCTCCTTCCTCTCTCTCTCTCTCTCTCTCTCTCTCCTTCTATCTATTATTATTATATATATATATATAATATATATATATATATATATATACTGGTGAAGAGAGGAAGTAAATCCGACGGTAAATCGTAATATATCAAGAAAAAATGAAAAAACACAGGTTTAAATGGATTAAGTGTGAGTTTATTGGCCGAACGCTGCGTGTTTCGAATCTATTTAAATTAGATGACATCTTCAGGGCATAGATAAGAAATTATAAATATCACAAGAATGATGAGAAGAAAGTGAGTGGTAATCCTTGTTATTCAGTCTGTGTTAAAATAAACAAAATTATAACAAGGATATTAATAATAACAAAGGATTAACCACTCAACTTTTCTCAATCACTTCTGTGATATATAAATTTCTTAATCTTATGCCTAAGATGATCTAATTAATAGATCGAAACACTGGGCAGCGTCGGCCAATAAACTCAACTACTTAACCATTTAAACCACTGTGTTTTTTCATTTTTCTTGATACTATTAACAATATATATATATATATATATATATTATAATATATATATATAAAGGGCAGTGTATCTGTATCTGGATGTCCGGAGAAACGTTCGAAAATGAAACACATTAACGACAAAGTAAATATTTATACACATTAAATATCCCAGGGCTTGTTTTCCTATAACACATATAAGGGCCAGTTGTGGGTATATGTATGTCCCGGAGGAAATACTTCGAAAATTAAAACAATTAACAACAAACTAAATATATATACACATTAAATATCACGCGGGCTTGGTTTTTTGAGAAAATAAATAGACGATTTGGATTTATATTCGTGAAGATAATTAAAAAAAAAATTAAAATGATAACAGCAAATGGATTTTTTTTTTCATTTAATATTTGAATAGTAGATCAGTTAACATTTCTTTTCAAAGAGTACTGGATCAATGCAAGGTTGATTTTTTTTTTTTTTTTTTACAATAGGCATTTAAATGCGGCATCCACGAGGATTCAACTCACCGATTAAGAAATAATGGATCTTGCGGGACTAACTTAAAATCGCCCTCTACACATGGGCGATGCTAGGTAGCCGCTTCTGTCTTAATAAATTTAGATTGATTCTATTGTATAATGATTTTAATTATAAATTAAATGCTTATGATAAACTAAGGCATTTCCTGGGTGTATTTGATGTAGTTTCGGTTACAGACAGACAGAACACCGAATTCCATTAATAATAAGATGTCAATTATTATTTTTTTTAGATATTTTGAGAAAACGAATGAAATGCAACTCGACAGATGTTTTACGATTCCCTCTACATGACATCATTGCTGGTAAAGTTTTTTTTTTTATGCATTTTTATAGTAAAAAATCAATTTCCAATGCATTTTTATAGTAAAAAATCATTCCAATGCATTTTTATAGTAAAAAGTCATTTCCAATGTATTTTTATAGATAATCTTGCATTTTTTGATAGTCAATTTCAGCATTTTATAGTTAAAAATCATTCTGTCCAGATGTATTTTATACATAAATCATGTTCCAAATGCATTTCATTAGTAAAATCATTCCAAATGCATTTTTAATTGTAAAAATCCATTCCAATGCTTTTATAGATAAAATCATTTCCAATCGCATTTGTTATAGGTAAAATTAATTTCCAATGCCAATTTTTAGTTGTAAAAATCATTTCCAATACAATTTTTATGAGATTAAAATCATTTCCAATGTTTTTTATAGATAAATACATTTCCAATGCATTTTCATATAAAATCATTTCCAATGCATTTTTTAATTGGTAAAATCAATCTTTCCATGCATTTTATTGTAAAAATCATCCCAATGCATTTTATAGTAAAAACATTTCCAATGCAGTTTGTCTAGTAAAAAATCGATTTCAATGAATTTTTATAGATAACATCATTTCCCAATGCATTTTATTGTAAAAATCATTTCCCAATGCTATTTCTAGTAAAATCATTCGTCCATGCATTTTCATAGTAAAATCATTTCCAATTGCAGTTTTATAGATAAAATATATTTCCAAATGGCATTTTATTGTAAAAATCATTTTCACATGCATTTTTATGCGGTACTAGAAGGCGGTGGCTGATTGGTCCTACTGTCCTGGGAATGAACGGCTAAACTCTATCTGATGGCTGAGGGTTCCAGGTTTTTGGAGGTTTGGGAATATGAAGCATCCTCATCACCATTGCTCCCTGGTCCGCTCTGACCCGGAGTGGTTAAGTACCTGCTAGGGTCCCAATCTATGGTTTAAATAAGAAAAATGTTATTTATAAGAAAATTCTGTATCTATTAAGATGAATTATTGTACACTATGCTTCCAGGGTGTGATCATTTTAACTAGAATCACTTCAGTTTATTTAGATTAGGAATGATATATTTTTCTAACACATGACACAACCACACACACACACACACACACACCACACATATATATATATATAGTAATATATAATATATATATATATATATATATATATATATATATATGTGTGTGTGTGTGTGTTGTGTGTGTGTGGTGTTGTGTTGAAGAAAGTGGAAGTGAATCCGACGGTATGTAGTATATAAAAATTGAAAAAAACACGGTTTTGAATAAAATGAGTGGGTAGGTTTATTGGCCGACGCTGAGTGTTCGATCTCTAATTAATAGTCATCTTTCAGGGCATTTGTTAGTATATAGGACAGGTATAAAAAAAATTTTATTCACGGGAATACACGAGAAAGCAAGTGATAGTCCTTTTTATCAGTATGTTCAAAATTTGAAGTCTTGAGAAAGACTGCTGAAAAAGCTGGACGGTTTGAAAATATGACGTCAAATTTTTACGGTGTGAGTATGAGAGTCGTGAGTGTGTGTATCGAAAAAGCATATGTCATTTTAGGTTGTTTTGTGTGTTGTGGGTTGCCGTGTGTGTATAAAATCTTTTTGCGATAAACGGACATCGAAACAACCTCAAGGTTGTGTGTGTGGTCTGTGGTGTGTGTTGTCTGTGTGTGTGTGTGTGTGTGTGTTGTATAAATCTTTTTGCGATAAACGACATNATATTATATATATAATAGTAATAATATATTTTTGGGAAATTAGTTCTTAATTGAAGTCGTACCTAATTTTGAAAATTAATGATTAATAATTAATTAATTAGGTGGGAATGCCTATTTAAATGTAAGGCTAAACAATCGAGAAAAATCATCTCAATGTACATTTCGGCCTATTAGGCCTCATCAGCAGAGCTATAGATAGGAAGACCGCCTGTGCGTGATTATATATAGTATATTATATTATTTATTATATATATATATATATAATATTATATATAAAACAACACAACCTATGAAATATCGGACATATTCTGCCAAAATAATAACTCCGATGCCTAAAGAAGACACAGATCAGAAACACGTGTCGCATATGTAGATAAAAAGGAATTTTAAAAAATTTTCTGAGACATAAATACATTTTACGGACCTTCTTCTTTTATAAAATATTAAATTTTCTCCCGTTGGAACCAGAACAACAATTATATATACTTAGCAAATATGCACCCTCCGGGTGCACGTATTTTAAGTTTTAATGTAAGGAAATATCGTATTAAATTAGAAAGTCTAATAAGAAGACAGATAAAGATTATGTAACAGAGGGTATAATAGAAAAAAAAATGAAACTTACTCTTCCGTCACTCCCGTCTTTATTGCTGAATTTACTTATTTAAACTATTTAGTTAAATTAGGGGAAATAAGAATAAAATGACAGTTATTTTCCTTATTAATGGATTTCATTTAAGATTCATTGGAGAGATTTTTGCTTATATCATTAAAATAAAACCAAACAATTAGAAATCAATTATACTAAGGACAATATTTAAAAAATCACATTTTTAATATCAATATGCAATTAGCCTTCCATCACACTGTAAACCGCGTATTTTTTGTATATATATAAATACAATTGCATGTTATTTGTATGTGGTAATACAACACTAATAAAAGGTGAAGCACATTAATAATTGAGGTTTAAATATAAATAAAATCATGGAGAATGTGATGTAAAATAACGAGGAATTGTGACTTGAGTAGTAATATAGTTCGGTTACAGACAGAAAAAACACAATCTCCATATAATAAGATATATATATATAGTCTGGGATAGTCACCGCTTCAGCTTTCACTGGAATGGTGCACCAAATTGCAGTAGTATTAGGAGAGTGCTCAATATAAGAATAGAGCTATTATCATAATAATAAAATAAATATATAAAGTATTACATATCTATTTATTTGATAGCAATAGTTATTATGAGGTTGTGACTGTTCTATTGCCATCCAATAAATAGATATGTAATACCTTTATATATTTATTATATTATATTATATTATATTATATTATATAGCAAATATATGCACCCTCCGGGTGCAAGTTTTAAGTTTTAATGTAATAAAATATATATATTAATTAGAAAGTCTAACGGAACTAAATAAGAATACAGATAAAAAGATTTGAAACAGAGGGAGTATAATAAAAGATTTGAAACAGAGGAGTATAATAAAAAATGGAACAACTGAAATTTACTCTTCCATCACTCTCGTCTTTCATTGTTATTTTTTCTAATTTGAGTTTAGTTATTAAAAGAGTAAGTAAAAGATAAAATGACAGTTATTTTATCTTGTTAATGGATTTCATTTAAGATTCATTGAAGAGATTTTGCTTCATATTCATATAGAATAAACCAAACACAGTTAGAAATCAATAATACTGAAGCACTATTATTAAATTCGATTTTTTAATATTAATATGCAAATTAGCCTTCCCGTTCACACTGTAAACCGCTATTTGTTGTATATATAAATATAAATTGCATGTTGTCAGTATGTAGACATAGTTAACAGTATTATAATGTAAGACAATTTTATTAATAATTGAGGTTTAGATAAAAATAAAATCATGGAGAATGTGATGTCAATAATAAGAGAATTGTGACTTGAGTAGGAATATAGTTTCGGTTACAGACAGAAAAACACACAATCTCCATTATAATAAGATATATTATAATATATATATACATACATAATATATATATTGATGTGGAGGCTGGAAGGAGAAGAATTGATGAGAAAGGTGTTATAGGCTTTTTAATGTGTGTACTGTATTGGAAATTAATTTGTTTAAGGATGGTTTGTATTGTTTTATGTATAAACTTCTAGTATTTGGAGTTTTTGTTTATTTTTTTCTTTGTGCAGAATGTGTGTATTTTCCGTTTAGAATATTTCGGTAATTAGAAGTGGGGGCATGAATGTAATTTTAGGTGTTGTGAAATGGAGCTATTATCTGTTAAATGGAGGGTTAGGCGCCTTGACAATGTGATTGAGGTAATCCAACTGTATGTATTATCATTTACTGGAGACTGCATTCTCCTAGGAGACATTTAAATCTATATACTACATTGATCTCATTAAGCTGACTTTCTGGGGAGAAAAATTGTTACGAATGACGAGATTGGTAGTTTTGTATTTTGTATAATAAATAATAAATTTTACCTTATTATCAGGCGTGGTTGCAGTAACGTTATTCCGAATTATTTGTTTTAGTGCTATTTCATCGAGTTTGTAATTCCTGTGCATCTGGTTGCGATAGTATATTATATATATATATATATATATATTTATGGACTGTTTGCATATTCACAGAGCATTAATACCCTCGGGAAAGGTATGCATCCAACTACTTTTCCTCCCACTATGAGTAAAATTGTTTAAATGCCTACATTTCGAAACGAGTTCACTTCTCTTATTTAACAAGTTATTGCTTGCATTTTGTAATATGCCACAATATATAATATATATATTATTATATAATATATATATTATATATATATATATATATATAATATATATGTATGTGTGGTGTGTGTATTTGTGTGTGTGTGTGGCTGTTTAAACTTTAGAAAGTCGTTAGATAAGATAAATCTATTGAGATAGATATTGAAAATCTGTAAGATCAAACAAGAAATGTCTTTCGACTCTGAAGAATTTGGTTTTGAAGATTCTTTGTTCCTTTGAAGTTCCAAGCCAAAGAGCAAGTGTCGAATCACAAAGGTGAAAAACAGTTATCCAATGTCATCAAGAAAAAAAAAAAAAAAATAAAGAGAGCTCTTTCATTCTTTCTTTCTTCTTCATTCTTCTCTTTCTTTCTTTCTCTCTTTTCTTTCTTTTTCCAGTAAGCAAATCTTATTACCTATGTCTCGTGCCAAGGGTACACCTTTTCAGATAGTCGCACATATTAATTTTACCAAAAAAAAAAAAAAAAAAAAAAAACCGGACCTGTTTGGGATCTTAGGCTGGGGAGTTGTTATAAGGAATGCGCGCGACGGCAGGCATGGTCTGCAGAGGGGTAAGACTCCTCGAATTGGGGCCTACGCTGTTGGCCGTGCGATTTTCCGGTGCGGTTAGACTCCACTGCGTCATCGTCGATGCTTCTAATGGATAGAGTCCTCCAGATTCGGCTATTTGAGTCCAGTTCCTTCATTTCTCTCTTCTCTGCGACTGTCTGTCTGTCGGTTCGCTTGCACATAGCCTCTCCCTCCGCCGCGGTGACCTGGGATCTTTTACCTTAGCTTTGGTAACCACCAACACACCTTGGAGAAGCGAAACTTGTAATTTCAAATTCACCTGTTATATTTCGTCGCTTTTAGAAATTTGACCCTTCCTTGGTGTATATCTGTCCCATGCGGTGAAGTTTTGTGAAGCTCTCGATCGGTTGGTAGACCACGCCTAAGATTTAAAGATGTCTACAGGAGAGCTATGAGGATATGCCATATTGACACAAACATGTGGGAGGTAGATGCAAAAAAATAGAGCTGCCTGGTGCCTCAACGTTAAGCAAGGCACGGAGAGGTGTGAGGCAGAGAGAAGAGTAGCCTCGACAGAAAAGAGAGCCAGAAAGAGAGAGAAAAGCCAGCTGACCCAGAAAGCATCACAGTTTGTGTTAAGTTTTTAAGGGTCATCTATTGACCTTAAAGCAGAAGAGCTTGTCCAGTGAAATTGGATCTCTGGTAAAGAGTCCCTCGATAATGAATCCTTTGGTTACTCTGGTAATCGTATAAGTCCTTCCTGGGTATTGGTAAAGGTCCAGTAATCCTATGTCCGTCTTCAGTGAGTGCAATTGTAATTATGACCAGTGTTACATAGTGTGTCTCCCACGCAGTATATTTAGTGATTGGCTACACGAGTCAATCACGTGACCTTGGCTAGTCTATAAATCCAGGTGGGTAATTAGAGCACATCTTATATCACAAAATATTCCAACAGTTTGTGTGCATACAATGCACCAAAGACTGTCACTCGAAAACTGTCCTGCTGAGTCACTTGCGTAGATGCAGATACATTTTTTGGACACTACGTGTTGTATATTGTACAAACGAAAATAGGAATTCTGGTTAAATTAAACAAAGAAAAGACGGAAAAAATGACAAAGGACTTTTTTCCTTAAAAAACGGAAGCGAGGCTTTCCGGTCAAAGAAACAGGTAGAAGATACAGAAAGATATAACAAAGGTCCGTTATCAGATCAAAATGCGTGTCGTCAATACAAAAGCCAGAGGGTCAGTCGGAGAGTCAGACAGGAGACGGCGAACAGAGCACAAGGAGCGACCGTCGACACGGTCGATGGCTGCCAGCGGGCAGTGAGGTTCGTCCACCCCTTTACCTCAACATGGCCAGACCATCCCAGCAGTATTAGTAGTCATTGTCAACCTTCGGTCAAGTCATTGTCACCGCCGCCCACCACGTACAGCCGATGAGAGAAATAAAGTCAAAACTCCTACTATACCATGTGTTGTAGATTTCATTAAACGACAACTACATATATCGTCTAGGGTTAGTGACGATACCCGCTACGTATGCAGATACACAAAGTAGTAGCGTGAATTTGAAGCTGCTATATAACACATAGAATTTGATGCCAGTATGCAACATATTGCTATTTGGCACCGCTTACATCACATTACCCAAAATCGTCATAACATAGAATAAATACACTCAAAATTTGAACATGCAACATTAGACAGTCCTCATTGTTTTTTAAAACAAGTTTTAATAAATACATGACTGGTATTATATATCTATATATAGTTTGTTTTATTTTAATACATATTTAAAGTTTACATTTCAAATTGTTTTATTTTTTAATCCTTTAATGAATTTGATGATTTTACTTACTTAGGGTACAAACTCGCTGACATTGAATTTTTTACTGCCACCTCTCAGGCAATATGTTTCAAAAATCTATTTTTACATCGCCCGGAGTGCGTTTTTTTTATTTTGTACTAGTTTATATAATAATATGTGAACTGTAATTTTTTAAGACTATATGTATTAGAAAAATTCACTTCACATATTGTAATATAGATTTTTTTTTAAGTCTATATGTATTAGAATGTTTAGCTCAGATGACAGATCACCCACCAAGGAATCGCAAATTTCCTGGTTTGATACCGGTCCTCACCAATTCATTGTATCAGTAGCACAGATTGGGTAATCTGATCAGGGTGATAAAGTGGAAAGCTGGCGGTGGGTGTGGTGCTCCACTATCTCCCTGGTATTGCTCTAGCAACATACGCTATCGTCCTCAGTGGACGGAAAGGATTCAATAATAATTTGTGAAGCGCAAATTTAATCATTTTCAGGAATGGGGAAGGCCGTGTGGTACTATAGACATTTACACTACGTGCCCTCGACATAGTAGTTTGAGATATTAAGTAAAAAGTAATTCGAACATTTATTCATGTACGGTTAAACATACTAGCAAATATATGCACCCTCCGGGTGCAAGTATTTAACTTTTGATATAATAAAATATATTAAATTAGAAAGGCTAATGAAACTGACTACGAATGCAGATAAAAAGATTTTGAACAGAGGGGGTATAATTGAAAAATAGAACAACTTTGAAACTAACTATTCCATCATTTTCCATTACTCCACTCTTTCATTGGTAAATTTTCCTAATTTAACTATTTAGTTAAAATAGGAAGTAAAGGATAACATTACAGTTATTTCTTCTTGTAAATAAATTTCTTTTAAGATTTATCCACGAGATTTTTGTTTATATTTCTTAAGATAAAACCAAACAATTAGAAATCAATAATACCAAGCACATATTTATTAAAATAAAATTTTGAATATCAATATGCAAATTAGCCTTCTCGTTCAAACTGTAAACCGCTATTTTGTTGTATATATAAATACAATTGCATTTTATTAGTACGTAGATATGGTCAACAGTATTAATAATGTAATGCAATTTTTATTAATAACTGAAGGTTTAAAAGAATGAAATCATGGAGAATTTGACGTAAATAATTAAGGGAATTGCGACTTGAGTAGTAATATAGTTTCGGTTACAGACAGAAAAACACACAATCTCCATTATAATGAGATATATATATAATAATAATAATGGACTCTCCCGTCGATTGTCGACTTATGAGGGTTCATACACACAATGAACACCCACACAGTGATTTGTTTATAGTGCTGAAGGCTTGTGTTGGAGCATCCACACTTTTTGGCACAGTTGAGAGGAAAGAATTGGTGCATCAAGGGTTGCCACAAACCCAATCAACGACCGACCTCAGGAATTTTGAATTCAGTGTTATCCCTCTCCTAGACTAGTTACCTACCCAAGGCTGAAGGGCCCAGTCTGCCCTACTATTTAACCCATAGCTGGAAGGAATTTTGGATTCAGAGTTATCCCTCTCCTAGACTGGTTGCCTACCCAAGGCTGAGGGGCCCAGTCTGCCCTACTATTTAACCCATAGCTTGAGGAAGAGTATAAGGATTCATACCTTTCCCAAGGGCATTTGCGCTATGTGAAATATATATATATATATATATATATATATATATATATATATATATATATGAAATAAATATGTTTAGAAAAAACAAACAAATGATGTTCTAATTCGCCGACAGAAATCTGTTTCGACCTT